>JAOQGH010000019.1:69501949-69556672 GCA_025769975.1 Gallinago jamesoni | reverse complement strand
GGCCTTCTGGGCTGCAAGTGCACATTGCCTGCTCATGGCCAGCTTCTCGTCCATCAGCACCCCCAAGTCCCTTTCCTTGTTTTCTCCTGGACAAGGAAGCAGCTTCTTTGAAATTGATGTTTTCATTGATTGCTCTTAACAACTTGCTGGATTCTAAAGGTGTGCAATTCATGGAAACATTTAAAGGTCTATTCAGTGTCACATACTTCTTCTAAAAAAGTTAGGAGAGAAGAAGCTCATGTGAATTTTATTATTTTTTTCTGTCAAGAGAGAAAGTAAAGAAAATAAATTGCAAAGTTCTTCTCCCATAGGTGGGAGTAACACCTTTATCAGCCATTGAATTCTTGTTTCTGACATACTATCATTTGTCTTCAGTCTTTGGAGTTTCACCTATACCAGGGTCCTGGAGAAAATGGGAAGAATCTTTCCCTTTACCCAAGAAGAAAGGCTGTAAAGTACTCATGGATGCTTGTATACAATGCTAGAAATATTAAATTTGGTAATTACAAACCTTTATAAAACTAAAAGTATTTAACCTTCAGCTTTTCCCTCAGCCAACACCATTCTAATAGTTGCAAAAACTGAGATTGTGTGAGTATTTGTGTTTTAAATGACCTATTTTTAGACAGGAGAATTAAAAAAGGAGCATAAGCGACCGTCAGGCATCAGTGGCACACATAATGAAAGCCACAGCAAGGACTGTCAGCCATTCTGACTCAAATGCTGGTCCCATTTTCAAGAGTAAAAGCTGGGTGCAGATATTGGAATATCCTAGACCCTAGGCATGTAGCTTTTTTCCTACCTGAGATCCTAGGAGTTTAGGTTCCCTGACTTTCTAAATGAAAACCAGGCGCCTGAGTGCTTTGAAGGATTTAGGTACTACAATGTTTTTGAAAACTGCACTTTACATCTCTTTCTGTAGCTCAACAAAGCTAAACATATATAAATACAGCCAGGATCAGGTGGGGAATGCAGTGAGTTGCTGTTGCATCTAGCATGTAAAGAACAGGGCCATTCTCCTCAGGAAGAACTCAATTTCACTCAATTTCATTCAGAAATGCAATGAAAACTAATCATATTCAAACTCTTTGGCAAATGGAACAGAATTGTATTTTGAGTCCACCAATATGACAAAATTGACACAAAAAAAACAAACCCACCGCTGGAATTTTCTGACTGAGACTCATGCAGTGCAACGACCTCCTTACGCATGAGCATCTGTGTGCAAGGTATATCAAAAGTTGGTGATGAATGATGCCCAAAGACAACAAGTTGGACCAGGAGCCTTGGATTCAAGACTGGATTACTCCACAGTATTCTTGTGTGGCTTCAGGCAGCCCAGGTTACTCTCTGTGTGTAAGTTTCCCACCTCTAATAGAGGGATAATAGCAGTTGTCTTTCTTACAGGGCATGTGCTGCAGGAAAGTGCATGAAATATTGTAGAATCTTTGAACACCAGAATATGGAGGAGATGGATGTACTTTAGAGCTTTGTTGATGAGGAAGGAGTTAAGAGAGTGTTTTGAGAACAGGAACAATGCATAATCACTTTATATTGTCTTTTTTCTGTGTCTAACACCACACAGAAAATTGCTTTGGTAGTATTTTGGACACTTGTAAAAATCTTATTTTATGTGGCCTTTTTTTTACTTTCTTTTTTAAGGGGTTCTACCTAATTACCCTCAGTCCAGTGCAAAAAAGTAATGGAAAATCAGTGTTGAAAGTAAATTCAAGTATCTTTTTTGTACGTAATATGCATCTGTGTAACATAAGTAAGAAACATAACAAAAAATGCCTACTTCACGCTACCTGGAATACTGCCAGTGACTCAGAACTTCCATCTGTTAGTTGTCCAGGAGTGAGGATTGCTCATTGCCTCCCTCCCAGGCAGCTGTGAGAGGAGGGAGGGAAAGAAGCAAAGGAGAGCAGGGAAGAAAAGGGGAGTGAAGCTAAGCAGGGGTACAGAAGGTGGTTCTCAAATTTGTCAAAAGGATGATATGTTTCACCGGGAGACTAATGTCTATTTTTAATATTTGGCAGCTGATAGGGGCTGCTTGGAGATTTGGCTATTAGCGACAGCCTTTCTGGAGGCAGACTGATGGGCAGATAAAGGTGAAGCACCTGAAGGGATGTGATTAATGAATGTTTCACGTGAGACACTGAAATCTCTAATGTACATAACCCTAAGTATTCATGAACATACACACATATATTTGTATGCATAGGCACATTTATGATTTTTTTTTGGAACCTGTGCAAATCAGGCACACAAATTGCACTTGCCTTTAAACATACAACTCAGATATACAAATCCATGTAATTTAGCCTGTTTTGTTTTGGTTTGTTTGTTTTCTATTGAAAATATTTCAATGTCAATATTTTTTCCTACATCATCAGCTTTCTGTTGACCCATTATCAACATGGGTCACTTTTCTAGAATTGTCCTCTTGTCATGCAAATTATTAGCACGGTCCACAATTATGAAGTATTTCTGATTATAAAATAATGTAAGAAAGACAAAAATCAGTAGAAGAGTGACTGGGGTGAATTTATAATTCATTTAAAGTGCAAAACTGTCCATTTAATCCTTAACAATATTCATTTTCTTCAGTGTGTAAACCTTGTCTGTGGTTAGAAAAGCTATGAATTTAAATAACCTTTAGCAGTCTGAGAAATGAATAATTTGATAGATTTATCAAGCAAAAAGTTGAAATGACATACTCCTCCACCTTCTCCTAGAAGAATTCATTGCAGGCTTTCTGCCAAAGTTGCAATTGGACTGGAAGGCAGTGCTAAATAAATAAACAAACCCAGAAGGACTCAAACAATAAACATTTCTTGATTTGCCAAATACCACCATTGAGGCAGATTCAGAAGTAGAGTCCCTGTTATCCCTTTGTTTCCTTCCTCTGTGGCTTGCTCTGGAAATTAAAGGAGACTCAAAAAAAAGGCCTTTTCAGATCTTATTGAAATGAATATTTAATCTGATTCAGATTAAATTGGTGGAGTTGTTAGCACCTCTCAAGCCAGACTTTATTATTTTGGAAAGCTTAATGCTTACTTCAATATTAATGCAGATACAGGCAGCCTTGCTAACTCGCTTTGATTGACAGTCTACGCAGGGGGGCTTTCAGAAGAGGAAGGAAGCAAATCTTTTCTGATGGGGGAGGTGGGGAAGCCTTGCCCCCATGGTCCCAAGGGCAGCCCACCCCAGCGTGATGCACTCAGAGGGACACAGCCAGAGAAGATTTGCACCCTGGGCTCTCTAAAGGGTTTGAAGAGGTCTTGTGGAGCAGCAGACCGAGACTGAAATACCTCTGTCATCTACTGAGATTCTCTGCTGTGCGGGGGAGTAAGGATTTGTTTTGAATCCAGAGGACAGAGTAGCCAACACCTGTGTGCAGGGTATGTAGGAAAAAAATCTTGCTTTTCTCTATATCCTGCAGACAAGAGAGGCTTGTGCCCAAGTGGGTGTGGTGAAGGCAAGGTCTTTGATACAGAGCTGTAGGAACAGCACAGAAACCTGCTTTCCAGCCAGAAACGGGAGAGAGGGGGGGGAATCCCAGTCTGAGGAATCTGATGTGTATCTGCGGGACAATGGTGGCCGATGCTCACTCCCACATTACAGGGTGTTAGGTTTTCTATAGGCTTTGTAGGACAGCCATAAACTGTTAGTTCCTGTCTAGTACACCCCTGACCAGAGCTCTCAGCCTCCTGACTTGGATAAGGTAGCAATCATGCTGAGCAAAGAAACACTGGGGTTTTTTTCCCTCTGTTTTTTTGTGGGGTTTTTTTTTTCAGCTGAAACTTCAGTGTAAAAAACATACCATGTTTGTTTATGTTTTCAGAGGCACTTGTGGTTTTCAGATGAAACTCCCAAACAAAAAGATAGTTGGTTGTCAAACACATTTTTATCAGGCTTGGGAGGTTGCCATGCATACATACATCTTGTGCTGCATACCTTCTAGTTTTGCCCATTTTAAAACAAAAGAGGAGAAAAAGAGAAGAACAAAAATAATTTTATATTAAAAAAATTTAATATTATGAGCAAATCAATTTCAGTGGAAGTTTTTAACTCCACTCTAGTTAATCTCTAGTTAGGCTAGGCTAATCAGTTTTTGCTTGGATGGCCCTGAGATTCTGTTTAGGTACTGGGATGGCTCAAACTTGCTGATGGGAATTTAGTTATGTTTTTGGCTAAATATTTTGAACAGTGGGGATGAGTGGTTCATGAACTGTCTGAAAGGAAAGGTTTGGTAGTTTTCAGGTAACAGGTAAAAGCTTTCAGTGGATATTGACAGGTCTGAAGGAAGCGGGATAACATGGGGAAAGATAGTGCTATTAAAGTCAGAAAAAAAGCAAAAGAATAACAAAGCTAGTTTATCACTGGGTGTGTAACTTCCAACCAGCATGGCCATACAGTCTCCCTTTACAGATGCTGTCTCTCTCACCCTGCAGTTCTTGTACTTGTTCCTGTGTATCCCAGTTTAGCTGGAATTTCCCACTGGATCTGTCCAATATTGCACAGTGAGGGAGTCTGTTGAGCCCTCCTTTCCTGCTGTTGAACCTCAAGGAGGTATAAACCTCTAGTAGGTATGGAAGGTTTTTCACCTGGGTTTGTGGCTGAAACAGCTGCTTAGAGCAGCAGCAGCCAGTTGCAGTGGTATTTTCTGTCATGAAAACTGCATGACTGCTCCTCAGTCTGTTCAGCGTGATTGGACAGCATGAGCTGTTGCGCAGTTCTTGCTTTGTACCTTCCTTTCTTCCTCAACTCTTTCTGTTATGGGCCTACCTTCTCACAAGTTGACTATTTGTGTGGTTTCAAGTCAGCATGACTTATTGCTGTTAATGCAAATAATGTTCATGGTAGATTACCATTAGGAAAGACACAACAATTAACTATGTATTAGGGATGAATGGCTTGCACTCTTGGAAAAAGGTGAGAACAAGAGAAATGGATAGTTATAATGAAATCTTTCCTTTAAAGGTGCTTTTTCTTCTCCTTCGTCTGGGTCCAGCAGTGCACACCAAGCTTCCAAGAGGGAAGGGAGCTGGGCTGCTGGATGCCCTCCCACTCCCTAAGGAAAACAGCACCCAAGTCAGACAACTGTAAATCCCTGCTCTTCCCCCAGCAGTCCTTGTGGCCAAAACTTCTACAATCCTCTCCATTCCTCTTTCTAAAAGTTCCTTTAAATTAAAAAAGTTAATCCAATCACTATTGCTTCTTCAGAAGACAACATAAAGCTTCTACATAAATATAAAGCTATGTTTAACATCTCATAACATCTATTTTAAGCTAAGGAGGGAGGGTTCATTCTCATGCTGATGCACACTTTTCTTATGTGCTATCACTGTTCACCCAAAGGCTTTTTGTAGCAACCAGAAGGTGCCCATTGACCTTTTGTGGTCTTTGTACCTGAGCTGCTCATGTGGGGAATGACAGAGAAGGTGCTCACTCTACACCCAATCCTGTCTCTCCTGCATCACGATTAGAAGGAAATTAAACTTAAATCCCCTGAAAAGTACTGTGATGTTATCTTATCTTTCTGTGATAAATATGTTACAGACTCAGTACGTTGGTTGTGGACACTATTTCCTAGTCCTCATAACTTTCAGCAGATCTATTGAATTAGCGGTAGAAGTCATTTTAGTTCACAAAACAAACTTATGTTAAGTGGTATGTTTAACCTAAGTAGACAAAAAAAAAAAAGGGTTTCTAGATGCACAAAAAGCCTTATGGTTAAATGTATGGATTTCATCCAAGCACACTGGCAGCAACAAAAATTGGGACAAGTGTGTGACTGTGGAATTTGCTTCTCCCTTAAACGTGATTCACATGAGGCCAAAGTTATCCTAGGTAGTTGGCTGAAAGCTTATTGTGACACTTGAAAAGACTTTTAAAAAGTGGCTCTGCCTTCTATTGAAGGGAATTCCTAGGGAAATGTTCGGCAGAGTTCGTGGTCATTTATGTAAGGAAAATTTTCCTCAGAGCCCATAAAGCATGAGTCCTGTCATGAGATCTATGCATAAGTACTTGGGTATTTAGGTCAGTTTACAAATAGTATTGCTTACATTCTGTCTGAAGACTGGATTGCCAGCTTAAGAAAGGTTAAAATATTTCACTTAGGTAAGAATAATAGCAAAAAGAGGGCAGGACTGAATTTGGTGCAGGTTGCTAACCAGAGCACGTTCCCAGGTGCCCTGGGCTTGTATGGTCCAGCTTTGAAGTTCAGATTCCTTCCTGCTACTGTTACCTGGCTCAGGTAGATTAGCAAAATTTCGTTGCAGCTTCCAGTTGCACTTCACAGACCCACACTCCCATTTTAAGCCTTATTCATGCAGGTGAGCAGGCATCATAAAAAATATTCTCTGAGAACCAGCTAGACAGATTTAAAATGCCTTCTGTTTTAATTTTAACCTGATCAGAGGTAAATCTGAAATATTTCAGAAATATTTCAGAAATGGAAAACAGGGTTAAATAAAAGAAGTCTGAACAGTTTCTTTCACTCCTCATGGCTGAAAACTGAGCTGTGATTAAAACCTTGCTTCAAAACTGGAAATGGCATGATGTTTTCAGTCCTAGGCTATGGTATGGACCAAGCTTACATTAAAATGAAGACAAAGCCAGCATGCATTCTGCACAATGTAACAACCAATGTTTGAATTAAAGTTAGAGAGTGCATAATGAGAACAGGCTGACACTTCCCACGTGAAGCTTTGAAGTTAAAGAAATGCAACTCAAGGAAAGGAATCTTTGTCAGAAACTGACATAATCATAAAACTACCGGAAAGACATATACTTTGACAAGTCACTTTTCAACACTTTTTAAAAAACGTTGCCAGTCAAAGGGCACTTTTCCATTATTTGAACCCAACAGCTGAAGTGGTTTAGGTGCTATGGGTTTTTGGAAGAAACTGGAGCAGACGCATTATGCTAGATCCCACTTAAGCACAGTGATACGTAAGAATCTTTGATCTTTCAAATATTGTGGGATCAAAGTATTCACTGTTTTGGATATAAATCTGTGCTAAAATCAACTGATTATAGCTCTGACCATGGAAAAGAACCTGGTACAAATGACTTTGAACTCATGTCACTCCAGGTAGTCTGTGCACTTCTGAGTTAATTAACATCTCTTTGAACTTAATTTCTTTCCTGTTGCATGGTCTGGAATAAATATCAGTTACTAATAATCTATTTAAAACTCATTTTAGTGCTAGAATGTAACAGGCTGAGGGATAGACAGGAACAGAAATGTGGTGGTTTGTGTAGTTGCTCTCCTTACCACTCTTAATATATATTAAAAAAAATCACATCTAGCACCCTGGTTCCCAATTATTCTTAATTGGCAATGCTTCCTCCTAAATCAAGACTCACAGTAGCATAAATTAATTAATAACAGTAATGAAAGCACAAGAAAATTCCACAATGGGTCATTCTTGTTATCAGTGCTTATTTGATCACATAAAAAAGATAGTTTGAAGTTTTAGAGGGAGGGAGGAGGAATTGCTTGCTTGTCTTTAAAGGGCAATTCCCATGAAAAATTCAGCCCAAAGTTATACAGAAAAGAGCTCTGGAGAAAGTGTTTGAAGGCAGACTGCTTACTAGGCTTCTGGACCATATGAAAAATTTTATTATCTCCCATCAATGAACAGAAACCCTGAACTTCATGGATTTCTTTTTTCTAAATCCAAGGAGTGGAATAATAGAAATAAGTCATATAGAGCAGCTGACCCCTCAGCACAAGTTTTCCCCCCTGTTTTACAGGTTGCTGTATATCTCTAAGGATAGCTTCAAAACCCCAGCCCCTTTCACTGCTGTCCTGGTGGCTCAGGACTTCCATGTCAGTATGTGCCTCCTACTGAGTGACACTAGAGCTGCTTTCCACAGCTGGTTGGCCTCCTTCTGCAGCAAACAGATACTGAACAATATTTTTGGAGCACTCACCCTTTTCTGATTGGTGTAGTCCTCACCAGGACTGCCAGCTTCATCTTTCAGATTGCCCTTGGTGTGGGCACTTTTCTACCCACGAGAAGAAATCAATAACTGCCTTCTCAGTGGACAGACCCAGCAGGTCCTTTTTGCAGCTTGTTTTGATTAAGCTTGTATAGGAATGTCCTTGTTGGTGTACCTACTACATGCGCAAGGTTTTGAAGGTTAACAGGTCTCTCTCTGCATCACCTCTGATTCCCTGTGAATATGATTACGTGCACCCTAAACCCGAAGAATAAGGATATTGATTGTAGAAAACAAAAGATCAGAGAGGCTGGTAGCATATGGACTCTGTTTCCCAAGAAATTGCCTCCAGCAACCGTTTTCTTTTACCCAACTGTTTTGTATTACCCTCCCAAGCAAAAAACACATTAAAAAAAAAAAAAAGTGCTCTTAGTGAGAATCGGTCAGTAACAGAAATGCAGAAATGTCACTCACGAGAGGGTCATTGTAAACTCAAAGGTAATAATCCTTGAAATGAATTTTTTTTTGGAAAATGCCCATGAATTATCAATGGTAGGTTAGGTTAAGAGTGATTTGATACTGCAGAAATGTATGGACTTTAGGAAACAGGAAGAATTGTCCTAGAAACTTAACAAGGTTTCCTTTCAAACATTTACAGAAACCTAACTGTCTCTTGTAATGAAGGAGGTAGATTTTGCTAGAATAGAGATTGAATCTTTTTTATTATTTCCACCTGAAATGCAGATGGGCCATCGAACTGAATTTGCACATCAGCTCAGCATTGGCACTTCATAACTATTGGATATGGACTTTTCTTTTGCTAGTTTGTCTCTAGTATCTCCTATTTAACAATTTTTGTTTCTAATTTCACTGTCCCTCACGAATTCTTCAAAACTGCATTCAGTGAATAGAATAAGACCTAATCTACTGAAGTGAGTTGAAGTACATGACTTCATGAGATGTTGCCAAGAGGGTTACAAACTCGTCAAGAGTACAGACTACTGTCCACTGTTACTCTTTCATGTGGGCATGAATGACGCTGCAAGCCAGAACCTGGGCAGAATCAAGAAAGACAATAAATCCTGGGGTGTGCAAACGAAAAAAAATGGTGCCCAGGATACCTTTCCCTCCATTTTACCAGTTAGAGAAAAGGGAGCAGCCACAAATGGGTGAATAATGCACATCAGCTCCTGGCTATGTGACTGATGTGCTTGTGAGGGTTTTGGCTTTTATGACAATGGGGCATGCTTTGATGAATATGGCCAGTTAGAGAGGGATGGAATCCACCTGTCCAGAAGAGTAAGGGAATCTTTGGCAGCAGGCTGGCCAACTTGGTGAGGTGGGCTTTAAACTGGAGGTCTCGGGGCAGGGGGGGGGTCCAAGATGGCAAAGCTCACCCCATCACATCCAACTGGGGAATAAGCCAGGCCAGCCAGAGAAGCAACACCACCTCAAGGGTGTGTATGGCTATGGTGGATCGTCTTACACCCCTCCAGGGAAACCTTCATGTTTACTTACCTCTCTGAAATGCTTGTACACCAACACATGCAGCATGGGGAATAAGCAGGAAGAACTAGAGATCTGTGTGTGGACACAAGCCCATGATCTCACAGCAACTACAGAGACCTGGTGGGACACCTTCATCCTTTTAAGGAAGGACAGTCCAATAGGCCAAGGCGGTGGAGTTGCTCTCTATGTGAAAGAGCAACAGGAATGTATGGACCTCTGCCTAGGGGTGAATAAAGAACATGTTGAGAGCTCATGGGTAAGGGTCAGGCGAATATGGGAGACAATGTTGTAGGTGCTTACTACAGACCATCTGATCAGGAAGAGGAAGTTGATGAGGTTTCTACAGACAGCTGGAAATAGCCTCACAATCACAGGCCCTGGTTCTCATGGGGAACTTCAACTACCTTGACATATGCTAGGAAAACAACAGACAGGCATTCACAGGTCAGGAGGTTTTTGTGGAGCATTGATGATAACTTTTTGACACAGGTGGTGGAGGAGTCAATGAGAAGAGGTGTTCTGCTGGACCTTATCTGACAAAAAAGAAGGTCTAATTGGGGATGTGAAGGTTGGCGGTAGCCTTGGCTGAAGTGGCCATGAGGTGGTGGAGTTCAGGATCTTGCATATAAGAAGCAGAGCAAAAGCAGAAATAAAACCCTGTACTTCGGGAGAGATGACTTTGGCCTCTTCAAAGACCTACTTGGAGGAATCCCATGAGCTAAGGCTCTAGAAGGAAGTGGGGTGCAAGACAGCTGGTTAAATTTAAGAATCACTTCCTCCAAGCTCAAGATTGGTGCACTCCTATGAGTAAGAAATCAAGCAAAGGAGGCAGGAGAACTGCATGGATGAGCAAGGAGTTTCCAAAAAAAAAACTGAAATAGAAGAAGGAAATTTACAGAATGTGGAAAAAGGGACTGGCCACTTCGGGGAAACAGAACAATAGGTGAAATTTCTTTGGCAGAGAGGTTGGTCTAGGTGATCTCCAAAGGTCCCTTCCAACCCCTATGATTCTGTGATTCTGTGACTTAGAAGCATGGGATCCAGCATACTCTGGCACTGAAGAGCCATGGAAGACAAGACTGACATCTGAGCTGCTCTGTGTATTCAACATGTCTTTGCTGAAAAAGAATATTGCACTCAAAAATGGAGGCTTGCAGTGACTCTCTGAATAAGTCAGTTCAGGAGTTTGGGGAAAGAACAGAAGAAGAGTTTTCTCTGGGAAAATATTTACTGCTTGAACTTTACACTGCTGAGATGTTGCCTTATGTAAAAGATTGACTGAGAATTACGATAAGTTTTGCTACAGAAAATTAATCAGCGTGAAGGTAACATATTCCATTTTGTCTTGCATAGCTGTCTGTGGTTCCTTAAAGATATGCAAAGTTAAAGGAAGACTGAAGTGCCTATTTGCCCAGAACAAAAGATACTTCAACTTTGTCAGCTCTGTCAACAAAGTCAGGGGAGAGCAATTAAGTAGTCAGGGAAAGAAAAAAAATTAAAAATTCATGCAATATTTCAGTCTAGAGCTTTGTAAACAAGCTCTTAAATATATGATTCATGTACCTCATTCATCTACGACTGTTCACACTATGCTGACACACTTCTGTAACACTAAATAAATTAGTACTGTATTTGGCATTTGTAAGTTTCCTCCTCATGCTGCCTCTACTACATCCCCTAAAAAGATAACTTCTTCCCAGATTCCCTGGCCAAACACTTAGTTTATTGCATTTTATTGCCTGTCAAGAGATTTCATAAATTAAAATAAAAAAAGAAAAATATATTTAGACAGAATTTAAACTAACTGAATTATTTAATAAATTGATGTCAAGTGAAAATGCATAATTTATTTTAAATGTGTGTAATGGAGCTTTAAGTCTACAGGGCTCTTAAGTCAAAAAGCTTTTCTTCGTTATATCTTTTAAGTTACCAAGCTGCTGCCATCCAACCTAATAGCAGAGTGGGAATAACACATGCTCTTCCTTGAAGACCCATAATGCAAATCTGAGGCTCCTCAGGTCCTACTGGATTGCCTTTCAGTTAAACTGCTTAACTAGAAAGTGAACTAGTGGAACTTGATTTAACTGTTGAAGGTGCACAGCCTTATTACCAGCACCAAGTAGTAAAAGGTTCAATGGATGAAAAGCGTGACACTATGTGAGTGTGTATAAGGGAGAGATGCAGGCTTGTGAAAAGATTAACATTTTTAAGAGCTTAATGGCAAGTTACAGTAGGGTCATCAAGGAAGCAAAAGAAAAGCAATAGGCAAGTTTTTGAAACCTCTGTATGGTTATGCTCTAGAGATAGGGTATTTCTAGTCATATACAGTCAAACCTGTGATGTGGTCAGCCCTGCAGAAACTCAATAGGATATGTCACAGGACTTGAATAGTGGACTAAGTCTTGAATTTGCAAGCTTTTAAACCACGAGACATGATTTTTTTGCATTATGCATCCATGAAGTACATGCTCTCTGCAGTGCAGAAAATGTGAGATGTACTGAATCCCTCTGGGTGGTGGAGATTGAAACAAGTGGTAGCAATGTTGTAAGTGAGAGGTGATGGTTCATTGAGTAACCAATAAAGTGAATAAATAATGCACCACACAGAGAAATCTAAAATGTTCAATGACTTTTTGCTTCAGATGTAACATACAGAATAATTATGATCAGATTTTTTTAGTATTAATTAATGTTAATAGTATAGAGTAGGAACCTGAGCCAGAAAAGAGGGGAAAATCGTTCAAAAATATTAAGCTAAATTAGGTTGCTTGAATTATTAGAGCCTGACAAAGTTGACCTTAGAACACTAAGAGAAGCAGCTCAAGTAATTCCTTAAATATTAATGATTATCTTCAAGAACTCTTGGAGAAAAAGTCAGACACAATGAGTACGTAAGAGAAGGGAAACAGATTAAAAGGTACAGGCTAGCCTAGATGCATTACATGAACAGTCATTGGAATAAATATTTGACTTGTATATTCATAGAGCATGGTAACTGGGCAAATTACTGTCAATGTGAGAGAAAATACCAATTAAACAGAGTTTATACCATCATGAGTTACCATTCAATGCTTTCATAAATCAGATGCAGACACAAAAATGAGAAAATTGAATAGACATGTAAAAAAATTTGCATTATTGTAAGTGGATGTCAAAGTGAAATTTAACTAGTAATCAGTTCATGTTGCAAGAAAGGCAAACCTTGAGGTAGTGTGATGTAGTTGAATTATGACAAATGACAAGTTTGGAACTTCTTGCTCTAGTAAAGTCCTCCAAAATGTCATTAGCCTTTACACTCCAAAAAGTCACAGACTCAAAGAGTCCCAAATATTTACCTTTCTGAACAAAGAAAATGCACCACAATGCACCACACAGAGGTGGAAAAACTGCTTAAATTAGGTTAGATTAGATTGCTCAGAAAAAGAAATAATTAAAACCCAAATTTTTGCACCCCCGACATAGTTTGTGTTGGTTCTAGTTAAACCACGAGCTTTATGAGGGACAGCAGGTCTGTTCCAGCCCTCTGGTCAATGTGAAGGCTCTCATCATGTAGTCTCTGAGACCTGGCAGTCCTTCCTTGCTCCTCTCAATGCTCCTGTCGTACCTCAGTAGCTGTTGTTTTCAACCTTGATTCATTCTGTCTCCGCTCTGCAGTATCAGGAAGGTCTTCTCAGATTCAGCTACTCTTCAAGGGCAGTAGCAATCTCACCCTCTTCTGCAGACTCCCCACCTGGCTGAAATTTGCAAGGATTGTAAGGCAATTATGAAAAAAAAATAATGAAAGAAATCACTGTCTAGCACCTTATCAAAAGTATCATAGACAACACAAGACCTAATTTTTCTGCTTTACTTAGCCCTGGCAATGCTTCAGCTGAGGTACATGCTTTGCCTTTGGCATTGAGCTTTAAGGCAGTTCTAGGCAAATTACAGAAGATTAAGAATAGCACAATAAATAGTGAATAGGTTTGAAAAATGTGATAAGTAAGTAGTGAAAAGATTTCTTTATACTGAAGAAAAGAACTGAAAAGGAGATAATGTAAGAGTTGTCAAACTTTTCAAAAGTTTATGAGTTCCTCTCTGTATTTATAGAGGGAACATTAAGATTCAAAGTCATTTTATTGAGAAGTAAAGTACCAAAAAATTTACCTATGAGTGCTTCAGGATCTCTAGCTAACACATTTTTAATGTAGAAACTGGATTAATACCTGTCTTGTACGATCTAGTTATATTTAATCCTTGGCTAAAGCAGGTTACACAAACTCTTCTACATTCGGTTCCATACTTTCATAGTTGCGCAAAAAACATGAAGGTCCAGTAACCAAAGCAGGAAGACTCACCTTGTATAAATTCCCACCTACTTGGGCATCAGCTAGAGGCCTTCATCTTTCTTCTGCTTTCACATGAATAGGGTCACTATTTTCTGTCTGTTAGAAAAATTTTTTTTCTTCAAGGACACGTAGTGAGCCATGAATTCTTCTCTAAAGCACAGTTACCATTTCTTACAAATCAGTTGTCACAAATGACAAATTATCTTAAATTGGCTGCTGCTTTGAACCAAACACTAATTCTCTGTGTGGGTTTGCAATGAGCTTCTCTGACGTCAGGTAAGTGGTAAGTATGTGACTTGGACTTACTCATCCAAGTTCATCATCCTTTTTTCTGTTATGCACTGTCTCGGATGGGTGGATCTATGTGTCAGAGTTACACTTGGGCATATTTTACTTAGCAATTTCACTTTGGCCTATTTTATCAGTTTGTCAGTGACAAAAATTATACGTGAGGAGACTTGAGCCTCTGTGCAGCAAGTGAAACAACCCAGAGAAACACAGTGCTGCTTGGTGGACACATGACCTATTAGACGTCCCCTGAGAAGCACAGCAGGAGAGTGCCTGCATGTGTCTATTCTCCAAGGTATTAAGGAAATCCCCTGTTTGTCTCAGACATCCCTGTCCATGTCCATGACACTGGTTGCAGCACTACCACTTCCACAGGCCGTGACAGCTTCTACTACCATTTGCCTTTCTCCTGATAATCGACACCATAGAACCAAGAATTCTCACCTGGAAGAGAGCTTTCAGATCATCAAGTACCACAGTTAATCTAGCACTGCCAAGTCACCACTAAACTGTGTCCCTCAGCACCACACCTACAATCTTTTAAATAACTCCAGAAGCAGTGATTCAACCACTTACCTGGGCAGCCTGTTCCAATGTTTGATAGTGCTTTCTGTCAATAAATTTTTCCTAATATCCAATCTAAACCTCCCCTGGTGCAATTTAAGGACATTTCCTCTTGTCCTATCTCCTGGGACTTGGGAGACAAGACCGACCCCTGCCTCTCTACGCCCCCCCTGCAGGTAGTTATAAAGCATGATAAGGTCTCCCCTCAGCCTCCTCTTCTCTAGAAAAAAGTACCCAATTTTTTCTTCTCAGACAACACCTTTACAGTTAAGCTGCTGCACAGTATTATTCTCACCTTCCTACACAAAGGGCTAGATTTGCCGAAGTATGGAAGACAATCCAATGAAAACTTGTGGGATGGTTTATGTGCTGCAAGTTAAGCAATCAGTGAGTATTAGCAGGTCTTGGACTCTTTGGAGGCAGCACCATGTATTTTCATGTTGTTGAAGAACAAGTTTCAGGGAAGGGCAGCAGGAAGCTCTGAGGAACTATTTAAATGAAATTAAAATTATAATGGGACAAATTGTGGAGCCTTCTTAGGCTTTGATCATGACAAATATAATCCCATGATCTTCAGTGTTATTTTAGATTAAGCACTGTAAGATTTGGCCTCAATAACAATAGCAAAGAGAAATATTAAGACAAGATAAATAATCTTCTTACTTTTGCCTACCCGCTGTACATTCAGTCCCCCTGACAGTGATCAGATTACTTATGTGCCTATCTGCTCACTATTTCAAGAGACTGATACTCCGTCTCATAATATGGAAAAGTTTTAATTCTATTCACTGTATCAAATAATACTGCTCAAGAAATAGGAGCTAAAGTCACCACAGTATAAAAATGAGAACTCTTATTTTAATTAAGGAGCAATCTTTGATAAGCAGGAAAGCCACTAGCCTATGACATTTCAGTTTAAATTGTGTCTCCAAGAGGAAGCCTGAAGCCTTTAACTTGTTATGGAAATTAAAATTCTGTATTTCCTTTATATTTTATTGGTGCTTTCTGCATATAATATCCATGGTCTAAATTTTGACAGCTCCCTTGGGAAAAGATAGTGTTGGGAATGGGGAAAGCTGAGAAGAAACATCATCTGCGTGGTATTCAGTCCCAGGTATAGTTTCCCCTGCCAAATTCTGTTCACAACTTTCCCATTTCTCTTGGTTGTCACATTTGGAACTAGGTGAAACATTTCAAGTTTTTTTTTTTTTTGCAGAAGTGTATTGATTTTGGTCACTTCCTCAAGCAGAAGGTTTCCAAGGTTCAGAAAGATACTTCCTGCTCTTCTCCAGCTAGGGAAGAAAAGACTGTTTCAATCTGAAAGACACACAGTTACCGCTCATGAAAGCATTTGCAATGGCCAGTTTTATTCCTCAGTGCAGGTGAGGTGAGTATGCATGTGAGAGAGTTCACTTGTTTAGGGTTGTTCCAAATTAGAATATAAGTTGTTTGAGACATGGACCATTTTTACTTAACACTACAATGTTGGATGTGGCCTGGACCAAGATTTTGAAAAAGTTTCCAAGCTGCCAACATGAAGATAGAGGAGAAGGAATTATTTGACAGTTATAATCAAATTAAAAGATTGCCTTCCTTCTGTCAGTAAACGCAGACCATGGCTCCCAGACCCCTTCATCTTCAGACATCCAGGACCCTTATGCTCAAGCAAGAAGGGAAGTTTGGCAGCCTTTCTTGAGGATCTTGCTATAGACAAGCTGCTACATTCAGTGTCTTCTAAGAAGTCCAAAACTGGAGCTGTTGCTAAACTCTAATGAAAGTACTGTGGGAAGTGAATTTGAGACAGTGGCCACTTCACAGGGGCTAGCATTTCCCTTAAGGAGTCAGAACATCTGTTTTTTTCACCACCTGAGAGCTACAGGCTCAGTCAAAATCACATTCCTTTGGACTCTACCATCCACCCAAGGAGAAACTGAAGAGCTCACATAGTGTTTTTTAGCCCTATTCACTGCTACATAATACAGAGCATAAAATGGCTCTTTGCCCATAACTGACAAGGAGAAAAGTGTCTTCCTTTTCCTACCACCCTCTTTGGGGAACGCACAGCAGCTGTGCCCAGCTCATACAGAAGCCTGAGCTTTCCTACACCCATTTAAACACCCAAGGTCATTCTCACTACATCCTATTAAGATCTGGAACCTTCCCTTTCTGCAGGACCATATAAGGTTACTTGCTGAGTCATGGGCTGTCCTTGTGAGGGATAAGACTTTTCTAAATAGTTCTCCAGGAGGATTAGGAGTATCTTCATTATTGGAAATGATCTTTGGAAAGAAATATGTCAATTCTTTTGCCCTCTTTTAGATTTCAAACCATCATCAAAACTACAAAACTACAGATGCTCTCTCACATACACTGGATAAAAACACCTTGACTTTTATACAGGGTTTTGGTGGGAGTGAAATTGATGCTAATGATAGAGTATGTGCTGCGTAAAGCTAGAGGGAAAGACAGTTGTTCTTCAATAATTATTGTTGAAAAAGAATCTTACCAAGAAATAAATACTTTAAAGACAGGCTGCAAACATTGTAACCATGTGAATGTTGTATTGCTATATAACATCATTCTCTGCTTCTGTTAGAGTGGAAGCCAAGTCTTGACATTGATTGACGTGCACGTAAGTCATATTTTTGCAGGAATTTTAGATAGTGATTCAAAATTGTCATCTCACCATTTCCATTCATGTACTAATTTCCATTTCTGGTGTAATTTTTCATTTCATTATAATTCTGTGTGTTTTCCTTTTATACACTGCATTAACTTCATTTCTTCCTTTGGTTTCCTTTGATACCCTAACAGCTGGGTTTAAGAAAGTATCGCTTTTATTTCTTGTCACTAGAGGAAAGGAAATTAGCACCTTGACGGAAAGCACACTACGGAGCATATAGGCATTGCAGAGCTCTTAAACACATTTCACTTCACTGTGATTAGAAAAATTTAAAATAGGCATCACAATTTTCAGCCACTTTACTTCCTTTTCTCCCCACACTGCCTTTGCAGAATGACAGCCATATAAATATACGTTATGAAAAGCAGCTCAAGCCTCACCCTTGGCATTGTTGCCAGAGGACAGCAGTAATAATGAATCTTCTCTTCCACATATAGTTTCAGACCATGCTAGAGAGGGCTAATATACTAGTTAACCTACTGTATTTTTATTCAGTTCCCTGTGGCTACAGCTGTTACCTCTGAAACATCCCAGGGTTAACTGCAGTTAGATCTTACAGGGTGGATCATAAGCAACGTCAGGGGCTAGAGAGGCAAGAAAGAAGTCAGTGTTTCTTCCCACCTTCACAGAACAGCAATCTGTGCAGGGAAGCATTTAGGAGCTGTGGGAGTGGGATTAACTTGCTGGGACACTCATGGAGAAGACAACCAGGACTAGCTAGGCACCTCCAGCACACCACATGGAAAAGGAAACTGCCTCTGCCTTATAGGACTCCTGGAGAAGTGTAGTTACCCACTTCTTCCAGGGGACAAACTCACTCCTCATTGTGATACTAACTGTAAATTTCATCCCCCACTTGTTGCAAGACAGACTTTTAGGGACTTTTTAGAGCTACTCCCTGAACATGAAAAGGAATTTGTCTTTCTGGTCAGGATCCTCTGATCTCTGAAAATCCAGGGTCCATTTTGCCAGCCGTGCAGAGAAACTTACCCTGTAATGGAAAATTGCTAACTGGGAACTGATAGGAGCACTCACACTACCTGCTTTCTGCTACCTAAGTAGGTGTTTGTGTTCAAAGACTTGCCTCCTTGTTTCCTTATGTAGTCAAAGGAAAACGCTCCCACAAAAAACAATCCAGGGCAGAAATCTGCTCCAGGTGCTCTGAATCTCCTTAAACAAACCTTTCTCCACAGGCCACAGAAGGTGCTTAAGGAAACTAGCTTCCTAATGCAGGCTCTAAGGATACACCCTGAAAAATTAATCTATTATTTAATATACATTCTCCACAGATGAAATAGACAGAAAATGGCATGCCTGGCAGATGAAAACAAATAAATAGGAGAATACTGGGAAAATCTAGGAAGTGTTGTTGCTTTAGGAGAGCTCTGTATCAGGAGTTGAAATAAGTCAAACCTGGCACTTTGTGTGGCCCCTTATAATCTCTAAAGGGAGCACAGGGACTAAGGCTCAGTGATACTCCATAATTAGGGGTGGGCATTGGTTATTTTATCTACCCTTCCTTTTGCAGTTTCACCTTGGTTTTCCAGGTCCAGGGCTGCTGTTTGCATCCCTTTTACAAATGCGTGCAATTGTGCTTTGAAGATTTGGGGTGCCTGAAGTGCTAAGAAGCCTCCTGTTTTGCTTTTCACAGATATAAATAAATAAAAAAATGAAAAAGATATGACTGCTGCTACTATTCTTATTACACCTATAGTCTATACTGTGATGTATGTGGATAAGATTAGTCTAAACCAGGCCTTATGAAACTATAGCCCCACTCCTCTAAAAGGCTTAATCATCTAAATAGCCCCAGAAATGTCACACAAGACACATAAAATCAAGCACATCTTTAAAACTAGGCAGCTTAACTAGGCCTTCTGCTCTCTTCTACTTCTTTGTCCTACTGCATCTCACATCTGGCGCTGCTCACCTGTGTGACTTTTTTAGTGGGTCTTGAGACATGCAGTCAGGCTTTGTGTGGAGAGCTGTATTAACACCAGGAAGGATTTGGGCATGCAGTGGTGAAAACGAGGTGTTTGAAAACAATATTAAAATGCTGCCTGGAAAACTATATTGTTAAGATATAAACCTAAAGAAGGAACATCCTGAGGCTGCCTAACGACTGCCAGGAGAAGACATTTAGAAGGTGGCAGTTACTTGACACTGTAGGCTCTTAGAACTGAAATATTAGTAGATCATTTCCTCTCCATTTTCTACTCATAGTAGAGTCTGAATAACTATTCCCATGTGACTTTAATGTCTTACTCCATATGACGGTACAGTAAGAAAAACCACTACAGCTTTGGGCCTCTTGACCAAAGACAGAAAGGACCTCTCCATTTCAGAAGTTTTTGTTATGTTTTCATAACACGGGAGGATTGTGTTAGCAATCAGAAGGATTTTGGCATATTACAAGGGCACATACTGTACTTCATTAACAGGGACACTGTGAAGTTATGAAACATTTTAGGGAAAACTGCAGGATATTTAGAGTCATTTCTTCCTGAAAATATGCAAAGCCCTTTGGGGAAAATGCAAGCAGATGGTGTGCAAAACAGTCATTGCTTTCTTATGTAGCGATAAACAAATACTTTAAGAATCATAACCAATTTTTAGGAAATCTCATCCCAATTATACACAAAACCAAGAGATAATCAAAATTTAGGTCCTTGGTGTTTTCCTTCAACCTTTTCCATTTCTAAGGCCATCCTGTTGGGAATCCTACTGACTTGAAGTGAGAACTCTTGGGAGAGCTGCTCAGGTGAGTAATCACCCAGGAAGACATTTTAGCAGAGTCATGACAATTAACAGAGGCAGCAAACCTGTGCTTGTAACTTATAGGGGCAAAAGCAGATGAAGGCAATAGTGCCCCTGCTGCTCCAGTAATTAGCTCTAAGCCTTTCTAGCCGTTTGCAGTGCCTGCACTATATTTGCTGTTTTGTATGGCCTTCTAAATTATTGCTGCTTCATGCCTCAGTTTACTTGCCTATAAAATATATTCTCTAAAAACACATCCCAAGTTATTTGGATCATCCTGATAAACCTGAAGACCTATCATAGTTATTATTCACTGACTAGACTGTTTTCTGTCTAGGAAAAGGAAACAGCAATTTACTAAATTTGAAGATCATGGCACGACAACTTGTATTTGCATATTGCTTGGCACTGTTATCATGCCCAGTAAGGCAGACAGACCATGAAAAAGAAGAGGATCCTTTTTCAGAATGAAAAAAAATAAGTGAAGGAACATTTGAAAATTCATTGTATAATGAATCTTATTATTCCTTTAGTAAAGTGTTTTTCTCACAACAACAAAAATGATACTGACGTCTAATAAAACTGTGCTAAAACTAAAAAACTCATGGTGTTAATTTTTCCTCCAAATGACTGTGCTGTGAGTTTGATGCAATCCTATTAACTTCTGTAGCACTGATTTAATGAGTATTTATATTTACACCAGTGTGTCTGAGAGCACAGCTTAGTCCACAAGACAACAAAGTGCTTAACTGGTTCACAATACACTGGTACTGGTGTTGAGTGGGAATACGCCACCCTGTGGAAACAGCACAGGCAGTGACCTGAGTTCTGGTGAAGGAAAGAAACAAGAGAAAGGCCTGCCTGGCAGTGACAGACCTGTACTGGGATTTTGGAGATGGATTTTGTCTCATGTATTCTTCAGAAATATGTTTTCTGTCTACGTGAGGTCTCCATATAACACTAGCAGTTCCTTTCTCTTATTCTGTTTATGTCTGGGGCTAGATTTTGAGACCCAATCTTGATGAATAGTGATTCACAAGACAGACAAAGATGTGTAGCTCCTGTGGTGTAGCAGGATATCCTCATGAGAGAAGGGATGCAATCAGTTTGCTGGATGGAAAACTCAGGGACTATAACAGTGCCAGCACAACAGAGACTTGAATTCACCTGAGACAGTCAGTGCCACAGGAACATCAGTTGTCAGAGAAGGTTAAAGAAGACAGAAACAGAGGGATTCTGAACAGTGGTGAAAATAAGCAAATCAGATATCAAAATGCAAGTATAGCAGAACTGGAATCTTCAAGCTGCTCAGGTTAGAACCCTGCATTGAGCAGTTACCTTGCTATGAATATTCATGCCAACCAAGTGACAAGGAATGGTGTGTGATGTAAGGAATGCTAAAGAGTACATTTAATTTTCCATTGAGAGGAAGGTTACAGTCTTCAGGAGCTTAAAAAAACCAACAGCAAGACCTTGAAGTCAATCTGCAACTCACCGAGGAAATAATCCACAAATCACACATACCTCTAGGGATTATCTTGTCCTACTGCTTGCTACGAGGAGGATAAAGGTTGCCCAAAGCCATGTCCAGTTGGGTTTTGAATTTTTCCAGGGATAGAGAACACACAGCCTGTGGGTCTAGTGCTTAATCAACTTCATAGTAAAAAAGTGTTTTCTTCTGTTTAAATGGAATTTCCTGCACTTCAGTTCATGCCTTTTGGCTTTAAATAAGCATTAAGTAAATAACTAAGTAAATAATTGAATGAGCCATGACAGTCTTGCAGATTTTGGAAAATTGAGTGGCATGCATCTGAATAGGCTAATGTATGTGGATATTGAAAAGCAGGAGCCTAGTATGCAGGCTAACAGAAATTGGTTTTCTTAATTTTCTCTTTCTTGTACATTTCCAACTCTCTAACTCCCATATGAGTTGGTGAGCTATTATGTAGAGTCTGCCTATTAGATATAAAGCTTTACAAGCTCATTGTTGATAATGTCAATGTCATGAAGAAAATTCAGGCCAGTTACAATATGTGGTACAAAGCTATCTAAAGTTGTAAGTGTGGGCGTTTCAAGCGTGGGTCTTGCCTCATTTGAAATTGAAATATGTTTGCAGTGCTTGAATGTGGGAAGATTAATTAGCACCTCTGTTTCAAAATAAGAAGGAGTAGGAACCCATCACAAGCAAAAGGGGAAGTGACACTGTCGACAGCTAGGAAGAGAGGGTTTTTCAGCTGGAAAATAGTGCAGAAAAGAAACAAATGCATCCATTTCTCTAATCCAAAGGCAAAAAAAATGGTATTTGATAATGACTGAGTTTTTCAAAACAATTATATGGCCACATTTTTCTTAATTGCCAAGTAGCAGCAAACTAAGATATTGAGTTCATTCTTGGGAGTCTACTGATTTAATAATTTTTCAAGCTATTTGCTTTCCCTAATTCCAGCTCTTGATTCCTCCAAGCAGGTAAAATTAATAAAGTTTGCAAATAAACAAGCAACAAGTCCCCATGCATATTATGGCATATTTTACTCTTATATATTCCAGTGAAAGACTGGGATGCATTAAGCAGTCCTAGGTGTCACTTGAAAGTAGCTCTCTGTTGTGGTTTAGGAAATAGAAGCTTCCATTTCCCTATTTCATCTTTTTCCTATGATCCTCTACTGGTTGGGAACAGTTCCCTTTGATATCTTATATAGGATCACTCACAGATGCTTCTTTTATTCTTTATAAAAGCAGTCTCAAGACACTGATAGTTGGTACCCACTTCATTTACTATCAAAGGCTCTTAATATAATTTGCTAAAATGACATTGAAAAGCAGCCTTCTTTCAGTGGGATGACTTTGTTAATGGGGTTTGAAGATAGCAAGGTAGGTACCTATATCATGTCTTACAGTAACAAGATGAAAGAACCACATTCAAGCTCTCAGAAGCCCTGCTATCCCACAGGTGGATACTCTATATTTCTTCAGGTACCTCAGTAACACTGAGGCGTTGTATTTAGATCAATGTCTGACCAGATTAACCCAGAGTGACAAGATAAAATATTCCAAATTCTAATTTATCCCAGGAAGCAAACGGTTTACATGAAAAAAAAAAACCCAAACAACACCCAACATCTGGAACTGTTATTGTGCAAGAAGTAAAGAAATTCTTGCTACAAGAATTTTCCACACAGGAGCATCTGTATAAGAACATTTCCCCATTTCATTCTCCCTCCTAGCTGGATTCCTACCTTCTCCTTTCTATGAATCTGCAGGAAAAGTGGGTCATAGCACCCATTTTATATGTGCTTCTTAAGAGTAGGAAAGTCTTCCTTTGAAAAAGAGGTAGCTTTACCTTACAATCAAATTCCTTTTTACAGGAAGCTCACATAAACCCTAGTGATATTTGCTACAAAAATGAGTTAACTCTGAATTTTGCATAGCATATGAAAAAAACTGGAGTCTTAAATTATTTTCAGCAAATATTTCCTATTTCACTTTAATCTGTTGAGAAGAAAATTTAGTGAAATAGCATATTGTGTATATCCTGTACAGAGCCTCTCTGAATTCAGTCATGTTTTTTTCAGCTAATATAAGCCCTGCAGGGGCAATTTAGCTTAGTCAAAGTCAAGCTGCCTTCTATCAGCCTCTCACATCTTCAACAACCATAATAATTCCTGAAACTGAAGATGTTTTGTAGTATCTTGATAGAGCTGATGTTGAACAAAGCAAATAAAGTCAGGTTGATTCTCTTAAATTCAGATTAATCTGCAAAGCACAAAGTAATAAAACCATTATTTTGACTATCAAACTGAGCAGGTATGACAGCAGTTGTCAGGGGAAAGCATGTGTCATGCACATACATAAACTTTCCACAACACCAAGCTGTAATATTTCATACCAGCTCTGCTTTCTTTGCAGGAGTGCCTGTCTTCAAGGTTGCTATGGGTAGAGGGAGGGGTGGAAGAAAACAAGAACTAAAGGGCTTGAATTGCTTAGAAAAAAAAAAAAAAAAGAAGAAAAGAATATTGAAATGGCAGTTTAGGAAGACAAATGGTGAAAAGTGGCCCTGAGATGATTTCCTTTAGTGAAAACTACCAAAAGGTGAATGCACTGAGCAAAATCCACGGAACAAAATTTAACTATTCCTATATAGCTTTCTCTAAGATACAGCTGTAAGGCAGCATCTATCTGAAAACAGGTATTTAGCAAAGTCTGTGCAACATTCAGCTCAAGTTCCCCAATTCCTCACGGCCTTGTGTTAATACATTTTGCAGCGACCAAGTAAACGCTTAAGTTTCACAGGTTTGGGTGCTAAAAAGGCCTATCAAAAGAAGCTATCAACCCTAGTTTCTAGGAACATAAAAATGCATATGGTTTGAGGTGAGATTTGAGCTTAAGATGTCGATATTCATCAGACCAGGGAGAGGTGTATAACCACCACACAGGAACACTGCATTTCACCAGATGCAGGCACAGTGTACCAGTGCTAAGTAATGTTGTTAGTCAAGGCAAACTGGAAAAAAGCCCCAAACAAAAAGGACAGAGAGAGAGAAAAAAGAGGTAATACTTCTGGAATCCAAAATATTAAATTAGGTCAGAACTTTTTTTTAATCCAATACATTTTGTTTTGCAGAAATCTAAAAAAATTAGTTAAGAAGAGAAAACTGGCAAGATTTTGAGCAACAGAGAGAGTGTCAGGCTAATGCAGAAATATAGAAGACTAATTAGCCTCATTTTTGGAGGATTATGATCATGAGCAGTGATTGTGTGATTGATTGATTGATTGATTGATTGATTGATTATTTGGGTGGATTCTTAAAATATTGTAAGTCCTTGTTTTTCTGGGGTTTTTTTTGTGTGTGTGGGAGAATGGCAATTGTGTGTATGTGACAACAGGGAAGAGACATTCTGTAAATACATATGTAATGTCTATATACATATAAATATTACTTAGTAGCTGTAACAGCACAGAAGAATACTCGTCATAATGTATATATTTAAACTGTCTAAATGTTTCAAGTCATTGTATCTGGTGTTGTTTATTTTTAAAAAAAGACCTCCTAAAAAGCTGATAACTTACCTTGGAGACCATACCAAATTCATTATCTCCCTTAAAAAAAAAAAACACTTAAAAGCTGATAGCATACTTTGTAAACCGTAACAAAATTTATAGTGGCATGATGACTTTCTTTGTGAATGTAAGTGGAGATGTTTTTTTAAATATTTGTTACCTACCACATAGAATGAATGTAAAAGAAATCTTACAGTTCACCTTAGAAAACATAATTTATCTCCTTTAATGGGTGAGAGTACTGCAACACTACCCCAGACAGGACTTGTTCATTCAAATGGAGCCTGTCGTACTGCTAAGATTTCCTTTCCTATGAGGAAGAGGAGGGAGCATTTCTTCTGCCAAGATTATTTGGCTTTTCTGATGGGTAACTTTATCTCCTGACAAGGGGCCTGTAAAATCTGAAATATCAGTGATTGCCATCAGGTACTAGAAATTATTTAGACTGGAGAAAGACATGAAGTGTCAAATGCAAGTAAAGCACTGCA
Organism: Gallinago jamesoni; assembly: GCA_025769975.1. NCBI lineage: Eukaryota > Metazoa > Chordata > Aves > Charadriiformes > Scolopacidae > Gallinago > Gallinago jamesoni. The sequence goes on along the minus strand of JAOQGH010000019.1, from coordinate 69,531,040 downwards.
GTCACCAACATAAATAGCAGTCTGTACACTTCCTCGTCCATATTTTTGTTCTCAGTCAATGTTATACATCCATTGTCTTGTTTTATCTGTCTTAGTGGAGGTAAGTTTGCAACTGAATTACAGAGGTGAAAAAGTAAAAAAAAAGCTTCTAATTAGCTTTTTATTGTAAGTTAATGAATTGTTTATGGACTGCTGGTTGGAGGACAAAAAGGACAAAGCATTTTTTTTCTTAACTAATGGCAGGCATAAAATGATAGCACTCTTCTCCATTCAGCTTTTCCCAAAGAAAGGGCACTGAGTGAGGAGAAGGCACATGCTAGTAGAATTTGCTAATCAAATAACAAGGATATTGAGTTGGAGATTATAAAGGAAGAGACACCAAATTAACATTTTTTTCAGCAATTATAGGTCAAAAGAATGTTACATATTCCATCCAAAACGGCAAAAAAACTCGGGGAAAAAAACAAAAATAATGTGTAGAAGTGAAACAAAGATTTAATAATTTGGAGACAATGGGCATAATAGATCACAAAGGAGTGAAATTCATGGTGGCTTATCTCAATTTTCAATGCTTCCAGGACTTTGTCCAGTGTATTAGTGACAGCCAAAATGTAATAAAAAAATGAAAGTAGCACATTGCTTAGTGATAAACTGTAACAGAAACCAGAGTCCTTTTTTTTTTCCCTCCAGATAAAAATGAAAGTTTGCCATATATAGGAAACAGCGTTAGTACTATAACTGTTGTTCTGAAGACACTGACTTTGCAGGCATATCTGTACATTCAAAGAATATTCACTGCAAGATAGTCTATAAGCCACTGGCTACAGATCATCACTGGAAGTAACAATGGTCCTTGAACATGTCCAGTAAAAACTTGATTTTGCAAAGATTTCATCCCACGGGTGAAGGAACACGGCACTGTGAAACAACAATGTGCTCGTACCAGCATCACGCATTGCAGGGGTTGACTCATATGCAGCCCCATCCCTTTGGAGGGAAGACACATTGTGGCTGTTCGTGACTTTAACCCAACGGCTGCTATTTCTGAAAATGCTCCTAGAGGGATGTCTTTTGAAGGTTTGGAAAACAGGGCAGAATTAAAATCTGACTGGAGAAACAATCCACTGCCAAATAACACAGTGCCTGAAGCAATTCAAATAAAACTTCTTTCAGATGTCACTTACATTGTTGCAGACTCCCATAAAGATAAAGACTGACCTATTTTTCTTTTGTTTCAAAACTTGTTCCCTTTGACATTTAGTTGCTGTTGTAATTGCTGTCTCTCTCCTTCCTTCCCGGCTCTTGTGCTCCTTGTTGTGATGTGTTCATGCTGTGCTTTCACCTCCTCCTTGCCCCTGCCCGAAAGGAGTCCGGCACAACCTGCCAGGAGTCTGAGATGGCCAGGAGCATTACCGTGGTCCTGCTTTGCTGGAGGTGGCAAGGTGTTTTTTTTAAAGGCAGACACAAGCTTTCCTTTACCCAAGGGCAACCACGCCATCCCTCAACAAAACAAGGCGCAGGGTTTTTCACTGCATAACTGCCTCCACCGCTTGCCTTGAACACCTTGAAACCAGAAGGATGTTCCCTGGCTCAGCTAGTCATGGGCATGCTAGTCCAGCCTACACCATAGACACAGCTCTCTGTGTGTATGTGTGTGTCACCATGTGTGACGCTGTTACAGCTACGCGAAATGTTTAAGCAAGACATAGCTGCATTCAGAGAATGGGCTGGTGATGGAAAAGCAGCTTGCTGACAGCGCCTGGGCTAATTCACAACACCTGCATAGCTTTTCCCTTTCCCTTCCCTGCTGGCCCAAGGTGCTACCACTCCCTGCTGTTCCTCAGCCTTTTCCCCATTGCATCTGTGCAGTAGTAGCAAGACGTGCTACACCTTTGACAATTCTTTTGGACACACAGTAATATATATTTAGAAAAATTATTAAAACTATAAAATATTTAGAAAAAATTATTAAGTCTTGTTTAGTAGTATTGTTTAGATACCTAAACAACAGGAAACAGAGAAGATGGAGGAAATGGGGTTTTGAAGAAAATGCATTTTGCTCTTGAGTGTATCTACGGTTGAAAAGCAGTATTTATCAGATCTGTAAATAATGTCTTTGTATAATCTCACTGGTGTGAAAAGATCTTACTTCATGACATTGAGGAAAGTAGCAGGAAACTCAGCTATTCAGAAGGATTATTTTTGTTATTTTGGCTTACTGCAATGCATACTCTTAAGTGACAATGAACCATATATATTGCTACTCACTGTCAGTAGGAGATTGTTGGCACGGAGATGCATTTATTTGATGTTTTCACCTGGCCAGCACAAGAGGAAAGGGTCATTTTATGCATTAAACCTTAGAAGGGAGTTATTTCCATTTTCCTTCTCACTCTTTCCTTGCTGCTGTGACACAAGAGAGCTTCGGTGCTCCTTTGTTGCGTAAGATGCTGGTATGGTGGACAGGTTTCTTCTTTACTGAAGAGGCCACTGTCATTGCACCTGATCCCAGGCCCGTCTTTTCTTCTCCTAGCAGAGAGGTTTGGTTTGGTGGGGGGAATTCTCTATCAGGAGGGAGCAGTGGATAAAGAGAGGTGGCACTTTCCCTTTGCCAGCTAACCACCTTCATACATGTGCCTGCATTGTCGTACAGGGAAGCCCATAGTTAATAAAAACCCAGTCTGGAGAAGGAAACGTTTGCTCTCCTCTCTTTTTCCCTGCCTTTCAGAAGGCAGTTGCCTATAACACGGGAGCTCCATATAACATTTTCCCCCGAGGAGTGGGAAAAAGGGAGGTCAGCATTTCCACCTCTCTGGGAGGATGTGCTCTGGACCCTTGGTACTCCTATGGAAGTTCACATTGTCTGGGATAGTTCACTATGTGCTGCAGAAGACATCTGGGGGCATCACTGTCCTCTCCTTTGCTCTACCCAGACCATTATAATGCAAACAATTCACAACAGAATAACAGAGAGGAATCAAGCTCACTGTATCTGCATCACCATGGCAATGTCTGTACTAGAATAAATGAAGAAAAGTTACCACACAGAAATCCAAAAAGGATAAAAACAAAATTGTTCTCAAATACGGATTTACCTTTTTCACTGTCCCATTACAGCCTTTGTGATTATAAATTTTCCTGCCAGAAAGAGGAGCGGAGCCTCCATAAATCCCACATGAGTACATTCCTTACGTGTGGGAAGTTAAATATCCAAATACAGCTCTCTTTAGTACATGATTTCCAACCCAAAACATCCATTCATACCTCTGAAAACCTCCACCTGAATATATCTCTGACTCACGCATGAGTCAGTGTGTAGTTCCATGTCCAGGGATCTGTCAAAATGGGTTTTGGCTTTTATTAAGTATTATCTCATTACCATAGAAAATAATGCAATAGTGAGTCTAATTTTATACGCATGAGAAAGTAGCAAATATTCACATGCCAAATCCAAACAGAGGTAAAATAATTAAAGAAGTATGTAACAGGGGAAGTGGACAATTAATCTTTGACTAGAACAAGTTCTCCTGTACTCACAGCTCTTCATCTGAGAAGCAAACAAGTTCAATATTAAGATTCCATCCCTACTCTGAAATACCATGTTTGCCCCTCTCTACACAGCAGCTATGGTTTCTAGTTGCAACTGAAAGGAAGTGTGTAAAAATCATCAAAGAAATATTTCACAAGGCTGGAGGCATCTTCTTATGTTGTCCAGTAAAAGCAGAAGTAAGAAGCTTTGTCTTGGAGTCCTATCCATGGCAAAAGCATCAGAGAATCATAGAATCGTCTAGGTTGGAAGAGACTTTAAAGATCATCTAGTCCAACCACCAACCTAACTCTGACAAAAAAAAAAAAAAGAAAAAAAGAAAAAAAGAAATAGTTTAGTGATTTTTCACTAAACCATATTCCTGAGAACCATGTCAACCTGTTTCTTGAACACCTCCAGGGATGGTGCCTCTACCACTTCCCTGGGCAGCCCATTCCAATGCTTGATAACCCTTTTGGTGAAGAAATGTTTCCTAATATCCAATCTAAACCTCCTCTGGTGAACTTGAAGCCATTGCCTCTTGTCCTATCTCCTGTGACTTGGGAGGAGAGACCGACCCCCACCTCTCTACACCTTCCTTTCAGGTAGTTATAGATCATGATAAGGTCTTCCCTCAGATTGAACAACCCCAGCTCCCTCAGCCTCTCCTCATAAGGCTTGTGCTCCAGCCCCTCACCAGCTTTGTTGCCCTTCTCTGGACCTGCTCCAGCACATCAATGTCTTTTTTGTGGTAAGGGGCCCAAAACTGGACACAGCACTCGAGATGGGGTCTCACCAGTGCCGAGAACAGGGGGACGATCACCTCTCGGGCCCTACTCACCACACTGTTCTTGATACAGACCAGGATGCTGTTGGCCTTCTTGGCCACCTGGGCACACTGCTGGCTCATGTTCAGCTGACAGTGGGCCAACACCCCCAGGTCCTTTTTTGCCAGGCAGCTCTCCAACCACTCTGTCCCAAGCCTGTAGCGCTGCCTGGGGTTGTTGTGACCCAAGTGCAAGACCCGGCATTTGGCCTTATTGAACCTCATGCCATTGGTCTCAGCCCATCCATCCAGCCTGTCCAGATCCCTCTGCAAAGCCTTTCTTCCCTCCAGCACATCAACACTGCCACCCAGCTTGGTGTTTTCTGTGAACTTGCTGAGGATGCACTTAATACCCTCATCCAGATCATTAATAAAGATGTTAAAGAGAACCGGCCCCAGTACTGAGCCCTGTGGGACACCGCTCATGACCAGCCACCGATTGGATTTCACTCCATTCACCACCACTCTCTGGGCCCGGCCCTCCAGCCAGTTTTTAACCCAGTGGAGAGTATTCCCATCTAAGCCATGGGCAGCCAGTTTCTCCAGGAGGATGCTGTGGGAGACTGTATCAAAGGCCTTGATAAAGTCCAGATAAACAACATCCAAAGCCTTTCCTTCATCCAACAAGTGGGTCACTTTGTCATAGAAGGAGATCAGGTTTGTCAAGCAGGACCTGCCCCTTGTGAAACCGTGCTGGCTGGGCCTGATCATCTGGGTGTTCTTCATGTGCATAATGGCACTCAGGATGATCTGTTCCATCACCTTCCCAGGCACCGAGGTCAGACTGACAGGCCTGTAGTTCCCAGGATCATCCTTCTGACCCTTCTTGTGGATGGGTGTCACATTTGCTAGACGCCAGTCGGCTGGGACCTCCCCAGTTTGCCAGGACTGCTGGTAAATGGTGGGAAGCGGCTCTGCAAGCACTTCTGCCAGCTCCCTCAGAACCCTCGGATGAAACCCATCTGGGCCCATAGACTTGTTTCTGTCTAGGTGGTGGAACAGGTCCCTCACCGCTTCCCTTTAGATTACAGGGCCTTTATTCCGCTCCCTGCCTTTATCTGCTGGCTCATATTAACCTTCCAGTGGAATATTCTCTACTGGAATAATTCTCTAACACCTAAATTGAGAATAATATACTTTAGAGAAAAATAAGGCATTTCACAGTGACAAGAAAAGCTATTAATGACCACTGCAATGATGAAAATGTTGTTGTCTTTCACTTATAGCAAAATAGTATTCCAAGCTAGGATTCCAAGAATAGTGAAGAACTAATGGAAGATATTATTTGTGATGCAAGATTTCATGTTCATTAACAAAGCAAATGTTTAACTTTGCAGAGAACCCTCCACCTTTAAAGAACACCTGCTTAAGTGACTTGCTGAGCTGTGACAAAACAGGACTCTGCCACAAAAAGCTGGAAATATGTATGGATAGCATAAAAGGTCCAGGAGAGGAGTAAAAATAATAGGAATCTATCGTGATCCTTGAAAGCACCATTTACAGCATATGTAATATCTTTTTTTTCTAACGTTGTGTATGGAAGACAATACATTTGCGTATGCTAAGTGATAATAAGACCAGAGCCAAGTTTCTGCAATGTTGTCCATGTTTGGAAAACAAAATAAAACAAAACAAAGCAAAACAAAATGAAAGGAAACAAAAAAGAACCCCTTGTAACTCGTGCTGTTGAGAGCTTACCACAAGCTTGAAAAGCAACAGCAAAAGGGTAGGTAAAAAAAAAGATCTGTCTTCTTCAGGAAGTCAGTTAGAAGCACTCCTGAGAAATTCATACTTGACCATAAAAAAAAAAAAAAGACACCTCAACCTTGACATCTGAGGACTCAAAATTAAGATAGTTTTTAAATATGCAAACAGTATGGACTGCAGACACTGACTGCAAGGCAAAACAACCATAATGAATTAAAATGCACCATGGGGAAAAAGAGAGAATGTCAATATTTGCTGATGTAGAAGGATATACCTGGCAGCTGTTTGTTCAGTCACCCAGATTACCAAACTGTGTGTTAAGACATCTTTTAGAGATTTGGTTACCTCCTTTCCCCACATGAAGGATGAGCTGTAAGACACAAGGGTAGGCTTTGAATATCTGCGAGTACATCAGAGGATGGAGTTCAGCCCAAGCTTTGTAGTTTGCCAGGGCCATTTGTCAGTGTCACTCCTTCACTTTAAAAGAGATTTTCAACACAGTCCTAGGAATTATAACACTAAATTTCCTTTGAAATTCTGGGGCTATACCATTTTAAAAATCTCATTCTGAAAGATTAAGTAGTAATGAGCATTAAAGATTTTGCCTAATCTGAGGCTTGGGAAACACTAAGGATTTCTTCTCTGTAATGCTGGCACCATAGGCACGAACATGGATCATTTAGAAGAGAAACATCTCCCCAATTTACCAAATTGCCAATGTTGCTGAAACATGTGTTGATCCTGGGACTGAAATCAAACTTCAAAGGCATGAAACAAGCTCAAAACTTGCTAAATAGTATGTCCATTTGATTTCTCTCGCAATTCAGACAGAATTATACTGTACAGAATATCTCCAGCTACTGTCCCTAGCTTAAATGTGATGAAGCCCAAGGCTCCTGTTCCTCCTATGCTCTGCAGAAACTACTTCATGTTTCTAATTGACCACAGTTACACATTTTGTCCGGTTTTCATCCTTTGTTCTTCTTTCACTGAGTTTTACCCCATTAATTCTTGTTATTGCTCCTTAAAATTCTATGAACAATTCTTCCACTTATTTTACCATGCATAAAAAGAATTTTACTATTCAAACATTAAACATTTTGTTTAAATATTGAACAGTACTGTTTTTCTCTTGACTGTTAAGCTGGTTCAAAAGCAGGATTTAAATTGGTGCAAATCTCTGGCACCAAGCTCCTGAACCAGTGATGTCAGAAATCATACCAATTTCCCTGCAGCAAAAAGCTGACTGTGCTATCACTTTCATGTGGGGTGTTTCTTTATTGTTAGGGCTAGGGTACACCACACTCAAATAGAAAATTATTTTGACTTTCAGAAGCTTTGTGTTTTGTTTTGTTTTGTTTTTTTCCAAACAAAAAACATTATATACATCTTTGTAATCATAATCAGTCACCTGGTGACTTCACAATCTCATTATGATACAGAGATGAGTTTGTGAAGCGTTGAAATATGAATATGAGTGTTCTATTGAATTTTTCATGCTGTGAGAATACCCAATGAGACAACTTCCTTTCCTTCTTTTATAACCATTCATATGCATTTAAATACAGGTTAAAGACAAATTTTAGTTCTTAACCCTTTCATACTGCAGAAGGAATGTTTCATTTGAAACTTCAAATCAAAACAAAGGTTGTCAAAGAACAATCTTCAAATTCCCCCAAGTTCCTCATTTTGGTTGAGGTGTTTATACCCAAAACCAAGGGAAGTCAGTATGCATGCTTTTTACAACATGGTAGAAATCTTTTCACTTATCTTGTTCTTAGAAGTTGGTGTCAAAGTCTCAAGTCTGCTTCTAATCAGAAGGAAAAAATCCCCTGATTTAATCTCATATGTAAGCCTTGCAGAAACTGAATCTTAATTCAAGACAGGGCTTCTGGAAAGTTTTATTCTGCTCTGGTTCAGCCCAGCGGAAACATTTAAATTGGTTTAAAATGGCAGTGCAGTAGGTCCCAGGTTAGCTGGCCTGATGCTAGCAGAAAAAGAGCTTGTGAATATTTGAATATTTTTCCCATATTGAAGTCCTAATACTACTTAATCGTATTTAAACTCTGGGATTTGTTAACTCAGAAAATTTTGAAACTGGTTAGCACTCATATGTACATATTTCAATAAAATGTAATATAAATCCAATAAATAATGCATAACTTTAAGGGTAAGATTCTTCAGTCCAGTAGTCTGGACAGCAAATTTCAAACCCATTCAATACAATTTCTGCAACAATACTGGGAACCATACAAATAACCACATAATTATCTCCTATTATTTTGTTAATTATTTGAAAAGTTCTGGAGCATTGGTTTGAGTGGAAAATACTAGCTTTAGGGACTACACTGCCAGGGGCAAGTGTTATGGATACTTGCTTCATTGCTTGTGTTCCTAAATGTTTTTACTAATGAAAAACCCCGAAATTAAGTTCATTTGGGTTTGAGATTTGTTATTTTATTCAGGTGATTCGACAACTCACCACAAATCATCTGATTTGAAGCCTGGATAAATCGAGAGATGGTGAACATTGTGCTTTTGGTTGGTAATTCCAGTCTGGCCAAGGTCAGTAATGAAAGAAAGGCATAAATAAATGGCAGAGCTCCAGTATGCCAGAATGCTTTATATAATTCCATTTAAATTATTACAAATGTCATCAACTCTATGGTTTGGCAGGCAGAGGAGAAAGACTAGAGTGATATGAATAATGGATTTTTAAAATTTTTTAGCTGAACCAAAAAATTGAAACAAAAAAATTAATTTGTGTCAACACAGCATTTTTTGTTGACTCAAGACAAAATGTTTTGTTCCATTTCAGGCCAAATGAAATGTTTCATTTGACAAGACAGGAAACAACATTTTTCATTTTCAAGTTACCGTACTAGATCATGTCTCTGAAAGCCCCCATCACTTCAAAACAAAAGTCAAAATGGAGCTTATGTTAAAAAAAAAAAAAAAAGCTTTAAAGCAAGGTCAGCATGCTAGGATGACTGCTTGATGGACACCTATAGATCCACCGCCCTGCCCTTCCCCTGGACTGGACTGCTATCAAACTACTGGTGAGGATGTGCCTGGTGCCTGGTGCTACCCTTGATGCCCTCTATCTGCCCTGCTCCCTGGATGGGGCAGTGGGATAGTCCTGGATACGAGGTCCTGCCCTGCTACTCCCAGGGGAGATCTTGACACTCCTGACACCCACCAGCTCCCATCACCCCTGCAATACTCTGATATTGACATTTTCTAATTCTTCTCTGCCACACTTTTGTGTTTTGGAAAAACATGTTGTTGATTTTTCTGTGAGTACAGGGATTGCTGCTTCCTTTTCAAGCAGTTTTGGCGATTTATATTTGATAAGACAATAAAACCAAAAAAGAATGCTCAGGCCTAGAAAAGATGGAGCTCAGGGTTATATTCTTAGGTTTTCCATTTTGTAAAACGTAAATAAGCCTCATTTATATATCCACCGCGCCCAATGACTTTTCCAGAGCCTTATTAAATAACTGCAGAGTGAACCAAACTCCTTGACTCAAAGTTAGAATGAATGATCAGCAATACCAATGATCCAGAGGTACGTTTTCACTGCAGACAGAACAGAGCCCTAGGAAAAAGCCCCTCAAACATACCATATGCTAATTTCATCTTTTGTCCAAGCACCTTGCTAATATCTTGGTGACTCCCTTTCCCTGTGGATGTCTCTCCTCTTCCCTGCATGCTCATCTTCTATATACTGTTTTCAAAGTGGGCACAGTAGAAAGCCATGATCAATTCCCTGCTGCTCCCCTGTCTTACACCGTTACCACCAGGACCCTCAGTCCTGAGTTCACTAAAGTGACATCCAGTTCACCACAAAGTCATCCTCATCTTTTAAGTTTTTCATTTTATTTAGCCCTTGAACCTGCAGCTAAGGTTCAGTGGTGGACATCGAAACACTGCATAGGCCATTCAGGGACCCCAGCAGTGCATCTCTGCTCCTTATTATTGGAGAAGATGAAAGGATTACTCCTAAAATATTTCAAACAGGGTATGGTTTTCAAAGAATTAACAGAACAATTGCACTTACCTGGGTGGTGAGATTGACAGAGCGCAGATGTTGGCATGAAAGAGAAAGTCTATGGAGCTTTTTCTTGGCCAGACTGAAAATATTGACCATGATGTCAGATTAAATTTTAAAAAAAAAAAAAGGGTGTGTGGGTGGGTGTGTTCAAAAGCAGATTTCAACACCTTAGAAAACCTAAAGAAAGAATGGAGGAAAAGCCCTCCAGTAAACCACATTCAAAGCCAACTGAAACAAGGAATAAAATGTCCTATTCCTTACAGTATCAGGAACTAGGAGAAAACATTTGTAGCCGAGGGCAGTCTGCACTGGATCTTACAACTTTATGGAGTTCTTTGACAACTAACGTGTAGAAATATTTACAGAAGCTTATTATTTTATGACCAAAAAGTGCACAGTTCTCTACAGTACATCCCTTAACCAAGAACCTATTACCAATTAGACATTTCCTACTTTTGTAGGAAGTTTATTTTCAAATAAGCCCCAATATGTAACTTGCTTTTTTTTTTAATATTTACATTATTTGTTAGTCTTTGCTCTAAGAGTTTTTTGACTGCATGATATCTCACCTTCAGAGAAGATTTGTCTGAGATATTGGGTTTAAACTGGAGAAGAGCAGATTTAGATTAGACATTAGGAACGAGTTCTTTACTATGAGGGTGGTGGAGCACTGGAACAGGTTGCCCAGGGAGGTGGTTGAGACATTCAACGTGAGGCTCGACCAGGCCCTGGGCAACCTGGTCTAGTTGGGGGTGTCCCTGTGACTGCAGGGGCGTCGAACTAGATGACCTTTGAAGGTCCTTTCCGGCCCAGATGATTATATGATACTATGATTCTATCATTTTTTTGGCTATAGGATAGTGCTGCGCAGCCATTCTCTTCAACAGTCAATCTCTTACCACACAATCTCTGCCAACTGTTGCATGTGCGCGTGAGAACAACATTGACACAGGGCAGAGAAGGAATAATGATCTTGGTATGCTGTTGTTGGCCTATCCTAGTCACCCCCCAGGAAAAGAAAAAACACAGATGTTGCTGCATGGAGTGTTCTTGAGTCCAGTTACATTAAAACAAACTCATCCTTAGCAAAATTCAGTGAAATTTAAAAAATGCTATATTTACTTTCTGAAGTTTTGACTTAATATTATTTTAATATTAACCTGATTAATTTAATATTAATTCTGAGACCAACAGAATGAGGTTCAATAAGGCCAAGTGCCGTGTCCTGCACTTGGGTCACAACAACCCCAGGCAGCGCTACAGGCTTGGGACAGAGTGGTTGGAGAGCTGCCTGGCAAAAAAGGACCTGGGGGTGTTGGCCCACTGTCAGCTGAACATGAGCCAGCAGTGTGCCCAGGTGGCCAAGAAGGCCACCAGCATCCTGGTCTGTATCAAGAACAGTGGTGAGTAGAACCCGAGAGGTGATCGTCCCCCTGTACTCAGCACTGGTGAGACCCCATCTCGAGTGCTGTGTCCAGTTTTGGGCCCCCTACCACAAGAAAGACATCAAGGTGCTGGAGCAGGTCCAGAGAAGGGCAACAAAGCTGGTGAGGGGTCTGGAGCACAAGCCTTATGAGGAGAGGCTGAGGGAGCTGGGGTTGTTCAGTTTGGGGAAGAGGAGACTGAGGGGAGACCTTATCAGTCTCTACAACTACCTAAAGGAAGGCTGTAGAGAGGTGGGGGTCGGTCTCTTCTTCCAAGTTACAGATGATAGGTCAAAGGGCAATGGCTTCAAGTTGCACCAGGGGAGGTTCAGTTAAGATATTAGGAAATATTTCTTTACTGAAAAGTTTGTCAGGCATTAGAATTGGCTGCCCAAGGAAGTGGTTGAGGCACCATCCCTGGAGGTATTCAAAAGACGAGTTGACATGGTGCTTGGGGATATGGATTAGTAGTGGATTGGTGTTGGTTTTGGGTGTTGTGGGGTGTGTGGTTTGTGGTGGTTTTTTTGGTTGTGGTTGGTGGGTTTTTTTGTTTGTTTGTTTTTTCCCATTGGTTGGACTAGATGATCTTAAAAGGTCCCTTCCAACCTAGGTGATTCTGTGATTCTGTAATTTTTGGTGACAGCAGTCTACTTCTTATGTAGACTTGGGTGCCTGATTAGTACTAGGAAGTCTGTTTTCATAGAAATGACAAGGATATTTCACCCCGAAAAATACCCAGCTCTGAAAATCATGTGTTTTCTGCTCCTTTATCAGTCAATAGTTAAAAAGATACAATACTTTCCAATATAGTAAACTTAACTTAGATTCCTTTAACACAGCCATAGTCAATACTGCCTATTTTTTAAAAGCTAGCAGATATTGGCTTTGGAAAATGAATGAACAATTGGTGAATAATACTGACAGAAACCCAAAATAATAGTTTTCAAATTAACATTTAGAAAGTGCCAGAGATCTATAAGTATAGAAATTCAGCTTCTGTTTCCCTAATTCATCTATTGACAGAACTTTCATGTTTGAAATTTTCACTCTTCATTAAATTATTTAAAAGTGATAATGCATAGAACTTACAGCACAATTTTCAAATTTGCTGAGTTTACAGTCCCTAATTAACTCTTTACACTCATCTTTGGTAAATAAATATGTATTTCTATTGTGCTGCTTATTATGGGGTGGCAATGGAATGACTGATGCTCCTCAAAGACAAGGAGCACCTGACTGTACTGCTCCTTAGGTCTTTGTATAGGGCCATGCGTACACCCAAATCTGCACACACACCCCAGTTCTTAAATACATTATTTTTCAGTTATGTTATAATACACTAAGATGTGTCTCTTTCGATTTGCCCCCAAATCCTTTGTAAGATGAATGATTTTCTACAGTATACATCAAAACAGGAAGATCTCTTCCTCTGATTAGATGATCATTGTAGGTCCCTTCCAACTGAAGATTATTCTATTCTATTCTATTCTATTCTATTCTATTCTATTCTATTCTATTCTATTCTAATATATAAATGATATGCGCAAATGGTGTAGGAGTCTGGTTGTCACTGGTTCTTCCATGGGATATCACACACAGCATGTCAGCTTGTTTCCTAGGGAGAGTCCCTCTCTTCTCAAGTCCTCATACATATCTAGTTGTTTTGTTTCTTCCATCTTGGCCACAAGTAGGTGGAAATTATAACCACATAGCCCATCAGTTACATATTATCATGGCATTATCACCACTCCTAACAGGTAACACAGATTTTGTCAGTCCTGCTTGACTTTTTTGATCATGATTACTCCATTTTCTTTGTCAAACAGACAATCTGCAGGGTGAGGTGTGGTCTACCAGAAAACAGAAACAGAGACAGACCTGAAAACTAGTCATTCCACATAACCCCTGAAAAAGCTCAGATGAAGATAACCAAGGCAACTACTGGACTGTGGGTAACCTAGACCTTTATTTGATCTCCAACAACATTTGAGATCAGATGTAAAATTCTAATGTTTTATTGCTGAATACGGCAACTGCCTCTTCATCAGAACTACTGTTCTATATATCATATATTTGATTTTTGCTTTCAACATGTAACTTGCTTACTTTTTTTTTAGTTACAATTTCTGATGTATGCATGTAACTTAACATTCCACCAAAGTCCCCCCGTAGCTTCTGTCATTTACAATGACTGCTGCTGGGTAGTGTGCATGGTCCTGCCACATGGACCATGCCCTTTTATCATCCCTTCCCGCAACACAATGGATATGAGCAGCTGTCTCCATCCAATGTCATTTTTGTTTACGGCTTCTGATGGATGCAACCAGCAGTGAAATGCTGCAACATTAGCCATGCCTGGGTCAGCGCCACCCTGTAACAGTGTGATGTGTTCACATTCAGAAGTGAGACCACAATCTAGAGTTTTCACCTTTCTCACATTTGAAAGGAGCCTAAACACAGAGATACTAATGGCTGTATCTGCTGCAAGTGGGCAAACCCAGGCATAAAGCCAGATGCATTTTCAAAGAAATGAAACAATCTGAAATCTCCTTTCAGATCAGAGGACAGGCCTAAAAAGACTCTGGTTCTGGACCCATACACTTGAATGGTAGAAGCAGTCGGCACATCAAGAAAATGGGCTCTTTTTTTTTTGCCCTTCAACTTAGGTTTGTGTTTCTGGGCATGCCTAAAGCTAGGATTGCTAAGTGGCGACATTACATTTTGTATATAATTTTTCCACTTAAACAAATTCAGCCCCTGGAAAAGTAAGTACAATTTGGTTGTTTTGTGGCTGTAGTTGTGCACACACACAACAGCAATTAGGCCTTTCACCTTCTTCAACATACACAAATTCCTTCCAATTCCAGCGGTAGTGGAGCACGGACATGTAAGAAGCAGAAGAGCAAAAGCACTCATTCATTACGCAGAAGACATTTGGGTTTGTGTCTTTTACAATCAAAAGAGGACTAATATTTCCTCTAAAATTATTTGTCCTTTGGCAGCAAGGCAAAGAATCTAGTGTACATGTCTCCTATACCAGCCAACAAGGTATGTTACAAAAAGAGTGAGTGAGCTTTGGTATCAAGTAAAATACCTTAGGTAATAATTTGAAGTTCAGCTGGAAAGGAATAAGATCAATTCACAAGAAAGCATTTTAAATTTAAACTTGTTAAATAAAAGACTATGAAGGCTATGAAAAATATCTAAGAAATATCTAAGAAAAATATCTTCTCCCCAGGCAAAGAACTAGATTCCGAAATAGCCATATTGTTTTTCTTCAAAGGTCTAATGGTGGAGCATCCTCATATAAAGAAGACAGTAAATAAAGTATGTGGAACTTCTTTACTAGCTAATGGGTTGAAAGGTCAGTTCTTAAACTGACTCAAATGAAATTAAGGACCAGTAAATGAAGTAAAACAAAGAGCTAGGGAACCTGAAGACAAACTTTCTGGGCTTAAGTACATTTTAAAACAAATTAGATTTCCAGAAAGTTCAGCACAGATCAAGAAAAAAGCAATAAGGTGGGGGGAAGTGCAAAGACAAAACCGTGTAGCTGAGGGTTCATTTGATCCTCTTTTCCCAGACTGAGCTCCAACATGAGTGTGCTGAGAATGAAGAGTGTTGACCCAGAAATTTGTTCTGGAAATGAAACAGAGGGACCCAGGAAAGCTTTTTTGAACATGCTGTCCATTTCTAGGGCTGTGAAGAATAAATCCTCAATAGGGCTTGCTAAGCCTTTTACAGCCATCAGAAACAAAATACTCAAGCTATGAAGAGGAAGAAGGACTGACCCAGCACAGCACCCTGTGTGTGTGGCTGGACTTTTGTGAAAACAGGAGTATGAGGGACTGTTAAAGACAAAAATATCTAGTCTTTGTCCCTGAGAAAGCAAACCCATATGCCTGTGTCTGTGACTACTTGGTAACGCCGTAACGAGCACTACAGAATAGGAGAGAGCAATAAAAATAAGAAGACATTATTGGTTTGGCAGAAGTAGGCTTATATTGGGTAGAATGGAGGAAAAAATATCAGGAAAATTCAAAGTCATTCAATTTTATGTTAAAAGGAGAAAAAAAGGAATTAAGCAGAATGGCATTGTTTAAGCAGTAGTTTTCTTGAAACTTGATTTCTGATGGCAATTGCCTGTGTGGACTCTCTGACACCTAATAAAGAACAATTTCCTAACCTTTCGCTTTAAGGGAGTGCTTTTTCTCTTCTGTCTACTTATCTGTTTCTGAGAAATGTGCCTGAACCTGATGTCTTTGATAACCTCTCTGGTAAAATCACCCAGTGGGGACAAACAGACATATATCCACGCAAGGACAGCGTGATCACATTGGCCTTGACTCCCCACAGACACTAAAAAAGTCTAACCAGCCCTTTCCACAAATATCTAAAAATCACAGCCACCTAGGGCTGTAAATTAAGGTGAAAATAATAAAAGTGTATTCATCCTACAAGTAAGAGCAACAGCTTGCTAAGAAATTAGTGAAAAAGAAGAAAGCAATATGATACAGACATTTAATTTTTATCCACAGGCAAGATTTTGAGGGTAAAAAACCCCTCCCCTTCTTCCAGCCATTTGTGAGGCTTTTGCACATAGGCTTTCCACCTCTCACACGAAATTATAAGTGAACAATCCATT
Source organism: Gallinago jamesoni (assembly GCA_025769975.1). Classification (NCBI taxonomy): domain Eukaryota; kingdom Metazoa; phylum Chordata; class Aves; order Charadriiformes; family Scolopacidae; genus Gallinago; species Gallinago jamesoni. The sequence goes on along the minus strand of JAOQGH010000019.1, from coordinate 69,514,858 downwards.
TCCTTTTTGATAGCAAGGGCTATTTTATTTGTATAAATGTTTCCCAAGCCTATAATATGTTCAGAGCATTTTAAACTTGCACACATGCTTGCCGCACAAAACTGCAACTGAAGTACTGAACCAACTCAAAACTTACTTACATATTCATTGCTTTTATGGACTCCATCCTGACTGCTACTCCTCTGCATTGGATAATAGTGATCTTTGAGCACTGAGAACCTGCCTGTGTTGTTTCTGCAATATCTGTGGTCACCAAGAGCATACCCAATGAGGGGGCATCCCAAAGATGCTGTCTTGTCACTTCCACAATAAACATACTCTACCAAATCAACGTTGCTTGGTGCACACTGTTTCTTGCTTGACAGACCAAACTTGTTTTTTTGGCTTCTAATTTTCCTTTTTTGGACATTCCCTTGAGGCTTCTCCTCAGGGTTACCATGTACGTGTTACTGTGAATTTGACCTTCTGCTCTGACTTACCCTTTCTGTATGGATTAGAGACCCTTTAGCTTGGTTTTGGCTTGACTCAATTTGTTGTTCTTGTCCTTCTTCTTACCCCAGCTGATAAGCCGTCCCTTCTTTGACCCAGCTTTTAATAGCTGCCATTCATTCATTTTGCCCCCACTCTCTGCATCCCATTCCCACACTGCACATACTAGAATTTGTTCAGTTCTTGTTCTAGAAAAGAGACACCAACACTGGCCTCTGTCTCTCCCTCCCTTTTTCTTTCTCTTCGTTGATCTTCCACTGTGGTCACAACACCAAGTAATCAAGACCATAGACTTTTAAGCCATTTACAAGCATTGGATCCATCCTGCAATTTCATCAGCTGTGAAAATTTTGCCATTAAAGTCTGCTCCTAACCTTATCAGACACCTCTTTTAGATAGCAAGGTATGTTCTCCCTTTCTCAGCAGAGTCCTAGTTTCTTTACTTTTAAGCCAATCCTCGTACAGTTTTCAGAAGCCTCACAGCATCAAGGGGATTCACGTCAGCAGGTCTGCCTCTGACAGTTTAAGGGAAACTGTGGTTATAGCTCTTTATAAACTTCAGTACACATACCAAGAGGTGGTGTGTGCTTTAAAACACCTCCACATCTCTGATTGTAGCTTACTGGTAAAACACTCTATAATGGAGGCCTTTTTTCATTATTAGGAGCAAAGTGGTGAACATTATCCTGCTTTAACTGCTTGTTTGAAGGTTATTTTAGAAAACCTTTTAGCCCCAGTGTGCCTGTAGTTTCTGTGGTCTATGCCCCCTGCTAAAACTGCCTTTTAATGGCCAAAAGTATTGCAGAACTCATTCTGCCTATCAAGACACACCACCCAGTAATGCATTTGTTACCGTGAAGATGTTTTTACTGCCATAATTTTGTTTGGAAAAGTGTTGTGTACCCACAAAATTTCACTGCCATAGAGTGTCTGCTTCCTGCACAATCTCTGACTTTCTTACCTTCTGCAAGGCATAAGCACCACCTCTGTCCAAGCCTTGGTGCCCTCCCTGCTTTTTGTTCATATCAATCGTTTGTGTTGTAGCAGCTTCAAAAAGCTGAATTTACACTATCAAAGATCCCCACCACTCCAGGAACACTGTCAATCTCTTCCAACAGGCAATCCAGCATAGACACAGCTATTATCACCCTGCTAGCTCAATCAGTTTAACTTGTGGCCAAAGAGTCTTTATTAATAAGGTATCAGGCAGGTGTGAGAGGGGTTGCCTGCCTGGCATCTTCGGACTTGTATCTTCCCCTCTTTGAACATTGTTGTCCAGAAATGAACAAAAATACCTCATAAAAAGAAAAGCTGTATCTTCCTTCTCACCAAAAGCCAAAGCGACTTTTGAACATGTTAGATGATTGCATGAAGGCTGTAATGGTACTGCACGTAACCGCAACCACAGATTATGGCTGTGGGAAAACCAGACCTAGCAACAGTGGGGCCAAAGACACTCCTACCCTAGACAAGTAGAAAATCAGTAGCTACTATAATGCCATTTGTGTTTTACTTATCTGTAGTCTCATTTTTCTTCCTGTTGCTGACCTCCTGCTGTGCACACAGCTCAAGACCAGCATCTGGGCCCTCTTGCAGAGCTTTAATAATGCAACCATGGCTACAAGCTGTCTTGGTAAAAGAAAATTAAAACTCAGAGTGAGGAGCCAGGTGGGAAGGGAAACAAGAAAAAATGTCCAGTGTCAGCCAGGGCTCTCAGCAGTGCCCACACCACTGATTCATTGCTGTGGTGAATGCTTTGATCATTTGGGGCTGTACCAAGCAGATGGTGACACTGTGGAGTCTTGTCTGTCAAGTCCTGAACACCTCTCCCCACATCTCCCACCTCTAGTGGGCAGCAGCAAGGGACTCAGGACCCTGAGATGACAGGCAGAACCTGGAAGTACACAACACCTGACATTCCCAGAGTCGCCAGGACTATGAAGGGGCTTGCAAGTAGTTTTCGTGATGAAAGCCAAAGCAGACAAAAATGAGAAGGGAAGCAGTGCTGCCTGTCTTAGTCATGGAGAAGACACAACAGTGACGAGGAAACCTGTTCTACCTGGGAGGGAGCAATGGGGAGCGGAGACCATGGAACTTCAGGTACCATCTCCAAATGTAGACGCTGCTGCTTTGGCCAGGCTCAATGATCAGAATTAGGGAAACAGAGGAAACAGAAGAGCCACGGGAATGCCAGAAGAACAATGCTTTTGACTGTCTACCCTTTCCCATGAAGGCTTAGAGATGCAAGTGGCAGTAATTGAAAGACCTCAGAATCACCTCAGGATACCAGTTTGTAATTTTTGTCTGCTTGTGGAATGCCCAAGAGACTCCCACCCTTGTTGAGGAGGGATTCCCATCTAAGAGCAAGGCTCTCTTCTCCCAGTGTTCAAGCTTATGGCATTACGCTTGACATGCCAACTCATACCCCAACATCCGGCCCCACCTCTGAGAATGAAGTCCCTTTTTCTTTTTCTCTTGGTCTGGGGACAGGAAAGGAAGTTCATCTACACTTCCAACTCATGCTAATCTTCCCTTATTTTTACTCCCTGATATTGTGCCTCAGAGATTGCTCTAAGGACTCAATTTAGTCCTTACTGAAGCAATCTTGCTACTAGTCCCAACAAGAACTGCAGTGGGAACTAAAAGAAAAAGAGTAAAGAAAACCTAGCTCACATGCTGTTGCAACCTCAAGCCTGAACAATGAACTGGGAAATTTTACGAAAAAGAAGGAGGTGTTATTGACTGCCTCAGAGATGCAGCTTCCATGTCAGAAATAATGGTGCTTTCTCTAACATGCTAGATGGAAACCATCCACAGGGTACCAAAAGATTCTAAGTGGATCCGAAGCTACTGGAAATACTAGTCTTTAATATTCTGAATTTGCAAACACAAATGTTGCTACATATAGATGCAATGCAAACACAGAAACAGCATGCAATTGCACATGCAGTGATGTTTGGCTGCTTTTGCTAGTGCAGGAAATACCACACTGTGGTAGAGAAACACTTTTTCTACACCTGGAAATAAGGACAGGGAAGTAGAAGGAACAACATAAGACTGTGTTAAGGGAATGCAGGGAAAAATAAGGAACAAAACATGCTCAGCAACAAAGACACAGGGATATCTGTTTTCCTTCAGAATCAAGCAGGTAACTGAAGCAAATAGAGGTCCAGTGGGATTAGACAAAAATTCATCTGTTTTCTACAGCAAAGAGAAATATACAGAACATGCATGTGTATTAACTCTGTTTCTTTCAATCCACTGTGCTTACACAGTTACACGTGTGGGGAAACAGTTTTGAGAGAGGATGCAACTAACAAGGAATCTTATTGTAAAAGGCACAGCCAGGAGAGGATTGTCTCCATGCTGAAGATGATTCTCTTGTCTCCTGCCTCCTTGGGCTTACACTCACATGCTGGGGACTTCCCAGAGCCAACACTCATGAGCTGTGGAGGTGGAGTGTGTCTGTTGGAAATGTGTCCTGACTGAAAAAGCACAATGTTCACTTTGACTTTCCTCTGGATTTCATATCAGCTACTCTCATTAACTCGCATTAACATGCTTATTTAAAGTCTCAACAACATTGATGAAACAATGGAGACCTTACTAATATCATATATTTTCACTCTTTACAGTAACATGTCCACTGGTGGTGACAGGCTCATTGCTATTACATTACAGAGGCAAAACGATGACATCTTCCAGAACCCAGTGTAACAGGGAGGTTAATGATTTTACCAAAGTAATTTACTGCAATTTGCATGATTCATAAATGGTAAATCCACAACTGAATTTCCAAGTCATTCCAGAAAACTACCAATAAGACCCTCATTTCAACAGATCTGTTCAGGATATGGCACAGATAATAATGGATTATTGGTCTGGATTTAAAATATCACTATTACTGCTTTCTTTTAACAAGTTCTCTTATATAAATTTATATAAACTCAGCATCAGCTACGCTGCTGGTTGAATGGATAAAAAACCCCAATGTTATTAAAACCTCCAATAGTAGCTAGAATAGGAGATAAATTAACCCTAGTGGCACTCAGTCCACGTATTGATCCATGCAATTTATTAAAGTCCAGTAATTTGTACTTTTGCCTGTTTTTCTTACTGCATTGCTAGACCTAATAGCACTGTGTGAAAGCCTAGCTGGAAAACTACAATTGGCAGGGGAGGGATTTGCATATCTCACTTTTATTAATGTCATTGGAAAAGGAACATCCAAATCCCTCACCTTTGCTCAACAGGCACTCCCTTCAGATAGTCTTTTTAATTCCTTAAAAAGAAAATTAAAAAGTACAGTGTCTTCAAAATAGCATTTATAGTTCAGAAAGACACTTTCATTGCTATATTTTGTGGTTACTGGCACATCCAAAGAAAACAAAAATACAAATTTTGTCTGTATTTGCCATTGTCATTAATGATATTATGCCTTGAGACTGATTTTAAAAATAATTCTCTGTTAGTTTATTCTCAGTAAATTGTCTGTTCTAAATATCACTTCTGAAAGCCCATCACTGAAAAGAAATCTTCTCCTTAGTCTGGCAAACATTACACGTCAGTTAAAATTAAAAAGAGAAAAAAAGAGTATTGATTTTTAGTTCATCTTTTATTAATTCTTCTTCAAACTAGGTGTCATCTCTTACAGTAAAAGGACGATTTATATTTATTAGATTTGAGTTATATTTATGATATGTTCATGTAGGGCTATTCTTGTTTTATACCTGAAAGTATATTGAAATCTTTGGAGACTGGCACAAAGTAACAATTTATCCTGATAGATGTGACCTTATCAAAACTGTAAGGATAATACTTTTCATTTGAATGTTCTACAGCACAGAAGATCTGTTATTGTAGGTTGCACAGTCTGTTTATTAACTGAAAGCTTTCCTGATGTGTGAGCGTATATAAGAATTTAGTAGTACAGCCCAAAGAAAAAGGAATATATTTTAGCAAAACTACCATTTGAATACTGAATTTGGAAAGTTTAATTGCAAGGCAACCCACATGAATATGTATCAGGAGTATGCAATTATGGAGTATAATTCCAACTTCAACAAATATAATCCATCTAATAGTTAAACAGTCTCCTAATTTCAACCTCTTTACATGTGTTATATTTGGAGCACAGCAGTGAGAAAACTTCAAATGGATTTTTTTTAACATTTCTACCTCAGCAATAGTTATCTTAGAACATATTTTCAAAGATATGAATGCAAATTAGTGCCCGAATTCAGTGATTCCTCCTGTTTTTTCTTACTCCAGCACCAATAAGTTCAGGAGAATGTGTGCCTTGAAAGTCTATCACTAACGAAAATACCTAATCAGAGTGGCACTCCTGGAAACTTCTGGTAACCAAAGAACTAACGGCTACTTGAGCACCAACCAGATCTCCTGCATCCTTCTTCTTTCCAAGGTCATGTCTCATGAGGAGTTGTCAGGAGTCAACAGACCAAAATGTAAGGTATACTACAAGTAAAGAATTAAAGTGCCAGTCAGAAGTCAGTCACTAGTAGTGTAACCCAAGCTTTGATACCAGGGCCAATACTGTTTAACTTCCTCGTTAAAGACCTGGACAACGGGAAAGATTGCATCTTCAGCAAGTTCACAGATTATACAAAGCTGCGGAGAAAGGTTAATGGGCCAGAAGAATGTGCTGCCATGCAGAAACACCTGGACAGGCTGGAAAAATGGTTGACAGGAACTCAACAGAGTGAAGTGCAGAGCCCTGCACCTTCAGAAATTACCCCCATCACCCATACATGCTGGGAAGCAACTTTTCTTGCAGAAAATAACATGTAGGTGCTGGTGTACAGCAATCTGAACATGAACCAGCAATATGCCTTTGAGGCAAACAAGTCCCATGGCCTTTTGGGTTGTGTTAGGAGGAATGTTGCCAGAACATTAACAAAAGTGATCCTTCCTCTCTACTCAGCCCTGCTGAGACACATCTAAAGTGCTGAGTCCAGTCCTGGGGTCCTCAGTACAAGAGAGATGTGGCTTCCTGGAGCTAGTGAAGGGACACCAACATGCTGAAGGGATAGGAACATCTGTCATATGAGGAAAGGCTAAGAGTGATGGGACTGTTTAGCATGGAGAAAAAAAAGGCTCAGAAGGATCTTATTCATAAATATTTGATGTAGGGCAGTAAAGAGGCAGAGCCAAAAAATCCTCAGTGGTATTCAGTGACAAGATGAAAGGCAATGGGAAAAAACTGAAATACAGGAAAATCCACACAAACCCAAACCCCCATTTTTTATTGTGAGAATGGTCAAGCAGCAGAGCAAGCTTATAAGTGTTTAACTACCATTAGTGATAAATATTCTAAAAGCTGAGGATCTGGAAATGATGGAAGTACACCGTGTTGTTTCTTTTTCACAGTGCTAGAGAGCAGTGAAAAGGCTGAGAAATGCATCACTGCTTTAGAAGGCTTAGGCCTGTTAAGTTAGTAAAGGTTTACCCACTTCTAACAATAGAGACACGTTTTGGTTCTAGTTAAAAGGAGGAGGGGATATGAGGAAAATAACAAATAAACCAACCAACCTTTGACTTCTCTTACAAAATACCTCTGTTTGAGGCAAAGAGGTTTTTAAGTCACAGTTTCTTAGCACTGTGTAAGTGTTTTTCTTTAAAGTGCTGGCTTTAGAAAGCTACCTTATGGATGATTTTTGTTGCCAAATGTAATTGCTTTTTCTCTCTTCTGTCAAAACGGTTTTCATGCAATAGTCAAGAAACATAAACTTTATAGCAAATCATTTTTCTAATGATCTTATTAATCCAAGCGCACAGCTTTGAGGCTTTTGTTGTTGTTGTTGCTTCTGGATTTTTTTCTTGAAAATTCGCGTTTGGGAATGAGTACCAAGAACCCTTGTATTTTTTGCTGCTGGCATAGGCCTTCATAGGGAAAGATAAATATAGCACTGACCTATTGGGACTTTGTAGCTTATTAGTCCTGCCTTTATTTGCAAACAGAAATATAGAGAGATATATGCAAGGTAAAATGTACATTGAGTATGTTCTCAAATAAACCTGCTCCACTGTTCTATCTGATGTTTCTGGTTGATAGTTGAAAGAAAGATGCAAACTGCATCCGAGTTACAACTGAAAGGTATAGAATGCTGTGAAATATTCAGTATTAGCTCTTTCCCAACTACTTGATTGTTTGGACAAGTCTGCCTGAGGAAAAAAAAAAAAAAAAGAGAAAAAGGATGAAGTTAAACCTTAGCAATAAAGTCTGGTCAAACTTTCTGCATTTTTTTTCCCCCTGAGAAAGTCAAAGCACGAAACCAAGTTTGGTAAGCACTTATGCGTTCTGTCCTCTCTTGCAGCTCCATCTCCTAGTGTTTGGTGAGAACTGTCACAGCACAGCTGGGAAATATTTTGATTAATTCTCTGGGAGGGTTCCTCCAGTGGAGGGTCCACGTGTGTCACCTCCTCACTCTTCACCCACCGACTGTGGCCAACATCATTTGCAGCTGCTGGAACCAGGAGCAAAGTTACAAACTTCCTCAAGGGTAGTGCACCGGTGACAAATAAAGCAAAACCAGATGACATAACCGCTCTCAAATTCCTCCTTGCAGAATTAAATTTAACTGAAGTTAAATCCCTCTGATTTTCCTATGTGTTTGCTGGCAAGTTCAACTTCCACTGCCTGTATACCACAAATACCTTGTCACTCCTCAGCAAATTAAACTGCCTGGGTTTGAATTGTCAGCAATGTTGGCATGTTTTTGGACTGGCTATACCATATGCTGCCTTAGTACTCCAACATCCACAGCTTTGGGAATCAAATCTGCTCGGAGTCAATAAAATGTGTGTTAAAACTGCAGCTTTTATTTTATTTGCTGGTGATTATTCCCTTACTTGTGAGGAAAAGAGTGGCATTTTTATGGTTTTATTTGTATGCGAATGCCTGTGACTGAGGAAGAAAGTTATTAATCCATCTTTAGACATTGTTATGCCTAAGCTTCTCAAAGCACGGCAATTATATCAGTGCTAACAAAGTTGTTTTTCCTTTAGGAAACTAAGTGCTATTCAATTTTTGCAGTTCGGTTTTATTCTACATAAGACTAAGTGTCCTCTTTACACAAGGTAAATAATCAAATTCTCCTTCTAGAGAGTTTTTGCCTGCTGGGAGAAATAAAACAATCCCTCCTGTTATACCTCTGGACATGTTGTTGGTATAGTCTAGCTGAAGATCCCAAGAAAACTAGTACACCAGGCTGCACAGCCTAAGTTTTCAGACTGTAGCAGCAATAACACTCTAAGGAGAACGTTCTCACTTAAATTGCAGCCCCTAGCTGCATGTTTACAACTTAAATTAACACTGCTTGGAGTTACCTAGGTTACACCATCGAGGAGTCATAGGTCCTTAATGAAGATGTCTGTTTTTCCAGAGTTAGCTTTCAGAATAGGTATTTCCTCTCTGCTCTCACTTAGGTGATCCCATTTCTCCTGGTTTGAAGGGTTGAGATTTTAGCATTTTTTCCAAGGTCTAAGCAGATTTCCATGGCACATGGTATTGTAGTGAGAGCAACAGCCACCATTTGCATTTCCCATGGGTAACAGAGCTGAACTAAGAAAACCCACTACCAGCAAGGCCTTGCAAGGGAGAAAAAAAAAAAAAAGAGACTAAGCTAGCATTCAAGTTATTCTACAGTTGTGTCTCCCCAGACCATAGGCAGTACATAATTGATGCCTAAACAATATAATGCACACATAAGAGCTACTGAATAGGAGGATATATACACTATACTTATAAATTGTCCAGTGAATTTTTGACAAATCTACTTCTGGAAAGGAGTAACCTGGTTTTTGACTTGCCAACTTGCAGAGGCCAAAGATGCCTATTATCAAGTGATGTAGAAGGCCTCCTGAGCATTCACAAGTTGGATCCACTTCCTTAACCACAGTATGTCCTTTACTTGACACTTCAGTACAATTCCTGTAACACAAACTTTACTCTCTTCATAAAAATGCCATCTTTTAGAATAAATAAATAAATAAATAAATAAATAAATAAAAAGAACCAAAACCAAAACCAAACAAAAAAATAACCCAACTAAACATGAAACATGAAAAATTATCTGTAATACTGGCCTAGCATGGAGATTTTTTTTTTAACTATAAGTCTGTTGAGCTGTATCCACAAAAGAATATTAAATCCAAAATTAAATTATTAGTCTGATACTCAGGATACACACACTTGATATTTTCCAACAAAGTACTTTCTATTTGATATATACTTTCTTGTTCTTCTATTAGTAAACTGTATTACTTCAGTGCCAAAAGAGGCACTGGTTTTATAAAGATCCATGTACTGGAGACCATTAGATGCTAAAAATACAAGAATGATGGGAACTATATCTAGGATGCATGGCTGTTAATTGGTCTGTACTACTGGCCATGCTAGCATACAAATTCCAGTAAATTATTTTATAAATTGCCTAATAATTATAAGGAGGGTGTTGCCATCAATATACGCAACTATACTATCTTTCATGGCTTATACACTAAAGGAAGCAAAACAAAATTACAAAGATGTTATGATAACAAAGTAAAAGTTGATGTGTGAGTTAATGAGAGCTCTGCAAAAACCATGCACAGACTATCTAGTTTTCAAATTGTCTGTGTTTTTTAAATTAAACAAGGGATTATCACACTAAAGAAAGACAGCTAGATAGCCATGGTGAAAAAGGCATAGTGAAGACTACAGGAATATCGTAAAATTATAGCATATTAGCCCAGTTTGAACTAAATTACTGGAACCAATTTTTAGTACATTAAGAAATAATTTGGAATAGGAAAATGAGTAGTATAATCTTTACCCTTCCATTCTTCTAAAAAAAACATAGAAACTTCCCTCATAATACACTGACAGATAGGAAATATACATCAGTTAGTATGTGTGTGTGACACATGAAATATATTTACCATACCATGTTCTACGGGTTGAAAGGCTTTATAAAGAGCTCCTCAGTCTGTGAATGACAATTATGTGGATAGGAAATAATATATCTACAAGCACAACATATCACAGATTAAAAATAAACTAGCTTGAGAGTAAACTGTAAAAAAAATCTCTCTCCCTGCTCACTGTGCTTTTGCAGGGCTAGTCCTTGTTGTGAGACTCATTTTCACCTAACTGTATGATTTTCTGGATTGCAACAGTCATTGCCCAGTTGGGAACCTCCTTCCATCATCTCTCAGACACAGCTATCTGCTCTTTGAACCTCAGCAGCCATCTCTTGTCATCTCTGCCAGTTACAGATGGTGACACTTTTGACTTCCTCCAATTTCTCTTCTCTGAGGAAGCTTAACAGAAGGACCATCCCTTCTCGCAACACACAATCAACCAGACCCCCTCTTCCTAAAGGAAAAAAAGTAGAAACTGAGAAGAGACAAGAAAACAGATCCTGTTTGTCACAGGCTGGTAGCTGAAGGCAGAGCTAGCCTTGTGATCACACCTCTCTCAGTGTGACCAGGCACCAAGGAGGACTGCAGAGTGCAGGTGGTGATGCCCTTAGGGCTGTGCTTAAGAGTCAAAGTCTAAAATGTGAACTAAGTGTCTTACGCATTTTTAAGAGATGCAAGAAGGAAAGGGAGTAGAAACTGCCCTCGTGAAATGAACTTACATTTGTGTGCAGAAAACAGTTTAATTACTGTGTTTCAGGAATGGCACGTGCACTGGATTAATCAAAAATATCACATTATATCTTATATGCATGGCATTAGCATAGAACTGGGCAGCAGATACGGAAAAAAAAAAAAAAAACAGATGAAGTTCTATTTGCAGCTTTTTTAAACAAAATCTTCTGGGATATAAATTGGGGCAAATCCAGTCAAGGATGAACTCAAAGAATTTGCATAGTGTTCCTCAGCAGGTTTTTAAGCTCTCTTTGGTAGCTAGAATAAGTCATGCATGGAGAAAAAGTGGACTCATGATTTGAATATTGTTAGGAAAGTGATATGGGTATTGTCAGGAGGAATGAGGGAAGAAGTTTGTGAATTCTTGTCCTTCCCCTTTAGTTTATATCAGAACTATTTTCCTTCCATGGTTGGATGCTTAGCAGAGAAGCCTGCAGCCTGAAAGTTTCCTGGACTTTTCTCAAATCTGGTGAGCTTTGATTAGTCTGACCAGCCAACCATCAAAGACAGGAAAGTTCAATTAGTCCCCATTTTTTCTAAGTCTTTTTGCAGTGAGATGACTGTACCTGAGATGCACCTGCTACCTGGCTTCTGAACAATCTGTCACCCTTAGTTTAAGGAGAACAGCTTGATTTAGATGGAGTTGTCCAAACCAAGGTCCCGATAAATACTAGGAACAAATAGATGTTGTAGCTATCAGGTTAAAAATTGTAAATTTTTTAGAGGAGCAAACAGTGATATTGGTTAGTTTGTAAACCACATTAGTAAATAAAGAAGATCTTCAGAAGAATCTCATTCACGTTCATTGTACGTGCCTTTCACACTGGTTCCTTCCACTGGTTCTTCTGTCATTTCAGACACAAACTGCACAAGGACACACGGTGAGTGACATTGCCCTCCTGATGAGCCAAGGAGAGCTTGGGACAACAGATGACTCTTGATTCTTTTCTTGAAAGCCCAAGGAGTGCCAGGGCATGTGATGGCATTCCAGATATCTTGTGGGTACAGGTCTTTTTCAGTCATCTCACCCTCCCTCTTTGTGTACATGATTCCACCTGGTTACTGACACACACCTTCCACACTGTGTAGAAGCAGGAAGAAGACAGAGAAGATGCAGTGCCTTTAGGCTGATATGCCTCACATCGTAGACAGATGTGAGGTATAACTACCAGCCTCTTGAAATAAATTCATGGGATTAGGAAAAGAGAGGATGTGATGTGACAGCATTTCTGTCAAGAGAGTTGATAAAAAAGCTGAGGCTTTGCCACATGAGCACACACTGATTGCTGCTGCAGGCTTCAGGATTTATGAGCAAGCTGAAGCTTTATCAGAGTATGTTAGCCACTTGCATTCAACATATCAAAATTCTGACCAAAGAAAAAGCCAAGTTGTTCATGAAACTGGGCTAACAACCTGGTATCAATTCAAACCTTTTACAATTCTGTGAGAGTCAGTGAAGTTATAACATTTTAGAGCATGGATGTTTCTTCAGCTGAAGAGTCTCAGAACTGAAGTTAAAGAAAAAAGTTGAATTTCAACAAGAAGTTCCTCCTGTCCATATTCGGGCATTTGCTGGCACTCAATCTAAGCAGGTTATTTTTTGGGTGAAGTAACACTCAAGTTCCCAATTTTGAAAGATTCTTGCCATTTTTGAATTCTATTTTAGAATTTTGAACTTCTATTATAGATAAAATTGGAGAGATATGGATTTGATGGGTGGACTGTTCAGTGGATAAGGAATTGGCTAAACGGTCGCATCCAGAGGGT
>JAOQGH010000019.1:69482457-69501849 GCA_025769975.1 Gallinago jamesoni | reverse complement strand
GACTACAGGGGGGTCGGACTAGATGGCCTTTGGAGGTCCCTTCCGGCCCAGATGATTCTATGATTCTATGATTCTATAAAGACTATGTAAATTAACAAAGTGGGCAAGAGTAGAATACTTAAAACATGTATCTTTTCTTACAGCTAATAATTTTGTTGTTCTTTTCCTGGTTTGTGGTGCACTGAGTAGCTACCAAGCAACAAACTTATTGCTTCCAGTTCAGTTTCATTAAAACTAATAACTAAAAACAAATACAGCTGCCTTTTACTATTAGACAGCAAGATACAATCCCAGGTTGCTACTGAAACTTTTATTTATTCCTGACCCAGAGGGCTCTACATAGCAAGGAGTCTAATAATTGATGCATACTACAATCCTTAAGAAGGTGAATATTTGCTTATTTGAGATATTCACTGTCTGTTACACTGCTGAAATACAGTGAAGTGTTCAAGAGGTGCAGGAGGAGAGATTATTGTCAAGAAATACTCTAGGAAATGTCCCTGAACATACTACCTTGCTTCATTCAAACATGCCCAGTTTTGATGGCAAGTCAATGCTGTTTCCATCCTGAGCCCAAGTTGTTCTTGAAATTTACTTTTTCCTTCCAATCAGTCTTCTGGGCTGTCTGGAGCCATGGTGTGGTTCCTCTCTGCCTGTGTTTGGCATCAGTGCCCTATGCTTTTTACTCTCCTGTTTCGTTACCTTACTTGGAGGGAAGTGACCATGATGAGAACTGGCAGTTTGGGAACTTCTTTCCATTTCTGCTGTTAATCGCTCAATTTATTTTGTGAGCAGCTATTTCTTAGGCTGAAGAAGGAATTTGTGCAGTATTTTTGTATCATTTTGCATAATACTTCATGTCAAAATCTGAGGTGCCTCACTGTAAGACGGCTATGTACACACTTAAACACATACAAGATACAAATAAGGCAAGTCTACATGACAAATATAATTCATACCTTACTTGAAGTTGGGAAGGAAACACAATGCAGTCTGTGTGTCATATAGTTCCCCTGCAGAGTATTTAGCAGTGTCTATTATCAGTGAATGATGTTAATACAGTAATACTGATGCAGTTGTATTTTTGAATGAAAGGATATCACTCCTGAAACTCCTATAAGGGGGCTACTAATGTTTGGACTTCATTGTGAGACATGGTAACCACAAAGCATAGGAAAGGCCTAAACCTGACTTTTGTGACGTAAAAGCTTCGAATATCTGTAGCTTAGCAGAAAATGAAAACACAACAGCAGCATGACTAGAAAGACTGGAATGCAGATCCCACTATAAGGAAGGATCAAAGTCTGATGGAAGATGACAGAGGAGATGGAATCCCATCACTCCTTTGCTCTTCAGTGTCCAGCCAAGACAAAATTGTTTAAAACAACCCTAAAACAGGGCCAGCTCTGGCTGTCTTGTCTTGAGTTGTGGTATGTGTGAGCACAGCCGACTCTGTGAAACAAACCGTGAAACATGATCAGGCTACTTATGCTGGTTTCTATCACTAATGCATTTCCTTATGGGGACCACAACCTTCTAGGGGGAAAAAGCATCCAGTATCAGTAATCAGGCCTCTCTAAGGCATGTCAGGTTGGATAGTAAACTTTAAGGATGCTCAGAATGTGGTATTTCCCTTATGCTACAATTCTGACATTTAACATTTTTCTTTCCTCCCAAATAAGCATATAAAGGCAAAATGTTGACATTTCTGTGAAAGGCTTTATGAAACACTTCCATTAAAAATTACTGGAATGACTTAATTAGAAGACTTGTATCCTATCAACCTTATAAGACTTATAACTGATATTTTTGGAAAAGAAAATCATTACAGTAGTTGGACAACATCTTGTTAAAATTAATGTATTTCTGTTAAAAATTTGAGGATCAGCCCTTTTGATATAGAAATATTGTCATATTCTTTTTAGTCAGGAGATCTAATTCATTCTTGAATTTGGAAAACTTTTTCAGCACCTGAAACTTAACTAAACAGAAACAAATGTGTATTCTCCCTCAGCACCTGAAATTATAGTTTTCATAGAATCATAGAATTGTTTCAGTTGGAAGGGACCTTTAAGATCATCTAGTCCAACCATCAACTTAACTCTGATTAAAAAAAAGCCAACATCACTAAACCATGTCTCTAAGCAATATGTCAACCCATCTTTTGAATACCTCCAGGGCTGGTACCTCAACACGTCCCTGGGCAGCTCATTCGAATGCTTGATAATCCTTTTGGTGTAAAATTTTTTCCTAATATCCAATCTGAACCTCCCCTGGTTCAGGCCTTATTTTTAATTTCATTACTGATTTTAAATCATTATGTACTGCAGGTTTCTTAGGCTCATTCCCTTTCAATAGTCTTTTAGACTACTGAGAGCAAAGAAGGTGTTTTCTGTGTGGTTTCTCAGTGAGCAGCAACTGTCTCCTTAATGTCACGTTTCTGGGATACAATCAGTTTTCTGAATTCTCTTAATGTCAAAATCGTAAAATAAATCAAAACTGGTGTAACAAAACAAGTAAAAATAAACCCTGAAACAACCAAATCCCAAGAAAAAATATGGCATCTTTCAAGATCATCTGTTCCATAGAGCACAGCACAAGGTGACAGTCTGTGTAACACTATACCTTAGCTGGTAAAAGAACTGAAAAAATTCTAACAGTCAATATGTACTGGAAGTTGGAGGCAAAGAGTCAGTTGTCCCCATGGGCTGGTGTGTGGAGAAGTCAATGAAAGTAATTATCATGAACTGCTGCTTAAGGCCTTTTCCTGGTCTTTTTACTTGTGTTGCACACCATTGTACTTAAAATAATTAGAGCCAATCAACGTGTTCAGGCTCTTCTAAAACAAACATTCATATGTTGAAAAGTGGAGGTTGAGCACAGATTTTATATTTTATAGCTACAGACTTAACGGTCACCACTTCTGAAACGAGGAAAACGAGAGCTGCCTGTGGTCCTAAAAAGTGAGAATTGTCTGAGTGAGTCGCAGAGAATAACCAGTCTGTCTTCAATGCATAACCCATTCTTTGACTTGACTTATGTTTCACATGTCCCCTGCTGTGCGGGGCCCGGCCAGTGCAGGCAGCAGGAGGCAGGGAAGCAGAGTTACTGTCAGAGTTACTGCACCAGCATCAGGCCAAGTTTTGCTCCAGCAAAGAGTGTCTCTGGCTTTTAGCTCTGGCAGGTGCTTCACTCTAGTGGTGGTGTACCACAACGAGGGCTTTATTGGGTGAGTGATGTGCACGTTATTATCATAAAACTTTCAACCAGCTGCTTTTAACAATGGACTCATCCCCAGGGGTCTTATTGCTATAGGAGGCATTTTTTGCGAAAATAACCACAATTGGTTCCCCCTTCTCTCTGTCACATTTATACATATAAACGATGTTATTTTAATGTTCTAAAACTAGCTTGCTGATTAGGCTAGTAGTTTTGGTGGTACTTTAGTACTCATCTGGGTATGATATTTAATTACTGAACAATCCCTTTGATATTGTTAAGCTACTCACAAGGTATCTAATTATAACGGGAAAAATGGCCTGTGGACTTTTCTTCTTTTTTCATGTGTTCTGCAACAGTAGATTCCACAGAACAAATAGATTTAATCTCTGGGGTTTTTTTAATAACAGTTAATTTTGGGGTTTTTTTTTCATTACGTTAAGTTCCTCTCTATTCCGCAAAACATTTAATCTTACGAGTGATTGTTAGCATGTGCCCAAGACCCATGCATTTCAACAGGAATTCAGATTACGCTTAAAATCAAAGATTTATATGAATTGGAATGGAGTGCTGAAATATGGCCTGGTTAAGGGCTATGGCTCCTTTAACTAGGTGCATATTGTCTGAAAATCAGCCAGTAGGGTATATTTAAAATGTTCTCTACATTTGTGAAAG
This sequence comes from Gallinago jamesoni, assembly GCA_025769975.1. Classification (NCBI taxonomy): domain Eukaryota; kingdom Metazoa; phylum Chordata; class Aves; order Charadriiformes; family Scolopacidae; genus Gallinago; species Gallinago jamesoni. Next base: position 69,497,955 of record JAOQGH010000019.1, on the reverse strand, counting down.
TTATTCTTTGAGGAGACGTACAAAGACGCACGTATGTATGCTCTCTCTCTCAAACACACAGAGATATTTACATCTTTGAGTATATATATGCACCTAGAAGAGGAAACCAGCATTTATACATATATAGACAAGGAAATGGATCTAATTATATATCTAAGAGTTTCCTATTCTTTTTCTTTACCATTCTTGTGGTTGTTTTGACAAGAAGCTTGAAGTAAAGAGCAGCACTAGCCTGGGAAGGTGCAATAGGAGAAGCTGGTACAGGTATGCAACACACTGTTTCTATCTTTCATTTTTGCAGAGGCTAGCTAAGGAAATCGGAGACTTTCTGTTTCCTTACACATAACATCCTAGCTGCTGAGACTTGTTTATGGGCATAATCAAAACAAAATAACCCCTACCAGCTATGCAATTTGCTATCCTTTTTTTTTTTTTGTGTGTGTGTGTGTTTTTGTTTGCTTGGTTGGTTGGTTGGTTTTTTGTTTGCTTGTTTTTCTCCTTTCACTCCACTCCCATCTGTGATTGATTTATTTTATGATATGTAAAGAAGTGGTTATTTCAACGGTCTCAGTGGCCTGCCAAAACAGGCAATATCAAAGTGAGAAAAACACTCAGGACTAAATAAGAGGAATGTAAACTCAACTGGTTTACCCCAACCAGTTAATTAGAAGAAGGAGTAAGGAGATTTGTGAGGAATACTGTGTATTAGCAGAATTTTTGTCATGGAAATCTTTTGCCTGGAAGTATTACAGGCACTGTCATTCTCCACACAACAAATTTTCTTAATTTCTTTGAACTTTTCAATAAATAAAGCATGTGCCCAGTAAAGTTATTTGTGAATCAGAAATAAAAATTACATCAAAGACATTATTATGCAACAAAACATCATATTTGGATTCACTGAGCATAAAAAAATGTACATGTATTTTGCTGCAACGGTACTTTCTGTTTAATTTTTCAAGTCCTGTTCTGTTGAGAGTTGGTGGTCAACAGTATGAACAAAACAAAGGCCTGGGAAAAAGAAATGAGACCTAACTGAAGCCCAGCTCTTTAAACAGTACTTGCAAATTTTATGTGCAATATTGGCTGTCAGACCATTTCATGTATCCATCACTTTTAAAGCTATGCACAAGGAAATTATGCAGATAGCTGATTTTGCAATGTCTTTATCATTCACAGTTTTTCAAAATACTGTTTCATTAATAATGAGGTGTTGAGGTCTTGATATTTTTATACTTTTTGGTGTTTTGATGTGTTTTTTTCTCAAACTTTAAAGCATACCATGAGTGGGCCAGAAAGTTGGATGTCGTCTCATATTCTGAGATGACTGCAGCTTCCAGATGAACCATATCTTTCTTGTCAGCTTTCATTCTCATGCAATTTCTGGCATATTTCAGATAAAAGGCAGATAACTGCTGAACTGCATGGCAGAGCCTCCTCTGCTTTTCCCTGGGGTTAGACACAGAAGTGGCATATCTGTCAGTCCAAACTTCCATATCTAAACAGAAAAGGATGTAAATAAATAAAACAATGTTAGAATGGACCTTTTGAGTCCCTTAAACTTGGGTGACCCGACTTAATGGTGTTCCATAGGGTAGTAGTGCTTACTTTGGAGTATTAAATACAGCAGCTACAGACAGCAATGTAAGCAAGAGCCAGGGTGCTTCCTGGAGACATGGCCAATTACATGGAAAGAACCGTCATAAAAGATCACTAATAATTCAGCCTGAGATTTCCAGTGAATTCACAGAGTTAGGCTTGCAGCATATTTTGAACATCTCTGAAAACAAAGTGACTTGCTGGCATGTTTCTCCATAGGTCTGCAGTAGCACCCAGCATATTCTTGACAATCTCCACGGAGATTAGGACTCCTTGAGCTAGCAGAAATATGTTTATGAAGAAAACCTGATGCAGAGCAGAGGTAAAAAGGGAGTGAACAATGCTTTCTCATACCGTTCCAAACAAATCCAAATAAAGCCTAATATTGATTTTGCAGGTGGAACTAAAGCATTGGTAATATTATGTTAATCACTGTCAGGGTTAAAATAACTCTGTCATCATAAATATATTTGAAGGCTCTAGAAAGAAGCACAAAAGCCCCTGTCATGGTACAGCAGGAACCCTTCTGTGAGAGATTTCTGTCCACTTTCTTTTTGCATGTTCAGAGAGGATGCTATCTACCTGTTCTGTGCGGTAGATGATGTCCCTCTTCAGTCACAGAGCAGTGACATTCTTACTAGGAAGTCTGGAAATATTAACAATCTCCATAGGATTTCCTCATTGTTATCCTACCATGCCCTTTCCCAAGGCGTAGCAGAGATTCAGCAATCATTTCATGGGTCATGTTAACCACAGGAAAGTGCTGCAAGATATTTAAATCTCAATAACTTCCCAGTAAACTATTTCATAATGGGTAGTTCCACATGACTTCTGGCTTTTTAGCAGCAGCTTTCCCCATTAAGCCAAAGGGAATTTTATTACCAGAGTGAGCTGTCTGGACTCATGGTTCATTTCTTTATAAAGGAGTCCACAAATAGCTTGAACTGTAAAAAAAAATAATAATATATTATCAACAACATTTACAATCTGTTGTTTGTTTTTTTTTTCCCAAATCATTCGAAAACTCAAAAAAATGTGACTTGGAAATCATATTCTTAAGCTTTTGCTGAAGTATTAATGGATGTCTCAAATATATGGCATAAAAACTCTGCCAGTAGCAAATGTGTAACCTATTTAGTATTCTTTTGCAGTCTGTGAGACTGGCTATCCCGGTGAAAGCACTAAAGAAAAGACAATTAACACAGTAGAAAATGAGTAGTGTTATGAAAGTATTTTTGTAGGAACATTTTGTGCTTCTGCTATACCTCTTCATAGATCTCTGTATTTTGTTTCTTATGAATTTAATCAAAATCTTGGAATGAGAAAATGCTCAAACTTGCAGACTGGCATATATATTAAAAATCATTTGTCTCTGGAATGAGCTATAAGTTCCTGCAGACTCTCTTTTCAGCCTCAAAAATTATGAAATCTTTCAAAATTTAAATTAGAAGGTGTATGGGTTTGAACAGTACACTGCAAATATGTGACACAATTTTTTTTTTTTTTGCAAGTCACAGCCTGCTCTGACCCCCAGCTCTCTGAAGAAGTTTAAGTCCAATAGAAAAAAAAATGCACAAAAAGCTATCCAAGACTGCATTTTCACGGTCTCTTTTCAGTTTTTCTTAAGATCCTGTGCATGCATTTCATAAGAAGCAATTTCACAACATGCACAGGTTTGTTGTTCTCTTATATAACTAAGATTGTCTGTGTGACATTGGAGAACAAAGTAACATTGATGGTCTGTGTGAGAAAGGAAAGTTTTGAAAGTCATCAAATTTCTCAACAAAGCTAAGTATTTTAAAGTCTTGTGCAGTGATCTAGTTTCCACACACTACAAACTGCTTCAGCAAAACTACAGGCTTAGTAATTGTGAAGATACTTAAGTATACATTTCCATCAGCCTGTGAAAAAGCAATAAATCTATCAATTTTTCACATCATCACTCTTCTTCCTCATAGTTATAACTTTTCTGTGCTCACTTCATATTCCCTTCCTTGTCCAGATTTCTTGTCTTTCTCAAAAGTCCATTTTTGCTGAGATAAGTACAGTGAATCAAGGTGATTTATATATGACCAATTATTCTCTTTCTCCTCTATCCACTTTCCAGTCTCTAAAATACTTAAAAGTGGAGCAGAGATGATATTTTTTTTTTTTCCTGAAAATATTTTGTGCTTAATAGGTTTGGATAAAATACTCTCATTTAAATTAAAGGTAGGAGGTAAAAAAAAAGTCTTTCTGCAAGAACAGACCCACAGAAATTTTGGCCAATATGTTGAAAATTTCACTGCATAAAATGAAATTTTCCTCCTTTCAGATTTTCCTCCATTTCCCTTGTTTTGTCTCTGTAATAGTAGAGAAAATAAAAAAAGGGGAAATAAGCAGCAAAAATAGAAATTAAGACAGGGAAAATGAAAATTGTGGAGTCTCATTTTTGGAGCTATTCCAAGATGCAACTGAGAATTATTATTTCTTTTAAATCTATACAATGAAATAATTGCAGTTTGTGAAAAGAATCTCCATCCAACTATTTGTAGCTTCTAATGAATAACAGCTTGGTAACAATGCCTGGTGTTTTTTAATTGCCATGGAACGAAGGGGGAAGAAATATCTATTCTGCATGTGTCTGGTTGAATGCCTGTAGAAACTTCTTTTTAAAGCTGAGATGGAACTATAATGGTGCATTAGAACATCTATAGCTTTCATTTACATCGTCTTAACTATTTTGCAGTATTAGAAAAGTTTTGGTTCTTCTTCATATGTTCAAGAATATTTAGTGTTCATATATGTTCACTGCATCAAGAAGGAAATAATTGTGTGAACATCAATGAACTTGTGTGTGCATTGTTATGTATGTTAGAATTTTTGAGTGCTTTATCACTTATGTACTTAGAAAATGCATGAGCTGACCTTCTGAACCATATTGTTTACTGTGAAATATCCTATGTATTGCTTAATAGACCCTTAGGGAAAAAGGAGGAAAAAGTATCTTTTTTTCATACATAGAGTACACAGGGCAAAAAGCAAGTAGAATTCAAATGAAGGACCATTTAGGCTAAATATAAGAATACTGTACATGAGGATATACGTAAGAGTATTTTAATTACCTTTTAAAGGTAAGGACAAGGGAGCAGGGCAGCTGCCTGCCTGATATACTTGCAGAGTTGTAACTTGGTTCTTTATCAGTATCTATCACAAAAGCTATAGAGAAAACAGATACAGACAAGTGCACAGATTAAATGATCTCTTGAGATTCTGCTTAGCCCCAAAATTTAATGAAACAACTACAGAAAACAAGAATATGCAAATTAAATCAACTACCTAACTATAAATATTCCCATGATCTCCATCATACACCCAGCTCTTGTATGTCAGCAAACAATATTTGCTGTTTGCTGACATTTGCAATGGTGGGAGGGGGGGAGGGAGAGTATAGTTTCATTAAAGCTCTCAGTGAAAGGGAAGAAAGATCTGTCTTTTTCTCCATTTTAGTATTGTACAGTATTTACTTGCCCATTTAGCTTTTACTGGTAATGTTCATCAATATTCAGAAACATCCATTAGAATTGGAAACTTCTGTTCTTTTTAAGCTATAAAATGTATTAAATAGGATATATTGGCTTGAGAAATCTATATTCACAGTCTTTGAATGACTGATTTCCATTTCCATTTTAGATGCAACAGGCTATTTTTCAACTAATTCTTTGATTCCCCTTTTTATTGTTTGCCTTCCCAAGAAGAATCAACAGTTCCTTCACAAATTAGAAAAAGACATGCCTGTTTTACTCCCTTTCTTCTCAGTGTCTCCTCTAAAGGTTAGCTGGGAATAAAATAAAATAAAATAAAATAAAATAAAATAAAATAAAATAAAATAAAATAAAATAAAATAAAATAAAATAAAATGCCTGATTTTGCAATTGCAAGCTTCAAAAAGGATCAATCCCTATTCCAAATTACTCCCTATTCCCAGTAATTGTTACTGCCAAAGAAGCAAGCAAATAAAGAATTGAAAGAATTTGATGGCAGAGTGGTCTTATGAAGAGCGCACATTTTTTTTCAAGTAGTTACAATGTAAACTTAATATCTTGCGTGGCTGAAGGCCAAGATTACTGAGGATGGACTTTTGCCCGTCTCTTGAGTATGTCTACCTTCTTCTTCCTTCCCCTTTCCCCATCCAAGTTCTGCAAATACTCCCCATGGCAATGACAGAAGCACACCAGTAACACTGGTAGCAGTATTAAGAACAGAAAATGTTAAGAGTAACCAAACATGCCTTTGCCCAAATTGTTGCAGTAATACTCAGCTTGCTTGATCATTTGCCTCAAGAACTCTTATGAGTTAAGCTTTTTTCATAAGTTCTTTTAGTTTGGATGGCTATAAGAAATCTAGAAACACATATTCAGGGGATAGGAGAAAGAAAAGGAATAATATCGCAGCAGAGGAGTACAAGACAGAAATTGTGACCTATTTAATAGTTGCCAAAAATTTCAGTGAAATAATATTTTGAATTGCTTATTGGGAAAGGGATTGTAATTTTACTGGAAAATTTTATTGAAAAGATTATGTGTTCTCAAAGTTAATTTTCACTAATTCTTTTTGTATTTCCATTGTGATTTTCTGCACAACCTTTCTTGTTTCAAAAGACAAATCTTTCCTTACCAAAACTGGTGTAATCAGCTTTACGGAGGTTTCTGTTTTGTGCTGGTTTAAAGAAGGGCTTCAAATACTATATGTAAGAAGAAGTGCTGTCTGTACTCCACTTGCCACCTGAACCATACCAAGCAGAACCTGTCATCTTCATTAGAAGTCAGTTTAGCTGTTTTTTCAGGGCACTATGATGGCTTTTAAAAGGTGTTCAATGGATGAGGCTCCAGGATAAAGGGCTAACTCCCCAAGAACTGAAACAAATGCCATTTTCCCATTTTTGGCATTTGTGCATGCTGGCTTTGGTCCCCCAGACAAACAGCCTACGGACAAGAGATAAGTGAATTATATAAAACACATTGTCTGCTACCTGTGCCTGGATAGCAATGTGAAAGTAAGATTGTAGCAAACATAAGCTTAGGAATTCTTTTCTTAATATAGAGAACAAGATAATAGAAGTAATGAAAACACCAACATTTTGTATCAACTATCAGCCTACAAAATGCTTTAGGAACCAAAATATGCCCAAATATTCTACTTTCTGAGTTGTGTCAAAGCCTTGTTATTCTGCACCTATTGCTATTACCGTATCCAGATCAAACAGACCTGTGGCCATGCAGACATACCCAGACAGCACCATGATTAGTTTAGTGTCCCAAAATAAATTCTCCTCTGAGAACATCATGGTGCCACACCACCTTGGGTGCACCATACCACAGAAACACTGTATTCTGCTGAAGTGACACATGGACTCTAAGTGTGTCAGGTCTTGAAGGGGAAGGGATGCAAAGTGGAGGAAGAAGTGTTTCTTGATTCCTCCCTTCTGCTGAAGACACCTTCCAAGTGGAAGAAAAAAAAAAAAAGTATCAGGCAAAAAAAAAAGAGTAAATACCCTGATGGTGTCACTATTAATTCACAGCTCCATAAAGCAGTAATTCAGCTGACAGACCTCTAGTATGATGGATTTGAGCGTCAGCTATTTTCACTGCAGCATTTTGCTGCCTTTTAACACTTCCCCATGGATTTCTGTAGGCCTTAGCATTGCTTCCTTGTATTTTCTAGAGACATGCAACTTCAAAAAATCATAGAAGGAAGGAGTGATGGTTTTATGATGTTTTCAGCCTCGATTTCAGTTCAGTAACTGTCATAAAAATGACTCACTAAAAATGATTGTGTGTGACAGCTTCCATATTTGTTCTACTTCAATGTTCTTTCATATCTAATTTGCTCAATTTAAAAGCTAGAAGATGCATTTTCCTGTTGCCAGACAGCAAGCTCAGCCAGGGACCAGAAAAATCAAGCTGAGATCTTTTTGCCTCTTAAGTTGTCTGCTGCTACAAACACTTGGCAGCTTGAACTCAACTGACAATTTGGTTGATCATGTGTAAGGTGGGGTGACACCCAGCTCATTAGTCTGTTCTTCTGGTGAAATTTTTACACTAACAAATTGAAGAGATTGGCAGCTATGAAAATGCAGTTTTTATTCTGTTTATCCGAAACCAGTGGCTTCTGATGACAGCTTCCTGTGTGCACTTCTTGGTAATGAGTTTGTGCTGACTGGAAAATATCATTTTATTTTGAGTGTTTAGAAGTAAGCAAACCACTGCAGAAGCATGAATAGCATGAAAATATGACGGTATCATTTGTGCCTGCAGTGGTTGAGTATCATGGTGGCCTTTTGAAGTCAGATGGCTTCCACTCATTTATACCCCACTTCCCTGTTGATTTACTGTGCGTGCTGGATGCTTCAGCTCTTTCTAAAAGTGTCCAGCATGGGCATTGGTACCAAATGGTACCCAAATTGGTTCCAAATAGTATCCAAATTGGTCTTCCTTTAACTAGCATAAAAGGAGATGTAATTTCCATCAGTTCTGATCAACAGAGGGTAATTTGGCTCATTATTTTTTTGCTGTATATATGATACGATTATTTTTTGGCTATTTCAGACATGAGTATGAAACTGCAGTTGGGAGCTTGAAAATTATTTTATAATGGAAGAACAGGCAAAATGTGTGTGTTCCATCAGTTACGCCACTAGTTCTGGAGAGTACTTCGTGGTGTGCTAGATGTGGAGTTAAAGTGGACTAATTCAGAGAGAACATTCAGGTTCCTTCCTTATGGAGAGGGCATCTTGTGTTCCAAGTGCTCAAAAGTGTAAGGAAGGAAGCCTAATAAAGATAGCTATAAACCCTGAAAAGATGTTGAGCCTCCTAACACACATTCACCATTGATCCAGGGTTCCCAGAATAAATGGATTTGGCTGATAGTCCTGAAATGTACCAAGAATTCACCCTTGGAAGAGCCCAGACACCAGCAGTAACTCTGAGGTCTGTTTAAAGGGTTCATTTAAGCACATCTTTGAAAATACAGCATGAGTAATACGAGAGAGTAATTCATGACAGGAAACTTTTTTTGCTCTGTATTTTTTGTATAGTTCCCTTCAGTACCTCTAGTGAAGATTATTTTCATATCTCTAGTAAAGCAGAAAAGATGAAAGGATAAATATAAATCTTGATATGGGCTTATAGAAAAAAAAAAAAGTGAGCAGAACAGAGTATTTATTTATACCATCATTTTATCCTAATTATGTTTTTCGTCTATAACAAATTCTTAGAATCTGTTGGTGTAAACAAATGTAATTCTTTTACAATGTTATGAAGGACCTGGTTACCTCATTTGAGAGTTGCCTCATTAATTTTCTTTTTTAATTTAGCCTTGCCCTTATATCTTGTCGCTGAGTGGGGAAAAGGGTAGAAAAAATCATTAACAATTTACTATATATGTTGAAACAAACAACAGTATAAACAGCTCTTTACACAGCTGTATAAGAACTGTTTATACAGCCTTTTATGCAACTGTATAAACACTTTAAATTAAATTAAGGAAAATACATGTCATGACAAAGATGTTGGAAGTGTGTGAATCACAAGGTGACACTAGATACTTCCAAATGCTTTTTTTCTAAAACAACCTCATGCCTCTAAATATGATTCTTCTATCTTTCTTTGTTTGTCTTGCATGAAATTCATTTCCTAGAAGTATTAGAAGTGGATAACCTTGGCTTGGCTTAGTACGCACCAGAATATACACAAATTTCATCTGCTAATACACAAAATTCATAAATACAGGCAATGCTTCTGTTAAATAAAGTGTGCAGGAAATATGAGATCACTTTTGTGTGATTATATTCTTTGCAAAAGATCCTTTCACAAGGGTCCAGCACACTTCAGGCCTGTAAATTATTAATGTACCTTGTGTCTCATTAGCTGTATATTATGGAAATTTACCTAAGCTGCTACCACTAGTTTCATTAAAATAGCAAATGGTTAAAAGAGGGGGAGAAACTTTATTGTGTCTTTGCAATTAAATTGGTTTTGTAAGAACGGCAGAAGCTTACAGTTTTGCCATTTCTTTAGCTGTAATTTAAAAGATCCATACGATGTGCAAACTGATGAATAATTCATGCTTCATTTATTAGCCTGGTAGCCCTATGGCTGGCCTCATAAAAATGAGGATAATAGATTTTTTTTTTCTATTTCATGAGGCACCGGAGGGCTGCATGCGTACGTATGCATGTGCACACACGTGCCATTTTGTGTGCATGTATCTCAGTGTGTGTTTGTGTACGCACACTCAGATGAAAACCCACGGCTATCTAATGATTATCACTGTACACTACATACACAAAACTATGCTGTGGACAGAGGAGTTTGCACATACATCAGCCACAAGAAGGACCACAATGCTAAAGCTCATCAGTATGAGACAAGTTTTCTCAGGGACTGGCATTTTCACTCAGGCACTAAGGAGCAGCTCAGCACCAGACCATCCTGCTCGAGGCACAAAAGCCACCTACTTATCCTTGCTCACTCTAGCGTAAACATGGGAACAAATCCAACAAATGCCTTCCTGAAAGACAGTGGCTGAAAAAAGAAATGGGAGATGGATATTGCTTGGTCTTTCCCTGGGTTGTGTGTGCTAAAATTGTGACAATGAGGCAAAAGAATTGCCACTGGAGAAAATTTTCCTGAAAGTTCTTTAATTCTGGAAAGCTTTACAAAAATAGTCCTGAGCCAGTTTCCTCTTATAATGAGAGGCAACAACCTGGTCAGCATCCAACTAATATTTTTTCTATCAAAAATGGCAATCTGTCAAAAGAAAAGCCTCTTGTTCAAATAATTCAATTGCAGCAACCTTCTGCTTTGCAAGAAAGATGGAAAAGAATAAATATGATTGAACGGGATGTTCGGAACTTTTTTGTTTCATGTGACCTTATGAAGTTGAAAAGAATCAGAAGGCAATATTTCAATATTACTTAAATGAAACATTTTGATTAAACTGAAGTGGTTTCTTTCCTACTATTTTATTTTACAGGAAATTTCTCAATCCCACGACTCGATTCCTATTTTTACTCTTTGAAAGTAGACTACAAGTGTTGAATGCATGCCATGAGTAAACCTTTATTTTGCTCCATAGATATATATCTAGAATTAAAATTCCTAATGGGATCTGCCCTAGTATCTACAGAGACGTAATCTGAAACAGGTCCTGAGATAGTGTCCTTCTGCTGACCAACCTAAGGGTCTGCAAACTGCTCTCAGAGTAGCATGTAGGGCAGGCAGAAAGAGAATAACCCAAATCAGTTACCCACGTCTACTCAGCAGAAGACTTTTCACAACTTCGTGAGTCAGCAGGACCATGCTTCACCCCCAGAACGTCATTACCTATCAGTCTGAGGAGAACCTGCTCTTGAATTTCTTCTTGTAAATGAACTTGTTTATGAGAGTTTTTATAGTCTTTTATACAAATATATATGTATATATTCATACATATACATACATATACATATATATAATACTTTTATATAGTTTTTATTCAGTCATTAAAACACAACTTAAAGAAAGATCTTATTAAAAGCAGCCAAAAATAACTCTCAAGGAAAACATTTAATCCATTATTCTTTTAAAGCTTATGTCAAAACTTGCATGTTAAAAAAATGGATTTATTTTACAAGAACAATCATCCAACCTTCTCATCCAAATACAGTAACCACAGTAATTACTGAGCAGCAAAGAAATTGTTTTCTTGTGTCAGCATTAATGCCACCATTGATACTCTTTCTCAAGAAAGTACTACTACTTGAATCTACTGTGACATCTGTTTTTCATCCCATAACAAATGCATTGTATGCAACTATTGTCTTATTTTGCTGCATTCTGTGCTACTAACTTTAAAAAGATATCAAACTCTGCCTAGGTAAAGAGTTCAAAAGCTGAAGACAGACTGCTGTGGCAGGAGTGATGTTGATGATCGTTAACTGTACTACCAAGATTTTTTGGTAAAAAGGTTGTAGTCCCCGCAGCTCTCTTGTAACATACTCTGATTATGGAGCTGAGATCACCTTGTTAATATACCTGTACTCCATCCTGCAAACCCCCAACAAACTTTTGCATACCTACCAGCAAGTCCTATTGCATGTGACTGGAAAAATTCCAAACATTAAACCAAGTACATGCTTCAAACCACTTTTATGGGTACCCTTAGCACTTTGCATCATCTTCAGGACATCCCCCCCTCAAACCACACAGTGTTTAACTCTGATTCCTAAGGCTATTCCTCTTCATCTCAGGCTTCCTAAGGCTGTTCACCTCAGGCAGGCTGAAGCTTTATCTGGTTCTCTATATGGCTGAAGTCTGTACAGGCGGACTCCAATCAATTTCAAGTCAATGAGCTAAAGTACCAATACCAGCAGAAAGAAGCTGCTGTTTTTCAGTTAGTCACCACCTTAACTGTAACATAAGTAGCCATTTATCCTTCCCCTAAGCCTTACAATTTATGGCCAAGTGCTTCAGAAGCTCCATCTTAGATGAGAGAAACTCTGATAGCTGGCTAGTGTGGGATTCAATCCTCTTCTACCAGGCCTATGCTGGGGAATATGGGCAGGTGTCCACCACTGCCCTGTTGTGAGTGATAAGCCTTTAATCTGTGCCTTGGCTCAAATTTATTTGCTTTGATATTTGGATACTTTTTCCTGTATAAAGAAATCAGGTGCATTTGAAGAGTTAGCAAATCTTCTAACACAGCAGAGCTGAGTTTACCGTGAAACATACTGGATACTACAGCACAGTTTGAAAACAAAATTTCTAGGAACGCTTCACATGAAAAAATAACAAGGATTGTACAGCACTAGATAAAAGCTGCAGGTAAGACAGACCAATGGTTTAGTGTCAGAGGCAACTCCTATCTATCTAGGTAGAGACTTTTACTTGAAGTTCCCTTCACCTACCTTCTAGCTGCCTCTGGGAATTTGTATCAGCCTCTATACTCCCCCTGTGAAAGTGTTGTCCCAAAGTACATCAAAAGTGTTGAGCACTAAAAAAGTCTGAAATGTCTTTAACACCACCAACAGGGAGCTTGATGAATGGTCCCCCCCCTCTCTGCTTTGCTGGCCACTGACTCTTTGGAAGCTTTCATTAGGAGATACCCGATAGCCCAGCTCCATGGTGGATTTCAAGCCTAGATGGCAAGTTTTTATTTCGCCGTCCTTTCCAGCAGTTATTGTATTTCTCATGCAGTGCTCTGGGACCTTGTCTGAAGGGTGCTATATAAGTATAGGGATTGGATTGACTGAGTAATTCTTTTTGACTTCATCAGGCTGTTAATCCTGCATGCCTGTGGTGATAAACCCAGAAAATCCCAGATAATCCTATATAATATTCAGGCAGGGCTGGCAACAGCTATAAATACATATCAAACTGTCAAAAACCATTATCATTTAGACTACTCTGCAGTCCCTTCCAAATTACATTAGAATATCCAGGCTTGACTTCAACTCTTTCCCCTCCACCCCCCTTTTCTTCCCTCTTAATGACAGGGTACTGCCTGTGGCTTAGCTTGCCAGCATAATAATGCACGTTTCCTTCACACCTACCTTTTCACTATAGCACCATGTTTGGTGGTCCTGCTTCCGTATGACTCACAGACACAGTGAGTAGTTGCAGTTTTGTAGATAAGCAAATAATTTTGGGCAGTTTTCAAGAGTAAAGCATCCCACTGCCAAAAGGCTTCTGTTTACTACACAGAACAAATGTTGTTACTACTGCAATTCCAAAAATGCGCCTTAAATACATCTTTTCATAAAAATGCTGTTGTAGTCTTAATGTCTAATTAGATATATAACAAAAGACTTTTTTTCTTTTGCAATTTTAGCTTGGCTAGTAGCCAGAGATAAATAAGAGTTTAACATCTGCATTGCTCCACAGCAACCCTGTGCTGAATAAAATTATAATTATCACTAAACGGTGAGTCTTTCTGATAGGATGAAGAGCTCACCCTCCTTCCAAACTGCCCTTCTGTCCTTCCCCCCACTTACTGGGGGAAGGAGTCATTGATAGAAGAAAGCATGTACCTGGTAAACAGCTTTACCAGTTAATTACACCATTGTGAATCAGGTGTATCTCTGCTTGGATCAGTGGTAAAATGTGATTGTGTAGTACCTAGAGACTGAAAAAGGGTCATATATTTTCCTCAGAAATATATAAGAAGTGCACGGTGTCCGTGTTTTCTGTGGCCTTTTTTGACTTAATTAGCTATCCAGAGGCTCAGGCGGGTAATTACTCAGGATGATCAGAGAAAACCTGCAACTGATAAACTACACACCAGCAGCTCTTGTCAGAGATCACCTCTTGGAACATAGCCCTGTTTTAAAAACATTTGATCCTGTTCTTTCAACGGAACAAAACAAAATTCAGGTTTTACTCACTTCATAATGGGGAAGCTTATGTCCTATCTCCTTTTTATCTGGAAACTTTCTGCAGCATGTAGAGAAATAAAACAGTGGCTCAATAGTTCCTGCTTCCTGACTCGAAATATTTCTATAGCTCTTGCTTTACTTGCAAGCACCACATTGTCACAGCTGGAACTGCATTTCATGTCTTCGTTCTTCCAGCACCAAGAACACTCAATAGTTCACATACTAAACGAGCAGTACTCCTGAACTGGCTAAGGTGAGCCCTAGCTGCTAGTGGAGGATCTTCTGGTGGTGGATCTTACCCACCTACACAGAGAGGATCTCAGACATGGTCAGTCTCTTTCCTTACCTTTCCCCTCAACCTCTCTTCTCCTGCTCTTTGGTTTGCTCTGTGGAAAATTTTATTTTAGCATTGGAGACAAATCAACCTAAACCTGCCAGCTTGCTCTTGGTTTTCCTGAAAACAGGAATTTAACTGGGTTATGCCCCAATATTTGCAGGATTTGTAATGCAGCACACTGCAATGCCATGCAGCAGAGCCGACTGAGGTGTAGTGAGATACCTGGGATACCGAGAAGAATATTGTGGAGTTGAGTCTAAATCTTCAGGTACTTCTACACACCACATGAAGGGATGGTCTTGTGTTAATGCACTGATAACAACATGCTCCTCATCACTACCTCCCTGTATCTCACCACTCTGAAATTACATCTGTGTCGGCAGCCACCAAGGAGTCAGGAACAGGGAAAAAGCCACAGGAACAGGGAAAAAGCAATAGACCATTTGCATTGGTACTCTGCTGAATTAAAAACCCTTCCACCATATTTCATGATGTTGTCTAGTTTGTTCCAAGTGGTGCTTCCCCAAATAAGAAGGCAGAGACAAACCTAACTATTGAAGCAATGCATGATGGCAGGGAAGCAAGAGCTAAGATCCCGAGAAACTTCATTAACACATCAGCACTTACAGGGAACAGTGTCGTCTAATAGCACCTCCTGTCTCTATCTGACATAGTCAATGAAGCAAGGAACAAAACATGGCTACAGAGAAGAAAAGCAGATGTGGCTTGACATTCTATGAGAGCAGAGAGCTGGGGGCTGGATTTGTAGTCTCTGGTCCTGTGCAGGGCATGAAATAAGCCTTTTAAAGTTAGGATGTTCTTATCTCAGAATAGCTGGGTTCCTCCTGGGTAATGGCATCTCTGAAGAGGCTGTATGAAGAGTGACAATCACTTAAATGTCAATCAAAAGGCAAATTGCGACTATGCCTGGCTGAAAGTTTTGCAGGTCCCCAGGCTAGCAAGCCTCATGTTCATTGGTATTTTTTGAGTCATTGCAGTAAGATGAAGAGAAGGAGATCTGGGGTTTTTTTCTGGTTTTTGTGGTTTGTTTTTTTTTGGTTTGTTTTGGGTTGTGGATGTGTTGTTGTGTTTGTTTGGGTGGTTGATTTTTTTTTTTTTTTTTTTTTAATGTGGTTGGACTCGATGATCTCAAAGGTCCCTTCCAACC
>JAOQGH010000019.1:69450063-69482357 GCA_025769975.1 Gallinago jamesoni | reverse complement strand
TTTTAATGTGGTTGGACTCGATGATCTCAAAGGTCCCTTCCAACCACTAAGATTCTGTGATTCTGTGATTCTAAGATAAAGTTTTCTGGGAGGACAGAAGGGCTTTTCCTTGCTATATTTATTATTTTGGATATTTTTTGCTCATGTGTGTATTGAAGGCAGCACTGTGGTTATAAGCAAGGCAACGTGCTGTGTTTATTTTCATTTCACAATTTAGATCTTCTGTTTCTCATGAAGATCAGAGTCATGTATGCTTGGACTTCTACCTCTTGGAACACTGTCAGACATTTTAGATTTAGCTATACAGAGAAAATACATAGATCTTTTCAAAATGCAGAAATTTTGTTTGCATGTTCGTTTTAAATAGTTGTGGTTTTCTGGCTTTCTTTTGCAAATATAAATGCATTTTGGACTTTGAGTTCTTAAGTATCTGCTTTTTTTTTTAGCTCAACAGTCCCTCATCAAACCCTATAAACAAAGGAGAGGTTATTATTCCTTTCCTACAGTTGGAGAAAACTGGTACAGAGATTGTCTGCCAGAGATTGCACTATATTCTCTCAAGAAGGAAATGATAGCTAGGGAATTACATTTTTTTTTACCAAGAACCTGTCAGCAGCCAGTGGCCGTACAGATTAAGTATTCCACATCTTTTTGCCAGTTCAGAGTCATTCGGTTTGCTATTGGGCCTTTCTGCAGAGTAAGCAACTGCTTTCTGAATCAAAAAGATAAACCACATCAGAGTATGCACTCAGGCTGATTTCTCTCCTAAGGATTTATATCATCCTTCTAATAAATGAGATCAAAACATTTCTATAGATAGTATATAATACCTTATATTTATGTAAATACATAGCACGTTGCTTCCATTATTGATTTTAGCCCTGTTGCCCTGTAATGGTATATTGCAAAATTCAAGCATATTTTTGTCTATCAGAAGCCAAAAACTTCCTCTTGCTCCCTAACCCCACGCATACAGAGAGTATTCACACTACACTGTATGGGCTGGGAACTGGAAATAACTCTTATCAAGAGTGTGATATTGACCTGCTGGTAGATTTTGTGAGTGCATATATGGGTATACTTGACATTGTAACTGTATCCATATAAACACGTGTAAAACTCACAAATTATAAAAATTCACACACAGAAGAAAGTATTCATTGCAATTTATGACTGATACTGGCAGCTGACAGCATATGGAGTGCTGCTGTCTCTTTCTAGAGAATAAAAGATTAACTTTGGCTTCCTTTGCCAGCCTGTTGCATAGTATATCTGTGCCTGGTAACAGGTGATGGTGGAAAGATATAACTCAGCCAGTTCTGAAACATACTCTGTAATAGGCAGGTTTTTATTTACTTTTTTTTTCCTGCTTCTTTTTTATTTCTTCTAGACTTGTTAGTTTTCATAAAAAGATCTCACTAGACAGAGCCATAAAGTACGCCAAAAGGTAGCTAGACACAGTATTTTTCTGAATGACCGAAAATGTGAACAAAAAAGCAATTGTAAATGAAGGTAAATTCTAGCAAGACAGCAGCACACACAGAAACAAAGAAATGCTGATTTTATGCAGTCCCAGTGATAAGATGTCTGCTCAACTTAAAGGAGTAGACTTTGCCCAGTGGGAAAACCAGCTGAAAAATATGTACAGCAGTCTGAGAGCAAGACGGAGATAAAATCAGTGCAATTCCTAACTTTTAAGTTGTGGAAATACTGCAAACATCTGTCCTGTTGCACCCATGAAATGAAGCAAGTGTCTGGAATTAGTAGCTTGCCAGCACAATTCATAATAGGCATAGCAGATCAACAGGAAAACAGACACCCCTTCTCTCTGTGGGATTGCAGTCTCCTGACTGACCCATAAACACAGGCAAGACATTCAAAACTTTGGCCCAACATCTAATATTAGTAAGGCAGCAATATCCATGAAAAATGGGGTCATCCTGCTTACGAGCCTCTGCTGGAGCAGAGTCGTGAGACCAGTGCCACCCACATGCCAAGTGTTCCACCTGCCTGTTGGGTCTCCTGTTCACGAGTGCTATGGGTGGAAGAGCAAAGTCTCACTCTGCAGTGAGAAGTCCCCTTGGCTGTGGCCAGGATGGGGGAGAACCCTGTGAGGTGACCACGAAGTGGCCGGTTAGGGTCTGTGTCCCCTGGAGCTGCAGAGAAACGCAGGGCCACCCTGCACCCCCTCTCTTGAAGTCACACTCGTGTTCCATCCCAGCAGCAGCAACAGAGGGGCACGAAGGACCTGCCGGAAACAAATAGTGGCTGATGACAAATCTTTTGCAGATACAATTTCCCATGCCCAGCGGTGCTGCTGTGACATTTGTGCATGACCACCCCTTCCAGAGAAGCATTAGCGAAGGCAACGGGGATTGGATTCATTTCTGCTGTTTTCAGTGAGCAAAGAAAGTCGTAGCAGAAGCTGGTTCAACTTGCTTACAGAGGCTGTGGGATTTTTCCCTGTAGACGTAAGTGAACTTACGTAAGTAATAAATTTCACTTGACTTAAGGAGAGATTGCACTGAGATTTCTCGGAGAAAGCAGTGCAAATACGCATGGAGGACATAAAACATAAAAGGTACCTCCACATCTCTGGGATTAGTCACAAAAAAACTTTGGTCCTCCATCTCCCAGGGAAAACCAAGCAGTGTAAAGAAATACCTCATTTTTACATATGTTACTCAGGTTCTTTCTGGTTTTAGTTTGCTTTCATGCATAAACAAGATTTATGAAATTACCCTTTGTCTGTGAATGTTTCCATGAACTTCTTTATCCCAGTCGCCAGTTTCAATCACATTTAACACAGATGTTGAATGTCATTAAACCCCTACAGGTTTTGCAAAAATAGCTGCCACGTTGAGATCAGAGAAGCCTGAAGTTCCTCCCATTGAGGGGATAGGCTAGAGCATGGGCTAGTGCCTCCACGTGGAGAGAAACTAGCAAGTGTTCCAGACACTAAAACCATCTAACCACAACACACAAAACCAAGGTCACACAGGTACTTCTGGCACACAGAGAGCTGCTCCACAGAGGATGTTGTCTCCTTCTTCCCAGGTGGAGATAATCCTGTAAACTGCAGGAACACTACTGCAGTTTTATCACAGCTCTTGAAGTACTAGGTGTTTTTCTTAACACTCAAAAAACCCCAAAATTTGTTGTTTATTCTTGTATTGTAGCTGCTGAGGGAATAAGGGATTTTTGCCACTATGATATTTTGCCACACCTCAGAAATGTGACTTGCAGCTAAATTTAAAAAAAATATTAAATCAAAGAGGAAGAAATGCCAGATACACTTCTTAAAATATTGGTTTTAGTTAGTCTCAGCTGGGGTGGGAAGGAGAAGTGGTGATCTGCCTTGTGATTTTTGCACACACAGATACTATACATTTAAATTCTTAGGTGAGAGAAACTCACCACTGAGTTTTAGGTAATATCAGCGTCTGCATGAGTACAGCCTCTCTTTGTCTTTGCTGCTTGCCAGGTCTCACAAATACTCCATGCTTCTAAACGTTCACCCCTTGGGGCTTTTATGCTCAAACTACACTCAGACAGACTGCTCCCGATCCAGCTGCTCCTTCAGCTGATACAGAAGAGAACTTTTGAAATCCGTCTCCTCCTGGCACAAAGGCATTGAGATGTGAACACCCCAGCACAGCACTGAGATCCCTAAAAAGTTACCGTTTACCTATTCACCATACTGATGAAGTGCCATATCATAGAAAGCACAATAGCTCTGCGATCCAAAAATCCTTCTGTTTGCTACATCCTAAATAAAACTCCACCCACCTCCCTTCACACCAGCATCCCCACGCACTGTAACACTTGCGTTTTTTAAATAGGATGTGCTTAGAGCTGCTCTATTGTCACCATAATAACGTTAATCTAATCAGCTTTTAAATAAGCCAATTATTCTTCACACAGATTAGGCCTAAATATTAATTAAATGATGTAGCTTAGACATGTCTTTTTCTAAGAAACAGTGCAACACAAATGTTAATGCATCCCAATATGTATTCACAACTGATAGATATTTTTTTTTCTGCTGAATTCAATGAATAACTGTAATTTTTCTTCTCTCTTTTTTATTTTTTTAAGTAACAACATAAGTCTATAGTCTTTTTTGGCTGGATACACTGAGCAATTTGGCATTTGACTGAACACTTTAAACAATACCGTAAGTAAAAAAAAATAAATATGTTTGTCTTCTGCAGAGGTTGCAAGTTCTCTGCTGGTTTGTATTTGGCATAGCACTCCAATTCACCGTCTCCAGTATTTATTCTCTTCTATCCCACTAATTTGTATTCTCATTGCATTCCTATGTTAAGGTTTCTTTAAGATGAGCATATGTTAAGTATTATTGTGCAATAAGTTAAATTTAAGCATTCCCTTTAAAATCTAGAATATTAGGGTAAAAATACTCAACCCATTTGTCTATCTACAGGTATACCCCTGTGCTTTGGAATAACTCAGAAACAGTGAAAATCTGTTCCGCAAGTGCCATGAGGGTCTGAGACAACCACAGAGCCACTCACAGTTTTCTGTGTTCCTTAGGGTTTCAACTAGATCCATCACAAGACCATGTTTCCTGCTCAGAAAGTACAGTAAATGTATTTATATGCAGACAAGCACATGCACACACACTTATTTGAGAATTAAGTTGTGTTTTTAAATGAAATTTTTTATCAATATCACTTTACAAAGGCATTTTTTTTTGTTTATGGATACTGTGGGGAAATCACCAAGTTGATAAGATTAAATCTGAAATTAGAGTCTAATATTAAAATAACAATGTTCAATGTTAGAACACTTACAGCTATGTGCTACAGCTAGCTGTATCAGATTTGAACACATGCCCACTCCCTGATCTTTAAATGTTTACGTTCTCCAAACAAGCCGGAGTTGCAGAAGCATTTTTACCAGGGACCTCTACACAAGCCCATTGGAATAATCAGTATTTAATCAACATTATTTAACATTTACTTAGTCACAAAATCCTTTATTAGTATACAGTCAGTTGACGTAGCTTCATAGACTTCACAGAGTCACACAGTATCCAGCTTGACAGAAATTAGAAAGCCAGACATATTTATTTGTTGTTGAAAGTTTTTATGGGATGTCTGCTCAAGGCTTCTGAAATGAGTGTTTTGACCCTTCCTACATAGGCATCTATGTTGTTTTATTGGTTGGCATATAATCCTTTCTTGCTTCCATTTCTATTTAGCACACTTGAAAACAGAAATCTAGGTTTTAGCTAATGCTGATGATATATAGTGCAATTAAATATAAGCCTCATAATCATGTCACCTTATCACAAGAAGAGAAGCTAGGCTCCTAGAATAAAGGCAAGTCAAAATTTGAGGTTCTAATAGCAACTCAACAGGGCACACACAACTAACACTTCTGTGATAATAAGGTCATTAGAAGAGCCATGTAAAAGAAGACATGAAGAAATGCAAATTAAGGAAAAAAGGTGCTACTGCAGAACAACTTTTGAACTTTGGTGAGCGCCACACTGCATTTTTATCATCTATCTGTGATACTTTTCACATAAGCTGTGACTGAGAACAACAGAGTTTTCACTCTGAAATATTCATCCCAGGGGTACTTTAGCAGCTGTAATGCATCTAAGTATTTTTATTGGTATTTTAAGAGCTGCTAAAGCCGGAAAACGTCACTTTCAACACTTGAAAGGCCAAAGATGAGAGAACTTCTTCAAAAGGTGTAAAAAGAATGTTTGAAAACTATAGGTTGAATAGGGCTAAAACTAATACTATTCAATTGAAACTAAGAGGACATTTTAGAAATTGGAATGAAACTTTGGTCATTTCATATGCCATCATAACCCACCAATAGATTACTGACAAAGAGAACCAAAAAACACTCACTGTCTTCAGGAGGTGTGACAAATAATGTTTTCACAGCGTGTTTAATTACTTGATTTTTTTGTCTCTTGCCTTTGTTAGAAAAAATATGTCTTCTTCTTTCCTGTGTTGGCCCCTTATGATTCATCAGAAATGCTTCTAAGCTGAAAGAACAGCAGAGTCGTGCTGACTTCTTTCATTGATCATTTTACCAAAGAAGAAAGGTATTGCTAAAAATTCCTGTTTCTGCTTGACTGGAGGTTAGTCCAGTTGCCCTCATTATTTTTTTTTTGCAAAGCTTGCACTGTTAACCACAGTGAAGATCCTGTAAGGAAGCTGCCCCTTCCACTACACAGAGCCAACAGTTGGTGTTTAGGTGATAATGGCTTCCTTCATACTTTTTTCAGACCACAATGCTAAAATTACTGCTTCTGACATTATCTTTTCTGGAAGTGTAGCATTACATTTTTCAGGGAGGGGAACTCCCTGCCACTTCTTATTCCAAAATTAACCTTTTGAAGGAACAATCTGCTGTAATAAACAGTCAGACCTGAAGGATTTCTCTAAATTCACTGCTTAAAGTTGAGGTTGAGTTGAAACAGGACTATCACTCAATCCACTGTAGAAGAGGATATGTGAAACAAATCCCAGGCAAAATCACAAGCTTGTTTTACTTTAGGCACAGTGGACATGTGGTTTGGCTAAAACGATAGAGAAGAGGAAAATGAAATAAGTCTAGTGCTCAAGCTCGTAATAGGGAAATGTGGGGTTTCATTTTTCCTGACAATTTTTATTCTACTCTCTATAACAAGAAGATTAGAAAGACTAATGTGTTCATTCTGGGGAAAAACAAACAAACCAACCCCGGACATGGTTCTAGGACTCTAGTCCTTTCCTTGATAGTGTTACTTGCTGCTTCTCTTTTAAAAGTAGTTCTGATTTTCTATTTAAAAATATTTAATTTTTAACATTTCATTTTCCATCTCCTCCTTATTTCCTTCATCTCCTATCCACAATTTACCAATTTCACATGAAAAGCAATTTTGCACCGATAAATCACTCGTATGCAGCAATTTTCTTCTGCAGACCTGCAACTGCTCTACAAAGGGAAGTAAGTTTCAGTACTGAGCTTGTGTGAATCACACAGGGGAGAAGTACAGTGTACACCTTATGTAAGCAAGAAATAGAACGAAGGGGTCATTTGTTCCATTTCCTTTCACACCAGGTATTACTTTCTATAGTGCTGCTTTCATGTAATTTATCTGAAAAAGGTTTCAGTGCTTCAAGCAATAGAGAATTCACAGGGGTTCTTTTAGGACATACTGATCATGCAACCCATGTGGTAAACTTACCCTACCTGGCCTTCTATTCACCCTGCCCTAATATTTTTTTTTTTCCTTTTAGTGTGTGAAATAACAGTTCTTCATTACCGGTGCTTATCCTTTTATCTATGTAGAAGTCACTCTTTCTTCCATTAAGGAAATACATGTTTTGTGAAGTTCACATCTTATCTACACGACTCTTTCAGCATGTGGTTGCAAGAAGTGTTGCAGACAGAAAAGGGGACATGCAATCACAGGTTGGTAAACATGGATGGGGGCATCTGCTCATGTCTATTGGGTGTAAACATAAAATGCATGTGTACTTTTTGAATATTTGGTCTTTGACCCCGGGGTTAATATTGTCCAGACTCTCCCACTTTCATTGATCTTCTTAGTGCTTTTTCTCAGCAGTCCCTTTCTAAGTGAGACAGAGTATTGTTTCAGAGAAAGTATATGGTAAGAACAGCCACACTGCAGCCAGAAAGAAGAGGACAATGCTTCACTGCTTTGTGAAATGCCATTTCTCCCAGAGGCAAAAGTTTAGGAACTGACACATTATTTCAGCATCATTCTCCTCCAAAAACAAGTTGTCAAGAGATGCCCCATCCCTGAAAACATTCAAGCTCAGGTTGGAGGGGTCTCTGAGCAACCTGATCTAGTTGAAGAAGTCCCTGCTCATTATAGGACAGTTGGACTAGATGACTTTTGAAGGTACCTTCTAACCCAAACTGTTCTACGATTCTATAATTTGTCAGGTATGACTTGAAGGAATCAAGCGGCTTTTGCCCCTTCCATTGGTGGAAGAGTTGTAAATCCTAACTACAAGTTAGTTTACGGCTGCGTTTGCAGGTCTGCACCCACAAGTGCAGAATAGATCTCTGATCTGTTTCCCCCTCTGAGCTTTAACTTCTGCGTCATTTCCCCACCTGCAAAGACCCAGTCTGGCCAGGAGAAATGCTTTGCCCTTCCATACAAATTCTGCAGATGTTTGCATTTGGCTCCCCTGTAATAGACTGCTGAATGTGTCAGTTATCACCAGCAGATTTTGGGGGTTACAGTGTCAGTGACACCTAAGTACAGGTGAATGGAGAACATATTTTCACTCACAAGCGAAAAAGACAACTCTTAGTGTCATGACCATTTTTTCCTATTATGTTACCAAATCCTTGAATATCAAACAATTCTGATAAAACTTGTGTTTTTTCTATAGAAGGTAAAGCTGTTACATGTGACCACATAACAGCTGTGGCTGTTTTGCCTAGGAAACATTTCACCAACAAGTTCCTTGTACCAAAATCAGCTTTCACTGTCAGTTCTAAAGATTCAGAAGTTTGTTTTGGATCAGACCCATATTAAAGGTTTTTATTTATTGGATCCTGTTGTGATTAAGTGAATCAGTGACCAAAAGAACCCATAAAGATTAAAATTCTGACATTAAAAAAATACACTTGCATTGTAGCAGAAGGGCATGGGCAAACACAAACTAATTATTAGCCTGACATTTAATTTGAAACAGGGAAAATGCCACAATGATTGAAATTTATTTACCAAAGACAAAGGAAGAAAAACGTGCATGGAGACTAGCTTTTAAAATTTGAAAAGCAGTTTGTTTGTTATTTAATATAGGAATAAAACAAAACATTTTGAACTTTTGTCACAAAGTAAAACCAACTCATGTCTTTCTATAGCAGGGATGCCTAGAGTGTGCATGATGGACATTCAAGCCTATCCTTCACTCATTTAGAGAGCTGCTCAGTCCTGTCCTGTGTGTCCAAGACAGGGCAGGTACCTTGAACATGCATTTGTGATGGGAGGTCACATCAGGGCCCTAAAATCCATGAAGGCTTATTGGCTGGTTCAGAGTACTTCATCGCTATACCCACTCAAATAAATTAAATGGAATTTATGTCAACCAAATATAAATTTCAGCCACTTTTATTGCTTAGATTAGACAACATAAAAATCTTTCTGGTCAAAATTTGGCCAGTGTACTTCTGCAGAGCATTTCAGCCTCAGAGGAAAAGCACATTTTGCTGCATTATCACATAATGGCCAAGGTCTATATAGTTTCTTCCTCAAATCCTATTTTGGCCACTAGGCAAACAATAAACTAATTTGCTTACATTACAGCTTTGATTTCCTTCTCAGTTTTTCTTTTTCCTCATCAATTAGGACAATTTATATAATCAGGACATGGATTTTTGTCTTCATGAGAAATGTTATGCACCCTTTGAACTCATCCAGCTGCTCCATGGGACACACTTTTCTGAAGTCACTCAAGGCTATTATTGTAATCTCCCATCATATTTTCTAAGAGATGAACACATAGTACCTGCTAATTGACAGAATAGGCTTTCAAGAAGTCAGAACGGCTTTTGTTATGGTGTATCAAATGATGCTTAATTCTCTTTCTGTTTGTCTCAGAGTTGACCTTGGACTGAACTTCCTGATTTCTGAACTGTTTAATAATCAATCGTATTTCACTCCTTCATCTGCTCCAGTTTTTATATACCAGAGACCATTAATCACATTAATCCTGCACTCTACAGACCGTCTGCAGGGGCACAATTAGTATGAATTTGTTTCATCTGTAGATGTCTGATGTGGATTGGAGTGGACTCACCGCTTCCGATTTGACCTTGCACAATTTATCTGTATCCACTGGCCAGCCCGTAATAAATGGCTGTTGTCAGTAAAATAGGCCATGATCTTTGAGCTGTCCATGCTTTGAGTATTAACCCAGTGTAGAAAGACATCTCTTTCTTCAGTGAAACACTGCTCTGGTATTGATGAGGGGAGTGGGCGAGCATGGTCAAGCTCTGCCTTCTGTTGGTGGCTACCCAAAACGTACCTCCAAGAGCATCATTTCTCTGCAGCACCTCTGCTGCTGCCCCACGCTGCTGCCCAAGCAAGACTCACCCCTTGCTGCAGAGCAAACCTCACCTCCTGTAGGCCTTTCCATGGCACCAAGGTTTGCTGGCAAGCCTGCTCATATGCTGTCCTGGGATGCCTCATTCCTCTTACTGCTTAAGTGCCCATTTAGGTGCTGTTGTCAGTCTCCTCTGTAAGAGGACGAAACAGGAAGATGGTTAGGCTTCTTCACCTGGCAAGTGTGCCAGACTCTGTGATTAAACCACAGGGAAATAGCTTTGCCCTGCGAAATATACCATTTGTTCAGGGTTATTTTCTCCATTCAGCATACTGAAGGACACGCAGCAAGCACGGTAAGAGTTTGCAATACTGTGTGTACCTCAGTCTCCTGAAGTGTCCAAATTTAGGCAAGTAAGCACAGGGGACTTTATTTTCTGAGGAGGTAGACATCTTAGTTCCCATTAACGTCACCTGTTACTGCATTTTCAAAGACACGCAGTTATACAACAGCTTTGTACCTTTTTTGGTGTAAAGAAAAACAACTTTCCTGTCCCCGGTGACCCTGTGTACAAGTAAGAAATGACTAACCTAACTGCGTGATCTGACTTTGGTGGAAGCTGGGGTCATGAAGTTCCACATCCAAAGATTTAAGTGTTTACATTTTTATGCATGTGCTTCTGAAACTTTTGTTCATACATTGTGATCTGAAGGGTGTCACATTAAACATAGTCAAATTCATGACAGGTAAATAAAATAGTTTTAAAACCCCCCAATATATCACCTTTATATTCACCAGTTTTCCTAACAGACTGTATCCCACCTTGGTCTACTACATTTTCCTCACCACCAACAGAAAAGAGGGGAAAAAAATAAACAAAGATATTCATGGAAGTGCAACAAGCTTGATGCAGAACCTTGAGGGGATGTTAGAGATAAGCAGCAGCGTATGTGGAGGGAAGATGATTAGAGGAGATACGGTCAGGATGTCAAATAAAGGACGACACAGGAAAAGCTAACTACATTTTCCTGTTTTTCTGAAACACCCAGTGAAAATGCGCTCGCGATGGAAAGCCAAGTGCTGGAGGCTCGTTGGTAATGCCTCACCTCCCTCTGGCTAAGTGTTCTGCAAGCCGACATTTAGAGACTTTGTCATAGTCCAAAGTATAACTAATCTTTCAACAGAGCAAAATACCCTGAGGGCTGAGGTAAAACAAAGAGCTAAGTCCTTCCCAAGAAAAAGTAGTGGTGCTAGAGGGAACAGAAAATAAAGCTGGTTTCACTAGAAAGAATTCCATATTACATCAGAAAGAGGCCCCTGAGTTGTGATATTTGTTCTCAAACTTAAGTAAAAGAGAGCAGACTTGGATTCCTCTTACCATCAGTGCCAGCTAGCTGTGAGGAGTACATGCAGAAGAGATCGCTAATTAAATGAACACGTCTGAGAGGAAAAGTCATCACCAAGGTGCCCCTGCTCCCGTTACACCCTCAGACTTGACCAAGTCATGTTTATGGCTACTTTGGGGTAGAGATGGGCTGTTGGATGAGCGATCCATTGACGATGTGAGGTCAAGGGGATTTCTGGACACATTTCTGGGTGGCATGGCAAGAACCGCACACCGAGCACGGGTACACTGCCCAGCTGGCACTTCTACCTCTTTCTCCCATCCCCTTTTGCCAGGGTCTCACCCTGATGGCAGATTAAAGGCAAAACATGGCTTATTATACAGCCTATATCATGCCACAGTGTGCTCACTGGTTCTCTGGATTCTTCCAATCAACAAACAGCAATTTTCCATGCAAAAGAACTTCAAACCTCCACACTCATATCACCATCAAAGGCTCATTCTTATCTCAGCCATAGAATTTTACATTATCACAGCTGTCCTAATTACAAATGGTAAGCCCTCCTAACAGTATTATGTTGCTGTTGTGTTTATTATTATTATTTTAAGCTACTTGTTAATAAAATGAATCCCTTCCATACCTTTGCCTTGCTGCAGCTGTGCTGACAAAATATTTCTACTCTATTTCTTCTTGAGAAGAATTAAATCAGACTAAAATTTAAGAAACATTTTAATAATAGGCCACATGGGTATCAACCAGGTAATAACAGAAACCTGCAAATGTTGAAAGTTAATAATCTAAATGTCTGCAGGATGTTAAGGTACCTAAAATAATACAATTTATTAAAATGAAAGAGAAACTAAAGACACATGGGAAAAAATAATAATTCTGTGGCATTACAAACTGCCTATTGGCTGAATTGTTTACATTTTGAGGTGCTTAAACCCTGATAACATGCCAACTTATCAGTAACAAGATTTTACTGATTCAGACAGATACACATAAGGAATCTTCCTCTCCCATTAGACATAAGAAGAAAGAACTTGCCAAGCAGAAAAGCAGAGGATAAAAGCTTTGTTTTTCTTGTATTCATTCTGCCTATATTTTGAGAACTGGGAGGGAGGAGATTATCACAGGTCTCTTGATTTTAAGCAGGATTTTTAAAGGATATTTTAAAGGTTCCCTCTTCTGAGAAAAAATTAGCCATTTATGACATACGTTTACGTCCTTCCAGAAAGGAAATTAATCCCTTGGATGGCATTTGTCATAAATCAAGGTATATGATGTGTGCAGAGTCAAACTAAATTGCTTTTTATGTAGCAATGATATTATATCCTCTGGAGTTATGGAAGTTTTACACAACAATCAACAATGAAGGTCCAGTAAGTTAGAGTCCATCAATCAAACCACTTATGGCCCATATTATGGATTTCCTAAAACTTAGCTCCTTCTCTGGAGTTCTGTAAACAAGAAATTATTTTGGAGCACTGGCTTGGGACTCTGAAGTTTCAGATTCATTTCTGGGTATGAACGCTTTCACCCTGCCCCACTGAGAGGGATGAGATTTCAGCTGTGTAAAGCTGCTGTCAGCACAGCTCTGCTCTGTGTTCCTCCCTTGTGCAAGTATCAGTGATATGCTGAGGCATCAGTAATTCACTGTTTCAAATATCCATCCACAGGGGATGTTCTGCACACATACCCATCCTTCTCTGGATTCCATGTAATGAGATGGCTCCATTTCTTTAACATACCACATGTTGAGACTCATAAGTCACAAATGCTATTTTACTTTTCACTATAGAAAAGTATGTGTATATAGAAGTATCGTTCACGTATGTGCAACAATAGAAAAATAGCATTTTTCCAAATACATATTCCTTTGCCATCTCATTCCTGCAACACAACACCTAGCCACTATACTCGGTATTGTCTTGTGGTCAAAAAATGGAAAACTGAGTATTTCACACAGACAATCAAATAATTGTATAGTACTTTTGCAAACTGGAGCTTAATCATAAATCATAAGAAATCCATAATGCAGCTATCACATGGGAGTTAATTTCAGAATAGACTTTAAGCAATTCCTTCTATAATATGATTAAGGGATCACATTTCATTTCAAAGGTCTTATCTACTATTCAAAACATGAACATATTGCAGGCTCTTTGAACTAATGGCCTATCTAGTTCACTTATAATATTTTTAAATAAAAATGTATTAGATTTTCTATAACTGTTCATAAAAACACCAGTTCTTCACAGTAGGAAGGTAAGTAGATACTAAAATATTTTGCAGTGTAACTTTGGATAAGTATGTATCTGAAAAGTAAGTTGTAGACACTAAGTCAGTGATGAGGAAAAGAAAGTAAAAGGAAAGAATAGCCACAGAAAGCTGAAATCAAGAAAGAGATAAGGAGAAAACTTGTATCCTTGCATCATCTGTATTCTTTCGTGCAACATTCAACTAAGGTGAAATGCATCCTGGTTAGGTGAGAAGTGGTACCAAACCTCTTTTAATCAGCATAGTTTGTATGTAACCACTGTAAATATTTTTTATCAGCAAGTCAAAGTCCAGTACTGACATTCAACTAGGGACAAGGTGCTCCATTTGCACTTTTCCAGAATAAACTCATATACATTACCAGCAGGTGGCCCAGCTTCAAGCAACAACTGAGGAGAGACCCCAAAAAGAAAACATTTATTGACACAGCTACCTAGAAGATGGCAACTACAGGGGCAGGAAGCAAGAGATCCTTCTAACACAACAACAACAACAAAAAGCCAGGGAGATGTTGGCTAAGAAGCAGGCAGTATTCAAAAATGGTGAAGAGCACCACCTGCACAGACCATGTACCTTGCAGCCTGTGTTCTCTGCTGTCAATTGCACATTTAAACTGACCACGGTGGTCACCAAAACAGAGTGCCTGCAGCGCTGCCTGCAAAATCAAGGCACGTTTCCTTCCCAGAGCGCAGACTGAGTGACAGCAGAACAGAAGCTGGTAGATAAAACACGTATCCTTCAGGAAATTCCTGCTGTCGGAAGAAATTTCACTGCTGAGTGACACTCTGCTAGATACAAAGGCAAGGGAAAGAGGAAAAAAGTTTTCAGTTTGTACAACAAAAGACAAAAAGGCGAAAACATTTTTAATCTGTTCCTCAGTTCTCTAGATTGAGGAGCCTAATTTACATCCAGTAGTCTTTGCCCAGCCTGCCAGATGCAAAACCCCACCGGCTCTTGTCTGTTTCATATTTGTAAAAAAATCTGTAATACGGAGAATGCAGGTTATCCTCTAGTTCTCCATCCCATGGCTTCACTTCTTTCCTTTTACATCAATTTAATGTTTTTTCTTTTTTTTCCTTCTTTGCAGAAACATCCTGAAAAATTCTGCCCCCAGACTGCACTGCTCTCTGGCAGATTGTGGAGAGATGGACCCTGGTCCTGCTCACCCCTCAGTGGCAACATAATCTGAAGAAAGGCTGAATAAATAAAACAGGCATCATTATTGTGTACAGATAATTTTCTAATAATTTCTGCATATGGTCATGGTGAGTTTGGGGCAACAAGTGTGAGCTCCAGGATGACAGTGGCCTTATGTATTTTTATCCCCATCTGTTGGAAGATAAAGACATTTTCAGTTCCTCGCCTGTTATTGCTCTACATCTTCCACACATTATGAACAAATTCTAACAGTTGGCTTTTATCTTACTACTGAAAATTGCTGACTTCTGGAATTTCAAAGACAGAACCTCAGGTTATGAGGAATTTTATATATTTAAGCAAACAAGCATACATGACTAAAGCCTCTAGCTCTGTGGAATTGTGAACATCCTAATTTTTAAACAATTAATACAAACAACTGAGAACACTAGTGCTCTTACATACACGTGTAGGTGTAACAGAGATATTTTAGCACAGTGTTATTTTGCCTCCTAACCTTTTGGCCTGGTATGCAAATCTGTTCTTTCTGTTTAGGAGGAAAGGATCTTTATCCTTAAAAGAGATGACGAACTTACTATAATTACTCATCTCTCTTTGGAGGAAGTCCATGCAGCAGGTAGAGTCTCACACATCTGAATTATTGATCACACTCTGCTGGGCTTCAGTCATGAATGGAGGGATGCACTCCACTTGTAGAGAGAAGCAGCAATACATTTATTGATATAAAATAGGGATTTGACAAAGTCTGATGGTAAATTTGACAGTGCTTTAACCAGATTCAGTGGCAAGGCACGCTTGGTTGTTCACTGCGTGGAGGTCAGGGTCAGACAGACAGAACTCTCCGGGAGATCCTCCTTTTGAGTCACGAGGTTCAGAAAAGACTCCCTTGCTTTCTAAACTCCTTGCCAGAGAGGAAGGTGGGTGCAGCTGATCCAATTCTAGTTTCAGGCTTAGTAAACAGTTTAGGTCTAAAGAATTAAATATGAACAATCAATCCTTTATCTCACTTAACTAAGATTTCAAAGTTTAGTATGCTTTTAGTCACTTACCAAGGATCTGTTGTGGCAAGAAATCATTGAATCTCAAGAAGTAACCTTGAGAGGTGTCCCTAATCAATCCTGGAGTGCAGCCTGCTGCTGTGCAAGACCTCAAAGGGCTCTTGGGCTGTCCACTAGTTATGTGGGTAAGATGATTGGCTTACAGTGATATTTGCATATTGACCACAGAACCAGCATTGCTCAAGTTGGCCCTTAGCAATCTGTCTCCCCAAAACCACTTTTGAGCCACATGCGACCATCATGACTAGATGCACTCATTATGACCACCACGAGGGGCTATTGCTTGGGTAGGGTTATGGGAGGATGAAGATCAGGTTGGGGGCCAAGAGGAGCACGCAATCACAGCTGCTCAGCTTCCTGAAAGAAACTGAGGGTTGGGCCCTTCGCATCCAGGAAACTGTGTGAAATTTGGAGACAGTAATATTTCCAATGACTCATCTGCATATTTGGACAATCCAAGTAAGATTTATGTGCACATTTCATGATGTTAAGAGCTGATTTCATTCTTTTTCCTGATGCTCCCTGAAGCTTTTTTTCCACTCTAACTGTGAGAAGCAATTCAGGCAGGCAGTTTTACTCATTTAGGCAGTAATTATTCAGAAATTTCACAGCATTTATGTTCATTTCATGCAATCTTACACAAACACCTGCTAGTACACACTGTTCAGGGTCACTCTGACATTGTATAAGCTCTCAAATAGAAAAACAAACCCAATTCAACAGCTCCTAGTGGGAAAGGCTCCACAGTTCACTTCAAAACTCTCTGCTGTGCAGAACTGGCACAGAAATAAAACAGGTCTTCTTAGACAAGTAATTAATGTTTCATAATATCTGGGAATATTTTTTCAGCCCTCAGATGTTCATAGCCCTTCTCAGAGAGGAAGACAAATTGTCTTTTCCCCAAGATGCAACACTTCTATCTATAGCTCAGCTGACTCAGAGTGTCTTACATAAATTCTAGTTTGGACAGGCTAGTCAAATAATACATGGATTCAAAATTTGTATCAGAGTTATATAACACAGGTTTGGGTTTTGCGCAGAGGGTCATATGATTTATCTGTTTGCTTGCTTGTTTTATCACAATAAAGTAGGTATTATCAAGGGGTTTGAAATAATTTTCTTTCTTGACTTGGACTAGCAAATCATGTCCAAGGATGGATCCCCATTGTGTACTGCAGTGCAAAGCATCAGCAGCCAACCTATTTTCCACCCATGCTCCATCTGAGAAGATCAGCCGTGTTTTGTGCTACTACATGTCCCTCAAAGACAGCATTGGCCAGCCTAGGGTCAATATCACACCTGAGCCAGACTGTGGTGGCTTGACCATGGCCAGCAACTAAGCATCCATCCAGTCACTTATTCACTCTCCCCTACCTTCTTAGCAGGGTGGTGGAGAGAATCAGAATAGCAAAAATCAGAAAAACTTGTGCATTGAAGTCAAGGCAGTTTAATAAGTGAAGGAAGAGAAAAAACCCAAACAACCAAGTGATGCAAAAAGCAATGACTCACCCCCTCCCACAAGAAGACCAATGCCCAGCCAGTCCCTGAGCAACAGCTACCTTGGAAAGATCCACACACCTTCCACCAACATTTATTGCTGAGCATGATGTGTGGTGTGCAATACACCTTTGGTCAATTTGGGACAGCTGTCAGGTTGTGTCCACGCCCAGACTCTTGCCCATCCATAGCCTACTTGCTGCGGGAATCAGAGCGAGAAACGGAGAAACTTTGACAATTACAGTTCAGCAATAGATAAAGCATTGGTGCGTTATCAGCAGTGTTTTAGTCAGAAATCCAAAACACAGCACGATACAGCATCAACAGTTAATATGAAGAAAATTAACTCCATCTTAGCCAGGTCCATCACACCTGCTCCACCTCAATGATAAAGAAACCATTTGCATGGAGATAGCTGAGTTAATGAGCTCACCTAGGTGGCTAAAGCAGCCAAAACACAGAAGACTCCACCTCAGCTAGGTCGGTTGGTCTTAGTGAGGTGCAGATGTTGTAGAGAAATGCCACAGAAATTAAGAAAATGGTAGAACAAACACCCACTATTGTCTGGCAACAAAACCACTGTTTCATGGAAAATGAGGCTGTTTCCAGTATCAAAGCTAGCTTGCTTGTTGCTTATTTAACTAGTATTAGTAGTCGGTCTTTTGTCTTTCAGCATGTGATTCCTTGATACTTGCTATCTCAACATGTGCGTAAGGCTGTGAAACCATCCTGAATGTTTTCATTTTTCCTAGTAAGTAAGTTTGCATTGCTTTAGGAAGGAGAATATGATCTCCCTAAGTTCACAAAACCCACAAAGGAACATCTGAACTAAGGACAGCTAACCACTCCACATTTGTAACCCCCTAGACATTTCTATGTCTGTGTTGCTCTTGCTGTATTTTTGCATTTCCTATTCTAAACTAGTCTGCAATTACTGGTATTATGCAGCTGCTCTCAGCAGCCCAACACTCCTAGAACCATTTACCTGATATCAAGTCCTCAATGCTTTCACAAAAACATAAGCAGTATATTAATTCTCTCCTAGCTAACTCAGCCAAATGCAGAGATTATCCCTTTTCTTGGCTGTAGCCAGGTACATATTTAAAGAGTATTACCATGTTTTCTCCTGCTCTGCCCAGTTTTCATTTCTGTGGGTGATGCAACACTAGTTAATTCAGTGTTTTTTCAAAAGTCATGCTTTATGGACCTGTGATAATTCCTGTCACTCTCATCTCTCCAGTCTTTCTTAAATCTTAACATCTCAAAAAAGATAAGAAAGTGCTGCTCTTCAGGGTCAGACTAGTGGGTCCATCTAGCCCTGTATACTGGCTCCAAGAGTGACAATAGGAGATGTTATGCAGAGGGAGTGCACAAGCCTGGCCACTTAGCCAATGCTTATTTTTCTCCCTGTAAAGTTGAACTGCCAACTTCAAACTGCAAACATGAACCAAGGTATGCCCATGATTTAACAGAATAGCTCACAAGTTTGCCTGACAGGAAGTCAGAGGACTAGTAATTAGAAATCAGGAATTGTTGGTGATAGAATGAAGTTTTTTTCAGCACTCAGTCCAATCAGAAATAAACCTGACTTTTTCCTTGATGTTACTCGGTTCTTTGCTTTCAACGTCATAAGAAAGCAGAAAGTTTAATAACACTTGAATGAATAAATATTTATCCAACTACCTGAATTTTTAAAAAATAAATGGATTCTATTTAAATTTTGGATTAAGATCAGAGACCTACTTTCTTCTTTTCTTTTTCATTAGAACCAAATCACTGATAAAGAAATGGCTATCCAAAACCTTGAGGCTTCAGGAATTAAAAGGTGTAGTTAAGACAAGCAAAATGAAGCTAGAAGAGACTGAGAGGTGAATAATGATTGTTGGGAAGATGGGTTGATGTCCACTTAGGAGATTATACAATTAAATAAATCATTAAATATGTCTACAACTTAAGTAAAGAAATATTTGTGTATTCAAGCTACATAGTCTTTGCAGAAAAATGGTTAGAAATGCTATTGCTTCCATTACAGGTTTACGAAAAAGGTGTTTTAAAACATGTTTCATTAGTTGTTTTACTTGAATCACTAATTTACTTGAATCACTAATACACATTTTATGAAACTGCCTGCTTGTATCTTTATTTGTAAAAATGCATTGTCCTTTGCCAGAAGCAGTTTATTTCTCTACAGAAGAATGTGTATGGCACAACATACATAAACACACCCACCTCTTAGTCAGAGTAACTCCTGTTGTTGAAACCTGCTCAACCTTTTTTCTTGGTCGACAGTCACCTCTCCACATATCTGAGGATCACTGGCGTTAAGTCAGGGAACTCACAGCCAGCAGTACAAATCAATACGTGAGGTGCAGTTTGTGACTGACATGAAAAATAAGAGAAACAATCAGAAAAGTAAAAGTTAGTGTACTGTAACATAGTGCTAAAAGCCAGATGAAATCCTTACACCATCTGGAATGGCCTGCACCTGGTCTAATTTTCAGCTGTATGTAGTAAATATCAGAACAAGAATTTTGTTGACAAATTGGCTATACACAAAAGACACAAGGCTGGAGACTCAAATAAATTTTAGATAGAAGCCTTTACCTAGACTGACCTTAGACAGAGAAAGAGCATCCAACCTTTGGAGCAGCAGGGGTAACTGTCCTCTTCCCAGGCTTCCTTCCCAGTCCCCAGGATGCTATATGGGCAGGAGGGACTGCCAGACATCTGCCACTGTAAATCCAGATTTTTCTACCTTGACTAACATTCAAAGAGCTTCTTCATTTAAATACATCATATCTTTCTTTAGTATTGTATGTAAGAAAATTAATCAATCACAGTTTACTATTACCCTAAGTACTTTGGAGAGTTTATACAGCTAAATTCTTTTCATTAACTTAGTTTGTTTATTCTAATTACTATCTGAATCATAGTATTCTAAGTCATTTATTATTAAAATTACCTCAAGGTGATCAACAGAACAACTTCACTTCAAATTTTTCCACTCTTTCTCTCTTCTCAAAATGGTAAGTGGATTTCAGAGGGTGAAGCTCCTGGGAATAAGCATGTAGAAATATTGAAATGTGGCCACAAACAAAACCATACAAAGACCTAAAATGGTCTCTTTAATAATTACACACTTTAGAAAGAAAAGCAATCAAGTGGTGCAGGAGGATCTTTCTGGCAGCATATGTTACAGTGAAGATACAGTTATTAAAATAACTAGGCAGAATTTCCTTGCCAGCTTCACAGCAGTAGGTTCTTTGAGAGTTTAAATGGAAGGTAGAGGGAAGATACTTGAGTCAGCAGGAGCGGGCATATTGTTGAAACCAAGATCTTCTGCTAGGAATGGTATCATTAAACTTTTTTCTAACAATATTGCTGGTGCTTTGCTCCCATCCATTTTTGAAGACTATCCTAAATCTGCCCATCCTTCTTTTGTCTACCTATTCTTTTCTTCTGTCTCCTTTTACTGACCTATTTCTAGATGGTTTTTTTACCAATTCATTTCCCTGCAATCAATAGCCTGCTTCATGCTCGCTTCAGTTAATACAGTCACACCAAAATATCATATTAAAATATTATAAACCACCCAGAACATCCCATCTCCTGCCTGTGTCTCTCATCAGATTTCTTCTGGCTGACAGAGTCCAGACTTCCCTCCACATGAGTGTGCGCATTTTTTTAAGACCTGATAAAAACAATTAATCTAGAAACTTCTTTTATTTAACAAACCCTTTTAACCAATTAATAATCATATTTCCAGCCTCTTCTGAACAGTTTAAATAAGCAGAGAAGTAATGTAGGCAGCTTCTTCCTGCTTCTGTTCTTGGCTGTAACAAGGATAGAAATTTCCTCTCTTTGCACTTAGCAGCTAATCCACAAAACCAACTTTTCACACTCAGTTAGAGCTGGCAGGACTGTATAGGAAACCAATTTTCTACGTGTTTGACGTTAGATTCAAGTTAGATTCCCTCACATACTGTTAAAAGTATGCATCTCCACCTCTTTGGCATTGTCTTCACACAAGATGCTTAAGTACCTGCTTCCATCATGCAATGTTTTTCGAAACCCCAGGTTGTTTCTCTCACTCCCCAGAAACTCTTTGTGATACAGATCATTATGTTGTTTCCCAGAAGGGCCTGCACTGGAGTTTTGATTCAGTACTTTGGCATATACAATACCGTGTCAGTGAATCCACAAATAAACTGTGTAATGAGCTTTCAAGGGTAGCTCAGGGGCAGGTGAGCTATAAAAGGGACTGAGCAGGTGGTTTCTACCAGCAAACCCTTTGAGAACTCAGCACTGCCTAAGCCTCATGTTTTTGGATAAGGAACAGATCCAAATGCTGAATAAGTAAGTACTTTATACACACAGCTGCATTGTACTTTAGTTGGTGGTTCCCAAAGAGCTCTGGATAGCGGATTTTCAAAAGTTGTGTATGAGCAGGCAACAATTGTGACATTTTAAAGAGACTTTGTTTTCATAAGGTACTTCCAGCAAATCTAAAAGCAAGCCTTCGAGGTGTCTCAAGCTGTTTATGCAAAATTTTGAAAGATCTCTGAAAAACAATAGCCATAAAATTAAGCACAAAGAAAGATCACCTCCTCTTTATTCACTTCCCAGACTGATGGTGATGGGGATCCTGGGAGCTCATCAGCTCTCGTTACTTTGCTGTCAGAGACACTCTGTTATCGTAGGCACATCAACCATAACACGAAGAATAAGGTATCTCCAGATACAGTGAAAACTACAGAAGAGGGATAGCTGGGAGAGCTGGGAAATGTATGTGTCAAGCTTCGAGGGAGCAGAAAGGCACAGTGTAATAAATGTTTGCTGTTTTGCAAGAAACATTGAGATGACAAGCTATTGTGGACTCCTGTCAGACTTCTGCAGGGAAAGGATATAAGGTTAATATTGAACAAGCTTCCATAGCTGTATGGTGCAAAAGGAAAAAATATGTTGCTTAAATCTAACCATCATAGCAGCAAGAATTATTTAAATACTTAGCTTGTTTGTTATATTACATAATTTCTTCTACAACTATGCTAACCTAGAGGAAACATTATTTTTCTAAAATCAGACACTAAAAACCTGTGGTTTTAGTGGAAAGGAATATAGAGGAAGCTATAAAGAAGTTCCTTTATGGGACATCATGTTGTGTGTCCAGTTCTTGACAAAAGTGGGATTGTCCCCCATCCAGCCAGATTAGCTAGCAAAGCAATGTGAAAATTGTACTAACTGCTCCAGGACACTTCAGACCATATTTAACTCACAGCAATTGTCAGCCTGGAAGACCTAAGTAGAAACATTTGGCAAATAGCATTGTCTTCAGAAAAGGATAGTAATTGACAATTGTTGTCCTGTATGAAATGATTAAGGGTTTATATATTCATTCTCTTTTGCAGTAGCTACCAATCAAAACGACTCAACTTTTCTGCACTTATTAAGACTGTCCTTCCATACAATTGATCCTAGCTGTGTTTCTTATTGGTCCATCATTATGAACTTCACAACACTGCTGTAGACAAATTTTTCAGTAATGTGTTTTGACAAACATGAATAAGGCCTGATGCACTTTGCTCAACAAAGTGGAATTTATATTTAGGACAACCTTAGGGAAACAGGAGATCTCAGTGAAGGCTACAGCTCTGATGATGACCTGAGCTGACTTGGTCTTCTTTTCTTTCTGGGTCATACTGATGTGAAAAGCAGAGACAGCTCTGAAATCTGCTGAAGAACCACCCAGCAAAGGACTGCACATACTCAAATTCCTCACATCTACTGTATGGCAGCCTGTTCTGCAAATTGAGCCCACAGCAAGCTGAGACTGGAATCCAAAACTGAAGTCTCCCACTCTGACTACCACTTTGAATATTGACACATTTAGCTAGTAGGGATTCTTAATTACTGTCTTGGTAAAGTGGATTGGGAATAGTAGAGATATTTGTGAATGAATATATCCCAAGCCAGTGAGAAGTCTGTTGAAAGATTTTAAAGGAGAAAATTAAGCCTGATTTTCCTAATTTAAAGATGTGATCCTGAGTGCAAAAGAATAAATAAAATGTGAAACGTGGAAAGTTTTGAAGCATAAAAGAAAGGTATAAAGGAAATACTTCCCATGCCCCATCAGTAGGTATGCCTGGCAATTGTTTGCTCTAGAAACCTTTTTAGTAGATCCTGGAATTTGAGATATAACTATTTAAATATTCTTGGCTGAGGGCTGGCAGAGACCAACCTACCAGAGAAGATTTGGGAAAAATTAAGAACTGTGCTTACTTAAAGGAAGTAGGATTCATCTTAATTGTTTTCTGTTCAAAACAGAATTTTTGCAAGAGGTCAGTGTAAATGCATAGTAAAGAGATCCTTTTTTTTTTTTTTTTTTGTGGAGATATGACTGCTGTGTTATAGGTGAGGTTTTCTCAAGAGAAAGTAACTCTTAGCTGTGGGCTAAATAAATTTCTGACCTCATTTATTCTAGCTAAACAGGACTGTGTGTTTTACACACGCGGAAGCTGCACAGCTGCTCTGTGGCTCTGTATTATCTCCTCCTGCTCCAGATGGAATCTAACCTCAGATCTGGTCATGTTAAGAGCAGAGGGTGAACACCTCCTTTCTACTTTTCCACACATCGCATATGCACCCATGATGAAATTGAGTGTAATTTTCTAAGTAGCATCCACGTGGAAACAAGGCCACTTGGCTATGAAGATTAATTGTGCAGTAATGCAGTCCCAGGAACATTCATGTAAATCAGTCACTAGAGTGAACCAATCAAGCTTGTGAATCAAATAGAAACATAAACACAGAGTTAATTAATCATTTCACTTATTGTAAATGCACAAGACGCTTCTGGGAGCTACACACCTCCTGCACTGCCAAGTCTACCTGGCATGTTCCAATATTCCAGTGGAGCAAACTGCAACATTGTTTAACAAAGAATTTAAAAACACAAGGAAAAGAAATCTGGCAGCTGAGAGTTAATAATTAAGAGGTTATAATATTTACAAAATAGTACATTGTCTGAATGAAATATATTGCCTTGTTCATTAAAGGTTATTCAAA
Source organism: Gallinago jamesoni (assembly GCA_025769975.1). Taxonomy (NCBI): domain Eukaryota; kingdom Metazoa; phylum Chordata; class Aves; order Charadriiformes; family Scolopacidae; genus Gallinago; species Gallinago jamesoni. The sequence continues at coordinate 69,457,898 of JAOQGH010000019.1, read as the reverse complement.
TGCATAGTTGCCAGACAAATCAGATTTCATTGTTCAAAATTATATTTATTTTAAAAATGTTGAAAAATTTTGATCAAATCCTGCATTTGATTTTGTAATGTGAAAGGCCTTTCAGAAGCAAGAAATCAGTATCCAGATTTAAGATGCCTTCCAACCTGAATCATTCTATGATTCGATGATTGCAGTAAGAAAAACAAAAATTTGTCATTTTCATCTATACTCTCACATCCCCCAAAAAAGAAAAAAATAAATTACTTCCTCTACACATAAAAATAAAATAAAAAATTGGTCTCTATCTGCCTTAATAAACATAAATCCTACCTCTCACATCTTGATCTTCAGTTTCTCAGTAATTTTTTAACACAAGCACGGATAGAGGCTGACAAGTAAGGAAGGATCAACACATTGTTGGTACAAACCAAAATCTTACATGGACACAAAAATGCAGTGGGAACATTTGCCCATAACACACAGATGACCAGGCTTGAAAGTGTTACTGCTACTTAAAATGTATTCACCATGAATAAATGACATGTGCTTTTATTCCATCAAAGCAGAAAGGGTTTTAAATACTACAATTGAAAATGCATTATCAAATACAAGCCTGTTGGGACAAAAGAGCTAGCAAAAAGCAGTTTTCTTTTACATTACCACAATGGGCTGAACCAAAACTGTTCCAGCTTTATGAATGTAACATACTCTCACAAACATGCACATTGAAGACTTCCAGAAAGAAACCATTCCTGAATACGTCAGTTGAAAAGAATCAGAAAATTGAAAAACACTTGGAGAATAGACCTTAAAATACAGCTGGTTCATCAGCTATGAACTAAAGACATTTGTGTCAGTTCCAATCCTAGCCTATATTTAAGAAAAAGGATGCCAAAAGAAAGTGGACAGTACTTGAGAGGTGGATGGAACTCTAGCTTTTATTCCCACTGCTTTGTTTGCACAGCAGTTATTAATGTCTTCATTTTCTTTATAATTCACTGCTGACAATTAAGGTACAGCAGGTACTGGTTTAGTCTAGTTATTACCATTGTTCACATCTCCCTTGCCTCTGAATCAAAGCAAAGTACGCCTGGTACTAAGTGCACACCTGGTACAAAGCTCTCCAACTGCTCCCAGTCCAGGGCAGACACCTCTGTAAGATGCTGGTTTACAGTTTAGGCCAGTCGTAAAGATTTCTCTCCTTAACAGCAAAAGATATTTAGTGAAACAGTAGGCATGGCAGAGCTAGCAGTGAAAAGCAGCTACTTCATTCATATACCACTAGAGATAAAATCTAACTGCTCTGGCTTTGTGTCTGCCAGACCGCGATGAAAATATATTTGGTTGTAAAAGCCCTGCTCTGCAAGCAACAACAGAAATCCCATAAATCGTCCAGGAAACATCATTAAGAATCTTGATTTTAAAAAGTAAACAGTCAAAACCCAATGAAGACTGGGAAGCATGGCTGCTTTGAGGTCTTTCTCATTTAAATTGTGTATTAATTTCCCAGCTACCATGGTGACAAATGCATTATAAATGACAGATTTCATCTTGACAGATTAGCTTGATAAGATAAACACATAGAGTGATTTAATAATATGCGACAAAGCAGATACTTTTCCTTTTAAACTGGAGTTTAAAAAAAGGTATAGTAAGTATCTTACAATCCAAGCAAAATAACTTGCTTTTTCAAAGACAAAGCAAATATCTGAAGATATCCAAAGATGCATTTTAGTAATTTTGCCCAGTGCCTAATTCAGGAGGAGGAGGCAATAAACAGAGATTTACTTAACAGGCAACAGAAACATTCAATGTGGTATAAACAAAGATGAAACAATTTTTGCTCTGTTTTGTTTTCAAAGATAAAATGAGGAGCACTACTCAGAAATACAGAAATACCTTCTGTTTTCTACAAATGCTGATGAGTTACTCTTCTTGCTTAGCCAAATGATTCAAGCCAATCTGAGTCCTTGTCAACTTTAATTTGTTTTCCAGAAAGTGAGAGGGAAAACTTGATGCCTGAGTAAATATGTACGTTTTTCCTCACAGATAATCCTTAATTTTGCCTAATAGAGCACAGCTGAACTCACTCCTCTTTACAAGGCTGCTTATAACAGATCTGTTTTATTGCAGAAATGGAGCAAGGGAGGTTCTAGATCTGGAAAATAAAATAAGCTTTGTTTCTTTTAACATAGCAAGTTGTGCTTTCTTGTGGCTATACTTTGTGGTACAGCGTCATCTTTGTGACATTATATGATGTTTCAAAGCATCCATCTGCTCTGAAGGAAAAAGAACTCGCAGATAGGTTGCTGTTTTAAGAGAGATTAATTTCTGCAGATGGGTTAGTAGGTACCACTCTGTTAGGGATTCAGTCCATATTTAAGGCAAGTGCTCAGCAAGTTTTGTCTTCAAGGAACGATTTTAGTGCCCAGAGACAGGTCCATGATGTGTGGTGGAAACAAAAAATTCATTTCAGAATTGGTGTTTCGGATAATATTATTTTTCTTCTAATTACTACTTTATAAGACATTGAGATGGGTCAAATGTTTTGATTGATCACACAGGATGCATGGGAAGTTCTACATTTCTACAATAAGTCTTGAAACACATTTTTTTTTTCATTTTAGAATAGTAAAAATGAACAGGGTTATTTTTACAAAGCAAAAAGCACCCCTAAAAACCTCTGTCTTGACAGACATAAGAGTCTGTAGAGCAGTGTGGGCTTTGTAGAGGAATGAGGACCAGAACTTTGCAATATCAAAGATAAGAACAGGTTTTGATGGCCCCATGGCTACCCATTTCAAGTACTTAAAGCCAGGAATACTTTTTGTTAAGCTTCCTAACAAACTTCCTTTGTTTGTGCTGGCTATTACCTTATTCCAACTGTTGAACAAGTCAGTTAACAGCAGATTCTGGAAGGTACTGAGAATACAACTACGGGGCCTTAGGTTAAAAGCTGAAACTCAGTCCTGCCATCTAGTCTGCTAGCATGGACTCCCACATTTGCAGGGACTGTCATCGGTTCTGCACAGGACACAAGTGTCTTCACTGGTAGACCACAGCACAATATCTGCATGTAACACAGCTGCCATCTGAATCCACATTTAATTTTGAAAATAACACTGTTCTCCTTTAGTGGTACTTATAAAGGTTGAGCTATCCCAGATCATCCCGGGTTTTCCCACTGCTTCGCTGCTTCCTGACTCCAGCAATTTCTTATCAGCAGGGAAGGCTCCACACATTACAGTTTCTGGAAGCAAAATGCCACTTAATTTACGGCACTTTTCCTCTATGAGAAGCACTTAAAGACAAGAAGAGGTGTTAAGAATGTAGATGATTAAGGAAGAAGCACATAAGAAGAGATTTCAAATTTTCCACCTGTTGAGGATCTTTCAGTCTTTCCCTCACTTAATTTCTGCTGATACTCCCTGGAAGGAGGGAATGAGTATGAGTAAGTTAACACCATCTAACCACTGGAGCCTTTCCTAAAAGAAAAATAAAAACACATCACCAAAGGGATGCTGGCATGCTTGTGACAAAATTGTTTCTGACAAGTTAAGGGTTCAGAGAGGAAGAGAGGGAGAGAGAGGAGAAACAACAAATGTATCAGGGATAAGAATCTGCAAATACGAGCACAATTGCCAGTACTTAATTTCTTAAAAATATAAATAAACAACTATAAAGGCATTTGCTTTTTTTTCCTCTCATCTGCTTAACTAACACTCTACGAGTATCTGAATTTTTAATTCCAGTGAGAGCAAAGAACTATTTAATATGTACAAGAAATTATAACTAGAATACTTTTTGGGAAAGGAAATTGAAAGCTGATTATCACAATGATAGCAATATCTATTGGTCTATGAAATAGCATGCTGTAGGAAGGCATAAATTAAAAAATAAAATTAAAAAAAGCTGTAATGAAAATGCAAACAATGTACCACACGCTGATTGTTAGGAATTTCAGTGCAGGTTATACACTGTTTCTCTGCCTTTTCTGAGCTCATTTGGACAGCCTAAGAGAATTTTTTTCTCTCCAGCACTGGGTGCTGTTCACACACTCTCCTTTCAGGTCCAAAAACCCTGAGGTTTTTCTCCTGACAAAGTATTTCAGAAAAAGGGATTATGGTTTTTTTTTTTAGATTAACTCACAAATAAATACGGATAGCAAAGCAAATTCATTCAAGAATAACTAAAACAGGCTGAAATCTTTCAAGAAATGTTCCCCTATATCAGCAGCCTCTTTTCAGCCCAGCAGTACCAATACGTGCTTTAGTGTTCTGGTGGGAGCTGATGACATTGGCCACACTTCAGTGCCAATATTTCCATTAAGTGGCGGTGAAGACAGTGCATGTAGTCAAAGATATGTAAAGTCAGCCCTGTCCTGTGTGTCTGTGGCATGGAGCAATATCTGCCACATTGCTGCACATGGCTGAACCTATGAATGAAGCCATGAATGGAAATGAACATAAAAACATCTCATGTGGTATGGAAGGATCTGAGCAGATAATAAGAAGAATCTTGTACAGTTCTGCGCCCTCAATCCCCATGCCATCCTTCTGCTGTCTTGCTTAGCTCTGGTCCAATGAACAGGCCTAGGAAGAATAAAAACGAAGCACATCTGCCCTGGGAGCCAAGTGATTTGTTCAGGACAGATGTTCTACTTGAAGTTACAATCTAATACCACAGGGTCGTTTCAGAATGCCTGACAAGCAATATTGAGACAGTCACCAATAAAACACTAGCTACATTCAGATGAGAGATGAAAAAGTCAATACATGCCATTACCAAACCTGTAATTTCAATCCCCACCGACCTCTTCAAGTTCTCTGCATTGCTACATAGTTCTTTAAAATATCATTCAGTGCTGCCTCGTGTATCTCAAATGACTTGTGTTTCCATTTTGAAAACTAGTTAGAAATGTTCTTGTGTTCACAAAGTGCATCACTGGCTCAGAGAAATCCATTCTCAGTCCTGAAGCCAATTCTTTAAACCTAACAAAGAACGTGGGAAAACGGAGATAGAAAACCCTATAGAAAACCCAGCACTGAGAGTTAGCTGACTTGTTTGCCCCAACATCTGCGTCAAAGTGTTCTCTGTTAGGCTCACAAAGGTAGTGTTCAGGGAGATTGGCACTATAACAAGAATTAAAAAGGAAATCTGTGATTTTTTTCATGTAAAGTAACGGAACAGTTATTTCCCACTTCAGAAATTTTTCCTCTTCTTTTCCAAAATAACAGAACCGCTTTCTTCAATCTCTGTACATGCACTCTTGCACCCTTCAGAAATACAAGTCCAATTTCTGCAGCAATATAAGAACTGCTTTTCACCGTCTTCATCCTCCCTTTTCAGAAATGAGATGTGCCAGTACAGCATCTGTGAGCTCTCACTGGAACATCCTCATGAATTCATCCTTTCTCAGTCTTATTCATAAATTAGGTCCTCCCTGTGACAATCCATACACCTGTCAATAGTACAGCCATGCCACTGGATCTCTCAGTCTTGGCCTGGAAGCACCAAAAAAAAAAAAAAGTGGAGTAAAGGAGAGGCAATCTCATACTCTATCAGCCTGAGGGAGAATTAAAACCAGACATGCATCAACAGTCATGGTCAGTCAAACAGCCTGGAGTCTTCTTGACTAGCCTGTTCCCAGGAAAAAAGAATTTATAAAGTATCTTTCCACAGTCAAATGCTATCTAGAATGATATCAAAATTAACTCACTTTGGTTTAGCTATGAATGGTCCATAGCATGACAGCAAGTGTGTGGGGGGAGTAGGGGGAGCAGAGAAGTATGTAGCACATTAAATACCAATTTTACGATTCAAATAAATGGGTAATTGACCATCCACTTTAATTTTACTAGAATGGCATCTGATTTTGAATGAATCTGACCCACTATAATCCTGATAAGGCACATTCAACTGACCTGCATTTCATTTTTAATAGTAACTTGTAATGAAGTTAACAAGCTGGTCATGTTAAATCAATGATAAGAAGGGAAATAAATGTTGGAGGATCGCTTTATTCATTAGCAGGGTGAATCTGCATTATGTTTTTTCTTCTGCTTTTCCTGAGTTATGCCCAAATCTTGTTTTACAAGCCAAGCTGCTAGAGCCACCGAGGGTCCCCCTCGACATGAGGAGTCCTACGCTAGTAGTCTTCACAGAGCTAAACCTTGCAGCCAGGCCAGGATCCTGCTTTAATTCTCAGCCTCTTTTTTTTTTGGTGCTTGTTTGTTTTGTTTTGTCTTTCTTTTCATTCTGGAGAAAGAAGCTGACCTTGGAGGCTTGAAATCTCGTGAGATTTCTTTTGGAGACATAAACTTCAGACAACCTTCTGGAAGCCTTCAATGAATTTGAGCTGAAATGATGACTTTAACTCTTCTAGAAATTTCTCATGGACTTAGAAGACATTGCAGACATTTACAGCTACCCTTCACAGTGCCTGGACAAAATGCCAAAAACCATGGGAGAAGTAGCACCACCCTTCTTTGTCTCTAGACATCATCTCTTCATGACAAACCTTTCTTAATATTGCACCATGAGCTTAAACTTCATATCAGTGAACTGAACTCTTTAAACCTTTTCCCACTCTATTGTCCTTGTCACACTCTTCTTTTCTGCTGAAGCTCATGCCACAGAGGAGGTAGTTTTGCAGAACAGTGGCCCACAGGCCATGTAAATACAACCGACAAAATAGAGCTCTATCTGCTCTATCCATATAGAGGTTGATGCACTAGCAGCAATTTCTCTGAACACAGTCTAAGACTAATTATTCTTTGAGAGCACTGTCAGTGTCCTTATAACACATTTAGAAAGTGAATCATTATTTTGAAGTGGTAAATGGACCAGCAAACTTGCCTAGGAAACTAGCAGCACTGTTGAGTACTGCATGATAACTGATGAAGAGAATAAATACTTCATGTTGCCTCTGAATCTGTTCCTAAAACTCTTCTCCATTATGATATTTTAGAAAAATCTTACCTTTTGGCTGCTTCTTCCCATCCCTTCCTCCAGAGCGATTCCCTCCCATCTCACAGAGCGATGGCAGTCTTCTTGAGGCAGAGCAAGGCCTTTTGTTTGTTCTAACAAGCAGGTCTCCAAAAAATAGAAGGCCATGAGGGGACTCTTAGGAGTGACAGCACAAGAGATGGGTGTGGAAATGGGAACCCCAGCCAGAAAGGGAATTCATCGCATTGTTCCTCCTCTCTTTTTTTTTCTCTCACTCCCGTCTGGTTCTGTATTCATTTTAGGATTAATTGACTATAATGCTGGTAAATTATTTGAACAAAAGTGTTACTCTAATTAAATTATGAAAGGATTATATACTTATGTTTTCAAGCTCTTTGTGGAGAAAAAAGAACTGAGTTTTTAACATAAAAATCATTTGTATTTAGAGCATACTGAACCCCACAATATTATCCAACTTTTTATATGGCAAAATAACAGGCAAAATACTGCTAAGACCCACAGAGACACGAAGGCAACTTCTGTCTAACACCCTGAAATGAACACAAGTATATGAATTGCAGGGAAGAAACAGAAACGAGTCATGGCTGCGTGATCATGACTGATTGCAAACACATAAACCCTTGGAGCTCACACAGGCCACTGAAATAAATGCTGAAACACTGAAACAAACCCTGTTTGTGTTCAGGGCAGCTTTGCTGCAAACGGCAGTTATCATCAACCTTTTGCACATGAATATAGAATCATAAAATCATAGAATCACTTGGGCCAGAAGGGACCTCCAAAGGTCATCTAGTCCGACCCCCCTGCAGTCACAGGGACACCTCCAACTAGACCAGGTTGCCCAGGGCCTCCTCGAGCCTCACCTTGAATGTCTC
>JAOQGH010000019.1:69420387-69449963 GCA_025769975.1 Gallinago jamesoni | reverse complement strand
ATGTCTAATCTAAATCTGCTCTTCTCCAGTTTAAAGCCATTACCCCTTGTTCTGTCATTGCCAGCCTTTGTAAACAGGCTCTCTCCAGCCTTCCTGTAGACCCCCTCAGGTACTGGAAGGCCACTGTTAGGTCTCCTCGGAGCCTCCTCTTCTCCAGGCTGAACAACCCCAGCTCCCTCAGCCTGTCCATAGTTGAGAACCACCAGCTGGGCTCCCTTTTACCTCGCTACTGCACAGCTGAACTAACCCAGGTTTCTCAGCCTGTCCTCATACCTCCTGTGTGCCAGCTCCCAAATGGTTTGGCATCTTTTGTGGTATTTCAGATTGGCTAGCCACAAATATGAGGCACTGGTGGCTTTTGAAATGTCAGGTTGCCTAGTAAGAGAAAGACTATCATTCTGTTTCAGACAATTTCTGAAACACGCTGTGATGACACTTGGACGGTCTGCTTTTGTGCTGCCCCCGCACCAACCTCCACATTCACGTTGTCTACCAAGCAAATGTGCATCCATGGAGCCACAAACCTATACAGTGTAAAAGCTATTTAAAGTGCAAAGAGAGTCATATCTATTTCAAGATCCATTTACTATGTTTTCTGAAAATATGTATGACTTAAAAAATCGGTTTCTTGTACTTCTAAAATACTATTTAAAGAAAATATTTTTGGATTCTAGCGAAATATGCAGAAAGGGGAAAGCTCTCTTAGATTTAGAAAATCAATACTGTGAAGGATCAGGTGGCAGTTACAGTACTAAAAAATCTAATTAAACCATTCTCCTGAACTGAACTGTGGTTATCTGAATGTGTCATGAGGAATTGAGCTTGGATTGTCTCTGCAGGGAAGCCAGTGGAAAGGGATTCATCTCACCAATTTTTTGACAGTAAATGTTTATGATTAATCAATGTTTAGACATTCTTTGTGATAAGTGAAGTATTTTTTTGGAAGCTCGCTTCAACCGATATGTTTTAGACAGCCACGTTATGAAGGAGGGAACTGATCCTGGGAAGGGCATGCTTTTTGTGAATTACGGAGGCAGCTGGGGCACTGGATGTTCCCCAGGTTTCTACCAGTGCCGTTGCCGCATTCTGTGCAAGAAGCAGCCACCAGCAAAGCACCAGGGATTTCTCCAAGTACCCGAGTAGGTCTTCCTGGCAGCACAGTGAACACACACCGCAGAAAGAAAAGATACAACTGAGGGTACGACCAGGTCACAAAACTATATGATTGCATCCCAGGCTATCTGGAGCTTAATAAGGAGAGCTGCTTCAGATGTAGATAGTGTTATTATAACTATTTTAGTCCTACGTACCTCTTCCTCCTCATAAGTGATTAGCTACTAACAATTTGGAGAGGGAAGCTTCTTAAGAGATGATGCAAGCTTGACATAGATTGAAGTACAAACACCCCCAAAAAACGGTGGCATGGAGGCAGGTTGCGACATTGGCTAACACTCTCTGCAGAAAGCAGATAATGTCTCTCGTAATGGCTGTTTCCAGAGCTCTAGAAATAGCCTAAGCAGAGCTGCAGAAGATGAAAAATCACCATCAACCAAAAGAGAAAAGCTGGCATTTTCGGTACAGATCACTGTTTCCAGTCCCAGACTCACAGAGGCAGCACTGTCCCCGGCAGTGGCTCCTGCGGCTCCTGAGTATGGCAGGAAGAACAAGCATCAGCTGCTTCTTTTGCTTGTTTTGTCCCTTAGTTGTCCCTTCCTCCCCACCTCAGTCACCTCATCCCACTTGCTACCTTCGTTGTCTTTTTTTAAGTGTTGCCTTATTGGTCACGTCTCACCCCCATGAAATAGCAAATGCCTTTTCCTGGTGGGAAGCAAAGTCACTAAATAATTGTTAACATGGAAACTGTGCTTCAGTTAAAGTGTCACAAAAAATCCAAACCTTCAGCCCTATGGATGGATCTTACAGCACATTTTTGCTCTCCTAATGGGTCTACCAGGGGTCCCGCAGGTTCAAATTAAAGCTGTGTTAGTGTAATGGAGAAAATAAGCCACCCAGTGCTTTGACTGAATCTTTAACATCCCTGAATTATCAAAATACAAGCTTCAGCTTTCTCATTTGCACTCGTATCAGACTCCTGCATCTGCTTAGGACCAGAAGTCAATGCCTACGGCGCTGTTACAGTAACGGTTGTCAATGGCGAACACAGCCTCCATCGCTCCATGACCACGGCCACCTACTGTTTGTCGGTTTTGCTGGGGTGCTGGATTATTTGATTAGACTTATTCCTGTAATTTCACCCTGTCTTGTGCAAAGATGCTTCCCCCATCATGAAGCTGCAAAGGCAGCAAAGGAAAAGTTCAAAGAAAGAAGGCATATTTGACTGAAAAGACTCAACAAAAATGATTTAGTGGATTGCTTATTTTGGGATCTCCTTTCTCCTTCTGCAAGCCGCCTCTGCTCCTTCCACTTGACTGTCTCTTGGCACACTACAGCAGACGTAGCAGCTTTGGCCCACGTCTGTACTATGGAGCTGAAGGAGGATGGGATTTCTGCAATGACTCATTACGGGTAAAGCTGTGAATCATGTAGAAGATTCCTTTTAGTCTTCAGTTGCAAACAATTTGATTTTAACTGCAACATCTACACTCCCTCAAGCTTACCATGAGACCACTTACCAGGAGGGACCTTATATGATGCTCCCTCCACAAATAATGCTGTCTTGCGTGCTGCCAAGCCTACCGCAGTACTACAAAGCACAAGTGATGGAAAAACAGTTTTGCATATTTCCCTCGGATGGAGGGGAGAGACTCTGAAGATGCTGCAGTCTTATAAATCTGATTCTTAGAGTTTTCAACACTGGCTTTGAGCATCACAACTGGAACTGCATTTTGTGCACATTTGTCCATCTTTGGAAAAGTAAAGGCAGAGAAAAAAAAATGAGGTTGATTGGAAGGGTGGCAGGGTTACAGCTACAAAACATTTTCAGGAGAGCTTAGCAGCACAACCCGTCAGAGCTCAACACTGGGCGATACCTTGATGAGAAGGGGTTCTGCTTGTGCAGAAGAATGTGCTACCTTACCCTCAAGCCCTTAAAACCGTGACTATCACCTCATCATCTCAGGGTCTTACTATTTCTGCCATTTGGAAAGAGATTGCAAAATGCTTTATTTTAAAGCCTGATTAATGTTCCTTGACAGATCACATGTTTCATTAAATTAAATAATGTTCCAATTAATTGATCTGTTTGCCGACATTCTTAATTTAGTAAATGCTGAGGAGAATGCTAAAATTACCATTATATTTCTGACAGAAGCACCACTAAAGTCTGGTAATTGATAGCTTTGCTGTTTTCTCTGATGGCCTGAAAAGCTTTTAAAGCTAAATTCTGTAATCGTGTTCATCTTTGGAAATTAGTTTTGTGAAACCACACATTTAGTTCTTGCTGAGAAATCTCATTTTAATAATTTTTAACATAATTTATAATGCATAAACTAAATTAGCTTTTGTAGCTAAGCCAGCACATTTTTCTTTAATTTTTATCTCTTCCTAATATATTTTTGACCTTGAAAACGGCAGTGTCTGTAGGATACTGCAGCCTAGGAACAAAGGAATCATTTCCATTCCATCACTATGGTTACACTTTCTTCTGTCTCCAGCGCTGAGCTGGTTGGAAGTGTTGAATCTCAAGTCCTCAGGAGGGCAAGAAAACTTCATTTAATATCATTTAGTTCTGATTACACAAACACACACACACGTAGCAGAGCTCTGTATGTAGCAAATCACTGCATTGTGTGTACATTGCATGTGAGATAGGACCAACAAGAAATATCAGAGTATCATGAACCTCCGTCCCTCCCAGGCTGTTTTTTCAGCCTCAAATGCTTATGTTTGCTTGTCTCAAGCAGTTCAGTCAGAACGCCATGCAAACACCGATGGGCTTAGCTCAATGTTAGCTCCATGGACATCTTCATACCCCATGGTGAATTTATGCAAAGTCCCACAACAGGCGTATCTCCTCACTGAGAAAAAATCCTCCAAATACCCAATCGTTAATGTCACAGAATACAAAATTTTACCTCTCATGTGAGCACAAGGGCTCAACTCATTAGAGGCTTCATTCAGAGGTAGGAAGTATTGCTAGGAAATAGCTTAACTGAAAAAGAAAAAATAATAATTGACTTTTATATTTCAATTCAGCAAAGTTCCTGAAAAAATTAAGTGCATTTTGAACTCAAAGAACAGCATCTTCATTCATAATCATCAGTTCTACACCATGGTGTTTGAGGCTCATCTCTCTTTTTTCTTTAATAGTTTATTTTTCCCTGCTTTGTCATGGAGTAAAATTTTTCTTACCACATTAAGATTTAAATAAATATTTTCCTGAATAACCTTTTTGTTTGGCAGAGTTAAAAAAGAGAAAAATAGAGACACAACTTGGAGGAAAAAGTATCTGCCCCAAAAGCTTCATTTGACAAAAATTCATTTTTTGCTGAAAAAAAAAAATATCCACAACATTTCGTTTCAAAATGATTTTTCTGTGAAAACCTTTTTGACAAGAAGTTATCATTAAAATACTTTTGAGAAAACCAGCTCCCGTGGAGCATTCATGTTACAAAAATTTTATGTCACATTTTTTTTCCAATTATTCAGTCCCTGCTAAATACATGTTCCCTTCCTGGCCCACCAAATTCCACCGTGTTCTGTTCCATATTGCCACCCTTCTCTTGTTTTGCCAGTTATACAGAAACTGCTTGGTTCTTGCAGTGTAGAAGATTGCTCTCTTTTCCTTCATCTCCCAGTGATCAGTCCTAAAGGCCACCTACTGATTTTTCCCATTTTCATTAAACACCACCATTCTGAAGCACTACTTCTTCTGCTCCATAACACAATCAGGCAAGTAAGTAGTTTACACCCAAAGCCCACTTGGTAAGTCATGCCAATGGACCAATGACCAGTTGAGGTAATTAGCCTTTCATCATCTCCAGGTGTGCCCAATAATACCTGCACCTTCACATACTGCCTTCAAAGAATTATCCCAGAAGGAAGTTTGAGATACAAATCTATTTTCAAGACCAGGCTGTATGGGGCTTTGAGCAACCTGGTCTAGTAGGAGGTGTCCTGCCCAGGGCAGGGGGGTTGGAACTCGATGATCTTTCACATCCCTTCCAACCCAAATGATTCTATGATTCTATTATTCTATGATTCTATTTGAGAAAAAAAAATACAGAATGACATTGTAGATAGTACCTGTGAAGTATAAAAAAGGATATGAGTTGAATAATGTATTGACAGCTCCTGTCTACCAAGACCATTTTGATTTCACTGACCTTGTTGACAATAAAAGCACATTCTTGCCAAAACATCACACACAGCAGTTAATGCTGTGCACCGCAGGCAGGCTTGGCAGCTGCAGCTTTGAAAGACTCACGTGCCACTTACTTAGGCATGAGACATAGGATGAAACCCCACCACCACACATCTCCTCAGCCAAGACACTACCTCCTACTTGCAATGAGCACTCTCCGAATAAGATTTCTCACTTTATCCACCACAGTTCTACAGAAATTAGTTGTACTGCTGAGAGCCATCAAGCAAAGGAGTACTTGTGAAACATCACACCAAGGAAAGGAAGGAGCACTCTTTCTGTCAGCTACATCCAGGGCAGATAAACAGTACATTCTCTATGGCTCAAGCTTACAAAAGTGCAAACAGACCTGAAGAGCTGCAGAGGTTCAACAGTGCCAGGAAGAAGGAAGAAATATCAAAAGAAAGCCCAAAACCTGATGAGTAAAAGATACATTCTGATTTCTCCCATGGCAGAGATGCAGAAGCTGAATGTTCGATTACATGCATTTTCCTCCTAATTTCTCTCATCCTCTAGTTTATCCAGAGTACACATTTGGGCTTTTACTATCTTCTACTTCTCAGAAACAAAATGACTTCATATTTAAGTACTTAATGGGAACTAGTGTAGTTGTCCATAGCCATCACACAAGTAAAGTGTCATAACGTTGTAAGGTGCAGCAAATTTTCTACTGTCCTGCTCATCCCTCATCCTTTCCAGACTCAGTTGTACTGCATATTTCACTCACCCGTGATTTATCTTTATTTATCCCCCCCAAGTAATTGAGCTGGTGATCCTATCTTCATGTCTATAAACTGATATTTCTCTTGTGAGTATCTGGTACACAAAGGCTTCAGACTCTTCATAGGAAGTTCCTGCTGTAATTAGCAACTCATTTGGCTGAACAGTGTAGCACAAAGTTTGCAACTTTCACTTGTGCAACCAGGATCTACGTAAAATTTTTCCAGGGTGTCAGAAGTAACGACCAACTCTACACTGAGCAAAATGGGCAGGAGTATGTGAAAAGGAAAAGATGCATTGAAAAAATGCAAATGGGAGGGGAGGGTAGAGGAAAATCCCTCAGTCCTAGGTATGAAATACTGGCAAGGCTCTATATGCTGAAATATGACTGGGTGGGATTTCTTTGGGATTGCCTTAAGAATGATTAAGAATGGACCATGGGAGACCATAAACTTGAAAAATGTGATTTGATCTTCCCGTACAGTGTTGGTTCCTCATTAAGCAATTCAGAAAAAAAAAAAAAAAATGCATGCAAGGAAGCCTCCATAATGCCAACTTTGTAAGTTTCAGAGCCCTAAAAGCAGCTTCTTACTGCCCTTCCTTAGTTTCTCTCTGGCGGATTTCCAACCAACACATCTAATACTGTCAAATTGTATTTCATTTTTCTTTTCCTTTCAAGTGGTTTAAATTTTCAACTATCATAATTTAATTTGAAACTATCTTCAGACAGTCTACGTGGGCTGAGTGTGAGAATAGTCTAGGGAAAAAAGGTAATAGCAATTAACAGTAAGGGAGGTTCTTACAAAAGTGTCATTCTTTTTAAGAAGAGTTGTAATAGTATTTTCTGTCAATATAATTCTTCTTTTCAAAGGTAACACAAATAAGAACATGTGTTAGGAGCATCCATATTGACAAATTAGCAGATATTAGACCTGCATAAATAATTTTTCTTGTGTTCATCTGTCTAGACACTTAAACTCTGATTCCTTCTTCATCTCTGTAAGTTTCCTCACAAGAATATCAATCTGTGGGTTGTATATTTTTTAAAGATCTGTGTGTGATAGACCTAAAGATTACTGTTTGTAATAAGAACTTCCAGTATTGAACATATATACATATGTTTATACACATATATATTATATGAGTATATAAAATTCTGTTGATGAATTGGTGTATAGGTCACAGCTACACAGACATGAGCCCAGAAATTCTCATTTTAAGATTGTTTTCTGTGCTTAGATCATGGATTGAAGTCTTCCATGCTGAGGGAAAACTTAAATGATTCAGCCACTTCTGAGAAAGATTCAAAAGAAACAATAACTGCTTCAGCACTTATTAAAAAAAACAACAATCAAACAACAACCCCCCAGAAAGCCTCTCTATGACTCATCTTTGGAGAGAGAACATCATCCTGTCATGTTTTGGAGAAGGACACACATAATTTTTTAAGGGAGTTAACATTATGACATGAATCTGCTTTTTAATGCCACCTTTAAAAGTGGTGGCATTACCTTTAAAAGTTTCCACTTGCTCAGCAGAGACATGCCCAGCAGTGAGCGTAGCTGCCTGATTCATGAATGCTCCAATTCTTTCACTTTCCTCAGGACCACAACTCCATGCTTTCAGAGCCACATTGGATCCGTGTTCAAACCTAATATGAGAGCAGAGAGCTTATCTTATTTCTTTGAATAGACACGCTGCCACCACGCAGGCCTCAAACCATCCAAGCTGGTAGTTTAATTTTGATTTAGAGGATAACACCTGGACTTGTACAGAAGCAGCAAAAAGAACAAGTCAGTATAAATGTCTGGGGACAACAGGTGAAGGGAGTGAAAGACCAAGAATGGCAGGTGGAAGCTGGACTGGGAAAATAAGGCTACTTTTTGGTCTGACTGGTCACAGAAGAGCCAATTCCCAGGCCCAGCCTATGGATTGAAAAGGCTTTCCAAGACCTGTGCAAAACTGTGTGATTAAGGGTAGTCAAGGTGCCTGTGTGCAAAGCACACAAACTAAAATTGTTTGGCTGTCATTATATCTGCCATTATGAGTCAATAGCCCTTATGTTTTCACTTTATTGTGAATATACTTTTGCACATGCAGGTAAAAATAAATCAAAGGTGAAATTTTTGTGCACTTGAAAGTTATTGTACGTTTGCCTTGAATTTCATCTGGCTGAGGATGTCACAGCACCTTCATGAGTCCCTAGAAACATCTTTTAAAGCATAAGAAAAAGAGATGAATGAACAGTGCCTTGACACCAAAAAATTCAGTTACAGTTGGTACCTTTATAGCAAACAAGAAGGTCCTCATTAGGCATGTTAAAATCAATCAGAAAAAAACAACAATCAAAACAAAACCAAAAGCTCCTGAATCCCAATTGAAATAACCTTCCAATGCAACTCACACTATTTTTAGTATATACATGCCGCATGACTTAAAATATGAAGCAAGAGTCTTGCAAAAAACAACCTGCAACACTCTAAATGCAAATGTAGAGATAAAGAAAAAATAATACCAACCTACTGGAACTATTAAGCGATCCTTCAAGTTCTCGAGCAGATTGCAGAGAAAAAGCAAATACAGCCTGGCTACTTTCTTGTAGACGTCACCAGCTCAAAACCAAAAATCATTTGTTAATATACTGGTGATGGCTTGTTTTTGGCTTGCAGATGCTGAAATACTAGGTTTTCTGTATTGCTCCATTTCATGCTATAAAAACAGCAAGGATTCCAACCATCTAAGTATGTCTACTTCCAACTAAATCAGGAAACTGTGAAGACTGGGAAACCTAGTTTGAACAGAAATACACTGGAAAAATAAAATATTTTTTTCCCCTGAGATTCCAGGCCATTCTGAATTCATTTCCATCTTTAGGCAGATGAATGAGGCTGCCTCAGCCATCTTCAGTGGTATTTAATTCTCTGACACTCAGTCTGGGCCCCTATAAAGGGCAGACTCAAAACCGAAGGAAAAAATGGAGCTTGCTTTGAAGTAATCATTTTATCTGGAATTGGAGTAGGGTCTGGAGAAAGCCAATTTTAATGAAATCTGCTTCCTAGAAGTTTTTGCAGATTTTATATGGGATCTGGACACCTTCTTACAATAGGAACAATTAATTTAGGCCTCGATTCAGCTGTTTCTCAGGATGCACTAGTTGATCAGGTTATCTTCTGCATCCATGGGCACAGGGCACGCTACTTTTCCCATATTTGATTTCTGCTCAGAAGACATGTGGAGTGGGAAGAAGAGCTCCAATTCTGCATCCTCCCCTCATTTCTGTGTGATGTCTACCAACTGCAGGTCAGCTTTGCCCTTGGTCAGGGCAACACAGGATTAACAGAATCAGAACAAAGAATCAGTTAAGAGCCACTTTGGCAGGCTTCATGCATATATCATAAGGGAAATAGTAAGGTAGCCATTGCAGAAACTGTGAAAGACCAAGTACACTCGAGTCTTGCTGGAATCAATGTGATTTGATTCAAGTTTAGCACGAAATGGGTCCTGAAGCATGTAGTTAATGTAGCACTTTTAGGATGTTATTAGTGTTCTGATATATTATTAATTAGACTAAAAAGAGAGAAAAAGCACAGCAGATACCACTTACTATAGCACAAGCTGTAAATAGCCTGATTTTTGAAATTTTCAAGTCTTCTAGATTTGAATATATTAATGTTTTATTTAATATATATTAATTTCCTATCAAACTTCAAAGTGAACTGTCTTATCAAGCACATGATTCATGTGTATTGCATAGGTGATGATAAGTGTCTTGGGGGCATAAATAGAACTCACTAAATTTGTATTTCCATGTCTGTCCCACTTTTATTAAGGTATGTTAATTGTATTTAAAGATGATGTACCATATATATGTACAGGTCTAGTAAAAAAATATTTTTAACTACCACTCTGCTCTAAAAACTCTTTATTTCTTTGAGAAGTACTATCATAATATTGAAGGTGGTACTGGACTGTAAATTATATTGGGTCAAGAACACTTCTATTGAGGTCAACTGGAAATTTGCTATAGACATCTCTGGGAGGGAAATTCCACACATGAGTTAAGAATCCTACAAGGGTAGTTCTAATATTCTTAATGCATCTCAGATACCATTAACTTCTACAGAGCTTTTGGCAAAAGACGTTTGGGAGCAAGGTGAGCAACATATAATTCTCTGTGGTTCTCTGCAATAAAAGTTCAAGACTAAATCCAGCATCTAGCAGAGAAAGGCAAGTGAAAGAGGAAGAGACTGGTTGATGAGTACGTCTAAAGGAATATCTTCCCATAATGTCCTTTTGAGAATGTAGGGAATTATTTAGTTTTCAGGTAAAAAGATCATAACTGCCATGAACTTACCTTCTTTTCCTGCTGGGTTTAGCCATCCTGTTGAGTAGGGATATACTGAGGTGAAGCACAAGAGAAAACAAAAGAATGTTACTTGAGCGAAATACACCCCATTCTGCAGCTTCCTACATTTCCAAGATACCTATGCTCACTTGGACAGCATCATATCCCTAATTTTAACAATATGCATAGGCTAGTATGATGTGACAGAATCAAAAGAAAAGAAGATAATGCGTAAAAGGCTGAGGCTTTTGTTGTACAGAAGCTTTACAGAAAAGCTGTGTTAAATGTGTGTATATTTATAACATACCAGTATCTCTATAAACATATGGATTGTGCCTATTCCTCATAAACCTGACCTATGTAATTCTTAAAAGGTCAATTTTGTATTATAATTCTAAGATTTAAAATCTGACCACTGCAATCCATACCAATGTGATTCATTGTAAATGCTGAACGTTAGCTGAAGTGCAGTTAGCCCCCTGCTCTGCACGCACACTGCCGACAGTTTACATAGCACCATGAGCAATGCTGTTCATTAGGCCTTGACCTATATGGCCTCCGAGATTGAACAGTTCTAGGAGTTCTGAGAAACATAATGGCAAGCTCTTGCAATGCAATCTCTGCAATTAAATTCCTCTCCACTCAGCAGTTGTGATCAATACCTTGATCGTGTACCCAATCAGTCCACCCAAAGAGTTGGGTGTTTAAATGCTGTTTTCATGCTTCTGCAGGTATAGAGTAAGGAACACCGTCCTGAAGAAATGAGTTTGTAAACTCCTTGAATTCAAGAAACTCTAATTTGAATCCAAACTTCTCAAACTCAGCACTTTACTGAGTCAAGTAAAACATCCAGAGATAAATTTTAATTGTGTATTGTAGTCATTCGAGCATGGTAAGGTCTGACAAATGGGCAAAATCAGGAAAATACGCAGGGGATTGTAGATACTACCTCTGGTAGAGGGAAAAAAAAAAAGGCAAAACTGGGTGATTGGAAACAAACTTCGCAGGTTATCATTCTAATAAAACATCATCCCAGGAACAACCGGTCCCCACTGGACATGGCTCAGGTGTTTGCTTTGAAGATCTGATGACAGGCAGGGAAGGTGACTACAGCTGCTGTTCTGCAAGTGGAAGGTACTCCTGAGGAGCAGGTGACCTGACAAAGGGACGTCAGCAATCTGGACGCACAACAGAAGTTACACATTTTAGCCAGAAGGTAGAACAAGCCAGAGGGCACAAAGTAGGAGGCCGACATGCTAATTTCGTAATTAAGCAAATTAGGAAAGGAGCCATGGTCAGTGATGGAGTTGAGGAAAATCCCAGTAAAGATCCTTGGCTTGCTCTTCCATAGATGCCTCAACAGGGAGAGCCTGGACTAGACTATTTGTCTGGAGATGCTACACAGAAAATGATAAGGTGTTTTTTCATGTATAAAATTCAGGAGGCAAACACTGCAAATAAAAGGTACCACAATATGGAAAGAAAGCTCAGAGGACTAAAGAAAAGAATTGGAACATGCATCTCATGAATCAATGTCTGTATATAGGGTAGGACTGCCTTACTGCAGTAGTATTGGCAATGTTTTTGCATGGTTTCAGGGCATCTGCTCAGTAGAAGTTAAATATAACTCTAAACCTATACAAGTTTTCTTGGAAAGCCTGCAGATACAATATCTTTTTAAGAGGTGAGGTAGAGTAGAAAATTAGGGTTTCAAACAGATTTTTATTTTGTATACTATCTTGCTTTTGCTACCAGTAGGTGAAATTATCAAAAGCTGCCTGAAGTAAAATCCCATCAAATTCTTACGGGAATTGAACATTCGGATCATGGCATAGCTTTGAAAACATCAGCCAGAGAGTCTCAACTTCACACCTCCTGCCACATTAAATTCCTTTGGATAAAACACAAACTTGTTTAATTAATTAATTAATTGATTGATTTTACTTCTCTTTCCTCTTCTCTGGAAAAGGTTAAAAAAAAAGTAAAAAACAAAACAAAACAAAAAAATAAACAAGCGGCCTTCCCCTTTCAAGTTGGGTATATCGATTTATATTTTAAAACACAACCTCCTTCCATTCCATTTTCATTCATTCATGAAATTTTTCATGTTGGTTAGAAAAAAAATCAGTTTGTCAAAAGAAAAATGTTCTGTCAGCTCTTGTCAACAACCAGTTTAGTCATCATCTCAATGTTATTTCCCACCTTTCTAAGGCGTAAGTAGACAAGTAAAGTAAGAACAAGGAGAAATACAAAAGAGCACAGAGAATGTCCAAGAAGTTTTGGTCACATAACAAATAGTCAAGATCTTATGCAGTTTTATCTCCAGAAATAATTTTCTTGATTTCTAAATTTCACTTGACTGTCTTAGCTGGATTTTTTGGTGTTTTCTTTTTTCAAAAATAAGCATTTTTGTTTGAGCTACCAGAAATTAAAACACCCCCAAATGATATTTTTTTTAAAAAAATTGAATGTATACTATGCAAATATGACTGGCATTGTTATGTATCATCAAGGAACATAATAGAAGTTTCATACTCAAAATCAACCAAGTTTAGCAAGTCATTCCAGCAACTGAGTTACATTGTTTAACATGATTTCTATATTCATACCACTATGCATTTCTTTTGTTGGCTGTACAAGTTAGTAAGTGGCTCCAAATTTTCTGGCCTTGGAATCATAGTAAATAGAATTTGCTAATATAGTCTTGCAAGAAGCCACATATACAAGCTAAAATATTGTATTAGATAATGATAATGATAAACGACACTATAGAGAGAAAATTGTCAACAGATACACTAGTAAGTGGCTGACATCATCTCTCCACTCTTCAAGAAAAGTCAATTAACTACCACAAATTCATATATGAGCCATACACTGACATACGACAGATTGGCTACTGTAAAAAGTATTAGGTATGAAGTATGAGCTACCATATCCTCAAAAGGAGCATACAGGGCTAATGTCCAGCAGATGTGATGAATAGTTTTTCCAAGGTCTTTCAAAAATTAGATATTTAAAAGAATGGGCCAAATACAAGCAAAGTGAAATCAATGCCTAATACATCTGAGAGGGACCTTGAGATTACCTGAAATATAAGTTTATTCAGATAAAATAAACACTGAATTCCATTCAAATTGTCTGCTTGCTTTTTGTCTCTGTAATGAAGCCATCTTTTTTACATTGAGCAAATATTCCTTTAGAACTTAGAGAAAAATATTTTGACATGTTTGTAAAAAATGAAAAGGGGAAGAGGAATAAGCCTGTCCTGAGACACCAGTATCCTTTTCAGCCCATTTGCTTGCTGGTCAGATACTCAGCGTAGGTATAGGGTGTTAAAGTACAACTCCTTTACCAGAGGAACAGAGCTGTTCAGCTTGCAGAACTGTGCCTTAACCACCCTGCTAGAAGATAGCAGAAGGGAAACCTCTCATCCTCTTTCATCTATTTTTAAGTACATAACTATATATTTAGCGGGACACAGATTACAACCCCAATACCTAATCCCTGGCTCTTTCCCCAATTCAACTGATCTTGCAGGATCTTATGAGTGAGAGGTTCCAATAACAAAGACTTTGGAGGCCCCAGATAAAAATCACCTGCAACCTGAAGCTATGTCTCCATGTCTCTCAAAGCGTGTCTCACAGAGAGACACAGATTTAAATTCGCCTCGCAAAGGAAACGGAAAAGGATTGTAGCTCTGACTGTCTCAGATGTTCAGCACTGAAATCAATGCTTTCCCAAACCCTAGAGGAACCTCTTGGTTAACGTGGCAAATGGACCTATAATACCTTTTTCCAATTCAAATTATTTGACCGGTCCCACACAGATGGAGAATGTTTATTGGACAATGAGAATTTCTTCTTTTTTGTCAGATAAAAAATTGCCAAGAAATGCTGAGATGAATTTAAATTCATTCCCATTCCTTCTCATGCACATTCCATTCTGAATATAGCACCAACAGCTGCTCAGCCTAACCAAGTAAATAAGTAAATCTAAAACTAAATAGTGGAAAACTTACCAAGTTTACTATATACTCAACAGTCAAAAAGAATTCTCGTGAAGTTCAATGGAGGAAAAATTTAAGGTAAAAAGACAAAACATATTCATATAAAAATATTTTTCATTAAATTCTCCAGAAACATTATGTTGCTTGTATAGATTTCTGCTAGGCAACATCACTATCTGATGCTCAATAAAACAGACTCATGAGCAGAAACAAAAGAGAAACAAAAAACAACAGCCAGTTGTATATATCACTGCAGAGAACAAATTTATTTTCAACAAACTTTATGAGCACAGTATCTTGAGACTCTGTGCTACCAATTCAGGTCTTATTACCTGCCTTGCACATATAGAATGTGTTGTATGCATACAGGTAATAATTCTGTGTTTTACCAAATACTTCACTGAAATTTAAAGAAGCATTTCTGGAAAATTCAATACAAGGGAGGAAAATGATCAAGAGAACAAAGTCAAATAGAGCAACAGGGAGATGGTGTGAAGTGAAATACCAAGAACATGACTGCAGAGCTTGCTGGCTAGAGAAATTCTAGTCAGCTGGTGGATGAAAACCCTGGTCAATAAGAAAGAAAATTGGTCTTATTGTATTGTAAGATTACCAAAGAATTACAATTAATGATTGCTTGCTAATTGCATTGCATACTACACTGTGAGCAGAGATAGGAAACAATGAATATCCTACAGTGGGATACAAAATAATAATGAAAGCTAAACAACAAAAAAAATCTCTAGGGTCAAAAAGCAGATAAAGGAAAGCTTAGCTTACAAGCAATGACACATTGTCCTATCAGCTGTAGACAACAAAAAAAGTTACATATCTAGAACGAAAATAGAAATGGCACATCCGTCACCAAAACATGCTCATGATTTTAAAACCCCTCCCTTGCTACCCCTAAACATGATTGTTCTGCCTAACACAATTTAGCAATCACCAGCTTTCACCTTTCTACAAATTAACAATCTTCCAGAATCTACTGTGAAACATGGGCTCAACTTTTGACACCAACTGCACTCACTGTACACATGGACAAGGAAACTAGACCCAGCTTTTTGGGATCAAAGTTAAGCTCTGCAGATTGTTCTTCAAGTGTTTTATTAGAAATACTGCACAACATCTTACATCTTTCTTTCTGCCTGGTGATCTTCTCTGACCCAGAACAATCAAATTACTAATTTCTCATATTACAGATGAGAGAATGAAAGGACAAATAAGAGCTTTGGAAGGGTTGGTTGTCACCCTGTCATTCATTGCATATTCTAAAGAACTGCTGTTCCCAGGTCTCAAATATACAGACTGCAAAGTGTGGAAGTCTGAGAAAACTGAAAATACAGAGCTAGAGCTAGAGCAAAAGTATAAGAAATCACTGCACAACGGAGATCCAGACATTTCTTTTCATTTGTTAACAGAACTGAAGGTCACATTTATCCTCCTCAGAAGAACAGAAAAGGTGCTCGAAGAGCCATTGAACAAGTATGTTCAGATGCAAAATAACTGAATAGGCCTGAAATGCAGAGAAGGTCCCTTATTACATGCTAGCAGGAGCCAAGAAGGAGAAAAATCACTTCCCTGGCAAACTAAAATATGTTTTTAAAAGATAAAATTCCTACTCCAACAGCTAACCACAAAACCACTTTCTAGGAATAAATTATGACTGATTGAATTATTGATAAGTGATAAACCTCTCTTTGAAGTCACTAGAAGCGAGACATTACACACTCTGCCAGCAAAGAGTATACTTCAGAAAAATGATGCATAGGCTCACATTTATTTGATTTAAAGCAATAAGGAGCACATAGTTTGGATGACATGGATTTCAACAGGAGTGTCTACCTCTCAATATAGTTGCTGCCTCTGTATTACTTACTGAAAGCTGTGGACGCTAACTTTTAATTGACATCTGCACTATCGGTTACTCCCCTGTGTGCACTGTGGTCATTTACAAAGCGTAAAATTTCACTTTCAAAAAGCCATTTGGGTCTTTTGCTGAAAATGATGCAACACAACAACAACAACAAAAAAGAGTAATGAAAACCTCCACTGTAATTTAGTATTTTTCCAATTAACATTAAAGGGAAATCAGGTAAGTGAAATTCACAGTGATTGTCATGGTTGCTACTGGCATATGCTAATTTACCACTACCAGGAATCCAGAAATATGCCAAATGAGTAATCTTTGTGTTTCTTGCAGGATAACTGTATTGTGGGTGCCTGTATCAGCATTTCTTTTTACCAGGACAGATTTCTATTGCCATCTTTGTATCACTGTGAACACAAACAAATTAATGAGAGATTTACAGTGTCCTTGGTGAGCAAATTGCAGGTACAGAACAGTGTGTGGAAACAGTATAATTTCTTCTGTTTGTTTTTGTTTCTTCTACCACTGTGAGTTCTTCACCAGACAGACAGAAACAACTTCATTGTACTCAACGGCGCTGCATTATTTTGCCTGGGTGAGAGCAGTGAGAATGCCCATTTTCTCTATGGGGCGTGGATTCTCTCTGTCCTGATTTTACAGCTTTCAGCCTTTGACTCCAAACCTCTCTGGGGCTGTGTGCATTGCCATCATGTGAATGTACAAACACACCACTGCAATAATAAAGAAATTATGAGCCAGCGAAATGAAGTTCTTTTTCCATTTTGGTTACACTGCCTGAAGTGAATTTTAAAAGTTGTCTACTACATATTTTATACTAAAAAACATAAGGTAAAAAAAGAAAACATTGCTCAGAAATAGCAATTCTCAATACAATTTTGATACAATTATATTAAAATACGAGATATCCTTCCTTGTACCTGAAATAGAGAAATAACTTCAATACCAAAATATAATCCACAGCCTTTTTCTAAATGGCCCCTCCTCTGGATAAAAATTGTTTGCTGGTATGCATACACCCACACAAACAGTCTTACTACTTACTTAGTCATAATGATGAAAAGCAAGCAAAAAGAATGGGTTTTTTTTGTGCTTTGTGACAGTCCTAAAACCAGAAGTAGGAAGATTACATTTCAGGTTAAAAATAAGTATTGCTAATCAGCTTTGTTAGCCCTACTTTTTTGTAGCTTTACAAACAAAACTCAGAAAACAGATCCACTAAAAGACACTATACTGTTTTATATTTAAGTGTGTTACTGTAGTTCCAATTGTTCGTGTTAACCTTTTAGAAGTCCGAATATACTCTTTTCCCCTAAGCACGCTTTTCCCTTCAGGTGGTGGGGTTTGGGTATCTTTTTTTTTAAGCTTGTGTTGTGGAAGGAGCTGTAATCGGCACAGCTGGCTTTGCTGAAGAGGAAAAGCTGTTTGTCATAGCTCGTGCAGCGCTCGGGATTGCCAAGCTCAAGGGATGCAGCCCCAGGACGAGGTGTGAGCTGGAGGCTGGATGTTCCTGGAGCTGCAGCAGTGTCTGACAGCCAGCAGGCCATCAGCTGCTCCCCGGGCACAAGGCAATCCCCAGGGCACCGTCTCTTTCCCGTAAAAGAGGTGCGTTTGCACAGAGAGTCATGTTTGTGATTTATCCTGTCACTTCACCATTACTCACCTCTTCCACTTCACCGTGGCTTATTTAGCCTCAGGACTCGGTGTCACTGATAAACTGCTCTCTTCCAAAGTAATAAATGGACACATCAACTTCATCCTCTTTCTTGGTCTGCTGAGGAATGTCGTTGCAGAACTTCACACAACTCATGTCATGGTTGGCCATATCGTAGGAGTGAAGGTGAATGGCCAGGCTGAACCACTGCAAGTTCCCCAGGGCCAGGCAGAGGATCCTGGGGAGAGACAAGCAATTGACAAAAAGCCAAAGGCCCAATGGTCAAGTTTCAGGTGTATTTTCTCCTGTGCTCAAGCCAGCACTACAATGCTGACATACAGATAACCAACCTGAGCCTCCCTGCAGAAGTCTTACAGGGTTAGAGAAGCGACTGGCATGCGAGAAGGTCTGGTCATGAAGCATGTGAAGAATCACAGAGCAATTTGCTCTGGGAAGCACAGAGTGACAGGAGCGAGAGACCTCAGGAAGGGTGTCATGGGTGGAAGGCTCTCACCCAAGGTATGCGCACCAATGCACACAGAAGGGAGACAGCCAGGAGGGACTGGAGCTGAACATGCCACCACAAAGCTAGGGCTTTGCTGCAGTGACTGAGACCCCAATACCTCCAGGGAGGAGATCAAGGGGATGGGGACAGGGTCATCACAGAGGTGTCTACAGGAGGGTTAGAGGCATCTGCATCAACTGAAACTAGAGAGATTCATTCTGGATTTCAGGGAGAGCCTTTTCCCCACAGTGGACCCAGGCTCAGGTTGCTGGTGTCATCTCCCTCCTTGGAGGGTTTCCAGTCCCCCCAGAATAAAGCCCTGACCCTATGGCTGAGCCTGGTCTGGACAGGGGATTGCTTTGGAGACCTCCTTAGGTCCCCACTGGTTTATAGTGTCCTCAAATCCTATGGTCCCAAACCTTATGATGTCTTTACAAAATAGAGACTTCTCCCTATTCTCCTGGTTATAAAACAAGAAAGACAAAATTTTCCTTGGGTATCATAGGAAAAACAGGTTTTCAAAAAATCCAAAATGCGAAACTGAAAGCCTGGATTGTAGTAAAAAGTATTGGTCATACCACTGAGCATCATGGATCTTTTTGATGGGTTCACATTTATGCCAAGTCAGATGCAGTGGTTAAACTCAAATTGGCCAAATGCCAAAACCTGAAATCATGAAACACCACCCAGAAAACCCAGTCATACTTCCAGCTATGAAACAGCTTCACAACTACAACACTGGAATTTTTGGTTGTGTTCCTTAATAGGAACAAAGATAATAATATTTTCCAACATTATGTCTTTTTTAATTCCATTTATCCTAAACTATACCAAGTTATGACCACAATAATTTTTCTTAACAGTAGAGGAAACAAAACCAACAACCCCAAATTTAGAAATTTTATTTCTTTTAAATTTGCAACATCACTGCTGGGAAAAGTCAGCACTATCAAGCCCTACCTTCTCCAAAGGAACAATTTTCAATTAGTTCAATCAATTCGGTTAGCACTGAACCCAGGATGTTTCATTTATGCCGTAAGTAATTTTAATAAAGGTTAAAAGTGCTGCAGGTAAGTATAATGATATGTTGCTAAATATTCGTAGAACATTTTGCCTATGTGCAAGTGCACATCCACTTTCAGGAAATTATATTGAGAAAGTATAACTAATGAGTCTTTTTGCAGATATCACGGTATGGAAACACATCATCAAAACATGAAATCAAGGGAAAAATTCAATCATAGGATTGGCATCGTATCACTTTAACACAAATTTATAAAAGACTTGATATTGCCAGATGGATTGTTCCCACAAGAGCAGTGCTTTTTTGGGGGGTTTCTCAGCTGAGGGCAGTTGGTTTACATCATTGATGCGGCTACATGGGACATAGGATGGAGAGACAGCACTCAGCATAACACACGTGCAATTTACATAACCCAATGTACAATCTTCATCTGAATTCAAATGATGGGATTGCCTAAAATATCACCAGCTCAAGAGTACTATATAAACTCGAATTATGTTAAGAGTCTTTCAAGCTTAACAGCACAGAGCAAATGATCCCAGTGATAAAGATTTAAATCCCTGCCAATTCTTCAATTTAAAATATCAGAATACTGCTTTTGTGGACAGGTAATTTTCTCCACAGTGAGAAAATTTCATGCTTGGATGACCTACCTATATATTAGAAGAAACGAGTTTTTTCCCCCTCAGTTTGCAAGATCTTCCTGGAAGCTTTCCAGCCCATCCCCTCATGCCCACCAAGGGTCACAGCTGAAAAATTGCTGTTAAGACGAGGTTTGCTTACAAGTTATTCAGGAGTTTTGGGAAACTGCCGGTTCTTCCTGCTTTATAGGCAGCCAGTAAAACATTTTTTTCCCAAGAGGCAAGGGAGGAACAGAGGAAAGCAAATAGCATGTTAAAATAGATGACTAGAGTTATTCAGTCAGGATTAAGGTTGGCTCTTCAATTATCAGAACGATGACTGTAATCAACTGATAAACACCTGATGCCTTCTGGGAACTCTGATCAGGGAGCTAAACAAATTTTTCGCAATGTTGTTTCTGTCACCTATCATAACAAATGAAAGGGTAATCAGCAAAATGGCAGGTTAAGGAGACAAGGATTGACCAGGTCCATGTAAAGAGAAAATATATTGTTCACATGCAGCAGATGCTGCAATGACAGGGCTCGTGAATTTTAACAGCAACCAATATTTGATCCCCGTAGGCTATGTAATGTGGGTAAAAACATTGCCAGAAAGGATGGGCCTATTGTTCACTCGGACAGTAGCTCAGTGGCACCTCTTTCATTAATAGCCATAATAAGCAGTTTCGAGACAGTCACCTGAGGTGGCAAGGGCATGAAAAATTGTTGAAGCACAGAATAAGGGATTCAGCAATGAGACCTCTCGCCAAACTAGTCTCCCCACCATATGCAGAGGATGCTAATCCCAAGGCTTTCCACCCCAAGTTGTTGCAAAATAATACTTTGTTAAAGGGGGATAGAAAAGGAATGCTGAGCAGACCCAAAAAGAGATTACGTTCCCCAGACTGACAGGCTGAAGAGCCCAGCGTCATTTCTCCATTTCCCTCACCTGCCAAGAGCACATGTGAAAGAAACTTTTTAAAATAGGGAACATGTTCATTTTAAAAGAAAACGCATGACACTGGTCTACAGAGTGGAAACTAGTGGTATCTTAGTTCTAACATCAGTAAATGTGGATGAATATTTGGCTGAACAGTATGATTTAAATTGAGGAAAGTGACTTCTTCCTGTACTAATGCTTAAATCTGGGAAAAAGGAGGTAGAAACAGTGAAGGCAATATTCACCCTGTTTTTTCTGCCACGTCATTTACCCTCACCCTTCCATTCATTTTATTTTTTTTCCTAAGCAAGAAGACAAAGCAACATTTACACAAAGTAAAAATTAATAAACACAACCAGGACCTGGTACATATAAATGAGGAGTAAAAAAAAAATAAATAACCTCAACACCAGAATTGGTCACTGAGTGAAGAGTACAGGCTGATATTTCATACAGTAATCTCACATTTCAGCTACCACCACAGATGCTGGAAGAAGGCACTGTTTTTTCACATTCCTTGCACACTGTGGGAGAAAACATTCTGTATCCAGGAAGACTTCTGTCAATAACTTTGGAACCCAGGCGATTTTATTATCCCACAAAATTCATCACGCTACCAAGCAGTCAGAGATAAATTTTGTGGAGGGCAGTTTATAGGGACAGGTCAGTGACCAAACTGGAGGTGCTCTCAAATATCATGTTCTGCTCTCAGTTGAATCTCTGCGTCAAATCTATAATGGGGCTACCAAAAAGAATAGTACTAAATAATGCTGCCATTATGAAAATATATTACCTGGGAGATAAATCTTCATTTTACTGTATTGCTGTTATACATATACATGCAAAGGTGCACCACATGATAGAAAAATGAAATGAGGGATAATTCCTAAAGAAATCAACATGTGGCACTGACATCTGCAGGGGCAGCTAATAAGATATAGACACAAAGCTTGCACACTAGGTCAGTGGTTTGACACCAGGCCTAAAGTCATTGCTATTTGTCAGCTGGTCATGAGTCACTGTGACCCAAGTCAGCGGCTACAGCCTCAACTCTAATGGGCAGCTTAAATAAAAAAGGAAAACTTCATCGTGAGTGTCCTTTCTTTCACCTTGAGCAGAGGTTAAGTTGGCAAGGAGGCTGAAACAGATCCCAGAAGTATCTCCACGGGAGGAGTTTCCAGGCAAGCCACTCGATGTGACCATCTTTTCAGTGCTGTCTGCCTCTGGTTTGGTCAAACAGTTTGATCAGGCTGATCCTGGGGACATGGGATGAGAAGAATCCCACCCTACCTCTGTAGACAGCATGCCATGGTTTGGGATCCTACTACCTTGATTTCTGTAGCAAAGGCTTAATCTGCAGTATGTGTTCTAGAGGAGTCTGCAGTCTCCATGTATAACTCTCCAATCTTGAAGCATTTCAAGGAGGAATTTACAATTTATTCCTGTGATTAACTATCCTCATTGCCAAAACCATGTCCTGTTTTAATCAGAATTTGTCTAGCTTCAACTTCCACCAATTACTGCTATAGTTGATGTTATTACACCGAGAAGCCCTTCTTACTAAAGTTCTGTTCCTCATGTAAATACTAATTAAAAGACCGACCAAGACACTCAAAAATCTTCCCTTTCATAATCTAAAATGGAATGAGTTTGCTGTTTCCCTATAAATGAAGTTACCTAATTCCTAAGCAGTCACATGTCACTGCTGAGGCTTTAGAAGTCCCATTTATTGACCTCTGCATTGAACTGTGGGCATGAGAAACTTCACGTGATGATGCAGTGGCTGCCGCATCAAAGCCAAATCCTCAGGAACTGTAGTCTTTTCTACTGAACATTCTCCTGCTCATCCACAAGTGCTTAGTAGCATGAAGCCAGAACTAACCCCTGCACTCTAAACAGTCAAATTGAAGACACTCAACAATTCCTCAGTACTCACGTCTTTAGACTTAAGTAAATAGGTGGGATTTTTTTTAATTAATCAGTGCCCTTTTGATTTCCCTGTGACTCAATTTCTCCAGAAGCAAATTATCTCCTTAAAAATATGTGTACATATACACATACGTGTATGTACATACCTACCAAAAATACCACTGACATTTCCAAGAGCAGGCAACTGCAGACACTCCCACAAGTCAGGGCAGACAAACATTTCAGCGTGAGCTCATCCAGCTTCTAGCAGAGGGCAGCACTCACGTAACATCTTAGGAATGGGTTTTTTTTCATCAGTTAGAGAAGAAGAAACCCATAAATAACATAAAACAAGCAAGACCTCATCACCTTATCTAGACTTTTCTGCAGCTGACACTGGAGCTGCCAGAAGTGCTGTAAGTGGGTTGGTTCTTCACTGTATTCAAGGGCTCTTGAGTCCTAACACACTTGTGGCAGTTGGGCTTTTTCTCAATATGCATTGCAAGTGCATTCACAAAAGCAAAACAACCATCAAAAGTCACAGGGAAGTCTCTCTTTTTATGAAGTGTTATTCCCTGACCTAAATCAGTCTTTGCCTTTGAATCAGTTTATGTTACTCCCTATTTAGCAGATTGATTGCTGCTATGGCAACCGCACATCCTGCTGTACAGACATAAGTATTAGTCCTTGATACACTCCTTGCTTATGTTCTCTCACCAAATGCACTCTGTGCAAGTTCAGAATTAGAAAATATCTGGGGAATTAATTTGCTTTGACATTGCTGTTATCTAGGTTGCATTGTTTTGCAAAGATAAAATAAGGCTGAAGGTGTAAAGTAAAGTTCACATTCATGCAGCTAACAACAAGCTCTAGGAGCAGCACAGGGAATCAGCCTCCCCACATCAATTTTTCTTATCTAGGGGTAGCAAAACATCAGCCCAATGTCAAATTTAGATACCAGAGTTAAGTTCATAGAGCTAAGGAAAGACATTCCCATGGTTTTAAGAAGTTCCTAGGCAATCCATTTCTCAGATGGAAGAGAATAAAATGGGATAGAAAGAAACAGACTTCTAACTGTCTGTATGTGTCTGCTACTGGTTCAGACTGCTGTCTATGTAGGAAATTGGTGAGATAGCTCAGAAAGGGTGGTACCTGACTTGGAAACATTAAATGTTGTTAATGAAGGTCAAATGACAGTGACTGTGGTTGTCTGGCAAAGAGATATCGATGTTCATATCAGTACAGCTAAATGGAAAGGGTCTCTTGGGAATTGGCCATCCATGAAAACAAATCCTTTAGATATTCCCTTGCCAGGATCTTTGCTTTTATCCCACCAATTTCAATAGCACTCTGCATGACCGATACAAATGGATGCTCATGGGAGACAAAGAGCCCTTCCATATTGGTTTTATACTAAATCCCTTCCTTTCCTCACTATTTCATGGTCTGGAGTGGCTATCAGACTTTCATCGGCAGAAAGGAGAAAAAACTCTGTACAGTTTAAATGGGAACAAAACTAAAAGGGATGCCTGGAAATTACCTCTGTGGCAGTACAGATTTTAAATAGAGAACAACCCACTTTCTGGGGTTTTTTAAGCTTCCTTCCTCCGCAGCTTTTAAGTGAGAGATACTTTTCTATTAAGTTACCAGAGCTTGTATATAAAGCTACTGAAATAATCATTTTGTGTTTATATTTACAGGTATTTTTTACAAAGGTAGAAAGACATCCTATTCTCATCTGTTCTGAAGAGATACTGTTTTCTTGACCATAAATGTGACAAAAGCACAATGCTAAAATATGCGGGTTTTTTCTTGAGATGTAAGAAATGACCCACAAAAAAATTACCCCTAAGCCACTAAACAGAATGGATTGAAACCCCAGTAATAAAATATAAATAACATCTGCAGGGAAAACTTCTCAACCTAACTTATAACAAAATATTGTGTAGAACTTTATTAAGCAAAAATAGGAGGATGTACTGACACTTGTACAGAGACTTAGGTGTGGAAGAAAACAAGAGAAGCTGTGAAAGTCAAAGCTGACAGAGTCAAAAGCCATGGATCTGAGAGGCTCCAGGGAGTATTTAGGTGCACTTTGATCAATAGATATCCAAAAAAGCTAGAATTCACATTCTTCCTTTCTCCCTGGTCCCTCAATAACATAAAGCTCAAAAGGCAAAGCAACACATGGACAAGGAGGTAAAGGAAGGGAAATAGGTATATTGTGTTCCTGATACCTTTTTCAATAAAGAATCAGCGTTCTTTAGACCAACTGCTAAATGGATCTCCTTGTAGGCATCAGTAGAAGAACAGCACAGTGAAGGAGTTTATTGCAGGAATTCACCCTCTTCCAAAGAGCAGGGAAAGTAGTTACATGTTGATCTGCAAAGACCATTCCATGGATTTCATCAAATCCAAAAGAAATTGGTAACAGACTGGGTGCTGGTGAAGATATGAACTTGATGGGCTGGAGTGGGCAAAGGCTAGACTTTGTCAATCCTCTGTCATCCTTATATGAAAATGTCAGCTGCTACCTGAAGCATCAACTGCTAAAAAGTGGGGGCATGTACAGCATCTGCCACTATTTCCTTTAATTTTCTTCTATTGCCTCATGTGTGACAAACCCTGCACTCAGCAATAAACCGCCCACCTATAACAGAGGCCTCCAAAATCACTGTACTGCTGCAACAGTCAGGCCAGTTGCTCTTGCAGCACATATGACCCTATGATTTTCTGTTCACCCCGAAATACCTGGAATGGCAGATCATTCTGCAGAAGAGGACTTTATTTAGTCATTGATGAAGTCATTACAGGATGCAGGACAGAGATCTCTGAGCAAGATACTGATTTGCAGGCTGGAAAGGTAGGGGTCATCCAGCAGCAGCAGATTTTCTAGATGCAGAAGAACATGGTAAGTCAAAGAAAGAGAAGGCAAAGGAGTGGAAAAAGACATTAAAGGCAAAAGGTCTGGGAGCAACCAGCTGAATGTGACTCAATGAGAGAAAAGGAGAAATGAACATCATATAAGTGGAGTCAAAAAAAGTATTGCAATGGGTAAAGATGACTGTAGACACTTCAGTCTAAAGGGGTATCAGAGATGGTGGGAGCGGAGGAGGTAGGACAGGAAGCTGTTTCAATAGCTGAGATGAGATGGAATGAAATATTTTACACTGTGATCAGAAAACGAAAGGTAAACCTCCACGAAATTACTGTGGGGAGAGAAAAATCCAATGCATGGGCTCATCAACACTGGGCCTTCCTGACAGGGATAGAGTAAAATATAAACTACACTGAAAGGGCATATGGCTACCTACCAGCAGAGCTTGCAACAATGGGCTATGGTATTATCTGGAGGGTACAGCTCTTTCTATGACAAAATTGCTAAGCTGGTTGTGGGTCTCCCTTATGATTTCATCACAGCTTCTTGAAACTCATTTAAGGCATTTACCCAGTTTTTGATGAAACTCAGAAAACGACCCAGCTGTGAATTGAAATGTGCGCTTTTAACTGGGAGTTAACAGATTTGGGCTGATGGCCATGTAAAAATATAAAGCAGCTACAGGAAAGTATCTGTTTTAGGAAAGTGGTGTGGCAAATTTTGACAATCAGACATTAGCTAGAACTTACACAGGCAGGGATTGCCTCATTCAAAAAAAAGCCTTTTTTTTGGTCATTACCATGATACTCATCACACATAAAATACGGCGTCATTTCTTTTTTTATTACCCTGTAATCTCATACAAATATATTTCATAGGCACTTTTCCAGGGGTATCCATATATGCCTCACACATTAGCCTATCACAGTTATATGAACTTACATTCATACACCCCACGTGAGAAACAGGCATTAAGTGTTCAGGTTTATAATTATAAGTAATTCAAAATATCAAACTACAAAACCTTATTAATTGCTTCAAGATAGTGTGCCCAACAACAGAAAAAAGCAGAACATAGACAAGTTCATCTGGGTGTTGTACACAGCAGAAGGAAGATAATTCATCACCAAATCACTTCCAGAAAACGCCTAGGTATGTTATTTAGGATGCCTGCAGGCAAAACATGTTCAGGACGTAGTAGAAGATATATCTATGTGCTCCAATGTTTTGTGAAATCTCATGATTCTGCCATTAAACCAGGACTGCAACAGCTGAGTTTTCTGTCTGTATCTTGCATTTCTATCCAGTGCAGCCCCTTGACCTTGAAGAAGTTGTGGCTGCACCTCTCAGGCATGCTAACCCATTGACAGATGAACAACTCATCCTAGAGGGCTGTGTAAGCATCTGTGTGTGTGTGTGTGTGTGTGTCTATTTGATACCACATTGCTCATTCTTACCTTCTCATCACTTGAGAAGCACTGACTTTCAGTGTTCCTGTACTGGAGGATTTTTTGACATAACTACAAAAATCTCTGTCTGTTGTCCCTACACATCTGCATATCAGAGAGGAATTCAAATGTACTAACTCTTTGTAAGAACAGTCTTACTGCTGCACTAATGTGCCTGTACCTGCAATTATACCCATAATGAATCTTATACATAACATTTCTTTGCGTAGTCAAGCCCAGAATAAGTAAAGGCAGATTAGTAAGTGACAAAGAAAACGTTGGCTACCACGATGTGCAAGGTTAGACTAGAAGTACTTCACGCCTGCTACACACGAAAGTCTCAATCGATCAGCCTTCCATATATAATGCAGCCTCCATTACATTTGAAGCATTAACTTCAGCTTTTAAACACTGTTATCTGTTGGGGCATCTGCTTCTACAGCCACATGTCACAGCATACACAAGTTCACAGAGAAACATCCATGCAGAAATCAAATTCGTTTTTTATAGCTATTCTATCACATCACACATAGCATTTAATCTCCAATACAGGTAGAAGTTCTACACTCTACAGGTGCAACATTAATTTTTCTATTGCACCAAGCTTAAGAGATTGACCAGCAAATCTCCAGTGCCAGTTCTGTGCACACAGTAGGATATTCTTCTGTGCTTCATTCCTCAGTTGCAGATTTTATGGAAAACCTTCAGAGACAGGTGGCAGCAGAAGGTCACTGAAGAAAAATGTCATAAAAAAACCTCATCGCTAAGAAAGATGTAGAGATTGCATGCGTGGGGTTTTTCGTTTGTTTGTTTGTTTGTTTTTTGTTGTTGTTTTTTGGTTGGGTTTTTTGTGTTTTGTGGTTTGTTTGTTTGGGTTTTTTTTGATATATGCTTGCATATATTTACATTGCTTCAAGAGGAAGTTTACATCACATAATCATTTGACAGGACAAAAGCAGTGACATACATTCTTCTAGGCCCAGATTCACCAGGTTCATAAAGACAAGGGAATCAGTTTGCAGACTCGGTGAGAAAACTCACTGGCCAGGTTAGATTACAGGAAAATCAGCCAAACATTCACCTTGTAACTTTTTGCTTCTGATACAAAAAAGTAAAGAAGGAGACGCCCTAAACAGCTTTCAGATTTGCCATTTTAAACTCAGCAAAAGAAGATACCATTATCTTTAGCTGACACCTTGGCCATCTTTCAGCAACCTGCTTGAAGATGTCCTCCAGCTCTCCCCTTAAAACAGGCATCCACTCTCCAGAAAATGGATACAGTGCATGATTCCTACCCACTTGATATACAATCCTTTTTCTTTGGAACAGAATTGCAATTCCGTACGATGCAATAGCTCAGGATCTGTACACAGTTTTACAGCCAGTGGAGTTTTGGCACAGAGCACGGAGACTTCAATAAGCTAATGGTGCAATACTACGCTGTGGAAATTTGTGACTTTACAAGATTATTTTTTTCAAATCCACAGGAAAAATAAAACCAGACCTTGATACTACTAAAGCAGAATGTCATCTATTTTCTTGGTTCAGAATATTTTGCAAAAAAAGAGACAGGAAACATTTTGGGTGTTGCCTAAAAGATGACTGTGCAGTTTTGAAATGGAATCTACAGGAATATTCTGTTTTAGAACCTCCTGACTATTCATGTACTCCAAAGACACTGAATAAGGAAAACAAAATCTGCTGATTTACTATTTTCCCTTCATTAACTAGTATCCAGAGTACAGTATGCAAAGTTCTTCAAATGAGAAATGTTTACTCAAAAACCATACACGTTCTTTAACTTATCTGCTGCAATAAAGCATTAAAAGGCAAATAGTTGACTTTGCCTTACATGTTTGTTTACAATGACATGGAAATTACAGTGAACAAGCCTCCTAACCTTTCAAGGCTTCATCTATATTTGGAGGTTTTGCCACAATGCATGTAATTACTAAATGTGCTTTTCTACCAATAAACAAAAAGCCCTAAAGATGGCATAATTATACTGAAATAGAGGGTGATGTTACCAATTATTCTGTGCATGAGTAGATCTACTTAAGTACAAGTATTTCCACATTGGTAGAACGGGATCTACCTGGGAACAGAAAAAAGAGTGTTGTATTGTTCTTGTGGTTAACACCACTAGAAAGCCAGGATACTTCACATAGCAGCTGCCTTTGGAGTCTTAAGCACATACAGAGGACAGAACGATTTATCTGTGCATATCATTTTCTCAATAAATCACAGAATCACAGAATCACAGAATTGTGGTGGTTGGAAGGGACCTCAGAGATCATCGAGTCCAACCACAAAA
>JAOQGH010000019.1:69314725-69420287 GCA_025769975.1 Gallinago jamesoni | reverse complement strand
CTGATACAAGCCAGGATGCTGTTGGCCTTCTTGGCCACCTGGGCACACTGCTGGCTCATGTTCAGCCGACAGTCGACAGTCGACCAACACAAATGTACTACTTTGAAATTAAGAAAATAAATATGACACAAAGCTGAAATATTTCAGAAAGACCCTGAACTTCACTTGGGGTTTGCCTCCTTCTACAGGAATTTCTGCTTCGACCAGAGATGGATTCTAGAGATTCGCCATCCTGTATTTGTTTCATGATACATTGCATTCTTGGTGGCCAGAGACCAAATTATCTTTCAGTAATGATGTCATAAATCTAATGCAGCTTCACTGAGCACTGTGAGGTCAATATGATATGTACAAACTACTCAAAGAGAATTTAGCTCCCAGTACTTAGTATAAAAATGAGAAAAGTTTTTGAAGTTCCTACTAACAAGTGAACTTGAAGACTTGGTCCTATTATTAAAGACAATGTTTGGAAACAAATGGTTCTGAGACCATTTGGCAAGCAGAAAGGAAAAGCATTGTCATTTGCATAGGACAGCTGGCAATTACCCTAGATGTAGATTTCTGTTGACTTCCTTCATGCACCAATTATGTTCTACAAATGGACAGAGACTAGCTCACAAGACATTGTCAGCGTTTCACTCCATTCCACTTGAGAGTCCTCACTCCACTGAAACACCAGTCTCCTGTATCATGTGCCTGTGAGCCCCTGTTTCAAAGATGTTGTATCACAGTGTCCTGGGGAAAGAGGGGAAGATGTGATGTGGGACCAGGAAGGTAGGGCAGCTTGAGGAGCAAATAGTGGCAAATGGGTTGAAAAGATTAAGCTAGAACCTGTAAATTCCTTACCTAAATTTTTAAATTCAGCTGGGACAATTTAACCCATAATCCTAAGAAAGGTCAATGGGACTAATTTCCCATTTTAGGATTGTCTGAAGCTGGTTAAAATCATGTTGACAATTCCAGAAGACAACGGACTAACTGTTATGAATGGAAAGTGCAAAATAATCTTCCAGGTCAAACCACAGAGGAAGGTTTGAGCCTTTCTTGTTTCCACAGAAATAACATTAGTTTGGTTTCCTGGAAATCTTGCAACATGAAAACATGAGGCAACACAAAGCTGCTACGTCTGGTTCATTCTGGTTCTCACATTTACTACACAGAAGAATCTATCCTTGTGTTCAAAATACAGATTATCAAGATAGAAAAAAGTATTAAAATCTACACTGAATCTGTTAGGTTTCCATATATGGCATGCTAATTTGTTTTGTAAGATCCTCACCTATGCCTCTTTTGTGATAGTGTAATTATTTTTGCAGAGATACTTGAGGAATACTGCTTCCATTTCAGAGTAACTTTCATACTTTTCATCCATCCATATCCTATTAATATGATAATTACATATTCTATTCTAATATCAAATATTCTTTTTTTTTCTTTCAAAGTTACTGTAGACTTACAACCAGATCATTGGGAAGAAATGAGATCAA
This sequence comes from Gallinago jamesoni, assembly GCA_025769975.1. Taxonomy (NCBI): domain Eukaryota; kingdom Metazoa; phylum Chordata; class Aves; order Charadriiformes; family Scolopacidae; genus Gallinago; species Gallinago jamesoni. Next base: position 69,418,800 of record JAOQGH010000019.1, on the reverse strand, counting down.
AAGAGAAAAGTATGTGCTTAATGCCAGTACTGTGCTTATGAGAAGAAAATAACAGAGTAGCTGCTACCATCCCAATCCATTATTCCTAAAAGAGGATCATCAAGCCCTTGCATAGCTGGTTAAATAAATAAATATTTTCTTTTTAGTTCTATTGGACAAAACATATTTGTTGCAAGAAAGTAATGGGAGAGCTCCTTGAGGACTTGCGCCTTTCACTATACACATATGAAACTTCATTCTTCAACAGCAACGAATACATAGCATTAAAAATGATCCAGAGACATTAATCACAGAATTACTGTGGTAAGGCAAAGACAGGGCATTAATTCATACTGTCATCAACATTATCCTGGCATTATGAAGATCATTGGACCGAGAAAGGTGGAGGCAGCACCAAGTTGGCCAATGGCTCTGCCCAATGGCACATCCCATTCTGTCCCAGGCAGAGAGTTTACAGAAACACCATGTGCAGTGAGATCTCCTCCACTTTTCTATTTCTATGTCTGCATGTTTCACAATCCCTCACTTCCAGAAACAAGTAGGAGAGTTTGCACAAGAATAAACATATTTGCTAAGAATGAAGCAAAACCTAGAGAAATGCCATAATTTGTTCTGTTAAGAGCTACCCAACACATTTTCCCAGACTGGATTTAGTAAATACAAATATGACACTTTCAGGATGATCAGAAGAAGAAAAAATGAAGCTTTTTCTCATAAAATAAGCTGCATTAAATGCATTTTTCTTTAAATACTGGAAATGCCTCTCAGGAAGTACACTTTTCATCAAGTCACAATTGACAGAAGTATGGAGAAATGAAGGTAAATTAAGCCATTGCAAAAATCCAGGGCACAGAAGCTAAACACTTCCATATGATAGAGAAAGTGATGAGGATTAAGAAGACTAAAGACAAATGGGTGACCAGAAAGGCTAATGAAACAACAATCCTGCAATGATCAAAGAAAGAAATAAAACTAGTTTCTTAAATGTGGCAGAGGTTACTAATAGACTGCAAGTGATCAGGTCATCAAGGTGTTGTAGAAAGAGTAAGGCTACACAAGCACACTCTACTGCCTTTCCCCAAAACAGTCTCCTTTAAATTATATATCCAGAAGAGGTTTGGAATTTCTCATGGGTTCATATACAAGCTTTAATTCCAAAACATGTTTAATCATTTTCCTGTCTCCCAGATGGAAGAAACAGATAACATCTTCCTAGGTCTGCTTTCAGTACCTGCCTACTCCATCCTCTCTTGGGCTGAGGTATCTTCTGTTTCAGTTTGTTGACTTGAAAGAACTATAGGGAAATCTGAGATAAGATATGTAGTATGCATTTAAAAAGGAAGACTGTAACTAGACATAATAGACAAAAAAATAAAATCAAGTTAATCTGTCAATTTTGAATTGCAAAATAAACATGCAGCATTTAAGAAGTCAGTAAAAAAGATTTGGTGGTTTTTTTCAGTAAAAATATACCAGGTTTTAGACAAAGGTTTCAGTTCCTTTAAATACATTTTTAACAATGAAAGAAAGCTGCCAGTTTATTCACCTCCAATGCAATTAGTCATTGCTACCAAATGTATGTTTTGGAGTAGAGGCTTTTATTTACATAAGTATATGACAAATGCATATTAAATACCAACAAATAATGCTATAAATACAGTCTAAAGACATATGTTTTCAAATTAAGGGATAATAAAATGGCGTTTTTTAATATGTGAGAACCTAACACAAAGGATAACACTTTTGTCTGCCATTAGGTAAAGAAGTACTTATTCAAAGATACAGATCTAATTATTCAGCTTCTTGTAATAAACTTAACACCTTTGAGTTGATTTACTTCCAATACTTATACCAAGTACCTGACAACTTTCTGCTATAAGAAGTTGACTTTTTAATGCTGAGTAGAAAAAAAGAATCATAAGACAAGTTATTATTTCTCCTTTCTTTTGGAGTTAAAAATAGGATTGTTTTGTGTGTATGTCATTGGTGGAAGGCAGTAGCAGTCACCTAGGCAGCCAAAGAAAAATCAAAACAAAGAGAGTTTGCTAGCATACCAGTTCTCCTTGTTACACAGTTTTAGGTGCAGAATCACAGCTAACTAAAATCACCAGACTGCAAGCAGTGCAGGGATACAGCACAGGATTTTAAACATGCACTTCAGCCAACAACACAGTCCTGCCTTTGTAAGTGCCAAAGTTTCATGCTTAATCATAAACATCATTCTGGTTTCAAAATCAACTGCTAGTTGTTAGGGCACAGCAAGGGTTTGTATGGCTAAGATATAACCAATTAATGGCAAACTTAAAAGTTAGACAATGCTAGAAGTGAGATACGATGTTACATCTTTGTAGGGATCTTGCTAGGTTAACGACTATACTAACTTGCATATTTTACCACTCTAATATACCACAAAACTACCTTCTATCTAAAAAGCAGTGTATGATTAGCATAGCCAGACTTGGACTACCTAAGAGATCAAAAGGTGTACCCAAGGGGGATAAACCTTGATGTGCTACAGCACCCAAGCTATAATGTTTGCAAGAAGCAAACTTTTCTACCTGTCTAAATCTCAGCTCAGCAGATGTATATTTGCAAAGGTGAGAGTACTAATAATCACAATTTACATGTTGCTTGCTGGAGCTTAACACATAGTTACTTGTGTTCATATTCAAAAGGATTCAGCTCAGAGACGACGTTGCTTCATCTCAGAGAAGACTAGACCAGCGTAGGCTGGGTCTCCACCACCTTGCTTAACTTAAGTCACCAATGTCCAACACCACCTCTTCTCACACCGTGGCAATAATTTGGTACATCCAGAGCAAAGAATACTGGTATGTATTGGCTTCTCTGTTCCCAAGAAAAGAGAACCCCTTCTTTCAGACACAGTTTGTTAGACATTCCTAATGAAAGCACTTGGTTCACTTCTGCATAGTGGTGACAGAGACTTAGAAATTCCATAAACAGGCATCACTGCAAGACTGTGGAATTGGCATCTGCAAACACATATATGCCTTAGTCAAGCCTGGGTAAAAAAGAAACACTTAATTTTGCACATCTTTAAAATACCAACCTACTTACAAGCATACAAAATTGACTTGTGTTCCTGCAACTGCTCAAAAAGTTGCTGTCAATTTGTTACAAAACCTGAAGCCAGAAAAATATGGCTTAGTTTTGTGTATTAAGAAAATTCTTTACGCACCTACAATTGTAGAGAAGAAAAAGAAAAATATGCAGTTCAGCCCTGCTACAGCTCAACCACCATTTTTCCCCAAGTTTACTAGCAGATCAGGGCGCCCTGGAATCTTTTGAAGGCAATCCATCAGGATACCTACAAGATCTGGCATTAAAAACAAATGGAGGATATTAGAAATGTTGATAAATAGAAAGTGTTCAGTCTTCATGTTACTGAGACTGCAGATATCAAGAAACTGTTCAAACAGTATAATGAGGTCAAAAAACCAAGAGGTCACATGAAGTGAGTCTGGGGACACACTGGCCAGCAAAAGGGGTAATGAAAAGTTCATTTGCAGAGGGATAATTAATGTAACACTGTATACAATCAAAATTTTCTATTTTAATTAAAAAAATCCAGAGGATATAAAGAGTATATATGCAATAGAGGAGAAAATGGAACAGTAAAGTTAGGCCATGTGGTTTCTGTCTTTTGAAGATAGATGTTAAGCTTAACAAACCCAAGAATTTTTGATTCAATAATAAAAAATTATTAAAGAAAATCTGCTCAGACACTGCTGTTTATCTTCAGTTATTCACTAAGAAAGGAGCAGACTTTTTAAAATACTCATATAATCAATAAGATATACTTTAATGGACAATTCCCATAAAGAAAGTTGTTATCCAAGCATTTAAAATGAAACCATCTGATTTCCTCCCCTCCCACCCCCAAACTCAACCATATAATTGAAGCTGATTTCTACTCCCTCTTATTAGTTTTATCTCAAAAAAAAAAAAAATAGCCAACAAAGCAGGTTGTATCTCACATCCTATATAGCAGAAAAAATATAATCAGCTAAATCCAAATTTTGTCATAAGTTTTAAATAGCCTGTTGGCTTGCAGGACACAGTCAGTTTTCCATCAAAAAAAAGCAGCAAAAAGTTGGGAACAGAAGAAAAGGAACCAAGGGCCATAGAGAAGATGATAGCAAGTGAAACTATCACCTTTCCATTGCAGCCAATGCACTCAAAAGAATTGGGTGAACAATAATATTTAGAAACTTTAATACCTAATATTTTATGTAAGCCCAGGAAATATGTGTAAACTACCATCTTAACTACTTTAAAACAATGCCATAATAGAAGTCAGTTACCTTTGCCTCAACAAGGGAGTTAGAAGCCCAAGGATTATATTTGAAATGAGAGTTTTCATTCTATTTTTACAGTAAGAGGTCACCACAAATAGTGTTAAAGTGAAATGAAGATGGAAGATAAAATTATTGAATGTGCGCTACTTACTGCTTTCATCAAATGCATTGCAAAAACATAGCAAAAGCAAATAATCCTGTAGAGATATATGATCTCTAGATAATTTCTCATGCCCTGAGATTTATTTCTACACAAACTGTGTTTGTAGTTACCAAGTTGTGAGCAAATAAATAAGCTACGTAAGCAATTTTTTGTGTGTCAATAGATGACCTTTGGTACCTCTTGGATCTGTTTTTGCTTGCAGAAATAGGTGCCACAAACACAAACCAAGCAGGGGTACTGAGCAGAACTGAATCATGTAAGTAGATTCTGGAAATACAAAGCACAACTTACCAAAAAAATATTCACTCTTTTCTCCTGCACTGCAACTATTTACCAGAGATCAGTGTTCTATCAACAATTTTGGAAGCATGCATATATATAAAAAAAAAAAGGTTTCATCTTTGCTCCTTGTGCAGCCAAAGTCTTGTTGCCATCTCTTCCTACTTCACTTACGATGCTGAAAGCAATCAGCCTGACACACACCTCTTCCAGGTAGGATTGCTGGGACAGTTCAGCATTTACAACTCTGCACTATCTGAAACAGGTACCACGTTCTCTGACAGAGGTCTTCCCTGGTGGTGCCATGTGCCTTCTGGAGACTCATCATCCCTTTCAACAAGACAAGGGATTAGACTTTTTTACCTGGTACTGGGTATTTTTAGTACCAGTATTACAAACCACAGTTTTTCTCTTATTTGCCATATTGTTATAATTCTGATTATCTAGATTCTTTGCAGGAATAAGCTCACCTCAGTAAACCCATGAATTACTTTATCTACTACTAAATTTCAGTGCCAGTATTTCCAGCAACAAATTAATTAGCTGGATCAGCTTAAACATAGCATTTGCTCCAGACTGAAGCACAGATCTCATCTGCTCTAATATTGTGCATTGCTGCCATTTTGCTTCCAATTACATTTGCTATGTTGATACTACACTGATACTACTTCAAGCAAAACCTTGCAAAAGTGATATAGTCCTTTTTAATTTTCTTGCATCTTTTGTCAAATTGTTTTAGGCTCAACCTTTCCTTCCACAGAGAAAGGGCAAAAATCTTCATCTTTCATGGGCCTTAGGCATGAAAAAGGGGTGAGCTTTAGATCTGCAAGTCTCAAAAAACTCATAAGATACCTACTGCCAACTCTGTTTCCTCTCCGCCAGGAAATGCACAGCCAGAAAACTATCCCAAAAACATAGCCCAGGCAACACACAGTTTAGAAGGCAAGAGGATGCTGAATTTCTGTTCCCATCTTAATTATCTTTGCTCTGGTATTAACTGTTTCTTCCAGTCCCAGGCTAGAAGACCAGGGATAAGCTGACCACGGATGGCTCCTGTGTATTCTCTGCTGTTTGACTGGTGGTCAAAATAGAGATAGAAGATGTTATTCAGAGTTTCATAATTTGTCTGTTATTGGGCTATCATGGGGAAACAGTCTTCATAACTAAAACCTTGAAGTCTCAAGAACTCTTGTCCTTGAATCAGCTCGACAGCAGTATTTAACAACTTACAACTGTATCACAATGTTGGTTAACATCAAAATTTGATATTTTTTTTTCTATTTTTGCCTGCAGGTTTCAGTTTTTTGAGGCAGTCACTGCTGGAAAGGAATATGTTACTCTCTATGAAAACAAATTCATTACCTCAGTTCCCCTCATACAATTTTTATTCTTTATTCCAACAAGGAAGAAGTAAAAAGCAATTGTCTTAGACTGGGACAGTAGCTTTGTTGAGACCCTCGGACACTAAGCACTGATACAGATAATCTAGTGGTTTATTGCTGATATGCATTTTCTGAATTCCTAGATCATTAGCAGTAACAGTGTCAACATATTAAGCCTATGACTGACCAAAATAATTGCAGGGAACATTTTGCACAGGAAGCACTCTTGCATTCCACACACACAACAATGCCTTTTAAACAAACTAAATACTACAAATTACAGTAGTGTCGAGACAGGAAGGATCCATATTCTGTTCTAAACCAGGTTTAAGGTCCGAGAGAGCAATTCACACTATTATTTTGTTGGTTTTTTTTTTTTAATTCTAATCCTTTTTGCATTCAAAGGTAGCAACATCTGAAGTGGTCAAGGAAGCACAGGAGGATAAAACCTGAACTGCTGACATGGTCTTCAGCACCATCCTGTACAAATCAGAGCACTGCAGGCAAGGAAACTGCCATTTCACTCACCTGGTTCCTGACAGTCCAGCAGTCGAATTCATTAGCCTTATACAAGCCCATTTTACAAAATGAACTGGTTTAGGCAACTGACAGTTGGTAAGGGCACTTTCATTAAATTAATTGAATTTTCAAGGAACAGCACACATAGGATTTAAGCTTTTTCTAGACTGCTGATGCCCTCTGAAAGACATTAGTTTCTTAAAAATCTTCCCAATAAAAATTCTCCCACAAAATAGCCATCATCAGCAAGACCAACTCAGCAGGCCAGGTATAAAGCTACTTAATTAAACAACAGCAGTAGCAACCCCTCAAAACAGTGGTTCTTGGCATGTGACATATGGAGCCTTTTGTAACCCTGAATCTCGATGTGTGACTAGAGACAAGAAACGAAGATCAGTCTCTTGCCAGAGCCTTGATAAGTCACACGTTTACAACAACAGCTCCTTATGAACAGTGTTAAGGGAGCATTTTTCCATTTGTCTTTTCACACACACAATAGTTGGTCACAGCAGTATCTGTGTCCCTAATCTGATTAGCTCAATGGTGTCTAAAAGTCTCTACTCCTACAGCAGTCAATTTGCAGTTAAGTATTGAGCTGAAATAAAGAAACAATTAACAAAGCGGAGGTGGGCATAGATGTTTGGAAGCACGGAGGAGAGGAAATGAAGTGCCAGAAGCCATAGGTTTTGCACTGCCAGAGTGCATCGCTTGCTCCGTCTGGTCTTTTCCCTGCATAGAAGCACCACATTCAGCTTTGCTGCCTGTTTGTTTGTGTGCATGGAGGATTCAACACCACAAACTGCACAAATTCCACCCACAAAAGGTACAAGCCTGTTCTCTTTGGTCAAAATAGGTTTGGTGGTTTTTCGTTTGGGGTTTTGGTTTTTTGTGTGGTTTTTTTTGGTTTGCCTTTTTTTTTTTTAATGTCTGACTACATTCTCATTAGTGTAAGGAATAGAAAAATTCAGTACAACTCATGCACCAGTCTGCCTGAACACAAAAACCAATACCTTGCGCATCCTTTTGATAAATACTCAGTTGGCTAAGCTCCAATTTACTACTAAAGCACAGTTCTGTTCCTGTTCAAACCGAACCTTTTTCCAGGCAGGATGGAAAACAGTACTGGCCAAACATACAGGTCATTCTCCCAGACAAGAAAATATACTAAATTAAGGATAACAATTTAATATTAGCATTTTGGGGTTGTTTTGTTTTGGTTTTTACATATTCTGAATTCAGAAAGAAGCTCAGAACCACTGGATTAAAACATGCAGATAAACCCCACAGACTTAGATATACCTAAATTCTCATATTCTTAATTGCCTCGTCAAGGAAATTTGGGTGCTAATGTGAGGGCTACTTTGTAGTTTTTTGGTGTTTCGTACGAAGACTGTGCTAGCACAATGGTGTTAGCATATGAAGATTATATGCCTGGACAGTAAATCCACATATTAAAATTTTAAAATCATACAGCAGAGTTTAGTTAAAATAAAGAAACAGCATTGATATATCACTGCTTACGATCCCGTGCTCCTCTGGGTACTGTGGTGCTGGGTAAGTGTAACCAGAGTAAGTGTAATGTGACAGTGGAATTAAAGAGCATGTAAAGGAGCTAGTAAAGCTACAAGGATGCATTTCCCCACCATTATAACCCAGATCTTGCAGCCTTAAATGTCTTTCTCAAATATGTGCTGTACCCTACATGCTTTCACAGGAAGGAAAAATAATTGCTCGTAGCAAGCACTGCATGTTGAACCAGGCAACAAGATAGTTGCAGCTCCAGACAGGGACTGGATTACTTGGATTTGGGAATGTCTGTAAACCCTGAGTCCCCAGGGCCTCGTGATTGCCACCACAGGACTCCAGGTGTTTGCAGTTCAGGACCTCTGAGCCTGCACTGGTGGTGGCAGAAGCTCAGCCTCAGCATTCAAATGCTTTGATGCTTTGAGATGTCACCAAACTTTGGAGGAGGAATGGAAGCACAAGTTATCATATCTCACCTCTGAAGTGTTCAAAATCCATTAAAACTGAATTCAGGGATAGAAACAGCGTAAGACCACACTTCTTTATTCCACAGCTATTCTTCCTTCCATCCACGTGATTTCATAGAAGTGTTCATGAAGCTGTCAAAACGTGTATTTCTATTAAGATTTCTTTTGCTGTTACAATGGAGTGAGCCAGGAAAGAAAGAGAGAGATCACGACTAGTGATCTTTCCCCTGTGTTTATACCTGTATCGGTATATTCACCACTGGAAGGGCATCAATCTACATAACATTACTCAATAAGAGTAAACCTGCACATTGAGAAAGTGTGAGGATTGCAAATTGAAGTACCCAAATGACAACCTTCTATTTATTCTGTAATTATACACAGTTGTCTCCACTGCCCTATTTAGATGTTGTTGTTGTGGTTAACAATATGGCTCAATCTGCCTTTCCGTCACGAGGAAGCAGTGGGTGCTGGGCTGATAGAAACCTTGGAAATTTTATTCCAGTTTCCAAATGCAAATTGGCTAAACTGTTAAGACCTTTTTGCAGTTTGAGGAGCTGTGAAAACCTTGTGAACCTATACTCAAGCTAAGAATATTAACTTAACTTGAGAAATTGCATATTCCTATGTCTCATGACTACCTTTTTTTTTTTGCCCTCTGCCTCTTATGCCTGTCAAGGGCATAAGAAGCAGATGTCTTTATCCACAACTACACTGCAAAGTGAGAGCCAACTGATCCATTGGGAGTGAAATAACTAGAAACCAGGCAAGGGGTGTCCACAGTGTTTCTGTGGAGGTGTGAAGTGACAGGATTATTTCCTCCAAGTTCAGGACAGAAGGGAGTGAAGAACTGAGAAGCGCTCATGGAGGGAGCAGCTCCTCGGGAAGAGAGAAGCGAATGGGCTTATTGTCCTCGCAGAAATGACCTTTGTTTGTCTACAGGATCAGCCAAGATAAAAGAAATCCAATAGACTGAAATACACAAAAATGTTTCATGATTGAGTACCAGTCCACAAAGTTCAACGCTCCTTAAGTCTCTGATCATACCTGAAAGGTCCTGAAGATAGGTGAGTCAGTTTCATCTAGCTCTAACCTCCAGTCACCTCTTTTGCCAACCTGAAATTAGAGGAATTTTTAATGTACCTTCACAAGCCCAGTATGTTCCCTATTTCAACTTGCATTTGTCCCTGAAGAACAAAATGTCCTCAAGCCTGGTGCAAGAAGAAATGTGGTATTTAAATTAGTGGAGTACCTTGAAAGTTCAGTATTCACCCAGGGGGCTTAATGGAGCCAACTAGGAGATGGTAACAGACAGACATCTGCAAATAGGCTAAAATATAGTCACAGTTGACTATTATTCTCAGCCCAAGGAACACTTAGAATAAAGATATGTAATTGAGTTATCAACTGGAGAGCACCCCAAAGGTTAGTTACCAGACTTATTCAGAATTAAAATACTAGGTGATTTGCAAATACAGTCATGGCCTGTGCCTGACATTCAAGGGCACAGGATAATTTTTCCAAACAGTGCCGAGAGGAAAGTATATTCTACTGGAGATATAATGGTATTAACTGAATTTGGCATGGATGCAGGAATTAAATTTCTCTTCTTAAGCACAGAACTTCTACAACCATAAACACAATATGCAACCCTTAAAGAAACCCTGCAGAAATTTCGGGAGACATCAGCCTCTCCTGAGAGTGCACTCCTGTGTTGTGTTCCTCTTTGCTCACAGGTTTTCCTCCAAGGAAATTCTTACCACCATTCAGCTCCTGAAATTACTGAGACTACACAGCTGCTGAGCTTTCCCTGATCTTCACACCCTTCCACTCTTTTTACTCTTTTAGGTCCTTCATATTACACATCAGCAACAGAAAGACAAAAAGGTATTTTTTGCAGTTAAAAGTTAGCAGCGCATAATGCACATGAAAGCGGGAAAGTTTAACTCTAGTCCCTAGCTTGCTGTCAAATGCATACTTTGATTAAATATAATGAATGGAAGATATACACACTCAAATGTTAATAAAATGCTGCTTCTCCCACAGTCACCATCTTCTAATAAAGGTCATTTGATCTGTTTACAAAACAAATCATATTATTTTACACCCGTGGGTAGCATTTTAGTTGTAGGAAGCAATTTCATTCTAATTTAATGGCAGAGAGGCATGCCTAACTTAAATACCCATTATACCCACTCTCTGGATTCAAGGAAATTGCATATTGTGAAGGGAGGTAGACATGTCTGTGCTTGTTAAACTGTTAAAATTAATGTGTTTAAACTTTATTTAGCACAATTTTACCCATTCCCCCAGAACCCCTTAACTCATGCTAGATCTTAAAAAATATTTTTAATGTCTGTTGCAGAGGAAGTGGAACATGTAGTATTCCTGATGGAAAACACAAGTCCAGCCATCCCTATGAAAGTAATTCCATTTATCACTAAAGAATCCTACACTAACTCATAGTGTTTCTACCTTTAAACCCAGCTAGTGTGCTCCACTATTATATATAATTATCCATTCAACTCTACACTTAATAATAAATTTCTTTCTAGCTCTATAACTAGCATTTCATTTTTGATTGCTTATTTTAAAGCAGTAGTTACAGAGATGCACTGAGATAATAGCCTGCTTATCCTAAATGCTATACATACTACAGCTGAGGTTCTCAAACATGGAACCCCACTGACTTTCAGGCATCTTTGAAAAAGGATGGAAAACAGCATTAGTCTCTCACATTAAACATTATTAATTTTTCTGTGTTACACATCTTTTATGGAAACACAAGCAATTGGAACAAGATTAAGCACTGCTCGCTAATGAAAGTCCTGGGCTGATAAAAAAAACACTTCTGAAAAAAATTTAGAATCTATCAGGTCTGCAAGTTATTTTTGCTGTTCAAAGCACATTTGAAATTCCTGAGGTTTTATGTATTCAATAGAGCCTAAGAATTTCTTCTCATGTTGTTTTTCTGGGAGTCCTTAAAGGGCCACAATGACCACTGTATTAGCAAGCTGCTATTCTTTTATATTTAGAAAAAATAAGTGAGTAGATGAACACAGATGAGATCTTGTGTGCTGCACAGCAATTCTACCAGCACACAGAGAGAGCAAAAGGGAACTTTTAATTTTAAATTTAAATCACATTATATAGGTGAAATAAAGTAACAATAGACCCCCTAGTTATTTTTAAAAATAAGTTTTGCATAATAATACATGCCTTACTGTACAGAACCACCAGAAAATGCCCTACTTATGATGTATAATTGAAACTACAGCCACAGCCCTCTGACGAAATTTTCTGTTTGGCTGTCTGGCAATTCCCCTACACCACAAATGAAGATTATAGGGAATGCTTAAAAAGCATGTGTCCATCATGGCTTGGAGAAAGTCATTAGATGAAAAGCACCACTGGAAGTTCTGTGCCTAAGTTCTGTGGATGGTCCAAAAAGTACAGAGGGTTAAAGCTATCAACTTTGATTACTGAAAGCAAAATAATTATAAAAAGTATAATTTCCTGCTAAGTTTCTTCATTTAAGTCACACAACAGAATCCTGGTCAGACTGTTTTGTGCTCATTCTGTGAGAATGACAGACGTTACAGATTATTTTAAATCATCCCTACTCCTTGAAAAAATGCATCTCCATTACTATTTGGCTTTCTAAACTCATTTGCCTCTGTTAAAGAAAGTCTAGATTGAGTTATTTTCTTGCTCCTGCATTTTCCCTCTATTTTCTTTAACTTGAGAACTGCTCATATAAACCTTCTCACCCTGTGCAAGGCCAGTAATGCCTTTCTCCAGGTGTATTACAGGCAGAAGACAATCATCTCCACAAAACAGTGCCCTGACAGCTGCAACACCACTTGACAAAGTGCAGTGCTCTTCAGAGTGTAGCCAGATGGCTCCCACTGGAATATCTATGCCCTCTAGAATCAGTGATCAAGTCATTGAAACTTTGGAAAACAAAAAAAGTTACACATGCAAACAGTTTACTAATATGAGGTTTTAGTTTAATGGTTTTACTTTGTGCTCTTCAGAATCCTGGAAGTTTTATAATACAGCCTTAAGGATGTCAAATGAGAGATGATACAGAAAAAGGAGTTTGCACGTGCTATGCAGCAATCTGCAAGGATGTACTTTATGAAGGTTCATAGTTTCCTTTGAAAGCCATCAAAGAATTGAAAAACATTGGCTAGATAAATCCACTGATTTACGTGTTTCATATTACAATATATTTAGCTAGTTACATTTCTGTCACAGAGCAATCATGGAAAACCTCCAATAAATTCTGATCATTTCATATCAATCAAAAAGGATCATTGACCCTCCAAGGGTGAAGAATTATCAGGTCATGGAGCTAGCATTGTTAAATTTTATGATTAATCAGGTCATTGCAGACCATAAATATTCATGATAAAAGTGAGATAATTTTCATGCATAGTCACAGGTACGAAGAGTCTGAATTTGTAAATTTGTATTGACATTGTTAACATCAATACTATTGGCAGGTCTTTAAAATGTAGGATATGACAAATTATCTTTACAAACTTGGTCAAAACAGTTATGTAAGGTTCCTTTATTCCAATTTTTCCTGTTTTGACCATAACTTCAGTCCATGTATATGGCTATTCCCCAAATACTCTAAAAACACACTTTCTACAAAACAGCAAATTTGTTAAACTATACTATTCCCCTTACTTGAGGTCTCCCAGAACTACCAAAACAGTAACTTTTGCTCTCAGTCTAAAAGATTAAGTATTAGGCTATTTAGGAATTAACTTCATAGAATATTCTGTTGCAATCTCCCTTTTCATCAGGGAAGAGCTGTGGCTGTCATCTCTCTGGCCTTTGACATGGTACCCCACAACATCCTTCTCTCTAAATTGAAGAGATATGGATTTGATGGGTGGACTGTTTGGTAGAAGAGGAATTGGATGGATGGTCACATTCAGACAGTAGTGGTCAATGGCTCAGTGTCCAGATGGAAATCAGTGACAAGTGCTGTCCCTCAGGGATCCGTACTGGGACCAGTACTGTTCAATACCTTCATCAATGACATAGACAGTAGGATCAAGTGCACTCTCCGCAAATTTGCAGGTGAAACCAGGGTGAGTGCTGTGGTTGACACACCTGAGTGATGGGATGCCATCCAGAGGTACCTTGTCAGGTTCAAGAAGTGGGGCTATGTGAACTTCATGAGGTTCAACGTGGCCAAGTGCAGGGTCCTGCACCTGGGTCAGGGCAACCTGCAGTATCAATATTGTTTGGGGGATGAGTGTTTTGAGAGAAGACCTGCAGAGAAGGACTTGAGGGTAACTGGTAGATTAAAACATGGGCATGACCCATGAATGAGTGCTCACAGCCCAGGAAGCCAACCACAGCCTGGGCTGTATCTAAAGCAGCGCAGCCAGTAGGGAAGGGAGGTGAGTCTGCCCCTCTGCTCTGGTGAGACCCCACCAGGAGTACTGCATCAAGCTCTGGACTCCTCAGCATAGGAAAGACATGGACTTCTTCAAGCGAGTCCAGAGGAGGCCACAAAGATGATCAGAGGACTGGAGCACCTCTCCTTTGAGGGCAGACAGAGAGGTGGGGTTGTTCAGCCTGAAGAAGACAAGGCTCCAGGGAGACATTTTCGAGACCTTTCAACTCTTAAGAGAGGCATATAAGAAAGATGGGGGCAGACTTTTTAGTAGGGCATATTGCAATAGGACAAGTAGTAATGGTTTTAAACTCAAAGAGGGTAGATTGAGATTGAACATAAGGAAGATATTTTTATGATGAGGGTGGTGAAACACTGGAACAGGTTGATTAGGGGGGTGGTAGATGCCCCATCCATCCCTGTAAACATTCAAGGTCAGGTTGGATTGGGCTCTGAGCAACCTGATCTAGTTGAAGATATCCCTGCTTATTGCAGGGGCGTTGGGGTAGACGGTGCCTTCCAACCCAAGCCATTCTTTGATTTTGTGATTGTATGACAGTTACAACTTTGAGGACGAATCTGACTTGAACATCTTTGTCAAACAAGAGTTTCAGGAGTGCAACAAAGAACTAGTGGGAGACAGAAACTGGAAGTTCCTAGTCTAGATGTGGCTCAAAGTTGGACTAATCTGATGTAAAAGCTTCAATATTAACTAGGTGTGCATTACATATCATATACAAGCAAGCCTCCCTTTTAGAAACTGCTTGGTAATCTGCATGAGGCAGAAAATCTTCTACCATTAACATGCAGCTACAACAGATCAGTTAAAAAAAAAATAAATCACAGTATAAATACTGTAAACCATAAACAGTTATGAATAATTCCGAAGGTTGAAAAGTTTATATGCAAATAAGAGGAAATCGCTCCTTTTTAAAAGAAGTTATTTCTGACAGGTACAGATCTCCAGGTTTTAATGCTTTCTAATTCTACTCTTGGTATTTTACAGGCTCTAGAACAGTGCCTAATTTAATCTGAGGAGTATACAACTCACATTGAGGCAAGGATATACTTGATGTGGGAACACAGGAACTTTAAAGGGTAGAAATGGCAATCCATGCAGAAAAAAATGTAGGAAAGACTGAAGTGCACAGTGCTTTACTTTGCATTCCAGACATTCTCCCTCAAAGTTTTTAAATGCTGTGGTTGAAAAAGTACATTCTTAAAAGCTGTTCCCAATACCCAACAGAGAATTTGCCCACAATGTAATTTAATCAGAGATAGGTCCAGAAATCTAGCATCAAGAACCATAGCTTTTGATCATCATACCTCTGTGCTAGTTTGGGAGGCTGTTTTACAGGGCTGCTGTCTTATGTCTATACTTGACAGGTATCATAAATAGTTGCATTACATAATCCTGCTTGCAGGTGGCTGCGGGAAGCTCACTGCTTTTCTTTTTTTAGGGTACAAATCTGTAGCAGGTCACAGAGCCCTTATCTGTCTTAGCAGCAGAAGCCTTAAATTGGTAAGTTGTGCCAGCCCTAAGAACCAAGGCTACCCAAAAATGGGGGCTCTTGCAGATTGCTCCTGTTAGATCTGGAGACCAAAGGAGGTAATGCCTTTTGACAGAGCTCTGTTTTACCACAAAGAAGGTGCTACATCCTATTTTCTGGAACTTAGCAGGAGGCAGTATTTAGGCTAAAGAGCCCTCCTTAAGCAAGACCTTGTAGCAAAGAAATCCATCTGCTTTTCAGGGCCAGGCTGTTTTCTGTGTCTGCTGGTAACTTTTTTTCAGTTGTGCTGATTGTTTCTATGCTGTTTTCATAAAAAAAACCTTTAAAAAATAGTAAAGGCTAGCCAAACTTCTCTTCCAACTATGCCTTGTGTGTTTTTGGAGGACGGCATTGAAAAGTTGGAGCCCACAGCTTCCATAACCAGAACTGACTTATTTTCTACAACTGTTGGAAAATGAGAAGTAGCTGTCACCACCTCTTACTCTACCAATCTGACAACAGTGCAAATATCTTTTATTCCATGCCAGAAGTGGTGGCCCCTGGGAGATCAGACTGGTTACGGTGATTTTGGGGTCACCGAGTATAAGGACTATCCTTGACCATATAAAAACACATCTGAACTATGAAGTAATCCAGTAATTCAGTGGCACCGTGGCACATGATTTTATTTTATTTTATTTCTTAAAGTCCAGCCTCCACATACAATACAGAATTTAAATGTACTGTTTTCTGATGCTTTTGAAACAGGAATTCCTAACTCATCCAGCTATTTTAAGTTGCTTGAAATACTCTACCATCTGCAACCAAAGTGTTTTGGTACTAAGGAAGATACACAACTAGAGGTGGAAGAAATAAACTTTATGAAACAAGCCCTGGTTTTCACTTAGAAAAGAGAGAATGAAATAAAGCACTTAGTGTTTTCAAAAGGAACTACAGGCACTTGGCATCTCAGCAAAACATGGATACAGCACTCAGAGCAACTGTGAACATTTCTCATGAATTTTAAGACGTGTAATAATCTGTGTGTTCAAGAAGAGTGGACTATTGTGTCTACTTCAACATGAAATAAACAAAGTTATCAAGTAAGCAGCTGAAAAAGAGAAATTGGAAACCTTTAAAGAAATAAAATGCAAGTTGATTGCCATGTGTTTGAGCCAACAAAGTGGAAGACAGACAATTCACTGGGTTACCTGGCAGTCCATCATCTACTAGACTAACTTGCCCCCACCCCCATCTTCTATTGCACACATCGAAAGTGGCCTCTTGTCACTCCAAACTTATGTACAGTCTGAAGAGTTTCCTCAGGTTCTAGCCATTAAACAAATTATCTGAGAACAGATCCGCTCAGCATTTCTTTCAGGTGTCACATACGTAACTGTTATAAAAGCATCCTACTAAGAGGAGTGAGTTGTCCACCATATCTGACTGCCATTGTCTCCTCAAAGGGATGGTAACAGAGTAAAGAAAACACACACATAAGAAACCTTTCAACCTGTCAGGACAACAGAGCCTGAGCCATTGCACCTACTGTTGTTATTGATTCAAATTTGAGATGAGTAAAGACATCCACAGTGGAAAACACTAGCAATTGAAAAAAATAATAATGCTGTACTTGTAAATAAAATTCATTCTATTTAAGAGCTCTCTTGCCTACTGGTTCTAAAAAAACTCAGAAAGAAAGGTTCTTTCTTTTAACAGCTTCCTTTGAACCCAGGCCTTTCAACAGCCTGCGTGATGTTTTATAACACAGGTAGGATCCAAAAACCAGCAAGTTCCTACACCTTTTCCTAATAAAATACCTGTTTTCCCTTCTCCATCTCCCCTCACCACAACCGTGAAGAAGCAAGACACATGCCACTGCTTTCCCCTATGGTAAGTCATCTGCTGCACCCCTCATGTGAGTTGGTTTTCCCCATGCACCAACACCTCCCTTAAAAGTTTGATGGAGGAGACTGACAACATCAAGGAGAGCATTAGTTGTGCTGAGGAGATCTGGAGGCATGCCACACAAGGGCTATGGAAGAGAATTTTGGAACACATGCTCAGGGCAGTTTTCTGTGGCAAAGCCTCCTCTTGGGGTTCATTCCCTGTACAAGCAGAACCGCCATGCAGTGTGTTGAAAGCTAGATTTAGTAAAATAACTAGGGTAAAATTGATTTAAATAATTAAAAGAAATTATTGAAAGAGGCTTTTTAGTTGCTCATGGAAGAAGAATTAACTTCAGATTACAATTCTCTAATTGACACATATTTTTTTTAAAAGAGTACAACCATCTTTATGTCAGATAGGCAGACTTGTGCCAAAAAATAAGAATAGCTTACAATTGGCACTTTCCACACAATACTTTAATGGCAAGATTAGATATCCATGTGAAATTATTTGCAGTTTTCAGCAAGACAAAAGCCGTTGCCACACAATTATCCCTCCTCTCACATAATTTCTAGGACTTCCTTCCATGAGACATGGCACAGAGCTGCACAGTCCCCTTTCTGACTGTCAAGTTTCCTTTCCTGTATCGGAGTTAGCAGTACCATGCACCACAGACCCTTCCTAAGCACTTGACAGATGAGCCAGTCCACACGCTAGGCTCCCAGATAATGGGTTCACTGCAGATGTGCTGCCTTGAAGCACAATACACATGGAAAACTGATGCTTGTAAGCAACATCAATTTTATCACAACCATACAAAGACAGTATGCATGCAGTAACATACAAGTTACTGCAATACAAGTTTGAAATGACTGAAAAAGGCACAGGAGGGTTAAGGGAGAGACTGCTGGGAGCAGACTACAAGGGTAGTCTCCTTCTCCAAATGCAGTCCCTGTTACAAAGTATGTGAAATCAAAGGACACAGTGGTCTGCAAAAGCCTTTCAAGCAGTGCCACTGCTCTGATTTTTTCCAGCTACAAACTCACTGCTGTGGAAGCTACTACAAATCTACAAAGTGGTAGCTTGTGGCATCAGAAACGGCAATGACATAGTATCCATGGCTGTGCATATATGGTGGCAATGAAGTGCTCAGCTTATGTGGGCAGATGAAAATCAGTCTTGGATGGTTACAAATCTCCCTGACTTTGAGGGCAAGGTGAAAAAAAAGAATTTCACTGGTACTTCATGGAAACATAGGAACCATACACGTTAGAAAGCACTTCTGGAAATCACCCATTTCACCACCCTGCTCAAACCAGGTTCATCTGTATGAGGTTCCTCAGTAACTTGTCCAGTTGAGGTTAGAATATCTTCAAATAGAGACATCCCAGAAAAATTTCACCCATTGCCTCACTGTAATCCCATCAGTATTGTTCAACCTTCCTCCTACTTTCACATTCACTTATCTCACCAAATTGGTGAGAAGAAAACTATGGAAGGTTGTGACAAGGGCTTTGCTAAAGTCGAAGAATACAACACCCACAGAGATGGTCACTTCATCAGAGGAGAAGCTGGGTACATGACCACACTACTGCACAGGACTTGCCATTGGTAAACCTGTGCTGGCAGCTCCCAGTCACTTTCTCTTCCTTCCTGTCGCTGACAGAGGTTTCCAGGAGGATTAGCTCTGTGGCCTTCCCAGGGTCATGGAGGGGTCGACCAGCCTGTCATTACCTGGGATCCTCTACTCAAAATCCTTGAAGATGGGCACAACATTTGCCTTCTTCCCCTTCATCAGGAACCTCCCCAGGTGCTGAGACCTTTCAAAGATGGTACAGAGCTGTCTCCAGTGACATGAGTCCGCTGCAACAGCATCCCTGGGTGAATCCAAAGTGCCGCAGACTTGTCTGTGTCCCAGTGGGAGCAAATGCTCCCAAAATTTTTCCCCACTTTTCTGTGGGTAGAATAATTTCCCCAGACTAAGAGGCTCAGGGACTCAAGAGCAGGCTTTATCAGTGGAAACAAACAAAAATAACAACAACAAAAAACCACACAAAAAACCCAAACCAAAACAGTTGAGAACCTCCACCTTTTTCACTTTGACATAAAGGACACAGCAATTAATTCTAGCAACAGAAGTATAAACCGTGCAAGTTGATTCAACACATCTCTACAGCCTAGGAAAATTGTGTATTGTGCTAAATGGGCTGTATGTGTAAACATGTAATGAGCTATATATACTAAAAGGCATATATAAGGGAATTCTGTTGTAGAGTTCAAGTTTGAGAGGGGTCTGCCACTGCTGTTTCTTGCACACTACCCTGCAGTGATTCACAAAGATGCGTGCAGTCCATACAGAATATTTTCTGAAGTCCTTGCAATGACAGCAATTTTCAGACACTGGCAATACTCTTGAAGTCTCATGTTCTGTTCTTGTGGTAGAAGTAGTAGTATTTCACAATCAGGGTGCAATAGGAAGCACTTTTTCTCTCTGCTCCACAAACAGAAATTTTTAAATCCTTCTACTTTACAGATGCTTTTTGATTACAGAGGATGAGATGCAATGACCCAAACATTACTTCTGTTTTTCAAATTGCTGCCAGTCAGCTTTGATTATTTGCAGCTTTACCACACAACCCCGCTTCCTCTTCCATACCCTACTTGTGATGGGTTGACCCTGGATGGATGCCAGGTGCCCACCAAAGCCACTCTTATCACTTCCCTCCTCAGCTGGGCTAGGCAGAGAAAATATAACAAAAGGCTTATGGGTTGAGATAAGAACAGGGAGATCACTCAGCAATTATTACCATCACAGGTAAAGCAGACTTGACTTGGGGAAAATTAGTTTAATTTATTACCAATCAAATCTAAGTAGAATAACAGGAAATAAAACCAAACCTTAAAACATCTTCCCCCCAACCCTCCCTTATCCCCAAGCTCAACTTCACTCCTGATTTTCTCCACCTCCTCCCCTGTGTGGTGCATCAGGATGGGGAATGGGGGTTGTGGTCAGTTCATCCCATGTTGACTGCTGCTCCTTCCTCCTCAGGGGCAGGACTCCTCACACTCTTCCCCTGCTCCAGTGTGGGGTCACTCTCACAGAAGACAATCCTCCACAAACTTCTCCAACATGAGTCCTTCCCATGGGTTGCGGTTCTTCATGAAGTGCTCCACTGTGGGTCCCCCGAGGGATCACAAGTCCTGCCAGCAAACCTGCTCCAGTGTGTGCTCCTGTCTCCATGGGTCCACAGATCCTGCCAGGAGCTTACTCCAGCATAGGCTTTCCCTGGGGTCACAGCTTCCTTTGGGCACACCTACCTGCTCTGGCATGGTGTCCTCCACGGGCTGTAGAAGAAGAACCTGCCTCACCATGGTCTTCCCCACAGGCTGCAAGGGGATCTCTGCTCTGGCACCTGGAGCACCTACTCCTCCTTTTTCACTGACCTGGGCATCTGCAGGGTAGTTTCACTTGCATATTGTCATTCCTCCTTTCTGGCTGCTTTTGCACAGCAGTTTTTTCCCCTTAACTATGTTATCCCAGAGGTGCTACCACTGTCACTGATGGGCTTGGCCTTGGGCAGTAGAGTCCATCTTGGAGCCAGCTGGCATTGGTGCTATCAGACATGGGGGAAGTTTTAGCAGCTTCTCACAGAAGCCACCCCTGTAGAGGCCCTACTACCAAAACCTTGCCACACAAACCAATATACTACTATACCAATATAAGTTGGAAATAGATGATTTAAATATCTCACAGAATGCAAAATTCCATCCCATATTTGGGAATAAAAACCTGTAGGAGTTTCAAGTCCATCTGGAGACAGAACAGAAATGGAGCTTTAAAGATTTCTTACATCTAATCCTACTCCATTGTAAAGAAAAGAATTACTCGCTGATATGGTATCATATGCATGCACTGGTATGGCCTCTTCATCAGTCTATGAATGCAGATATAAAGCTGTCCATCATCTGTTCAGAAATGTTCTACAGCAGTTTCTTTTTTTTAAAAAATTAAAATAATCAAAGCCACAGCTGAGGCTTGGTAAGCATTTAAGGAAAGATGTTGCAGCAAAAGAACAAACATGACCACTTTCCTGGAGATTAAAAGCAAAAATACCATGCACTTATAATTTACCAGTTTGCTTTACATATTTGTAGGGAACATTTACTCATTAAAGTATGTAAGGATCAACATACACCAACAAGGCAATTGAAACGTCACTGTGAAGAAATTTTCATCTGCAAACCTCCCAATTTACATTCTTACAGTGAAGAAATAAATTGGTCTGTAAAGCAGAGCAATGGAGTAGACTGAAATGTTTTTAATGGCTACTTTAAGCACAATTTGTCTTCAAGGGTTCTCAGCCATTCCAATGGCTAAAGCACTAGAAGATTTTCAGGTGGTTTGTGTCCCTGCATGACCATGAACAACTGTTTTCACCTCATCTGTGCCTCAGTTTCCCACCACACAGAGAAAACAGAATGAGCAAGAATTGACAAGAGTCGAGCAGAGACACTGAAAGGGAAGTATTCCTTGAACACAAGTGACAGCAGTCATATATTCTGGTCTATGCCTTTTCTTAGTGTAGTCCCTGCCACCTTTAACACTCTACAGAATAAATGGCCTACTTGGCTCATTTGTTGATAAAATGAAGCACCTTGCAAACACTGTCAGGCAAAGACATTTCATATTTGTATCCCAAGCCTGTTCTGGCAGAAATGCTGATTTCCTCCTCAGAGCCCGCCAAGCTTAAACTCAGATCCGGGTAATGAAGGCAGTATGACAGTATAGGAGTTAGTTCCTTTTTACACTTCCCATATCACCTCCTGCTGGTGATTTACTGTGAATTAACAGCTGCACATGCTATCTTTTCTGGAACAGCTTCTCCAGTCACCCCAATATATACTATATTGTATATCTGTTTGTAAAGAGAGGCTTTCAGTCAATGCAAAATAAGCACTCACATGACTAATTTCAGCATACGCAACTGACTACTTTAAAACTACTGCTTTAAAACACTGACTTGAGCTAGTAAATTAGAAAGTTAGATGCTTGCCCTCTTGGCCCTCAAGGATTACTCAGCTTGCACCAATAGTGTTAGGGGGGAAATAAAAAGAAAATCAGCAAGAGTTGTTCACACAGGTTGTTTTGATTTCGTACTTAGGCAGAACCAATACTTTTAAATCTGAATGCCATTGACAGTCCCAACACTGCTCAAACTTTGGTTTTGATGGACATCACATGTATATAATTTCAGTGAATTTTAACATTAATATTAGTTTCAAGAGCTTAAATTCTATAAATAACTTTAGCTTATCTTTAATTACACTCTACTAACAAATGAAAACATAAGAAGTTTCTAACAATGTAGCTTGCATATATATCCCTTAAGGAACCTTTTGATTTACCTCCATACAATTAGTCCGCATTGACAACAGGAAAAAAAAACCACAAAAACTATGACGATCTCATTGTTTCATTTTCTGTTTGCAACAGAGGAACACACATGCAAACAAATCAGTAGGTTCCCATTCAGATAAAAATAAAGCATTTCTGTAGGCCTGTGCCCTAAATTCTATTTTAACATAAGCTGATCAAAAGTAATTTCATAAAGTCTTGAAAAAAGAGCGGACACCATTTCTCATTCACTTCTCTTTCCAATCTAAACATAAACAGAATTTGTGTGTGTCACACATGCTCATCACCACACATAGAAAATTAGCCTTCTGTGAAATTCATATTTGAGAGTCATCAGAAATGCAAGAATTCAGAGACATCAGTAAATTACATCTCAAACCATAGGGAGACCAATGCGGAATGTAGGAAAACAAAAGGGCTCAATTTTCTTGACTATGTTGCAAACTATTTATAACATTTTGGAAGGCTTGTTTCACTAGTGTGTGAAATAAGCTGCAGTAATGGTTTAATTCAGGTAATTCAGCAACAGTTCCTGATCAAAAGCACTTCTCTTTTTCTCCCCTACGAGAATATTTTGGTGACTGGAATAAATGTCAAGAACCTGTGTATGAAGCCCGTGCTGCTGGCAGCTCTTCATGGATGGAACTGCTCCCCACAAGGCCCTCATGGGTCCTACCACACCCATCCTAGACCCTCAAAACACATCTTAAGATGCTGAGTATGGAGCGCCATGAAAATTTAACTTTTCTAGAGGACAGCTGATAAGAAGTCTGTGCCATTTACACTGACATGTTTTCTTGGTTCCCAAACAGCCTGTCCAGGGAAGGAGTGGAAAACAGGCAACACCATCATTTCTGGAGCAGAGCAATTCCCACCTTAATGTTACAAATTATATTCGCAAGGGACAACCAGACAAAGAGCAGAAAGCCACTGCAGACTGGTGTTTGAGAACCACGGATTGTAAGTAGGGTTTTAAGCCTCTAAATGGGTCACAGACTGCGTCTCTGGGGTTCTAGCACCTAAGGTAGAAAGCACAATACCTAAAAAAAGTCAGATTCAGAGTTTGAGTTGGCTTGCTTTTTTTTTTTTCATTGTTATCTTTTAAAGTCACTGTTTTTCAGAGATATTCCTACATGAAAATGGACTCTCCACAGAGGAAGACAGTAGGAGTATGAGCTTGGCTAAGACATTCATTTATACATTTTCTTCCCTCTGTCACTAGCTCTTTGTAGGTGAGCCTGTAACAAATGCTAGCAAGGTTTCTTGTTTTGACTGTATAAGGGAAAACAAAGCCCCTGGCAACAGAACTGCAATCGCTTCATAAAAGTTGTGGTAAGAAAACTGGAGTAGAGCCCATCTCATGACTTTCTAAAAACCTTGCATCTAGAGGGCACTGATCTTGAAGAAGTAGTTCACTTACATAGATTCATGTATTTCCTACATAAAAGCATTAATATATATTCCATTTCAGGCCACTTACTGTCTGAAATAAACCAAAGCTTCAGAAAAGGTAGTATGTACTGCAGTATGATATTCACCAAAATGTCTTTTGCTCTTGTTGCATAAAGAGAAAAAAATGATTTGCTTCTATGCAAATGTTATATTTTTAGCTGAATTGTTTTAAAGGGATCTAAATTGCTCTTTTACAGAAAGATTTTTTTTAAGACAAAAGCAACAGATTTGCTGTTTTCCTTAAATTGTTTCTTGAACCAAACCCAAGCTTCTACTTCTGCATCATACTAAGTATATCTTCTTTAAGTGATGCAATAAAGTAACATTTCGTGTTTGAAAACATATTTAAATAAAGCTTAGTTTTTGGAAGTTGGCCTAGACACTCTAATGTGCCCAGACAATCATGGAAAATGCAGGAAGTGCTCAAATGATGACTGTTTTCTGACTAAATATATGTAAACCAGAGGATAAACAATATTACAGTGTTCTGATTTACAAAAGGATGGCTAAAGTTTCTCAAACTAGCCAGGGTATGAAATGCCAGGGGTGGGCAATTTGTACCTCTTCACTGAGTAATTTTCCCCTGAAAACTGGCTTTGCTTAAAGGCTGTTATCTGGGGAAATCCTCTGTGGTCCCTCGTACTTACTTGTAAGATCAAACAATTAACAAAAGTCAAATCAGAAGTTTTCCATACTACGAACAGTTTGGACAGTTGGATTCCCTTAATAAATTGACTGACAGGCTCTCTTATTAGCACAACGTCAGGCATAGCATAAGGCTAGACTTTAACAAGTGTTGTCTCCAGAAATACCAACACTGGCTATACCTAGTGTTGCTAATAAATTTATTATCCAGACAAGCAGTAGCCTTTTTGGTCCTTCTTATTATTCCAAGTATCTTCACTGAGATTATCCGTAGAGTTTCAATAGATTCAAATGACACCTTACCCACCATATACACAAAGCCCCCAGATTATTCCTATAGGAAGTAATAAAAAATTTGGATGTACATGTATGTACAATTCAGCCTTATATCTATACAGAAAAACCTCTTTTTTGTGAATGTATGGACTTGAATTTATTTGAATTAATATTGTCTGTATTTCAGAGAATTTATTGGTCTCATTTACATATGCTTATGAGACTAAGTATTCCTTCTCCCACCTCTTGACCCTCAACCAAACATACACATTAACTCATTATGTAAGAACTAGATGCCCTGTATTTAAGTATCTTCTTGGACAACAGCATGTAAAAGGAAACTGCCATTTTAGACAGCAGAAGAAAGCTGAATTGGTAGATGCTCTTCCATTACAGTTGACAGATGTGATCCCACAGCAATGAAATTTCTCATCATTTACTACTAAAGTTTTGCATAGTAAATTATTCAGTTGTCCATAAAGAAAACCTTTGGTGTTATGGATTTAAAGTTGTATTCAATACAATTACAAAAATTGTGTTCAAATGATCATGCAAAGGCCAGCTTCCACAGGATACACGATCGGCACAGAAACCTTCAAGAAAAAGGGTCAGGACTGAGTTTGATTGCCCTTTAGAATAGCATGTGCCTTTGATCCGAGGAATGCCAGAGATGCTCTGAATTTCCAGATACCAGTTGGTTACTTGGGTTTTATACAACAAGCTGTAAAAAAATATTTGGTTAGGATGATTTCTGCAACAGCATGTGTGTGATATTGGCTGTATTAAGGAACAAGGTTTTTTTTCCCCACTCCGGGAGCAAGTCACTGAATGATTTATGTGCTTTGCACAGCTGGACAAGCATGTGAAAACCAGCATTTTGTACAGTTTATGCACATGCCAATCGGCACACAGGCTGCTAGGGAGACAAGTGGCTACAGCTTCTGGGATACTTGTTGAACAAAGAACGACACTTTACCAGATTACCTCCTTCTATCACGATTTCTTCCACTATACAGTATCAGCTGGAAAAATTTTAACAATCCACACCAGAGTAACTCTGAATTATGCAAAAGATCAGAGATTCCTTTTAAGAAACAACACAGGAACCTCATTCCTCTAACTCAGCCTGAGATGAAGCAGATCTGCTCTGCTCCAGCTCACAGTCCAGCCAGGGACATCCAGATACCAAAGGGGAGCTGCCTCCACCCCCAAGGTCAGTCACTTGTGTGGCAGCCGCAAAAAGCAGGGGAACTGCCCCAGTTTGAGTCCAGCTGGCAAGCCAGAGACAATGTTCATAGAGGCATGGATGTTTCTGAGGTAATTTAAGTGCTGAAGCACCCAGATTGTTTGCCACTCTGATAACGGCTACCACTAAAGAGCGCCAGCAGCCAGGATATTCCTCTCTGCATCCGCTCTGCTGTGCCAGAATACGGCAAACTGGGGCCACAGATCTGTCCCTCACTTCAGGCCCAGCTCCTTCTCCTTGTTTAAGTTGTTACTGCCTTTATGTGAGTGAAATTGACAGTTAGGATGATGAATAATGACAATGCCCTTAATAGGCCCCTGCTTAAATCTCTCTATTAGGCCAACGCAGAGGCTATGATGTCAGTTTAACAAAAGCTGACTGATGTATTAATGAGAGAGACTCATTAGCAAAATTAGATCTGCCTTTCAAGCGATGGCTGATGGTATCACCCTGCTTGTGTGAGAAGCCCACAGGTTGGGCCCGGGATTTCTGGCAGAAGACTGTCAAGGATGAATGCCAACCCTTCCCACCGTTAACACAGCAGCTCCGATTGAGAAGTACTGCATCCAGTGAAACAGCTCAGCATTTGGCTGACGATTAGCGAATCTATTCTGCTGGTGGCAGGCAACCCTGCAACACATATGTTTAAGAAGAAAGCTTTAAGCATGAATGCTAGGCTCCCTGCCCAAGTGCCACCGCCACATCTGTTAGCGGTGCGTTTGGCTAGTGTCCCCTTGTCACCTCCCTGAAAGGCCAACAAAGGAAAACACGGATCCTTGGGGCAAACGAAGTAGAGGTGCAAATTGCAGTCACACCTCCCTGTCTCGTTGCAGTATCACTCCTTGTCTTCAGAAGCAACACCGGCTCGCTTGCCTGCTCATGGCAAGTAGCCACAGCTCACACTTGCGACGGGGATCAGTCACAACACATTACCATTACGTCTCGCACTATGCTGTAAGAGACAAGCTTCCATGCAGGAGGAAGAAAGGAAGGATCTGGGTTTGGTGCTATTCTTCAGTGAAGGTCCTCTCCCTCACCCTTGCCGTGACCAACCATGGCCTGTGCACAGGCAGGGGGGAGAGAGGGCACTGCTACAAGTGGTGGTCAAGTGTCTCTGACAGCTTATGGTAGGTTTTGCTGTGGTCCAAGGAACAAGCTACTCTTTATAGAAAGGGGTAAATGCAGTTTCTGATAAATTAAAACCTCCTGAGGGGAGAGGAAAAAAAAAAAAAAAAGAGAACCAGAGGGAAAAGAGCACTTGGACGTAAGAGGTCAAGTCAAGTTGACTTTGAAGTGCTCACTGAAGGGTTCACAAAACACCCACAATCTCCCTCCCCACTTTTCCCCCATCCCCTGAGGTCCCTGCAATGACAATTTTGGCTGGCACAAGACACATTTTTCACAAACCAGGAAAGTTAATGATGCAGCACTACATAGATGCAAGGAATCCTGGAGGCCTGAACACTTAACTTTGATTATATTGCAGTTATAAAAGCTTAAAAATGTACAATTGATGTGGGCAGGTCACAACTGAATTTAGTTTTTTAATGACCATATTTACCCCAGTGTTAAAGAAAATATTTAGCTTTAAAGAGGACAACACTACTACTGATTATATTTAATTTACATCTAGATTATAATGATTGCTTAGTAATACAAAATCTTCAATCATGCTTTGTTGGGTAGATTTTCAAACATACCATGTACAATCCCTATCCTGACAGGATTTTTATTTTTCATTTATTTCTCAGAGAAAAATATTTCATAGCCACTAACTGTCTCTATTCTAGAACCGTCTAATACAGAATACATGAAACCAGATTAGCACTCGTGCTGCATGAATACAGCTTGGAAAAATATCAGATGTACGGAACTTCACTTATCCACAGTACTGGCAGAAATAAAATTATTTTTGTCTCAGAAGCCTCAAAAAAAGAAATTAGAGATAAATTAAACTCTCTTTTTCATTCTCCATAAAATTAGTGATGTTTGCTAATGTTTTTTTCATTAGAAGATGTAACATTAAAAATAAAAATCAGAAGCACTGAAGAGTTACATTTAAGAAGAGGAAGCACAGAACAGAGAGATGTGAAATAAGGAAAAAAATTAATCCCCCAGTAAAAATCCATACTGCATGTTTCATGAGGAAAATAGGGGAATGGGAATCCAGAGAGAGCTCCTGGAAAACCCTAGTGCAATATGAGATACACACCTTTAAGTGGTAATTCACTTGCCAGCAGCAAAGAGTACTATTGAAACAAATTTTTAGCTTGGACCAGGGTCTTGTCCAAAGTATGCTCATTGAACTAAAAGATGAAGGATTTTTTTGGGCTTTGGGTCCCAAAAGCAGAATTTTCTCGTCTTAAACAACTCAGATGCTTACTTGCCAGTTGCTGGTGAATGCGGCCATGTAGAAGATATCCTGAGTAACTAACTGTACCTGAAATGGGAAGGAGAAGCCATACCTGTGACTCAGCAGGAGAGGACTTTTTGGAGTTTATTCTCCTGTGCGCATTAGTTTATACACACGCCCTGGTTAAGTGGTTGGGAACGCAAACCCCTGTGATCAGAAGAGAAAGCCAAGCCCTAGAACCATGGCTCCTTTCAGCGTTACTGATTATCAGTATGTCTGACCAGTATGTATTTTAAAAGGCCATAGCAGCCAAAATTAAAATGCAATACATTTTGAAGTAATTAGCTGTATTACCTCTTTCTTGTGTATTGTGAAATGCTTGTACAGACCTTAAACAAGTGACGTTGCCTTCCTCATCGTGATGAGAAAAAGTTTCCTTCCAAAAACTGGAACCTGTATAAAATGCTCTATTTTGCAGCACAATAAAGTTTACTTTGTATTTTACAGAATAACACAATACCCTCATATATGGTAATTCCACTTTCAAGGATAATCCATACTTTCATTTGCATCGTACTCTCTGTAGATATTTTTGTTATGTACAGCAAGTAGAAATGTATAAACAATTACAGACTGAGTGCACAGATAGTTTCTGCTCTTTATGCATCATCTTCCAAATGTTTCTTTAATGAAGACAAACCACTTCTTGCTGAGATTGCAGACCTTTTTAAAGTATACATTAATATTTCCAGAGCTTATTAAAACTACACCTTCTAAATTTTTCAACATTTAGCTATTACAACTGTCACAATTTCAAGGCAGGAAGGAGAGATGAATTACAACACATTACTGTGCATGCAATGATTGAGCATAGCCATGGTTTTGTAAGCAACAGACTTAAAATGCCAGAAAAATATCATCCACTAGCTTCCCATTTCTATATAAATTATTTTGTACTTTAATCCAGGTCATCAGAAGTTAACTGTTTTGTGAACTCCTCTGAACTTTCTCCTCAGTATTCTTCAGTCTCTAACACCAAAAAGCCAATATTTTCTCCAAGATCATTCCACATACATTGTCTGTCTTTCCCTCTGAATTTGCTTTTAGTACAATATCAACAGAAATGCAAATGAGAGCTTTTCTGGGAAAACCCATCTCACAAAATTTCAAATATTATGCTTTAAGAACTTTCATACTGACATGATTTAACACATTGCCTCCACCAAGAGCAGGAAGTATTTTAACAGTAGAATAGTAGAATTTTAAGTTCTTTGACCAGACATCAGGACTGGAACGCTACTGTAACTGCCTTATTTGAAACACCAAATGAAACTCTCCATGTTTCACTCAAATGTTTAAATTTTGCTGGTTTGCTCGTGGGTTAAAGAGGTTGCTTTTCCAAACGGGAAAAAATGGATGCACTGAAAGAATGAAAGGTGCAACACGACCAGTTCTTTTCAAATACTTGAAGGGAAAGGAGACTTACCTACTTTTGAAAGGAGCTCGCAATGACATTAAATCTGAATAGCTGAAGAAGTTATTAGAGATTCACACACTACAAATTTTCCTCAAAGACAAGTCAATATGAAGCAAACTACAGAGCGTGAAGGCAGAACTTGTGCGCTGCTTGTGTCACTAACCTGTAAGGGAAACTCGTTTTTCTACATGGTATCTTGTTGCAGTTGACTGCAACCCAAAGAGGGTCACAAACAGTAAGTTCACCTGTTTT
The DNA here is from genome assembly GCA_025769975.1 of Gallinago jamesoni. NCBI lineage: Eukaryota > Metazoa > Chordata > Aves > Charadriiformes > Scolopacidae > Gallinago > Gallinago jamesoni. Next base: position 69,388,231 of record JAOQGH010000019.1, on the reverse strand, counting down.
TGCATCGGATGTATGCACACTGATATTAGAGGTCGGGGGACTAAAACTAAACTATGGCTTTCTATTAGCTCTGATTTCCAACCCTTCAGGAAGGAAAAAAAAAAATGTACCAACTGATGCTCGTGTTTGTCTCATTCCAGATGAGAAATACCCACATCTATCACAGCAGAAAACAGTTTTATATACAAATGTCTTACTATAGACACAAGGGGAAAAGGACATGTTGAAATACAACCATTCACCTGGCCTAGCGGGCATTTAGGTTTTTCCTCTATCAAAACCACACATTGTCTAGTTGTGCAGACAATAAAACCTAGGAAATTCACACAGGTCAAAGTGTAATTTTTTATTTTTTTTTTCTCTTTACATACACCAAATTGAATTATGCAGTTAAGACCCCAGCTGCTCAACTGAATATTAAAAATTTAAGTTTATCTTATTTCTTTTAGTGGACCACTAATTGCCAAAAGCACTCCCTGAGGTAAACTACTCCAGAGACTCACTGGTTTCCAAACAGAACCTAAGCACGCACAAAGCCCTGATGATCTCTGCTGGAGCTCAGAGTATCTAACAGCTGCAAGTGACTGCTCTAGCTAATTACTCCCAGCAACAAAAAGAATAAACAATCACTACAGGAAGAAGGCGCTCTGCCAGTGAAATATTAATGCATTTTTAGGCAGCTGCTGTTTGCCATGAATCTTGGTTCAAGTTCTCAAAGGTAAAACTTTAAGTTGCAAAAAAGGTAGCTTGGTCTAGAAAAGGTTTCAGGAAGTCTTCCGCACTTACTCAGTCAAACTTCATTATAGAAAACAGCTTTATGTTTTTCCTGTTTCCCAGAGTATTGCTTATCTAAGACTACTTACTCTAGTAGAACACTACCTGTTCACAGAAATATTTTACAGCATACCCTAAATATGGTTAAACTTTGCATTCTCTTGTTTCCTATAGAATTCTGTAGATAACTATAACTTCTTCAGAATTGCTCTTCACTGAGCCTGTGACCACATTTTCCACGACATCATGGTGTGCCTCATACCAGATGAATGCAGCTGCTTTAGTGATTCTTCACCACATGTTTGCTCTTTAGCAGTCACTGATTAGGCATTTCAAAACAAAGGCATCTAGCACCATGCAAACCGGTACAGCAATCCAAAGGCACTAGCAAAGATGCTCCCTGCAGTTTTAGCAGCATAAGCTAAAGAATAGCGCACAATTATGCACAAAATCATACATTGTTGTATGCCTTCCTCTAAGTGAATACCGGGGTGTAGCCCAGCAGTGAAGGAAATATGAAATTACTGTAGCCAGGCTCTTGTTCAGAGAATGGACAAAGCATCTAAAGCAAGGTTAAGGTGGTATTAGATTTTTTCATGCCAATTCAATGCATCAGTTCTGACATTAAAAACTTTTAAGTAGAGACTATTCCCACCAGTGGAAGCAAATTCTTCAAATGCATTTTCCTCTTGACCAACATTCATGGTAATACTGCTTGAGTTCAGATTGAACCAAATACTCTTCACTTAAGAACTGTTTCAAAGCAGCAGCACTTATAGTTGAACCAATGATAGAATGCAACGGGCCTAGCCACAGCCATGGTATGGCAAGGCTTCTAAAAATAATGGTGGCAGTAAGATTGACTCCAGTGATTAACAGACAGGAGTCGGGGGAAATCAGGTCTATTGCTGGAAAGAATTACAAGGCTTAAAATTTCAGCAGCTCATTCCTGTTCTGCACATATGGAAGGGCGTCACAACCCTCCAGACAAAAAAACAAAAAAGTCAGGAAGAATCTACTCCCACTTGCACAGAGTTTTTTTTTGTGTTTGTGACTATGTCCATAGGATGCCACTGAGGTCAATGCAGTGCTGTGAACTATCAGGACTGATCAGTGCTGCACTTTGAAGCCTAGAGGTCTTCCTGGTCTTGATCAGGAAATGGAGACAGATGGCTTTCTGAGAGCAATGTTTTCCAAAAAAAAAACCCAACTGGAAAATCCATTTCTTTTCAAGTATGATTTCCACTAATGAGTAAGCCTCTAGTTGCTTTTACCAATCTGCCTCTGTTTCATGCAATAGGTCCATTTTCCAGTGAATCTTGGAAATAACAATCTGTTTGGAATAGCATATACCTAGATATGCTATTAAAGAGAATTTCATTTTCTTAACCTCTTTGTTTCTTTTCTTCTCCCTCCTGTTGGTTTTACACAGACTATTTGCTGCAGTGTTCCCAAGACTACAGAATTTAGCATCAAACTCATCTGATTGTCTCAGCTGATTACCCAGTGCATCATAAAACACCTCTTGCTCTGCACAAAACTACTGTTTTGACAGCACAGAACTGGAAGGCTCACTTTCCCTTTGATCCTGCAATTCCAACAAAACTGCGTATAGATTCACCTGCCAGTGGTACAGCGGAAATCAGTGTGAAGTTTCCCCTCCGCAGTGACAATGTGCAATAAAGAAATCATTAGCAGTGGAACTTACATAATTGAGCTCAGAGTAAATGGTGGTTTGTTTTTGGACAGTTTATTTTCCTGCAGTAGACAGGGTCAAAATATTATTTCCCTTGACTATGCTGGGGAAAAGGGAATCCTCTTACCTCTACCAAACAGAACAATTGATAACCATTCTTACTGAAGGGCAACGAATTATTAGTATTTCCAAATGTCTAACACCTAAACGCAACTCCACTTGACCCAGGGTTTTGGGGAAAGAGAAAGCTTTTTCACAGAAACCTTTAAAGTCTAGTTTAACATGAAGCACTTCTGTATATACCTTTTTTTTTCAATGAAATTTCTTGATTTCACAGTTGGCTTTATACTTCATTAACCTCTTGGAAGACTCCTGAGCAGCAAGAGAACATACCACCACACAGGCTAATAGTGTCATTAATCAGAGATTTGACCTTAACCTTTCAGATAAAATTTTCTGCTATCTTCACTGAAACACCGTAAGTGGCTTATTCTCAGGAAAAATAATCAGCTAGCAGCTTCCAAAAATTTCAATATATTTACTAATTCAATTTGAAATGTGGAGAGGAGTATGAATAGCTACAGAAAAAAGGGTTAACGCGATCACTGTGAAAAATAGCCATTATTAGAATTACTTCTGTTCTACAAGAAATAAAGGAATTTTACCTTAGTAACATTTTTCTCTTTGTAACTCATTATCACATTATTTTCTACTTTTCACAGTGAATTTCTGAAATTTCCTAGGAAAAAGGCTTAAAAGAAAAAGAGACACTACCCCAGTAGTTGTATTAATGTTTATCATCTATTTAAACATCAGTTTCCAAAAAGGCCTTTAACAGATTTCTGACTGAGCAGCTGTCCATAAAAATTTAAGGCTAGAAGCCTGCCTTATTGCCAAGATATGCACCGGATAGCAGACTGTCGCAACTGCAACAGCCCTGTTGCCAGGGAGAAGCCATAGCAAGACATACCATGTTCTTCCAACACCAGCCTGACTGTCTAGATGCAGTCCCAGTATGGAAGAAACCAAGCAAACTCTGGACCATCAGCAGGAGGTGCCCCATGCTCCCACACTACATCTCAAGTTGGGTTTGGCCTTGCCTCCAATTCAGCTCTGAGGAGAGGTGGGGACAAGGGGTGGCGGGTTCCTCAGAGCAGCATGCCAGACCTGGCACAGGAGATACCCAACACAACATCCTGACCCTCATACACAAAGAACAAAAGCCCAATTTCAGTCTTCCCATGTAGCTATTCTTGTGTATCTTTAGTGCTGTATGAGAGTGTTTGATTTCCTGAGGTGTGCTTTTAGGGAGCTCTTAGAGCTGTGAACAATTTAGTGTATTTGGAACATGCTCCTGTTAAAAATGCACTACTATGTTATTTGCAAGGGAGCACTGAAGGTGGAAATGCCACATGAAAATGCTGTGCTTACACAGGAATTAAGTACTGTTCACACGTGCAGAAGGACACGGCGGATTTTCCCCACCTTAGGAGGGATCTCTGCCTCTGTCAGCTAAACATACAGAAGCATCAGCACTATGTTTAGTACTCAAAACCACTTGGGCTGCTGGTCCTACACTCCTCCCAAATCTTATTTTCAACTTGAGTAGTGAAAAGGTAAAATTAAATGCACAGAAAGATTACACTGACGTCATGAACAATACAATCTTGTCTTACCTGTGAAAACCTCCGCTGGCAAGGGAATCCAGACGACCTTCCAATTGGTTCAGAAAGTGTCTTTCCACCCTGTCCAGTCAGCAAGGTGACTGGATCTTCTTTTATTGGGTCTTCTCCCTACCAGCACCTTGAACAGATGCATCTTGCCAACTGCACGCATAGATCTTGCGGGAATAGAAAAAGCATGTGCAGTCTAAAATAAAGGAAAAAAGCAAGCGTCAGCATTTACACATCAAGGGAACTCTTATTCCCTCCTAAACCTTTCCCAAGTGAATTGCTCCCTCATGTTTGGGGAGATTTATTTTTACTTTGCATATCAACTGATAGTGGTTCCAGAGGACCTGATTTCTTTCATAAGTTAATTTGTAGTGCGAATTTATGATCTTCTGACTGCATCAGTAATACACGCACAGTAGGGCACTGCTATAATTTTAGGACAGAAAGGAATTACAGATTTGAGCTGAATGGTGCATTTCAGTTCAAACAGTAGAAAAGAGCACAGCCTCGGTGAAAAACACTTCGCTTGCAAGCTCATGTTAGTAGCAAAAAGGAGAGAAAAACATACCAGTGTTCAAAGTCAAGTGACACTCTCATATCCTTCTGCTCCCTTCTTTTCTCCAGTGTGAAAACATCATACTGGGAATACTGATATACTAATATTAATAAATCTATATAACAAACTCCTTTCATAAAGCATTTTATGCATCAACTACCATTCCGATGCTGGAAGTGTGTGTATCTAAGGCTGTGGAAAAAAAACAACAACAAGCCTTCCCCCAAACCAGTTTTGCTTCATTTACTAAGAAAATCAGACTCTTAAGAGGGTTGGTAAAGCTCAGCTGGTGAGCAGCTGTCTAGGTTTAGACAGAACAGTTCGGAATCTGTAAGGTCTGCCAATATCCAAAGGTATTTAAGGGGACCTAGCAAGAAACAAAAAATTCCATGTCCTTCAAAGTGAAGTGCCATTCACTGTGAACAGGACACACCTGCTCATCTATAGGGAAAGGAGCCTGCACAGACGGCAGGGATTAAACTAGGTAGATCCCAGATGATGTTTCTATGGCAGCCTGGAGTTACTGTAGAGTGACAACAGCACCAACCTGAAGAAAAATGTAACTATCTTCCCCAAGCTCAGTTGTGCAGGCAGGTTCATTAAGGTAAAGAACAACATGTCAGCAAGTCTGGTGGAAGATTTACACTGGATGCCTCCAACAGACTCCATTTCCTCTCCTCCAGAGCCTGGCTGAGCTGTTTAAGAAGCTGAAGTGCATCTTTTCTGGCCAAACAGGCTCTCACAACAAAGCACAGAGCTGCTCACTTGGTTCCATTTCTTACTGTCACTTTGGTGACTTCCCCTGCATAGTATATGCATTCTCAGGGAAGCATGCATGAAGTTCAAAGCTACTTTCTGAACCTGGAGTCTCAGCTCTTAATTTTTCACGTCTCAATGGCTAAGTTTATGATAGGAATTACTATTATGAAAGAGTGGGTCCCTCCTAGGGCCTGACACTGCTTTCTCCCAATGCATGGCCATTTGGAGAAGACTGCATTGCCCAAAACCACACAAAATTCCAAATGAGCTTCCAGTCCAAAAACCTGCTGGTATCCCTTACCGTGGCTATATTCTGCCAAATACCTTTGAATTTGCAAGTTTATCCAACTCTTCAAAGCCCCTTCTGCTGAAGGGATATTGACACTGGGTAGAATGACCAGATTACTGGGTTGTTTTCTAAACAGGGCATTTGGCAAAAAGCTGAAGATCAGAATTTGAAGAGGAATATTTTGTGACATCTGTCACAATGCTGCCATATTACTGAAGGACCTTTCATGTTCAGGAATCATCTAGGAAGAAAATGCTGTCAAATAGCAGCAAAAACAGTCACATAACGCCTTGACAATACTCCCTGAAATCATATACCATGTATTCCCTAGATTAGACCTCGTAAGGCTTGTTTACAGTTCAAAATTTATAAAAGTATTAGATTAAGAACTAGACAGTGCTATAAGTTGATCTCAGCCTCAGTACCCTGAAGTAAAACAAAAACATTCCCACCTGGAATATTTTACAAAATTGTCATCAATGGAAGACATTCCTGCTAGTTCTTGGAGATAAGAGGCAAGTGAAAGGTTTTGCAGCAGCATCTTCAGGAACTTTACATAGTTGGAGAAATACCAACTTTTTCCAAAAAACTGAGTTGGCCTTTAAGTGCCTGGTATGGACCAATTTCTTTATTGTCCTATAGAAATCCTCATCTGGAGCTGCAGCAAAGGAAAAATGTCTGTGGAACAGAGAATAAAGTAAGTTATTTTGATACACATAATAATTACTTCAAATTCTGTCATGAATAAAAAAATTAGGTAATAGTTACAGAATTTTATTGTGAGCAAATGCTTAAAGCAGGGGCTTTCAAAATCTCTCCAAAGATTTACCATGACCAAGTGAAGTCAAGAAATATACAACACTTCACATGTGGTAGTTCAGTCAACCAAAGAGTAGGTTCACTTCTAACAAAATAAAATTCCAAAATAAATTGGAAAGTTTACTTCTAAGTTTTTAGTTTACTTTCAATTTTTTTTTTCCTGCTCTCCATGCTTCACCTAGATTTCAAAGAAGCCCACTTGCAGTGGACAGAACTGTTGAAATTTGGTATCACAATTTGAAAGCTCCTTTTTAGGTTTTTTTCTGGCTTTTTTTTTTTTACATCCTTTTTTGTTTTGTTTCTGCTTTTTGGGAGAGGCAGCAGGAAATTAAATATTCATTTTCCCCAGAGAAAGCAAGAACAAGCCAAAAGACTAAAGAGGGTAATCTCTGAAACAAGAGAAATCTTGATGAACCTCAGACATACCCTGAATTTTCATCAACTGTTTAAGCTTCCCTTTTTGGTCCAGATTTGATCCTTTCGGGGTTCCCTCCTCTTTTTCCCAAGTTGTTCCAAGGGCTGGCCATTAAAATCCTAACACATCAGTTTCAGGGTTATGGCAAAGGTTTCTAAGCTATCTAGAATGTGCAAGACCCTGTTTTCAAGCAGGAAAGCAAGCAGTAGCACCCAGGAACGAGTTCTCGCTAGGAAGACATTAAGCTGCTGTGGATAAGTTTATGTAAGTCCTGTATAGGCAACCTGATGGAACTAATCAGAAGACTAACTTTGCCATTTCTGGTCTTCCCTGCTCTGTGAAATATGTAGCCTGTGTTCCCATTCTTAAGCTTTTCCTCTGTTACTGGCACAAATCTGTTTGCGTGGGTTGGATGCAGAGTTGGATGCTGGCTAATAACAGATCAGAGAGGTGGGCTGGGGCACAACACGCATCACGTGGCTGGTGAGTGTTAGCACAACAATCAGGAATCTGAGGAAGACTGAACTCACTTTACTAAATATTTTACTAATATAGAAAAAAAAAGCCCACCATCAGTGGGCATATCAGTGGGCATCATTTACAGCAAGCACTACAGTTATGTTCAAAATTCAGATTTTTAACTTAACTGAGTTGTGGCAATAAAAAGGGATCCTGCAGCTGTTTGCAATAAATATACAAACACTTCAAGAAGGAAGTAGTTTAACCAGAAAGTCTCTGAAGTCATAACTTCTCAGAAAACATGAACTGTTAAACAGGGAAGACAGGCAACTTGAAGGGTACAATTGAACTGGTTTGGATCCATTAGAATAGTGCCAGTGTTAATCAAGGATAAGAAAAAAAAATACAGTTTGCCACCACGCTTTTTCTTCTTGCATTGTGTATGATGGCACAAAGCACAGATAGCAGCAGGAAAGAAATGTTCCACTTTGAGTTATCTCCACCTTCCTTCTGACACAACAGGCTGCTACAGAATCCCTTGCGTTTGTAAAAGTTAACATCAAACTTTTGAGACTGAGAAACATCAAGAAGTGGTGGACTAGCTTCCAGGACTAATTTTTTGTTGGAGAGTATTGTCTTTCAAAAGTGCTGGCAAATAGCCCTGTTGTATCAGCAGCTGGATGACCTGCAGAAGCTTTTATCAGCAGGATGTTCATATAACTAGGAACATCCTTGCACTAAAACCAAAAGAAAGACATGTGCTGTATGAAGCAAGGGTCCTACTACTTAAATAAGAATGATTTAGTAAGAGCTGCTTCAAATTAAAATTCAGCTGCTCTTATGTTTTTGTAAAGTATGCAGCATTTATAATCAATACCCTCGTCAGCAGTTGTAGTAACTTTCCATACATTATTACAGGGCCACTAAAAATGTCATGTTGACTTAATTCACTTACGTACAGGAGTCACATGATATAGTATATAAAATATGAAATCAGATGTTTTATTAGCTTTCTGCATTTTTGCTTGGTTTTTAGAGTGGCCTTACAAGTATAAAAATTAAGTTTTCCTTGTCTCCATTCAGGTCTCAGAGCAGGATCTTGGTCAAACCCAGAAAATAGCAGAGCACTTACAAGGTAAGACAGTGATGCATCAGACTTCATAGCATAAAGTTAGGAAACCTTTTAACCCAGTGAAGTCACTCACATTGCTCTGAAGATACCTGAAAGTTTAAATTGCTTCCTCAATTTTTGTCATAGTTAGTAGGAGTATGGGCAACAAGTCAAGCTTTTCAGATTAAAACTTCCTTTCACCCTGAGAGCAGACTTCCCACACATTCTCAGTGTACCTGTTCCACCTCCTCCCACCAAAAGACGTAATCTTTCCCATTGCTTTGTTTTAAGCTGCTTGGCCCAGATGACCTCTCATGTGCCAGCGCATCTGCTGGCCCAAAGCATTAGTCATCACAGCAGTGGTTTCATTGGCAGATGCCCCTATAGCAAAGTTTAATTAGGAATTTTTCAGTGTAAGAACAGTTGCATTCTTCTTGGAGATGCACATATTGAAGCGCTGAAGTCCAAACACCACAACTAGGCAGACAAAGCCCAATGTAAAGGAAGGTGCAAGCACAGTTGGACCAACAGTACTGACAGGGATGCAATAGCGTAACCCCTATTATTTTACCCACGATGGGAGTGTATCTCAAGTTGTGTTCATTTCTCAAACTGTTACAGTAAAAAAACCCTGAGATACTCTCTGCTACATAAAATAAAGCTACAAATTATGATAGTAAGTCCTAATTAGTTGCTGCTTCTCAAGATTTAACTCAAGTCACCATTCCTATATGTTTAGTCACCTTCATGCAGTGTTTGAAGTGACAATACAAAGGCAAATAGATTTTAAGCATCAGTCAGGCCTGCTCAGCACTACAGGTAAGAGTACCCCACTTACTAGTCATTAATGACCCACAAAATACACAGCGAATACAAACCACATACAACCCCAACAGACAGCCATCCCATCCATTCTAAAAAAAATTGCACCTTTTCCTTTTTACACTGGGAAGACACTCTCTTGCTGAATGCAGACTCTTCTAGATGCAGATAGGAAGTTCACCTGTTGTGGTTGATTTCATTGCATACATCTTTCACAGAAAAGACTGCACAAGCCTCAGTCATCTTCCTGCAGTAACAAACCCCTTCCAAAACCCCTTCCCAGCTAACTCATGTTCCCTGGTTACAGCTCCCCCTTTGCCAGGGTCATGCTTCCAGCTTCTCTTATCTACCATTGTTAGCCTCACACAGGTTTATAGATGGTCCTGGAACTTATTTTTAGGTACAAAAGGAACTAGGCCTCCCCCACCATATCACATGAAGCAGTTTACCATTTTCTCCCTTAGCTTTATCACAAAACTTTAATATAGTAAGAAAAGTATTATCTCTATATAAATTTGCACCAGGTTTCCATATTTGTGAGCTCTGACTACCTAGGGGTGCTCAGCTACATGTAATCACATTTGTATTCTTCAGCTCTAACCTTTCCTCTGGGCAACTGCACTCATGATTGATAATTCTGAGTGTTGCTCCTCGACTGCCTGCTTATCTGCAGCTAATCCTCAAAATAGAAGCAGTTTTGATTTTAAACTAACAGCAATTACATAAATACATATTGTCCTCATTTCCATATAACAAATTAATTCAACCGTGGCTAGTTACACTGTACTCAAACTGGTGTAGGTTAAGGACAAAACCTATCCTTCTGTGAAAGAGTGCAAGCTGAACACACAGATGTCCCTGCTGGAATAAGAACTCCAAATATAGCTCTTCAATTGCTGCCAAGCACTGTCTCGCATCCTTTCATTACTCCAGCTGCCAAAGAACATAACTACATAAAAAGTCATCAGTACACACCAGAAGTAAATATAAAGAGTCAGTTTGTTAACACTGGTTATGACTGGCATCTTGAGATACTGTTATCTCTGTGTGTTCTTCACAGGCTTATGACCCCATCATCCAAGCAAACGCAACACCATCATGATTGGAAATGCTCCAAACCACAACATGCTACAAGGTTTTATATCAAAAAAAAAATCTCACAGTAAAGATGTAAAAGAGAAGGTGAAAGAAAACAATTAGAAATAAACCAATACCGCATAAACCACACCTGGAATTGTATTCTCACAGATTGAAATTCACTCTCCTTCAACAGAGCAAGGCAAACAAATTTAGGAGTATGTGTTCTTTAAAAGGTCAAGAGACAGTTGACTAATTTTTAAATTATTTCCTCAAGAACTGCTACGGGAAAAGAACAAACTAAGGTTAACTGAATATCCACTCAATTAATTGAGTCCAGAAATTAATTGAGTAATTAAACACAAAATGGACATTCCAATAAAGAGTAAATCCTCCCCCCTGCTCTGTATTTACCCTACTACACTAGGGCATTAACTTAGCTACACTGGATAGCAGTCTGCTAGACAGACAGCATATTAATTTTTACTGGATGTGTTTAATGACCCTCATTTATCATATCACCTTAAGTACTGAGTGGTTCACATAAAGCCAAAGTGGAAAGATTGGACACTAATTCCAACATAGTAGAACTGGTACTCAGCTCCACTGCCTTACCTCCTTTTTGGTAACTAAGACCCCAAGCTAAGTTAAAAGGAGCTCAAGAACTTTGAGGAAACCTGTCATTCAGGTGGCTTATCCATTAAAAGAGAGAACAATATAGTAAAGGACCTGCTCGTGACGCTATTTTCCCTTCAACTTTGTTTATTGATGTACTGAACATGAAAAAGTACAAAGGATCCAAACACAAAAGAAAACATGTACAACCTCTTAAATACTCAACAGAATATATTTTCTATTCCAACAGATGTGAATTAAGTCATACTATACAACTTCAAATAAATACGAGCCTTATATTTTACTAAGTGCTCTGATAAACACTGTAAAGTGAAGCCCAATTTACATGCCTTCTCATCAATGCCGTTAGTTGCTACAGTAGTATAGGAAAGAAGCATGTAGCTACTGTTTTCCCCACATTGGAAAGTTTGTGATTTCTATAGTATATACAATTTTTAATGCAGAGGATTAGCTTTAACAATCTAAATGCACCTAAGAATGAGGAAGTGCTCAGGAAGCCAATTGATTTTTGAATAGCATTGAGTGGGTCAGCATGAAAACTCGCTTATTCACTTTAGCACGCGCTTCACAGTATATGTACTGTACTATACTGAAAAATTTATAACTACAATTTTAAAAGAATAAGAACCAAAAGCAACTGCAAAGATAGTGTACAACTATGTTATGCATAGAACATTGCTTTTTCTAAGGGGAAGCATATGAGCATCTCAGTTTATACAAAAAGCAGGACGTAACTACGTAGTTGTCAGTGCATCCTGGTGAAGGCATCAAACCCTCATCTTTTTTTTAAAAATTTAATTATAAGCTAGATGCTAATCAGAAAATATTCTGTATTTTTTTTCCTTAAATTTATTCAATACATGGTAAAGACTTTTTCTATTCCCCAAATAGTGATTTAAGCATCATTCAAAGTTAAATTTCAATAGCATACAGGTATTTACGGTTTTTGTATGAAAAATGTAAGGAAATTTGTTAAAACCTATGATTATACTCGTTTTTACCACAAACATATTTATAAACAAAAATGTAGCATCACCATAAACAGCTGAAGCTAGACTATCTACAGACAAAAATAGCAACAGATCTGATGCACTGTAAATTCAAGTCCTCAGGACAACAAAAATGAATAAGCAGACCTCAAGTAACAAAGTTAATGCCATTTACAAAGAAAAAACTCATACAAAAACATTCAAAATTTAACATCACTTGGCATGTAACTTAAAAAATAATCTGAAATTAAAATTAGCTGAAAGGTTCGTAACTCAAGGTCTTATTTACATTACACAAAGCTCAGGTGTTAGCCTTGAACATAACTTTCAAAATACTTCCAAATATACCCAACTCAGGCCACTTCTGCTGATTTGCTACTGTGCAAACCATGCTCAATGTCTTTTATTAAGACAAAACAATTCTTCAAACAATAGCAAGTACATCACTAAACACCATGAGCTCTATCTGAAGGGAATTCTTTAGGAAGAACAGATTTTTTTTTCCCCCATCTCAGTATTTTGTTTCCTGCTTGCTCTTATATTATTTTTTTTTTAATTTTCATTTGTTTCAAAATCACAAATTAATGTGAGCCACCCATCACTTAATAACCAGGATGATCAAAGACTCCACTGATGATTACAGAAATGAAACCAACAGTGCATCCCATTGACTCTACTTCTTAATACAAAGATCTCAAAAGTATTTCTACATCAAATATCTTTCTATATTTTCCCAACAACTGCAAATTTCCTGGTAGAGTTTTAAAAGCTCACTAGGTGTCATATGAAGAGATTTCTCAAAGTATGCAAGTCAAAATATTTGTTCCAGGACCAGTAAAAAGTTTCTCCAAATTTTTTTTTTTTTATAAAAATAGATGCTTTTTTAAACCCACATCAAAGAGGCTCTTATCTCTTTGGCAAGGTACTGCTTTACGAAAAGTTCTCCAGTATTCTTACAATAAGCTTTTATAATGTGTTCCCATTCCCCAACCCAAATGATAACTATAAAATAAATACTGCTTATAACTTCATAAATTAAATGTAAACTTCAAATACTTTTCTTGAACAACAAAACAACAATGCATCAAAATGTAAATAAAACACAAGGCAAATCAAGAAGTAACATAAACCCAAGTTAAAGTATAACACAAAGCCTCATTATTTTCTCATAGGATAAAGGCAGTCATGTAAAAAGAAAAAACTTCTTCCCTTAGCTGAAACATTTCAAAAGGTCTACCTTCTTCAAAGAAGGCAATAGAATATGCATTGTGACAGGTAAAAACCCTGTACCTCTTGTCAATATTCAAACACAAAAGATATTTAAGAAGTTTTAATTCAAACATTAGCAATAAAAAATCTCACATATTCTTAGGATGCTAAGTAGTCATTTTATCCCCATTTCCACGCTGTCACACAACAAAGGCATTTACTAATGCATAAAGCTTCTTGTAAATTGCCTTTGTTGTATAGTTTTCATGTATTAATGCACTGAGAATAACTTGTTAGGCTTTGTGCGTTTTGTTTGTTTTGAAAGAGACCTGCAATACTCTGTCCCCAAGGCGGTATCCATTCAAGCTGGCTATTGCCATAGCTGCCTCATCATAGTTTGTCATAGTCACAAATCCAAACCCTTTGCACTTGTTGGTGTTAAAGTCACGGATGACCTTCACATTGGTTACTGCTCCGAAGGGTCCAAACATTTGCCAGAGGATACTCTCATCAGCATCAGGGGCCAAGTTGTACACAAAAATGCACCATCCAGTTCCTGCATGTCCGGGGATATTAATTCCAGCCAAACTGGTCATTCCATCAATGGTCATTGGAGGAAACCTACTGAAAAAATGAGGGAAATGGAATCATGAAGTAGCTGTTCACAGAAAAATCTCAAAGAAATTTCAAAGCAAAAAAAGAAAGTGATACAGGGCTTTTCACAGCATGAGCATTTTGGCCAGACTAATAAGGTAATATCACAAACTTTTTCTTCAATTGTCCAAATACTATGTACAATACTATACAAAAGTAGGGGTAACAGCGCTATGTCTGTCTGAAATGAAGTAACAAAAACAGAACAAAAGCATGCTATAAAATCAGTGAGGATTAATAGGTCATTTGAAACATAATTCCATGGAATTGCTACAAAATGTATGTCTTTCATGCATGGTGCACCAAAATGAACAATTTCAGGTGGTCTCATCATGCAAAAATCCAAAGTCTTACTGAAAAAGTAAGAGTACGCAAAATATTTAAAAATAATTTGGTTATCATGAACCTCATAGTCCTTTATTACCTCTTTACTCCATAAGCCATGTTGAGCAGATTGTCCAACCTGCAAAACATTTAGCAAAGTGTTCAGTCTTCAGACTTTTCCACCCTTTAATCTTAAGGAAACTTGGTGTATTACTGCCGCGTCCCTTGCACTGTACAGAATCTCATGCAACGTTAAAGTGTCGCCACTGAAAGAGCTATGGCATCTTATTACACCTGATAGAATCAGTGAATACAAAATAAGTGTTCTTGTGTATTATCTACAACCATTAATAGTTTAGGTCACAAAGTGCACCACTTTCACAAGTTAAGCCTAAGTCAAATACTTAGCATAAATTTACAGTCAGTGACCACTTCAGTGAAAATTTCAAGATTACTAACTTGCTTTAGATTAATTTATTGATGTTTTCAACAGCTTCCTTACATGAGCTGGCAATGTGCACTGGCAGCCCAGAAAGCCAACCACATCCTGCGTTGCATCAAGAGAAGCATGGCCAGCAGGTCACAGGAGGTGATTCTACCCCTCTACTCTGCACTTGTGAGACCCCACCTGGAGTACTGTGTCCAGCTTTGGAGTCCTCAATATAGGAAGGACATGGATCTGTTGGAACAGGTCCAGCAGAGGGCCATGAAGATGAGAGGGATGGAGAACCTCCCCTATGAGGACAGGCTGAGAGAGATGGGGTTGTTCAGCCTGAAGAGAAGGCTCCAGGGAGACCTTATAGCAGCCTTCAACATCTGAAGGGAGCCCACAGGAGAGCCAGAGAGAGACTGTTTACGAGGAAGTGTAGTGACAGGACAAGAGGTGACGGTTTTAAATTGGAAGAAGGGACATTTAGATTAGATACTAGAAAGAAATTCTTTACTGTGAGGGTGGTGAGGCACTGGAACAAGTTGCCCAGGGAAGTTGTGGATGCCCCATCCCTGGAGGTGTTGAAGGCCAGGCAGGATGAGGCTTTGAGCAACCTGGTCTAGTGGGAGGTGTCCCTGCCCATGGCAGGGGGCTTGGAACTTGATGATCTTTAAGGTCCCTTCCAACCCAAATCATTCTATGATTCTATGAATGCCCAGACTCACTCAGGGTTCTGGAGCAGTAACAAACACCAGAAAATGGACTGCAAAAAAGAGTTTTCAATTTCCTACTCTTTCCCAGAATAAAGTGTTTTTAGAATATACACACAGATAAAATAGACTGCAAGCTTTCTCCATGCATTTCTTCCCTTGTTTTTTCTAGCACTTTTTCCCCAAACTGCTAGAACATAGTATGCAAACACAATTCTAAACCCTTTGGAATTATCTAGCCAATATTTGGAACATGCAGTGCCTACCAGCCCTATGTCCGTTAAGGTGTTTAAGGAAATTTCTGCCCGAAAGAAGCTATGGCTCATTCCTGGCAAAGTTCAGACATATGAAGAGAAAGAAAGTCTTGTTACAGGTTATCTTCAGGACTTCAGAAAATACTTCGGTAAGAGATACACTTGATTTAGTTTTCAGTTTACAGATACTTTATAGATTTGCACCTTACTGTGATTTCTCATAGTAATGAACTATATGGTTTAAGAACCATTACTGGTATACAGAATCTCAGGTGCTGCAGTAGTGTTACTACACTTGTACACAAAAAAAACTTGAAAAAATTTTTCTTCTTGTTTGCAAGATCACTATGATCCTGCAGTGAGCACAGTCTGTAGGATGTACTGACAAGAAAGCAAGCCACTGAACCCCTAAAAAGAGGGGAAAAAAGTAAATTATAAAATGCCTCACTACTATCAGTAGTCTTAGTGTGGATGACAGATGCCTACTGTCATTAACATGTAGGGATTAAGAGGAAGGTGAAGAGTTCTGGAAACACCACATGCAAGTCCTTGCTGCACAGCAGTTGGCTGAAAACTTACTAGCGACGTTATCACCGTAACAGTTTTCATCAGTTACCTGGACGACTTAAAAATACTCTGGAATAATTCTCAGGGCCATTCACTGGATAAATTTTTAAAGATGCTTAAAGTTACGCATGCTACCGAAGCTTAGGAACAATTATATATAGCTGCTTCTGAAAGTCCAGCTCAAGATTTTTCATACTATGAAAAAAATGGAGTACTGTAGTGATATTATTGTTCTTCACTAATAAAGTTTATGATGACTCTGTTTTCAGCCTTTAACAGAGACAGGGAAACTGCTTCAGGTAATCTTGTCTGAAACGTCAGTAGCTAAGATTTCCTGCATGTAAAAGACATGGAAGATATGACGCATCAGTGAAATCTGAACTATGTAGTCAGCAAAAGAGCTGGAATGTTCCAACAACAGAAAAGCAAAGACCTACAAACTAAAAAAAAAAAGACAGATTTCCCTTTAGAGTTACAAAAATTTAGAATTTGGCAGGGTGTCTTTTAGAGAAGAAACAGAAGCCTGAAGGCTTTCCCCAAAAAATTATATAAAAAAATTTTAATTTTCTTACCAACCCCAGTTTACTTTTCTTATTAGTCAGTTCAACCTTGTTCTTCCTTCCACATTGAAGTGGGAAACCTTTACTCTCCCTGCTATTCACGACAGACTTAGTACCCACTCAGTGCTTTTTGTTACCATTACAGGTTTAAGTGCAGCAAATCACAATATGCCCTTATGGTTGTTTCAGTCATCACTTCACACTTAGTATCTCAGAAAAGTAACAACTTTCTGGTGAAATTTAAGTGAGCATTCATAAAATACACTTCCCTTTTAAACAAATCAGTCAAACAAAACTTTTAAGGATCAATGCCTAATGCTGCAGGACAGGGGTAGTCTATTTAAATTACTTTAGGTTCTGTTCAAATAAACTCCAAAAGGTCAAGATTTTTTACAAATCATGACAGATCTAGCTGGAGTTCTATCCCAGCCAGTATCAGAGTAATACTGAACACCGCTGAGTATCTGAAGTGCATTCAGAAGAACTCAAGGAGTCAGCAGGCCAGACTTGCCACAATGTCCTAACACAGGCTACCCAACAACTCCTCATGATCATATTTTATGTAATTCACTTGGGTGCATCCTGCAAGTGCAACTTCTGCCCCAAGCTCTACATATGGAACAATGGCAAGCCAAGTTTTATTCAATATTCAGCACACTCTTTAAATTAACCCTTTTATTCCCTAAGAAACAGTAAAAAAATCCACTAAGAAGCAAATAAAATTGGTTATCCCTTTCTTCAGGGCAGAAAACCTGCTCTAGTGCTGACCTTCACACCTGGCAAGACACTTGCAGCACATAAGGCTGAAACACAGAAAAAAAGAATTCAGAAGTTCTGCCAGAAGTACAATCCATGAACTCTGAATGTTTGGCCTAAAAGCAAGGGTGGCCAATGCAGAGCTTTTGAAGTTTGGTATATTCAAAGCAAACTGCCAGCTGATTTTATTTCTTAAAAAATAAAATAGAAACTGTTTAAGTATATTACTGCTTAACACATTCCGGTCACAGACTGGGGGCAGAGGGTGGGAAGAAACGATCAAAATCACTGAAAAAAAATCCAAGGCATTTATGAATATAGATAATACAATATTTGTTTCCCTTTGTTCTCACCATCTGTCCTCTTTAATACAGTAAATATCACAGGGAACTGTATGGCTGTAATTTCAACATGGACAAAAACACACACGTAAAAAGTATTTGAATTATCTTAATTACACAAGTTTATAATAAGCAAAGACAAAGTGTGGTATGCAGGATTTAGACAACTAACTAGGGAAAAAAACGAAAGCCAGAAAATGGGGAGGAAAGCTAGGAGGTGAGGAAAAGGAAGCTGGCTGTGGCATACCATATGTCTAAAAAGAAAATTTAATCACCTAGGTCAAGTGTTAACTGAATCAACCAAATTAATCAACAGTAATATAGGAAATTAAAAATAACCTTTAAAAAGGGATCTTCTCAGTGACTATTTTTTCAGTAATGTCTGTGTTCACACAGAAATCAGACAAGCTGGGAGAGGAAAGAGAGGAAGGACACAAACAAGTCCCATGAGAACATGTGGTTTCCAGCACAGTTGCACATGGTTATGTATTTGACTTACCTAAAACGTTGAGCCTGCTGAGCTAGAGGTGCCGGATACCTTCTGTTTGGAGAATGGTACAGCTGGGAAAGGATGGCCTGATTGGTTTTTTGGCTTGGATTGTTTGCAAACTTTACAGTGATGGGCTCTGTGGCACTTGGAGGTTTTTGGCCATTCAAGCCCTTGATAGCTTCTTCTGCTTCAATTCGCTTGTCAAACCGGATAAACCCCACGCCCCTTGATACTCCTACAAAGAGTGAAGAAAGTATATAATAATTAGAAACTCTGGAACATTAGATGTTAATGTTTAGTTTTCATAGCCAATTGCTAGTTAATGGCCAATTGCTGTGAAAACATCATTTTGAGCTTATTAAACTGAACTCATACTTTCATACTGTAAATGTTTTCTTGGGTTTTTTTTTTTAATTTTTAACTGACATAAACCACAGTGGAGACAACTTAAACATCGTGAGCCAAAGGGTAATTCTGAATCAAAGCAATTTGTGGTAAGGGTGGAAGTGAACCCAGAACCAGATGCACCGTAACCTCTTTTCAGATTTTGCTACTCTGCACATCTCTGCACTGAGATCTTCACAGATATTCTGTAAGTAGCTTAGTCATCTGCTCCCTAATAGCAAGAAATGGCTTAGGCTCTTCTGCAACACCCTTTGAAGTTCCCTTTGGAGGAAATATGCCGAGAGGACGAAGTATGGAGTGCAAGTTCTAGATTGCCATAATGGGAATTATAGGCTTGTTTTAACAGTCTGTAGTTACCACTAAGTAAGAGACTCAGTTCAAGCATACCGCCATGCTTTCGTAGGTATTTTTAAAATAAACTTTTCTTGGGCCATAGACTCTTCCTTGGTATAGAAAAAACAAAGATAACATCCAAAGGGATCAAAGTATTTATGGAAGGTCTCAGGAACATCACACCTGTACTGTGGCTTAAACAAACACATTGAGGTGTAAAATCTCAAACCAATTAACATTAAAGCTACTACAGCCAACATTAGTAAGTTGCATACTTTGCTGTAATATTCTTAAATCCATTTAGAGGCCCTTTATATTTTGGTTCAGGAATAAACAGGCATGTTAGACACTTGTCCTCACTTGAGAAAGACATCAGTGACAAGGAAGGTATTCTGTTCATAAACAATGACAGTTTAAACCATCAAAGTGACAATAAGCAGGCATAAGAGATCTTTAAAGAAGTGTCACAACCTCAACTTTACATTTTTCATCTGTCAGTGTCACAACCTTATTACTCATACCATTTTGAGTCTACCTCTTCCAAATTACTAAGGGGGAGGGAAGAAACCTTAAACCTGAACAGCCTACGCCCGAGAACTACTGTGCACTTACCAGGATTTATGAGTACTTTTAAATGTGTACTGTAATTCTATTTACATTTACTTATTTGTCAAATCCCACCATTTCTATGTGCAAACATACAAGAACATATTGACAACAGCTATTTATTCCACAGAGACTGGAAATTTGACCTGCAAATTTGCTGCTTCTACAAGTCACAATTTGGCCTTTAGCTTTCCTTTCCCTGCCTCTCCACACTCTCACTAACTCAAACAATTAAAACGCTCTTAGTATTATGTGTCAGTATTGTGATTTCTGTTAACAAAACGGAATTGCAATATAGTATACAGGAGAACCTCTACAGGTCAGCCAAGTGCCAAACACTGGCATGCACAATCCTTTCAAAGTGAGACCATTTGAAAACTTTAAGGCCTCCTACAGCTGAAAGCTCTGTGGGACCCATAATGACACGTGCCTTTGAAAAGGTACAACTATGAAAGAACCCAAGCCAGCTTATTATTCAGGAAATAATTATGTGAGTAAATGAATTCTTCTGCCTCACACCCCTCGTTTTTTTTTTTTTGAAAGATCAGAGCTTTTGAAGCCATGCTCCTTTGTATTTTCCTTTGCAGACTCAATGTTTCTGTCATGTACTTGGCATTTCACTTGACTGCTTATTTTTGGAACACGGCTGCTAGAAGCAGGTGAGCCAATTACAAAGCTGCCAAATTATAAAAGCAGGAAGTTACGAAGATCAGCCATTTGAGCCAGCAAAAACACATGCACTGCTGCCCAAGTCCAAAGAGTTACTACACAGTGTGACTGACACTCACTAGTTAAGACACTTTAACAACACCTACTAACCTTCTAGAGCTTAGCTCTTCAGGGCACTGCTAAGCACAGAACCTATCTGGCTCCCGAGGAACTCAAAGTTCATGTTCTTCAGAGTGCCCAAAGTTAATAAGGCAACTTGAAAACAGTCTTACCAGCAACTACCAGTATGGGTTCTTTTGTAATCCTAGCCTAAGAGAACCAGCTGTGCATTTCTGCATAAAATTTTATTTCTATAAAAAAAGTGTTTAATAGCATTTCATAAGGCACATAGGGACTATTTTCACACAGCAGCTTGGAAAGTAAGATTATAGCAGCTGTAAATTTATTACAAGCCATGAAACAGGCTTCAAACCTGCACCTTCAGGGTGGAAATGACTCAAGCTGGCTCAGTACACTCCACAATCTATTTTTGTCCATGCATATTTATGAACAATTCCAGCAGAAAATTGCATTTTCTGACCTACATACACCTTTCATACATTCTAGAGACAAGACTATTGTACTGAATGGTGAAATATTTCTTAAACTGCCAGTCCAAAAATGAGATGAAGTGCAAAACTGCCTACTTACCAGTGACTTGGTCAACTAAAATACGAGAAGTAATAATGCGTCCATATTGGGAAAAGAGCTGTTCCAATTCTTTCTGGGTCATTGTTTTCGGAAGTCCACTAACATACAAATTTGCATCTCTAATAGAAGCTGAACTTGGTCGCGCATAGGAAACCTTAGGAAAAAGAGAGTAAAAAAAAATTAGGAATCAAACACTTTAAAAACAGCTGGGATAGCTCAGTGCAACTTGTTCTGCAACACTGAAATGTTTTTGAGGGCCATCAGAAAAGTCACCTTGCAAAGCCAGTTAAGTGGGGTTTTCGGTGTAAAAAACACTGAAGAAACACAACACAGACCACACAGTGAAGGTTGACTACATAAACTCATATAATTTAAGAAGAACTTTCAAATAAAGGAAAAAAGCTAGCAGATCTTGGTGGATAAAGTGTTCTCAGTTTACTGCAAGATTAAAAAGACAAGTTTAAGAAGATCCAAGCATGCTTTTATTATAATTTTTTAAAAAGCATTTAAAAAAGCATTACAAAATACAAAAAGTAAAGATTCCACTTTGATTCCTGGGTGAAAAACACAGAAACACACTCCAGAGCACATAATGGTTTGCAAGTATTATTCAAGTGCTGTGCCCTTTGTACACGCGTTGAGCTTGCTATCAAATTATCCCCTATCATTCTTGAGGTCAAGATGATCTCTGCTACATCACTTTTATAGGCCTAAGTATGAATGGCAGGAGTAGCAATGCAACTTGCATTTTGGCTGTCCAATTTCCACAACACCAAGGTTGTATGACCAAGAGCCTAGTAACACTGAGCTTTCTCAAGTCCTCTTGGACAGTTTTCCCTGTTGCCTCAAAGTGTCAGTCACAAACATTTTAAGATTATCAATTAGATTCTTCAATGCTTAGATACATGCCACAAGAACAGCATGTTGAAGAGTTCAGTACTTTCCACTGAAGTCTGTGCAAGTGGCTTATCCTTATTACAGGAAAGATTAGAACAGTTCAGGTTCCATGTTTGTGGAACAGGACAAGACAAAATACTTTATTTGGTGTTTTCACTGTAGAAAATATAAAGATAAAATGGACCCTCAGGAAGTGGTGAGATTTATACTTTTTCCTTCCCTCCCTGGAATGCAGGATCAGCCAACTCTGGGCACTGGAATTTGCCTCTGTAAATGCATTTACCTAATCCTTTGACATTTATTTTCAAATTGCCCCCCTCCACCATCTCATTTCCATGCAGATCAGCAGACTCTTAAGACTCCTGTGGAAGCAAACCAAAAAAGGCAATTGAAATAGAGCACTCCGGAGACTAAACAAGGAGTACCCTGAACACTGATGTGATTGTTTGATGTTCTACCCAGAGGCTTTGTACAAGCTATCTTCCAAAGCTGGCTGAACAGGGCTGACCTACAAAAGTTGTAGCTGTCCAAGGTTAACACACTAGGAGAGTCCTGGAAGCCACAGTGCCTTGCTACTTAAGGTGTCAGACAAGATTTTCTTCCCATATGCACTGGGTCAGGTCCTCTGAGAAGTCAAAATTCCTGGCAGTGACCATCAGCTAAGGAAGGAAGAAAAACAGTGACTTATGTTCATATTTATCAAGAAAGCTATGCAACTGCTGGTCAAACAACATTTCACTGAGAAACTCCAAAAAAAAAAGCCAAAGAACCCCATGGCTTCCTGAAAATTAAGGCTGTATTGTGGACTTTACGTTAGCTTTGAACTCACATAAACAGCTGTTACTAAGCTGTTTTCTAAGCATGCATGCTCGCAAGCACTCTGAATAGAGGTTGCAGAATGTGAGCTTCACAAACTCCTTTCAAACAGGATAAAAGAAATCTGTATGAACAGAAGATACTGAAGGCCTGCCAAAACCCCCAAGCCATACTTCATGGTGCTACATTTTCCCAGTCTCCAATCTATCTAGACTTTACTCTAGAAGTAGTTCTACAGACGCCAATAAACAGATCCATTTTCCAAGCAATCTAATGCAGTAATTGGACTTAGCCTCCAGATGCCCACTGCTAACTGTCAAAGTCATTCTGATTGGACACATTAGATAGCATAGAACTGAGGAAGTACAATGTAAGCAGAAATAAGGGACATGTGTTCTTTATGAAGATAGGAGGATACACACGTAAAACGCAAAGAAAAAACCAAAGAAAAAACCTTAAATCAAATAAGTGACCTGCAAGGCAATACTTAATACCTAAAACTTCTTTCCCTCTTGGTCAGTGATGCTAAGGTAGGCTAGAAGAAAATAAGTAACTCACAACATCTGCCTGATCTGCAGATCAAGTTCAGTAGTGCTGACCTGACACTCTCCCATAATATCCTCACAAAGTGCACGTTAAATACGCCTCTGTGTACTTAATTACTAATCGATAAATATTAAGTATAGTGGACTTACAAATGGACTTAGAAGTATTAAGGACAGTGACATCGACTGAAAACTGGCTGAACTGCTAGGCCCAGTGGGCTTCGATCAGTGGCGTGGAGTCCAGTTGGAGGCTTATCACCAGCATCCACTGATACTGGATCCAACATTGGCTAAAATCTTCACTAGTGACCTGGGTGATAGGGTAGAGTGTACCCTCAGAAACTCTACAAATCACACAAAACTTGAGAGGAGTAGTTGTTAGGCCGTTGCTGTTGTGCTGTCACCCAGAGGGGCCTCAACAAACTGGAGAGCTGGGCAAACCAGAACCTCAAAGAAGTTCAGCATCAGGAAAAGCAGAGTCATCTCCCTGGGGAGGAATGAATAATCCCATGTACATGCTAGGACCCAACTGGTTGAAAAGCATCTTGGCAAATAACTTTGGAGTCCTGATAGACACCAAGCTGATCATAAGTCAGCAGAATGACTTGCAACTAAGATGGCCAACCTGGGCTGCATTAGTGGAAGCGCTACTAGCTGGTCAAGGGAGGTGATCATCATTCTCAGCATTGGTGAGACAATGGCGGGGCTGTCTCCAGATCCAGGATCCCCAGTATAAGACAGACACAATTAGAATGAGTCCAGTAAAAAGCCACAAAAGTGATTAAGGGACTGGAGTATCTCAGCAGGATCTCAGCCATAACAATCTGATGAAGTGAGTTAAAAAAAAGATGGAGCCAGACTCTACTATGAGGTGACAGGACAAGAGGCAATGAACACAAACTGAAACACAGAAAAGTTATTTTGGAAATTCCAGATAGACTTCATTCCATAAGAAAACACCTTTTCAATGCACAGGGTGGTCAAGCATTGGAAGAAGTTACTGACATTGTAGGGTCTAGCACTTGAAATGTTAAAAACCCAAGTGGACATAGGCGTGAGCAACCTGCTAATGGCAAACCTGCTCTGAGCAGGTGGTTGGACTAGAGGCCTCCAGAGGTATCACAAACTTCAGCCATTCTATGATTCTGTAACACATAACAAACCTTAAGGAAATTCTTTGAAATGGACTTCTACCCAAACTCCGGAAGACAAGATAGAGGTTTCCCACTTACCTTTTTGTATAAAATCAGTGATACAGTCACTTCCCCCTTACTCCTTCCAAGAGGAACTCAAAAGAGACACATTGTCTTCCAAAGGGGAATTCACACTGGACATACGCTGTCATGTATCAAGGATATAAACCCACTCTGAGTCCCTCAGAAGAGGGGGGAAAAAAAAAACCCACAAAAAAAAGTTTGCTAGCTTACTGCAAGTTCACCTGATGCTACAGAACTGGCATCTGTCAAGGAATAAAACCTGGAAAACTCCTCTCACTTTTCCTCTGTCAAATGAGTAAAAGTCCTTTCATGGCGATAATTAATCCAGAAATGTTTATTGCCCGTGCTCTAGCTGGTAAACGCTACTTGAGGTAGAGCTTTACAAAGCAGTCAAGGTCTATATTGAACGCAATTTAAAGAAAGTAAATGAAAGCACTAAGCTCTAACCAGTAAATATTACCATTAGAAGTTCAGTTTCAGTACCATTCCCTTTAAATTCTTGAACTGTGTTTACAAAGTATTTTTAACATCTAAGAACATATGCTACATAGAAAGTATCACAGTGACAACTACTGTATCCTGACTGATGCATACTGAAATATTGGCAGATTTGTCACAGGACTAACATACAAACTAAAATCAGTACTGTATTATCAATATCCAAACACTACCTCTAGTCATCTTGCTAAGCACCCAAAGTTCTGACCAGGGAAGAAATCTGAAATAAACATAGAACTTCAGAAAACCAACAGTAATCAAAGTTTTACTTTCTTTAGCAAAACATTACTAGTGACCTGTGATTATTGCAAGTCAGGATCACTAGAGACAAGCAAGGTCACCAACAAATGTTACAGGGATAAGGGAAGTAATAGTCATGCAGAAGAAGCTTGGCCTGAGTACGGGATACACAGTTTCTATTCATTATTGATGTCAAAGTCCAGGTATCTCACTTGTGATGCAGATTTAAAGCAGAGATTCTCCAGACTAATCTCCCTACCTGTATCCTGTCAGTTTGCTCCTTCACTAATTACTTGGCAATAGGTCGATACAATCTCTTCAAATGTGCTAAAACATTACTTCTACAGTCACTTTAACAGGTGAATATATAATAGATAAACATTAAGGTTATACAATGTCAAAAACATTGAACACAATGCAAGTTCTAAGCAGCCAGAAAGCCTACAGTTTTAAATATTTAATGATGACACACTGTACAACACTGAACACAGCTACTCAGGAGACACCAATTTAAAAACAGTTTTACTGGAATTTTCCACTGCAGTTAGTGGGAAAGACACTTGTTTCTAGAAATGCAAACATTACACCACCAAATCCAAGTATTTTCACTGCTTTAATATTTCATTTCTGAACATCAAGATTAACTGATTTACAGCTTTCAAGTCAAAACTGTGAAAGTTAGTATGTTAAACAAAGAAGTTGCCAAAAAGAATAGAGACCCAGTCCCTAAAACCTGAATATTTCAGTTTCTTACTATCTGCTACTACCTTTAGACACCTCAGCACCGTATGTCCACATTTTTATCTTACAGCTTCTTAGCAGTATAGAGGGCAAACAGTGTTTGTATTACCTGCAAGAAATTCAGGGAAAAAAGATTTATTAACTTCTAAACACCTCTATTTAAGGTTTTCTTGCAAGTCTTTAAGTCTGAAATCTTTAAATATTAAAATCAGGATTTCAGTAAATGTTTGCATTCAGTAACTTCCAGTGTAAACTTTCAGCTTAGAACACTGCCTTATGGGTAGTATCTGGTTCTTTTAAAATGCATGTTTCTAGTGGGGGAAAAAAAATTCCAACAAAAAATCCCAAGTAAATTACCACCCAGTCTGTGCAGATTAAGTTGGGTTAAACCTTCCTGCTAACAAGGCAGATTTATATTGGGAAGAGGAATACATTAGGAATGCGTAAGCCCCCTTGGCAAGCACAACAGGAAGAAGGATGTGTTTCTTTGTTTTTGCTACAGAGATGTTCTGAGACCATTGTGCTAGGCAAGCGTTCTTACCTTGCCCTTAAATTAGTATGAGACACCATGACTCAAGAACTCTTCTTAATTTGATTTCTAGTAACAAGATGGTGCAGCACACAGCAGAGACTGAGTCTCAGCTGTCACTAGCCAGTGAAGGTTACTGTCTGAAACAGGAGAGTGCATTGCTGTATATTCAAAGTTTACTTTGTCTCCCCTCGGATGAAAGATAGGTCCCTTCCAAACAAAGCTGGAAGGTCACTTTTCCCAGTATACACAAGACTGCCTTGTTAAAAAGTCAGCACAGCACGCACCTGTAACTTCGCAGTGTAAGCTTGCAGCAGCATTTCTATGGCCAAAGCAAACTGGAAACACAATAGACTTCTCTCTGTAAAGGCAATTTAAACTCAACTCTGTGGGTCTACAAAAATATACTACCCAACACAGCTTCGCTTATGTGTGTAGATAAAGATATCCCATACAGACTTTGCTTCTACAGCCTGCCCTGCAATAGGTAACACATTCAAAAAATGGACACAGAAGCAACAGCCTTTCAGCACCACCATCAGAAAAGCTTTTGCTATTTCAGTCCATGTCCCATGAAGATCGCCAGCTCTGACAGCTACAGCCAGTGCCAAAGTTGCAGCCCTGAGGTCAGCCATGGGGTCCATGCCTGTTCTGTGCCTGAACTGACCAACCTGACAGTTTGTTCCTCCACAAAGCAGACCCAATTAGAACCAGATCTGGCCATAAAGTAGTAACCAGCGGGGGGGATCATGATAAGCTACACCTCAGGGACAAATGGCTCATTAATACAGCACCCTGGTATCAGAGCTTTCTTCTCAATGACTGCATAAAACAGGCTATATTTGTAAAGTCAGCAATTGTCTCAGTACATTGCAGCACAGTAATAACGTCAGCTGCTACATGTACTCTTGACAGAGGATCTCCTACAACCCTGGCACACAAGGAGAGCTACACTGACCAGGACAGCCATTTCCATGTCCAAATCAACATCCAGAACAGCACTGAAGCCCCAGTTCCTTTACAAGCTCCTCATATAATAAGCAGACCTAAAATACAACAAAGTTATTACTGATGGGCACAACAGTTCACACGAGCATGACTAGCCAACATAGCAGTCAGTAGCTGTATTTTATAAAGCTCTTCCTTTTAATTCGAGTAACTTCATCTAGATGACAGGAAGAGTTGGATGCTGAAAATTCCACACCACATCTACTGAGACTCACAAACTGGAACCCAACATAGTTTTTCTGTTGGGGGAAAACAGAATGCAGGAATGTTTTTCAAAACTATGGAATGACATCTCTGCAGCTAACTTCCACTGAAATAAAGTGAAGTCTCCTTACAAATGTAGCCTCTCACAGCTTTTGTTAACTGCTCTCTTTGAGCATGTTCTTGTATTTGACTCTTGCCGGTCAGGAATAAAATCACATGCAGAACAGCCCCTGCTTGCCCTGTGTCCCAGCAAACAGTGGGCCAAAAGCACTGGTTCTCCAACAAAGCTAAGAAACTGACCTAGCTACTCAGGTTATTTGGATCAGCATTAAGTCTCAGGAAAAATCTGGTTTCAATTCTGGCTTTAAGCCTTAGGCTCAGCATTTTAATCCAATCCCTCTCACCTTTGGCATTTCCTCAGAATGGGATACTACTTAATCATTATTAAAACATAAGAAGCAGCAAGTTCAGCACAGCAAAGCAAGTTTTAGGAGGAACTCAGACCATAAGCAGGTCTCATGTGGATGAGAAGACTGATGAAGGCCTAGAACAGCAAGTGAGACTAAGACAACCAGACTAAAAAGTTGAGAATGCCCATAATTAATTCTTCCTGAGTAGAAACATTTTGTAAGCAAGCATGGGATTCTCCAGCCTGGGAAGTATTTTTCCCCAGTATTATTCCCAAGGTTATCTTAAGATGAAGTACCAAATTACTTCTTTGTGAAGACAAGACGTTTTCCCATTTGCTGCAAACTCACTATGTAAAGCACCTGAGCATTCTTGTTGAGATAGTTGAGACACTGGTCTTTCATCAGTAAGTCATCAACTTATCTTCCCTGTCATCACCAAGCCAGCCATTCATTATGCCATGTGTTTTCTAATAAAATACAGCCAGTTCTCGTCACCAGGCAGGAGTGATACTGGTCACTAATGGTATCAGATCCAATACACATAGCAGTAATAAGCCTGACGAGAGCTACAGTTTCAAAGGAGAATTTAATGGGCCCTTCCTCTGCTTCACCCTACACTGAGAGTACCCAGCTAGATGGATGCCCTTTGCTTTGGATTCAAGGAGCCTTGATTTTAACTCAGTCTTACACCTTTGGATAAGACTGCATTATCTAAAAGAACCATCTTTCATTTGGAAAAGCAGCAGTCATAATGTTGGAAAGTGACATCCTTATGGGATTTCAGGCATCACTGTATAGTAGCTCCCAGCAGCTAAATCTGCTCCAGAAGGATTTATACCCTCATTTCTCTTACAAGCTAGAGAAAACTAGTAACTAGAGTTCACTGCATGTCTCACAGGCTGTCTGTGAGCAAGAGGTTTCTTTAGGTACTGAGGGTGCTTCAATTAGATCAGCAGGCCTGTTCTGACTTTCAGCAGCTACCAGAAAACAATCCCTTGTTCCATACTTCTCAGGAGGACCATGGCTTCTAAAAGAAGTTTCTTCGAATTTGTACAAGAATTTTCTGCAGGCAACTATTTCACAGGTATCTGAATTTATTTCATGTAAGAGTGGTAAGTTTGTCACTCAGCAAGCAAGGACAGATCAAGTTGATCTTGCTCTTAAGAAATGCACTGTCTTGGTATGTTGTATGTTTGCATGGTTCTACCAGCTCTCTGAAAACATTCATCAAACATCAGAGATTAAGCATATGCCCTAAGAGTCTTAAACCACAAAATCTCTAAAGTCCTTAAAAAAAAGTCTAGCCATGAAAAATTGTAAAGTCAAAGATGTGAACAAAATTAGCAAAAAGATCATTACAAATTACATCACAGTACCAGATGAGGACTTTCCAGTGTTACAGAAAAAAAGCAATCTTCTTAAATTTGTTTTTGGCCTTGCTTAGGCAACTGTAAAATATACAATGTATTTCAAATATGGCCAGCTTATCCAAAAAGGTGCATTTGTGTTCTCAGAGATGCAGTGAGAGACAGAAAGAGCAACCAAGCCAGAGGACACATCTAAGCAACAATGACTGTGGTTCTGCAAGGATAGTTCGATGAATTCTAAATTTAAGTGTCCACCTTGCAAAGGGTCAATTGCCTTTCCTTCTGTGATTCCTGCTATATGCACTCATGAGGACAAAAGCAGCTGCTTGCTGCAAAAGTTAACAGAAAACACAAGTACAATGACTAGGTTGGATCGGCTCTAAGCAGCACTGTTTCTACTAGAATTTAAATTAATTCTGTCATCTTCAGGAAATTCTAACCACGTTTTCTACTGTAAGAAAAGAGTGGATTAAGAGAATAATTGAAATACAGAATTCACCACATTTGTTGGTTAGTGTTTCTCCAACTTTAATTTGAAATTGCACTGCATCCCCAGTTGGTAGCTTCAGTTCCTAGTTCTTGTTTGTTCTTTGCCTGTATTTTCTTTCTGTTTGAGAGTGTTTTTTTTTCCTCTTGTTTCTCTTTACTAGATTTAAGGTCTACACATTTCCAATATGCTAGCAATCTCTTACAACAGCTTTCTTCCAGGAAGAATTTAGACTTAAGACCAGTCTTTATACGAGAGGAAGAGGACCATGAGTCTTCCTTAGGATTGAACTGATTAAAGGACAAACTAGTGAAAGAAGACGACCTCGTAAAACTGCTGCCAAACATAACACAAAGGAACAGCAAAAACAGGCTTTCACAAGACTTGGTCTGAAGCTGATACACGAGACGCAAATTTGGCAAACAGAAGCAAATGTACTACTGTACATACATGATAACCACAGTAAACAACTGGAAATCCTGCTACAGATGAAAACAGAACCAGAGCTTTTCCTAGAAGTGCTTGAGATAGTACAGCAATATATCTATATTATCAGAAGTTTACCATGCTACTTTAAGAGAAAGACAAAAATTAAGTTCAGTGCCCTCTTTCTGCATGAGAAGAGGAGACGGAGTTATGCACTACAATCACAGGATAGCAATTCTTCTGTTTTGCCTTTAAAAGGACTACTATGGAAGAACATTTTAAAATTTAGTCATAATTATCAATGTCTCTTTAAAAATAATATTTAGAATTTAAATACAAAGAAAAGAAACAAAAGGAGATCCAATCTCCAACCATTCCCAGTTTCTTACTTCAGGTAGTCTCAAAGTGCTTCCTCCATACTTTGTATTCCTGATTCTATTCTGATGAATGTTCAACCAGTGAGAATAAGTACCACAAATTTCAGACACTTCCAATTAAAAAAAACCAAACATTTCATACTTTAGAGGCTAAGAGTACACAAGATAATATCCAGCCCTCCACAGGAACGATACAAACAAGAACAAAGTCTCAAAAGAGCAGACCCCAATTCTTCTGTCTTTGGAGTTAAAGTGAATCTGTTCACCAGTCTTCCCTTCTGAAGAAAAAAAAAAGTATACCCCAGCTTCCCCATGCTTGCAGCTAGGGAGCTGCTCCTGCTGACAGAGACAATGGCAAGCACATTCCTTGAGTCTCTCTTGTATTATTCATTCCACAGACACATCTTGTGGAAACGCACAAAACATATCCATTGCCACTTACAGTTATCACTTCACTGCAATACCTTGCAAACTTTCAGGAAAAACAATTGCTGCATGGATGAAAGACACCCAGTGTCAATATTTAATTAACCTGTCAAAAAAACTTCAAAACCACTAGCTTAGAGGTCAATTTGTCTCAAGACAAATTCAACAATACGTGCAGCCATATTTTACAACAGTAAAAGCATTTTTACGAAGAAAAGAACTATTTGGATTTTAAAAAACCACAACAAAACAGACATCTCCATACCTAGCATTTGCAGCATTTTGGACCCATGTGGAGGACAGGAAGATGCATCATCGATCTCAGTAGTAACAAGCAATTTTTTCTTGGTATCCTTTGCTTTTTTTCACTTCCTTGGAGCTTGGATTTTGAGGAATGCTCACAGTCTTCCTTCAACTCTATACAGAGCTGTTGGCCCCTTCTAATACCTCCATGTCTGTGTCAGAAGGCAGCTATGCAGGTTGAGAAAGGACCTTACTGCAGCCACTGAAGTTTCTGGCTACAAACCTGCTCAGCAGCCATAGGGTGAGCAGCATTAGTCTAAAGATCCTCTGCCCCAGGGAAAGGAGGGACAGACTCTCACAAGCAACCCTAATCAGCTGCAACGTAGCATTTGGGGTCCAAAGAAGAAAAAAAGCTATGCAGTTACTGAAGGTGAGATTAGCACAATTTATAGCTCAGTCTGACACGCTTCATTATTTTCCTCACTAATGAACAACCATGTGGCTGTAATGCGCTTTACAGGAAGTGACTGCAATATGCATTTAGAAGTGAATCTTGCGCTCAATATTATTCAACAACATGAAAAACAAGCAGCCAGCTTCAGCTGGTTAAGTAACATTCAAAGTCTGAGGGGATTTGAATTTCAGCAAAGAGCAAATTTTACCTGGGGGTGAAAGAGGCATGTGTGGGGTGGGGAGGGGAGGGGGTTTAAAATGGAAATGCTGTCAAAGCTTTAATGTAACATAGCTAAAAGATTGTATAATTACCATTTATATAACTCCTGAAGAAATTTAAGAAAAAAAACCCACCACCCTTACCTTTGTTCCAAGACAAATTGTTCTTCTGCTTCCGATCTGCTAGAGCACTTCAATTTTACCTTGAAAATACAATCCTGAGGTATTTAATTACCCTGTCAAGACCACTAAATGGTCTGGCACCATTCCCCCTCTCTCAATCTCTGCTGATTGATAGCACCAGTAAAACTCACTAGCTTTAATTAAACCTCCAAATAGCTACCCCTTTTGCTACTCACTAGATCAATGTTCTTTAGTGCTGGAAGAAAAAAAAAATCCAGAAGGTAAGGAGGGTTTCTCTCACCTTCACAGCTCACTTGCCTCTGGTATTTTAATAGGCTTTTTACACAACTCATATTTCATTGCTCCCCAGGGACATTAGTTAATGAAAAAATTACTATAAAAACTGACACTACCAGAATTTTCCTCTACAAGTATCAATGGTGAAGACAGGAACAATCACTATCTTATACCTGCTGCACAAACCCAGAAATCAAACTAGATTTTTTTCTTTTTTCAGCATTTTGTTATTTTCCATTAAGTTTACACAATGTTTTCAAGAGTACTATCATAGAGTTTCATAAGGGTGGAGATCTCGAGCAGTTAGGTTAAAAGGAACCTTACGGTAAATCTCAGTAATGGTTCAAGGCACCAGGGGACACTGCATTGTCAAGTTTTAAGGACACCATGTCTCAGAGGCCACAAATGAAGTTGTGGCACATCTCTCGCTTCCAGTCTTCCCTTACTGTACTGCACTTCTTTAGGTGTTTGTAAAGCTGATACTTCAGTATTCATTCTTCAGTTGAAGTCAAAACTAGCTCTTCTCATTACAGAGCTTTCTACAGTAGGGCAGTTAACTAGGTGGTGATGGCAAAGTAGGACATCTGTGCTTGTAGCCAAAGAATTTGTCAAACTTCATTCCAACAAGAAGTTGGCAGAATGTTGCATGTTGAGCCTGAATTTTTTTTTAAATATGCAAAGCTATAGAGTGGGAAGAAAACCTACAGATTTAATGCTTTAGATAAAATATTTCTTAAGTCTCTATTCCCCTGACAGGTGATAATTACCCATGTAAATACCCTGATGGTCCAAAGAATTTAAAAGAGGAGGAAACCTTGCTAAATCTGATTTTTAAGCAGCCCTAGTTAGGTAAAATACAACTAAATAATCAATGCTATTTATAAAGAAGGATAACACCTAGGCCTCTAGCCTGGACAACCTATTTTCATTCCCCTTTCCAATGCATATTTGCATATATGTCTATGCATGCATCACCAGCATTAATGAGTAATGCAAAACCCATCTGCCAGCTCCTGCATGCAAAGGCTCTGCCACTTCAGCCTCTCTCACACTGGAGGGCTTGGGACAGGACAGCAGGAAGCTCCTCAGCCTCAGTTCACCTGGCAAGGGAGGAGGAGCACACTCCAGTACTGCCATCTGCAGCGTCCCTTTGGCGGCTACAGCCTGCAAAAGACCATGTCCATCATTCAAGCAGTCTAGCATCCATTCCTGTGTCCTCCTGCTACCCCTGACAATTCAGGCAAGCTATATATCCTATTCAGGATCTTAAAAAGCTCTACATCGCTTCAGGGACAGACAACTTGTTTGCCCACTCCTCTTTAGACAGAGCATCTTACTACACTTTCTTGTTAATGGGGAAGTCTTTTACACCACACTGAAAGATATTCCTATTCAAATAATATATTTTTGGGGGGGTTTTGGAGCAGTTTTCCCAGGAGCAATGGGAGGGTAAGCCACTGAGGTTCTTCCCTCTTCTAAGCAGAAGCCAAGCCAGCAAAACACACACTGAATTTTGTTACTACTATGTGCAAGTCAATGACTTGTACATGCTGCTTGCTCCTCTGCATTTTCCACATTTGGCAAAAGCTTTCCAGGACAACTCAAATGAAAGAAGCCACAGACAAAGAAGTGGCTAAAGCAGAAGAGTCACTCCAGGCACAGAAATACCTTTTCACTGGCTCTTAAATAGACTGATCCAAAGTGTTTCCCAGCAGCAGCTTCTTCCAAAAGAGAAGCCACAGAAAATTCTAAGATACAACTGGCTTTCATGAAGTTGCATAATTAAATTAATCCCAAACTTCAGAGGCTACCTGCAATACAGGTAAGCCTGTTTACATTGCAAATAAACCATAAATTATGCCACAGAGGGCACCATCTAATATATGTAGTTATATATTGCCTAGCAGAGGCAGGCATATGGTTCAGGTATCCAACACACCTAGATGTGTTTTCAATATCAACAGATACCTCATACCTCCCCCCCCCTGAAGTTTTAATGTTCAGGTTTAATTAGAAGGCACAACTGACACCAGATTAGACAAGACCAACACTGCTGTGACTTGCTTTGGAGGTATGGATCTGAAATTTGGTCAAGGTAACTTTGCAAATAGTTCAATAAGGTGTTCCATAAAGCATTCCACAGGATTTTATTTTTTTAAAAAATATGTATCAGGTAATACTTTTCAATATCACTACCCATACAAAAAAACTGAAGTCAGCATTTGGCAAATTCACCTTTTCAATATAGTTTATTTCAAGAAAACAGTAGGTGGCACCACTATTAGGGATTAGAGAAAGATACCCAATGATTAACAGGCTAGTACAGAAGCAGTGGATCAGATGCAAGTGTCATGGCTCCAGCCTAGAACATCTCACATCAGGATCAGGATAATTGCCTCTGAATGGGAATGCTTTTAGTTCAGCCACAATGTGCGGGTCCATCACTTAACCAATGAGGTTACTTCCAGTGTTGTAGACTAATGGAAAACAAACACTTTCAACCATAAATCTACTGTACTACTAAACATTTCTACAGAAATTCCAAAAATGCACAGAGAGAACAAACATCTAATTTTTTTTGTTTTAAAATCAAAATATCCTCTATAATATACCACAATTTTTCATGGGAAGGAATATATAAAAGTCTCAGTGACATCCATTTTCTAAAGCTGAAAGTAAATCTAAGGGTTGGATTCTGAGTTTCCCAAACAGACTTTTTTTTCAATTGAAGTATCAACTCTGGACAAATAGGAACATGTATAGTGGTCTATAAACTGTAAGTAGCCTCTGCAAAGGTCCTGGTACTGGACTCCCTCTGTGCAAGGTGTTGCTCACAGAGGCAGAAAAGGCCTCAGACACAAACTTCACTTCTGCTTGGTATTTCCTCCAGGCTTATCAGAGGAATATGAAGTGTTTCACAGTAGGCTGGGCATTTTTATTGGTAAGTCTCCTTTCAAGTCACTGCCACACAGACATCTTAGTTCTTTTAACAGTAGAAGCAACTGTGCAATGTACAAATGCCTTAGTCTTGAAGCATATTAGGAATTGTCCCAGTCTCTGCCCCTTCCACAGTATGGAAGGAGGTTAAATTTTACACATAAGCTTTAGTCTCACTGCAAGGGTCACTGTCTGTTACTGTGTATAACCTACAATTCTACTGTCACGCCCTGGGAAGGCAGGACATGAAAAGCACCAGTGTCATCACCCATATCTATCTACTCCATTTTCCTCTTCCCCCCCCGACTTTTTCTACAATTTTTAGTTGCAGAAATACAGTGACTGTTTGCATTAATCACTTAGCAAGGTGAAGAGGATTAAGAATTCATATACTGGCAGCATGAAGTCAGTTACTGGAAACCCCATTAAAGGATCATTACCATTTGGGAGACCTGGCTTGACTGTCTATAACAACATCCTTTTTTGTCTGGCTATACAGTTACCAGAGCATCCAACTTACCACCCAACTTACCTGGACAGATGCATTTTTCATTTGTCCAAAGATATTAAATGCAAAGATGCAGTGTACCTGCAACACCACTGGAACACAAACCCAGTTCCATCCAAAAGACTGTTTCAAGAAACTACAGCACAAAATTACTTTCCTCAGTTTTCCCCCAAAGCAGAAAATTGGGGAGACTGCCTGTGGGCAAGAAGCCTTCCAGAAGCACACAAGGAACTTTCTGCACCAAAGCATCTACCCCTGTCTTTCATCCATTGTTATCGTGAGCTACAATTCATTGTTTGTTAAACAGCAGTATTTAAATTTCAACTAGTGTAACCCACTTTAGTCTTACAAATCCAGAACAGATAGGGCATCCTAAACATAATTACTGCCATCTTCTTTTTGTCTCAGTCATCTTAAAGTGGCTCTGCACTGCTTTAAGTTCCAACTTTTTTAGAAGTGAGCTTTATCTTACGGCTCAAATATGATCCTAGTTAGAGGGCAGCCACTAGCCAAGTGATCAGGTAGCAAACCCTGCTATTTAATGAAAAAGAATCAGCTGATTGGAACGGGGATTGCCTTCAGGCACCAATACATGTAAAACATGTGCAAATGTCTGCATTCCCCCCAAAAATTTATTTCATCCCCTCTCTGAATATTTCAGAGCTGAAAAAAATGAGTATCCTTACTCTTCTGATAATGGATTAAGACAGTAGATGAGAAAAAGTAACTCAAAATTTCTGCTTCTAGACATTTAAGAAACTTAGTTACCAGGATGTGCAGGAGTTAGAACACAAAAAGAAGCCAAAACAGGAATCCAAAACAGTAGAGACCTTGAGACTAGGGCCCTAGGAGTCCAGTAATTCAAAGACAGCCAAAATAGTTTTCAGCATTTTGTTTTAAGAATTTGTAAAAGAAACAAGACACTAGCAACCTGAAAAAAAGGAATATTAATAAGCAAGTTATACCAGCTTGAGAAAATAAGAATGAAGCACACAGTGCAGTGTTTAGACCATACACAATATTGCATTTCTACAACTAGAGCATACCACAATTTCTCAGTTAAAACAATTCAAGCTCGCATCTAAAATGTTATCAAGTGCATAAAAATATCAAAATGTTCAATAGTTAATAATAATCTAACTCCCTAAATCTAAACAAACTACAAAGGACTACCTGTCTGCTACGTGGTGAAATCCTACTCTATTGACATTAGTAGAACATTTAAGTTACACCTGGAAATGGAAAACAAATCACACATCTGATCAACAAGAATAAAATACTTTTTCTTTAAATCATAATTAGCACTACGTACTTTTATGGTTTTAGTTTGAAGTCTCAATCCATTCAGAGTGTTGATAGCTTTTTCAGCATCCTTGGGCTCAACATAGTTCACAAAACCATAACCCAAGCTCTGTCCTGGTTAAAGAGAAGAATAAGAATGGTCATTAGTACTGCAGTGCTATGCAATGAATAAATATCACACTGGGAAAAAAATTACTTAAAGAACAGTATCTGCCCCAGATAAAGCTTCAAAGGCTCACAACACCTTTTTTTTTTCCAGTAAGGTGTTTTTTAACTAGCTTACTCTATTCCCATGGACTGCCCTAAGTTCAATGCAGGAATGGCTACAGTCAGTTTAATTAAAGATTAAAAATTGCTATGCAAAATAAGTTCATTTGTTATGATCTATTAGAGACTAGCAGAAGCACAGGAGCTTCAAGGTTAAAATGACATCAAAAGAATCTACTACTCTGGAACTTTTTAATTTAACAGAGAAAATAGAGTGGCAAAATTCTCAACCAGTGCTTGAAAATAAGTGTGTTTCAAATACTTCAGTATCAGAATTTCAGTCAAATTCAAACCAAACATTTCTACAAGTGTTATTCGCACACTAAATAGAGCTCCTCAGCCACAACGAGTTTGAAGGTTCGCTTTGTTCCTATACTTATAAGAACTGGTACAAGTAACTGGTCCTTAGCTAAATACCATTCAAAAATACAGCATTTTCAGATTCTTTTACACTGGTAATTCAGATGACAGATGGACATGAAGCATTTTTAATTAGCTCTTAATCACTGAACCACAGCCCATTTTAACAGTGTATTTTGTCTAAGCATTTATTAAACACACAGCATAGCAGTAGTCATCTCTTGACAACTTCAAAACCTGAAGTATACCATCCTTAACTAGCACACCCCTTTAAAAATATTTAAGTGCATAAGAATCCAAACAGGTACAAAAATGTAACATTAGCAAAAGGACATCACTTAATAATATCATCCTTCATCAGCACAGACCTTTTCAGAAACTCTCCCATACTCCTTGACCATTCTTTTTTTAGAGTCAAGGAGGTCCAAAAGCCACTAAAGCCAAAGGGAAGCCAAAATATCTAATTTACAAAATGCTAGTTTGAAAGATTAACTTGGAGATACAAACATATAATAGGACAAACAATATTACCTAAAGCATAAATGACAAATTCATTTATTGCCAGCAAGAACCTATTGCCAGAACCTATGCTTTTAGTTCTTGCATGGTATCTATACAGCATGTATTAAATGGTATATAAAGCAAAAAACAGATGGAAAGTTTCTAGTTGGTTAAATAAGACAAGAGAGTGTTTAGTAACAAGCCCACCATTGCTGGCACTCAATTTTGTACAAATTATTGTAGCACCAGAAGTTAGAGGACACTCCCAGCCCTGACCCACCACAGCCAACTCCGACTCTTCCCAATGTCTTCCTCAAAACAGCACACACAAAACACAAATAAATTTGCTAGTTGAAACCATGAACAGGTTAATATATGCAAAGTTATTAACAAAAACATCCAAACCCTAACTGGAGAAAGTCCCAAGCAACCAGCTCTAGACAACCCTGCTCTGAGCAGAAGGTTGGACTACATGATCTCTAGAAGTGCCTCCAACCCCAGCAATTCTGTGTTTTTGCAGCAAACAATATGGAAATAGGCAGAAAAATTTCTGTATTCTTTTACAGCTTTACCTAGATATAGCCACGTTCCTTATCCTAGACGCACCTTTTTCCTTATTAGTTTGATACAGTAGAGCAATTTCTGTGCTTGTCACTTCCTTCACTCCCACTGTCTGCAGAAACTCATCCCAGCACTGTCTCCAAAAAAGAACTTAAAGAAATGTCTCTTTGTGCAGGGCTTTTATTTTAGTCTTATCTCCTAATACAAAAATGCTGATTTTTGGTGTTATTATTAATCTCCTAGGAAGGAACGTATTTAAACCACACCCTTAAAATCTCAAAGAGAAAGCCATTTCATCTATGACATTCCCAATACACTACTCACTAATTTCAGAGTGAAAAGGAAAAGATGTGCAGAAATTATTTCTAGTCTGTTCATGTGATCTGTTTTTCCCATTAGGAATACTTATACCAGGCACAGAGCAAACCCATATTCTATTAGTTAAGTTTGATGAGTACTAGTAGACTAGCCTAGGAAGTTGCACAAACAAAATCCAGTCATTTATCCAGGACAAGCCTGAACTCATTCCTGCAGGTTTATTCTGCAATTTTGCAATTACAAAGACCTTTTAGTGGGAGAGTAGCGGAATAAAGAAGCAGGCCACTTGGAAAGGTTGTGAAGTCTCCATTCCTGGAGATAAAGTCTGACTGGACACAGTCTCAAATAACCTGCTAAGACAACCTGCTTGAGGAAGGGGATTTGACTAAATTACCTCCAGAAGTATGTTCCGCCCTCAATGATTCTGTGAATGATTCCTTTCATTTAATTCAGTTTTGTTTCATTTGGGCTATCATCTAGAATTCAAAGGTTCATATCTGACATTCCAGAGGCCTTATATATTTGAAAAGGTTAAGAAAAGGTAAAAACTTCTTAAGAGATCAAAATTTTGCCTGAAGATTAGTGGTTCCATTGCACATTATCAATAATTCAGAGCCAAAAATCACTTTCTTCACAGAGGGACACAAGATGAATGTTAGCTCTCAACATGCAATATAAATAATTGGAAGTTGAACCTTATTTCTGGAGTCAGGTGCTCAAGGGACCACTTTTAAGTTTTCCTGCTTGTGTTAAGGGAAGATGCTTGTTTAAGCAGTTTACTAGTTCATATACAGATAGTTTGGTTAAATCCAGACAATGATTTCACAAAATGCAGTAGAAGCAGCTATTTCAACAACCCATCAGATAGTCCAATTATTACAAAGTATGTCTGAGAGCTGCTGGTATTTCTCACTCAGTGAGAAAGCATCAACTGGGTTACAAGAACTCAGAAGCTCAGTTCTTCCAAAGTGCTGAATACGGAAATTACATGCTGAAACTATCAGTTGAGGAGCTTCTCCTCCATAGTTCTTATAGCTATTTCACAGCCCTGTTTAAAGCTGTTTCTGTACGCTTTCTATAAGATTTTATGC
Organism: Gallinago jamesoni; assembly: GCA_025769975.1. Classification (NCBI taxonomy): domain Eukaryota; kingdom Metazoa; phylum Chordata; class Aves; order Charadriiformes; family Scolopacidae; genus Gallinago; species Gallinago jamesoni. The sequence continues at coordinate 69,347,790 of JAOQGH010000019.1, read as the reverse complement.
TTAGGATACTATGAAAATTAGAAAGTGTAGAATAAAACAACAGCTAACTAAATGATTGGTAAAAGAAGAATTCACCTGAAGTAGAGAATGACAAAGTGATTAAGTGATCTAGAAGGAATGACAACATGACTGAGAAAAAGCAGCTTGACTTGCATTTTCCCTCAACAAAATCTGATAAAAACAAACCCCACGTAGCAGTGCATCTTGCAAGCCTGTAAGACAGCAAAGGACTTAAAGCAAAGGTTATGATTTGAAAATTCATCTTCATTAATTACATTTTGTGTTTTATGTAACTGACACTTGCAACAAAGTCAAATTCAAGCACAAGTGGAAAAAATCCTTTCAGTCAGGCATCTCTTTCAACCTAGACATGTTATATTCACCACTAAGTGGGTCCCTGACAAATGTTCAGCCTCTAAAGATGTGGCCCTCCAGAAGACATGAATGTGAAAGCACTATACTACTCACTTTAATGGGGGAAACTGTTCCACTTAGGTTTCAAGTTTATGAACTTCATAAATATCACTTGACCACCACGTACCATAATGATGTAAATTAAGTAGTAATTTATTAGGTAATGACAAGTTATTTTGGCATTACAGTCAATATACTGAATGGATTTTGAGAGGAGAGAGGCAAAAAGTAATTTAAAACAATTTGATCCTAATCAGTACTTGAAAGGACTGTTCAAAAGACTGACTGGAGATCCACATACACACTAGAGAAGTGTAAGCAAAGTAATTTAACATTAAATAAGAAGCAAGAAAACTATTATCAAGGAAAAGTATGGAACAACAGGTCACATTTTCCTGCGGGTAGCTTTAAACTAAAGGTTTCCACTTCCACAGTAAATACAGTTCATGTCCCCTATTTGAGCGGGGAACCTAACATCACTTTTTTTTTTTTTACAATGTCTGCTGACATTCTCGGTTACATACACATTCCTCTCTATTTTGTTAGCAATTTAGAGATCACATATTCTGATTATAATATGAGACAACTCTTTTTCTACATTTAAATGAAGTGTTTGCACTGGTGCCTTGGACAAGTGCAAGATAACATGACAAGGGGTTTACCCTCCCTAAATAATCTATACATAATTACCATCTCCGAGGAGTTTGTTCTTCTGGATTTTTACCGTGCCTAAGCTTCCTGTTTCTCTGTTTGGAAATAAGCTCTGCATTTTCCAGTAATTCAACTACAACAGTAAGAAAAACTGAAAGACATTCCAAACTAAGTTATATACCTCTGCCAAGCATGTTTTCTTCTTTTGAAAAAATCTGCATTACAAGGCTACTGTTAAGCAGTTACACACACTGCTGAACCTGGACCATTTTACCCAACCACAACAGGTCAACAATAAAAATGTTTTACAGCCTCTCCTCTCAACCTCCTTGGGAAGTGACCTGCCTGACAAGTTCTCTTGCAACAAAGAGTACTTGCCAGCATTCGTTTCCTTCTATCTTCTCTTTGGAAGGAGCCACAGAAGCCACAGGCAATGGCTTATTTTCTATAGCTTTAATATACTTGCCACATAACAGCTAAATTCCTCCATGCTGCACTTCCAAAAAGGACACGAGCCTTCCAGGCAGAGAGCATCCTTGAAGATCAGGCTAAAGAGATCCTCTCCCTCAACTATTATACTCAAACCTGGAAAACAGGTGAAAGTAAACAAAAAGGTGGGACTCAGCACACAACATGAAAAAATTTCTGTAACTAGATCAATATGCAGGAACGTCTCTATGTGGCTGCTCCCTTCTGCAGTGACCAAAGGATGTTAATCTATTTTATACAGTTGCAGGAATGCTGAATTGCTGCAAAATGCTTCTGTTTCATTTTCAACCTATGAGCTACCAATTTCAGGCAAAACATTCCTTAAAGTCTGTAGGCACCTCAGAACCAAGAAGAAATACTACTTTAGACACAAGCACTAAAGGCAGCATCTTGAACACCTCTTTACTCAATGCTACAGGGCTGGATGTAATAAGAGTAAGAGATAGTTCAGCTATCTGAACTATGCAGTCCTGTTAGCAAGAGTTTGCTTGAAAATGCCCAAGTGCCATTTACCATCTGTTACACCTTAAAGGGAAGGCTTAAAATGTAGACAAGTATAAGCTTTAATTTAGCAGATGTTAAGCTCTTGCAAAAGGTACTTCTGAAATACCGTGAGAGCTGTATTGCCCAGGAAAACTCCTAGTGATGTTACAAATGCACAGTGAACTCAAGTGCTACATTTACAGTAGTCTGTATGTATGTACAGTACATTTTATTACTCCTGAAAAAGAATGTATATTGTTTTTTACATAACATGATTAGAGAGCAACTGATTAATGTAATAGTTTTATTTCATGAGTGATTAAAGCATCTTGGCAATTTACTTGGTCTTTAAGTGCTTTTTAGGCAGCAACATTAAGTGTGACCCCAGAAATTTTTGGCTAATATCAAGCCTAGTTATCTACTGAATCTGTGTCCTCACAATTCTCCTCTTTAAATAGCTACTACTGAAGATATTATTCCTACATGTGTGATTGTGAAAAGCCTGACTTACAAGACAAAATCCAGAGCCAGCACTAGAGCTTTATCTTTGCTTGAGCACACAGCTGGCATTTATTATTTTTTTTCAGCACTGCTCTGTTATTATACAACAGTATTATTTCCAGATGACTAACAGGTGCTGAAAAAAACCAGCAGCTTTGGTATCAGAAGAGTTTCCATGGCTGTGTTTCCTCCCGGGGTCAACTACTTGAATTACTTCAACGTGTCCTCCCTGCTCATGTGAACTAGAATGCTCGCCCCTTCACATGTGTCCAGATGCCTCTGGAAGCCCGGCACACCCACCACACGAGGGAGCCCTTGGCTGCTGTTTGCCATCACGGCCACTGAACACCCAGATGCCAGGGCTGGCGGAGCAAGCTTCCTTTTGGAACTAATTGTTGATTAAATTACCAGAGTAACCAGCTAGTCCTGCACCTTGCCTGGAATTCTTAAACGTTTCTGCCAGGTCTGCAGACTGAACAGAATATAAAGCCAACAGTTTCAAGTAACCACTTCTTCCAAAAGAAAATAAAATATATAATTAGAGACAAAACAAATGCTAAAATCACCTGAGCTCTCAAAACCTTTTCAGTATGTATTCAGATTCTGGTAAGGTAAGACTGAGCAAGTTCTGTGAAAAATGGGTTCATTTTAGGGAGCAACCTGAGCTAGTTTCCATCTTCCCTCCTTCACTTACTCATCTCCTCAACAGGTAAAAGTAGCCCCACTATTGAGTGCTGTCAGTGCTAATTCTTAGAAGAAAAACCCAAAATAATTATTTTGAATTCTCATTCTGACATGCATATTAAATAAAAACCAAAAAAGCCAGAATAATTAAATTTAGGTAATAATAGATCTGAAAACTAATACTGCGCTAAGCTATACAACTTTATTACCACAAGCACACACTAATGACACTCTTGAAAATTAGAGGTCTCAATAGCAGAGAATATATATTCATACATTTACTTTCCACAGAGGGCAATAAAAATTTTTTTAAGATAAGCAGGCACTTAAAAAAAAAGGGGGTATTTCTATAATAGTCATTGATTTTAGTATAGTGACATATCAAACCCTTCAGGCCATTTCAACTTGTGCAAAATTTATCTTATTGCAAAATAAAGAAATATAACCATCAAGAACTACAATATCACACAGAAGAAACACTAAAAAAGCGTATCTTACAAAAAAATCACATACTATTTTCATAAGTGTGTGACAGTGAAGAATACACTTCTGAAGGTCAGTACTAAAGTCTAGGAGCTGGAACTCAATGTCTTTAAGACTACAGAAAAAAAATCATATGAATTCTAGCAAACTGGGAACTTTATTTTATAATTTAACTTAAGCTATATATGCTGTTTTCAGTGCTTTATCCCTTGAAGGTCTGTCAGCCGGTCCTTGACTAAAAGGACTGTTTTCTGGTGAATATTAATATATTTTCTGCTACCACTCACGCAAGTGTTCATTTTACATCAAACACAGCCAGTGTGGTCACGGGGAAAAAATAAAAATCAACAGCACTTCTGGCCTGTAGTTCAATTTCAGGAGCACGTAAAGTTAGTTGGTAAAGAATTTCAGACATAGGAGTAAGAAATCAGTCAAACCTTTTGTTTGCTTGGATTTGTAGTTTAAGACATCAGGATGCTCCAGAATATGCTGGGGTGATCCTCCTGAGAGGCAAGCCCACAGAGCACTCTCTTGTGCCAACACAGGGAGATCATTCAGATGGTACCAGCTTTTTTCAAGAGTAACTGTATCTTCATAATTCACCATTGTGAACTGCATCTGATTCAAGCCACTGAGATCACCACAGTGTCACTGACACTGAGTAAGACTAGAAGCACACACTCAGACTGCAGCACTGTTCCTAAAGCTACCTACATACCTATGTATATACCTATGGCTTGAAATGCATTTTTTAAAGCAGCTTCAGCAAAATGAAGGAAACCACATGAGCCACTGAGCAATCCCCAATTTAACTGCATTTTGCACATAGTTCCAGTAGATGGGTTATATTTACTAAACACTCCTAACTTGCACACCACTGCACTAGCAAGCTGATCAGCTTGCAAGAAAATGCCTATAAGCCATGATCATTACTAGATTTCAGCATTTGATACTTTGATGCCTTTCTCCTAAACTCATTTTCTCAGCTATTGCTCTGAATTGGAAAAATAGAAGTTGAAGACTGAATAAAAAGGATCAAACATTGATCAAAGTACTTGACAGTCTATCCTGCCATATAGTAAGAAGATTATATCTGTAATTAAACAGCTATTAACAGAAATGTCCTAGGAGTCAGAATTTTTCAGGATAAGAAATTAAGTTTCATCTCAGCCAGGCACAACTCTACCCTTTTACCAATTTAGTGCCATTCTCTTGCTCTTCACATGTGAGGAACATCATCTGCTGCTTCATCAACATAAGCATGTTAGTGTCAGATATAAAAATGAGGGTGCAGGCAGAGAAAGTCAAGGGTAGGCGTTATTGTGGATACTAAGATTTACATGAACCTGACTAAAGATGTTCAGTAAGCCAGAACAGACATTAACTGAGGGTTACTAACAGACATGACATGTCCAAATAGAAAAATCTCAGCCCCATAAACACAGCTAGAAGCAGGGACTGTGTGGGAAGGTGTGGGAAGGTGTGAAAGTGATAGGGCATTTGCTTACAGACACCGCAGGAGGTTGAACACTGATAGTCTTGCCTCTTATGGTCTCATGTGCAAAGATAACTAGTGACAACCATGAACTGCTTGAAATAACAACTGAGCTAGGGACCACACTTTATTACAAACTAGCTTGTCATATTACAAATAGAAACTCCTTACTATGCTAAGGTGAAAGCATACCATAGAATTTGCCAAGTCATTTACTTTTTTGAAAGCTAGCTTTGCCTTTTAATTTTTACCACTATTAGTAGTAACGTGTTCTATACAGCTGAGGAAGTTTTGTCTTTCACAGTCAATTTGTTCCTTGTCAGGAAAATGGCTAGCAGTGTTAAATATTCTGCCCTATTGTACCACTTAGTCACACCAAATAATAAGCAGGTGGATAAAGCACCTTGCTCTATCACTGAGGTGTTCAAAAGCATGCAGTAATTCGTGCATCCAACATGATTTACAAAAACAGCATGACACTTGGAATGTTAATTTTTTTCCCAAACGTCACACTAACACATACTGTCGTGAGGTTTTGTTTTTTCTTTCAGATTATCTGCTACTTAATCTGAGTTTTAAGACATCCTGAAGCATACCATGATGAAAAGCTTAAAAACTGTTTTTCTCCTCTAGGGCACATTATGTAAAAGTTAACTTGCAGCATTGCTTTCAGCCATGTGGGGTTTTCCTAGTCTTTACTGATGATTGAAAAACAGTAACAAAATTACAAATTGTTGTCAGAAGACAAACTCTTTTCCTAGCCTAAGTGTTAAGTGTCAACTCAAAAAATATATCCTTGAAATGTCAAAGGAGAATATCCTCCTTTCAGTTTTAATAGCTGTGATTAACAAACAAGAAAAACTATTAATCTGCAATGCACAGTAGTAGAAAACAAGGCATTTCTCATTGTAGTTCGTAAATACACATAGAAAAAGGATATGCTGAGAAGAACTCAAAAGCTCAGTTTTTCATTACCTGAAACATGTCCACACATGTCTAATTTAATTCTTACTGGAACATGGCAAAATTCTTCCAGACAAATTTTTATTATTAAAAAAAAGTGGAGGGGGAATAATCAATGCATCTTACCAAAGATGCAAGACTTCATAATCATTGAGCAGCAACATTAGTCTGTGTCTTAACCTGCATGAAGCCATAGGTACCAGAAAGACTAAGAGATAAAAAGCAACTTATCTTCAACGGATCCAGCAACCCAGAATACAGGAAAGAATTCAGATTACAAGTTTCCTTCTGCTTCAGTCAGTTCTACCAAATGTCTCAAATAAGAAAAGGTAAAAACAAAACAACTGAAACAGCTGGTCAGTGGCCTAGAAAGCTTGAAGGTTAACACGGCTGTGACTTTGATTAAGTCTGGTAGTTGACAGATTTAAAAAAAAAAATTTAAGGAATCAAAATTAAATGCAGGATCTGAGATGTATTTATGTCAGTTATCCTGACACATTCTTTATATATGGATATAAAATTACATATATTACACCACTAAAACAAGAGGTTTGTACACTTTTCTTCTGTCACCCTCTACAGCTTCCTACCTGTTTCTACTCTGACTAATGACCAAAAAAAATGGTCATAGATTAAGTATAAATACATGAAGCTAAGAAAGTGTCTTGCATTTCATTTAAGGTCTTGTTTCTATAATGCAATATACCAGCTGCTGCAATACATAACGGACCAATCATGAACCAGTTAGGACCACCTGCAGCTCGAAGTCTCATTACTTACTACTCTGCTTGTGGTGGCTGAGAGGAAGTACCCACTTCCTATAGCAACTTCCAAGTCCTTAAAATCCCCATGATTTCCTTGGAGTGAAAGGGCATCAGGGTGTGCAGGTCAGTAACATTACCACCCGGAGTTAGACTTCATTGAAACACACCTCGATTATTTATGTACTTCACACTAATCTAACAGTACAGTTACCCTGAAAGGCAGTGAGACACCTATAAAAAACTTCACATTACTTGAAGTCTCTTAACATACACTACTAGAATTAGTATCTATTTAGACAGCTGGTCTAGAGTCACTAGGACATACCAGCAATATATACCTACAAGTACCTATGGAAGAGTAAGTAGTGATAAAACATGGCAAACAGGCAGCCTGGGGGCTTCCAAGGAGGAAGCAAAGAGCACTACCTCTGCTAACAGCACAAAAACATAGCCCACATCATTAGAGGATCAGTGCCAATTCGCAAGACCCAATGCTTTCACAGGCTTCTTAAAGGTTACTGCAATTGCTGAAGAGTGAATTTTAATTTGACTGCAGAAAAGTGCAACAGCATGTCTATTGCATTAATTCCCATCAAAAAGCACAGTGCTTAGTGAAAAGCAGAGTGATTTAATGAAGATGTTCTGATTCACTATGTTCAGAGAGGTCCCTAATCACATTTAGCCTTATAAAGAGTTCCAGTTTTAAAACATCAAGTCCGTGCTTATGTTGTGTATTGAGATCACCTCATTAATTCAGGTTAATATATGGATGAACAAACTGTTTAACCATTTTTAAAAATCCCGTGTTGCCACAACATCAGTAGTAAGATGAACTAACTAATTAGGTACCTCAACTGAATCCCTGTAACAGGCTATGCAGGTTGAACAAAACAGGGGCTTTCATCCTTTTTATTTTTAAAAACAAAGCTTATAGACTTCTGAAAAGTCAAAACATTGTGGTGCCTGCAAAAGAGTGAAAAGATAGTGGATGCAAGTGCAAAGACAATCAAGTGCTATCTTAATTAACATAAGATGAAACAAGTTCCTTCATCTCCACCTGCTTGCATGACTCATTTCCAGGAGACATGCAAAGTGCAATAAATTATGCAGTTTACAACGAAAAAGCACAGTTAATGCCCCTAAGCCCTTTTCAATAACATTAAATAGCAATATGCAGAATCAGATAAGAGTAACTATAGAATACAGTATTAACAGGCTTAAGACAAGTCTCCATTAATAGTGCTCCGTATCCACGGATAAGGCTTTCTTGAAAACATAACTCCAAGATTATTCCAGCAGTCCAGACAATAGGACAGTACTCCAACCACCAGCTATGTAGACCAATGCTCTCATGTTGTAGTTCTTCCAACAAGCTCACCAAGTTCAAAATTACTTATGCTACAACACACTGAGTCTCTAGGCCACATCAGAAACTGCATTTTAACAGCCACAGAGTTCAAAACATGGCCCATCTTGAAAATTAAAAAGCTGACATTCAGAACAACCCTCGCCTTCACACCCATGCCCAGAAAATCTATGCTTCAAGGTCTTAAGCAAGTTACTCCAGATCTCTCTTTGAAGAGATCAAACAGTTACCATATACAAACATAAATTTGCCTCCAACCCCATTGGGTTTTTACTCTTGATTTCATATTTCAGTCAAGTTCTGCACAAGGGATCCTGTCAGCAAGGTAACAGTTTGCCTGGCAACACCTTTTGTCCACATCCCTGCCCAAACCAGAAACTGTCAGGCTGCTAGAACTCATTCCTTATGTCACAACACCACTAAGCAGCAGGTAGCAAGAACCTTTGCCTCTCAGAGATTCAGCAGAGCCTAAAAGAGCAGCCAGCTTCAGCTAGCTCCTCCTTTAGCTGTCAAACTGCTCTCACACTGTGAGTGCCCTCAAAGCATTGCAGAAACACCTGATGGATAGAGAATGGTATAGGATTGTAAATACTGTGCACATTGAGAGTAAAGGCTGAGAAGGAAGAAGAGCTGAGGAGTTTCACAAAAATAGCAAGCCTCTTTTGGAAAGTCACAAAATTATAGTTGCCTGTTCATTTATGTGGTCTTCCCTGTGCTATGTAAGCTATTTGCTATATATGCAAATACCTGGAATTCCAGCTAATCACTGCCCTACCATCCTATTTTCATTTTTTTGCCACGGGAACGTTTAAAACTTTCTACACTGTAGATTAATAGTCACTTTGCAGACTAAGCCACTCCTCAGATATGCCATACTATTTGTCTCTTCTGGCTTTCTTTGCAACATGAAGGAAAACAACTTGCCTAGTTTGTTTCCTACCTTAACTCCACATAAATTACTTCAAAGTGGCAACAAGTCTAGAGTCTTAGATCAAAGCATAAGCCTATGACCATACTTTATCTGGTTTCAGCTGCTCTCTGAAATGAATCTCAATTCCACAAAGTTTCAGTTTAGCTAAGAACTCTGCAAGTACTTCTGGGTAAATAATTGAAACGCAAAGGCCTGAAATCATGGCGATTCCACAACAAAAACTAAGCCTTTATCTTCCACACGTGCAACCAAATTTGCACTAAAGACAGTGAGCATTTTTTTGGGTAAGACACAACATTCATTGCCATTTTTAACTATATTCAAATTTCAGAAAAGTAGGTCTAGAAAATGTAGTTTGCCATACTTAAATAAGCGCTCATTTTCTCTTCCTTCACAGCAACCTGGTAGCAATCCCTGTTCTGAAATGCAGAAAGAAAAGGAAAATTTGCTTTTCAAGAACTCTATAGAAAACCTGAAAATGAATAAGAACAGAACTGGAACTCGAGCATCTCCCCAGCATCCACTAACACAAGGTAATCTTGCTCGAGGCTACTTAAATCAGAAGTATTGCTCCCAATGCAGTTATAAGGTCAGACACCATATTTCTCAATCTCATTTATACTAGAGCCTTTTGGAACAAGACTGATGCAATGTTTTTGCTGGCAGCTGAAAGTATGCCTCAAAGCTGAGAAGCTGCTCTCTGATAAAGGAGAAATACAAGCTGTATCTCCAGGTAATTCCAACCCTAATTTAAATGCCTTCTTAGGCATCAATTTATGCTATACAGAAAACATCACACCTTCAAACAAAAGGTCTGCATTCAAGTCTCAGGCAAGGAGTTTTTTGACACTAAGTAGCAGCAGTGTGAGCTTCTCGCATATAAAACATCAAAACCGTAATTCGAGGATGTGGACAATTTGCACACCCATCATTAAAACCTTGAGGCCCAATTCTGTGTGCCTGCAGCAGCCTCTTAATTGGGAGAAGCATGTAGTCCTTCAGCTACTTTAATAAGGAATGCTAAATGTGTGAACTCAAATCTGCAAGACAGAGATAAAGATTTTGAATAAGCCATCTCACTAACTGATCAAGTACCAGTTACATCTTTCCATACCTGGAACAAAAGGTCAGGAAACAGCAAAGTGACTTATTTCAAAGCGCTGAAGCCATGATCTACAGAGAAGACAGGCTTGTTTTCTGCAGTAACCAGCCTTCAGCTGAAGACAGCAAAGTGGGGCATGAGCACAGTCTACTTTCTTTGGCATCCCCAAGTGCATTAGGTATTCTCCACAGTGAAGAGCAGAGACTGCTTTGAGGTTTGGTTAGCCTAGAAGAACTTAGGGCAGCGGTTTCAGGAGCCAAGCCTACTATGCTGAAGCACAATACTTAACAGATTTAACCACTCCACTACCTAATGTCTTAAGAGCAAGCTATCTGCTCTGGGAAGAGCTAGTCAGATCCAAAGCAGCCTTCATTCAAGGGCACAGAACTCAGAGACTAGTCAATGAGAAGGAAGCCAAAAGTTTAGCGTTGGGCTTTAAGCCATCTCTTAGCTTAACTAAGGTTGTGCCACTAAATGCTTCCTGCCTCAGAGAGTGCATGCTATCAGCAATCACTAACTGAAATGAGGAAGAGCCATGAAGCATGGCCTAGTGAATTCACCATGACAGAAGTCTATGTTTTGGCATTTGTCCTTTACAAGTCACACTCTTCAGGCAGTTTTAGGGCAATTTGCTTTCAAATTAACAAACTCTGTGTAGAATAGTCAGTAGAAGAAATCAAGACCTTAAAAAAAAATCCCATTCTTGCAGCCTCAGAAATACAGCATCTCCTCTCTCGATTATAGATATTGCTCCTTCTCTTCAGTTTCCACTTTGTGAAGTACCCAATGTCAAGCAGAAAATTGACTGATGCTGTACAGAGCTGAACTGCAGGAAGCCCAAGAAGCAGGGCTTGAGAATATACCTTGTGACTGGGGATACAGAAGTGTCGGGTAACAAAAACTGTCTAGAGGACAGTAGCCAAAACCTACAATCAAGACTGACCAATGCCAAATCCATGCCTTTATATGCAACAGGTTATTCTCTTCCACCACGCCCAAGTGAAAAATTTACCACACATGGTCACAAATGCTCTCTCCAGCATGCAGAGAATAATGACAAAAAAAGCATTCTCAAAAAAAGATGGCGATTATTAAGTGTCACATCAGTGTTTTCACTAATTGTGTATTAGCAGAATGCAGGTATGAGCAGTGGCAATTAAACTACTTTGCATTATTCAAAACAAGTCTCATTGTGCAGCAGACTAGATCATCAGATTTAGACTAAGATCTCCCTGACTTAGCTCACTCTCAGCAAGTGCAGATATAGATGAACTAAACACTTGGGACATATCTTTTTGCTGCCAGATTAGTGTTTAAACATCATCCTTGTACAATGACACAGCAGAATCTGCATCAATGTGGGAAAAAGTGGTATAACTTCCTTCCGCCATGCTAAAGGAGCAAATATGTCATCACAACAAGAGGAAAGCACTTGCTGCATGCCAAAGACAAGTCCTGGGTTTGGTGCCAGAGCTGCCTGAAGGTTTTCAGGCCTTGGCATCTACTGTTCACAGAATCACAGAATCACCTAGGTTGGAAGGGACCTTTTAAGATCATCTAGTCCAACCAATGGAGGAAAAAACCCCCAAAAAACACACATAAAAAAACCCCAGAAACAAACAAAAAAACAAACAAACCCAAAAAAACAACAAAACAACCCACACACCACACCCCAAAACACCAATCCACTATTAATCCATATCCCCAAGCACTACATATACACAGTTGGGAAACATCTCTCCAGCATACCCAAGCCATCAACACAAACACATGTAGTAGGGGTTGAAGCCACAAGCAATCTGTGTCAACTAAAGCTTTTGCCTTCCCACTGTTGCTGCTCAGGGAACACTGAAACACAAAAATGTTTTTACTCAGTAAGAAAAATGTCCATGTTCTGCCACTAGCTTTCAGTGATAGGAAAGTATTTTATTCCATCCCTTAAACCAAAGCATAGGGAACATGCAGCCTCAAAGAGGTGTAGTTTTAAGCACACAGAAACTAACTGGCACATTCAAGAGCTGCAATCAAGAAAATAAGTTATAGATGTATTCTTGAAAGCTGGATATTTGAGGACTCTGGAAAAAAGGAGAACCAGGAAATAAAGTATCAAAGTCATCATTTCTGAATAAAACTAATAAAACGTTGACATAAGTGGTACATCAATGTTTTTTAATTTGAAAGCTTCAAGTTGAGAAATGGAGATGAGACAAACTGAACTTTGCCAAATATTCTTTTACTCTTGTTTTAAAGTGCAGGCATCCATCTGGTAGTTCTTCCAAACTTAAACAACTGGTGTAAATACATGCACCATGCACCAGCTGTTACTAAACCCAGATACTAACATCATACTGCAGTTCACACTTGCACTCTCAGACAGTAGATACTGATTCAAATGTCCATCCTAGAGAAATTACTCAAGTGCTGCATTGCAGAAGCAGCTTTACCTACAAAGCTGCATAAATGAAATCCACCCTTTTCCCAAGGTACAAGTTTAATTACCTGCATCCCTGAAAAGGAAGTTTTGCATCAACTAGGGCTGATGAAGTCATGAGTCCAATGGAGTTAAATAAAAACCTCAAGTAAACCTTCTATAAATATCTGTTTTTCCACACCTGAATCTTCTTTCCAAAGATTCCAAAGCTCAGAAGACTTAAATGCCCTGTTAGCATTTATAGCACTCATCCAAACCTGGATGAAATGCAAATAGATTCTACACCCCAAAATTAAATGTAAGTTCATTCTGACTAGCAATATCAGCATTGGTTTCTTCTGGCTTTATTCCATGATTTAATAGAATTGCAGAACACCATCTGACAGCTCACTGCTTGGAAAACAAAAAGATGCAGGAAATCCCCAAAATAACATACCTGTTATTTTGTCTCTGACAAGCTTGCAGGATTCTATCTCACCAATGCTGCCAAACAGACTCTTCAGCTCCTCTTGTGTCATGTTCTGTGGAAGATAGTTGACTATTAAATTGGTCTTGCTGTCTTCTGTGTTCCCAGAATCAACTGGTGAAGAGCAATTGTTTATGGTATTTGAACCATGGGCTGTGTTATTGCAAGTTGGTCCATTAGACAGTTGTGTTTCCATGGCAGCAACCACCTGCTGAAAAACACAGAAAACAAGAACCATCAAAATTCACATTTCACCATCTATTAGGACAGTCCAGACAATAATCTAAAAGCCCTGTCACTATGCAGAAGTAGTATTGCCAGGGCTATGTATTGCCTCTATAGGCAAAAATATCCCACTAATAGAGAAGGATTGTAATTGTTAGTCAAGGTAATGCTTTAAAAACTTATAGGCAAATAAAGTTGTCACTAGAATTTTCTAAGAGCTCTCTCAATGAAGTCAACAGTCAAAGTTTAGTTTCCATGCTCCCCCATTCCCTTCATTTAGGGGTATCACAGCCTTTCTACTATAGAAATGACCAAGCAGAATTGGCCTATTGCAATAGTAATCAGTTCTACTAACTTACAATTGATAGCTGAAGTTATATGAAATGTATTTTAAAGTGATAATATTTGGTTATTTTCAAAAAGAAGTGGGTGTTAACTGTATCCCAAGCCTACTTCTCATAAGCAATAGCAGAAAGCAAGATTAGTACTTTAATGGAATAGTTTGAGATATATGAATATGCTGGGATGGAAAACAACCTCTTCCTTGATAACCTCTAGGTCAACCTTCTGTCACCACAGGTCAGAAGTATGTTTCTAAATGTGTTTGATTAAACTGAGAGCTCCTGGCTCTCATTCCCTCCCCTACACCCTGAAAACAGTTAAATTTGATACTTGAAATTCATTTACTTTTAGACATCAAAGAGGAGTGATCACCACTCCAGGAACTACTGTGTTTCACCTCAAAGTAACTGACTGTATGATTGGCAGGTACAGCAGCCATCATTTGGAGAAGTGACAGTATATGCTCACAAGCTATCACATGAACAAAAGGCTCTCTCTGCCACCTCAGTCAGTCACTGAATGGTAATAGTAAATATAGTGAATTTTTAATGTCAGCCTAATACCCAAGACTTGGGCAGCCTACCGTGTTTGAAAGCAACTATACAACAACATCCAACAGAAAATTCAATAAATTAGTTCTCCAGGAATAAACATGTCAACACAAAAGCAAGACTCTTCAAGAAGTTTCACTAAAATCCAGCAGTCACTGAAATCCAACCTCATACTTAAATTTCTAGCAGGAGCTCTCACACAAAAAAGCCTACTGTAAAATCACAGTGTAGTGTCAGGACCCCTGGAGGATATCTGTCCTGTTCAAAGCAGCATATGCAATCAATGCATACCCAAATAGCTGAGTAGGTCAACTATACTCAGGGAATGCAATTCTGAATGTCCTGAAAACACGAATGGTGGGTTGAGTGTCTTAAGCTACAATTCAGACGTTCCTGGGAACACAGGAACACATTTCTATGCTCTCTATACATAAGTATTTTCCAAGAGATTAGTTCAGCAAAATACAAAAAAGGGAAGATTCATCTATTAAGAACATTTAATATAAAAATGTGATCTAGTTTTCCTGAGGAGCTGCAATTGGAACAGCATTTTCCTCCCTTGTGACAAACTTGAAGAGGTAACCTGGCTCCTAGCCCTGTGATGAAACAAGCCTGCTAAAAAGATGACAAAGTAGATAATCCCAATTAAGATAAATTACTTCTCAAAGTACTAATATATCTGTCAGAGTTAGCAGCCACAAATGCTGTGCTCTGACTAAGGCTCTCTAGAATTGATTTTTCCCCCCTCCTCTTTATCTTTTTTTCTCAAATTTCAAGTGTTCATTGATCAAAATTAGCAGGATTTAGCAAAAACAACAAACAATCCTCACTTAATTGCACATTTATTTTCATGTTCAGGTGGCAAGAATGAGATCCCAAGCCAACATTCAAGTGAACAGCTGCAGTAGCCTGTGTGTGCTGAAATTACAGCATTTCTCAGCTATAGAACCATCTGCTCTGAATAAAGTGATACTAATATGTTTTACAAATAATGCATATTCTATTGATAGGTTGAATACAACTGTTCATAAAACACAAAGCACTTCTTCAGCAGTTACTAAATATTTTCCACCCAGAAAAATAGTTTAAGAGATAAATTTACAGTTTTCAAACAGTTTCTTAGAATAAGACTTGTAAATACACTTTTAAAATAGTAATCATAAATAGACAGTATACAAGTTTTTAAAGTTACTGTAATTTAGTATTCAGACCATACCAAAACCATTTTAGTACAATGCTACTCTTCAATTATCCACCGGGTATTTTGAATTAGTACTAAAATCTAATTGACATTAGAAGAAAGGCAAGCCACTGCAGTATAATTTCTACAGGAGATCACCATATTATAGTAAAAGTTGTCATGGTACGCCACTGTGCTCTAGGCTCTCTCAGAATAAGGACACAACCTACAGCCTATAATGAAACATAGAAGAGAGTTAACGTTCCAAATGGGAGATTATAGAGTTTGGTATGGCCTCAGCACTATTAACATGTAAAAAAGTAGCCTACAGAATTTAAGAAAAATCCCACAGACCCCAGTCCAAGGCTCTGCTGCCCACGAACCACTTCTAAGCAGAGAAGCCACATCACACAGTCTGACTGCCATGTTAGTTTGGAGTTGCCGTCTGCAATATGGACACAAAAAGTACCGTATGTTAGATTAGCAAGATAATGCAACAGATTAATTTGTACAAATTTACAGTAATTGCATTTATATTCCCAGCACGTCCATGCAGTATGGCTTAATTGGATTTGAGGCAATTCCAATCTAATCTTTCCAAATTCCATTCTAAACTTTTTTCTTACACAAAATAAGGTACTTAATTTTAGTAAGATTTAAAAGGTAACAGTCTAGTTACCTCTGCATCTACCCTGGAAACTACCTCCAGAACCACATGATACCTAAAAGGAACTATACCACAAAACAAATTATTAAATCAAGACCAAAGGAAGAGGAAAGAAAGAAAACACAGTGAGTCAGTTTTCCATTAGCATGTAGGATGACCATGCACCATTGAAAAACAACTCCCCTTACATGCCTTTACCAGCCCACCAAAAAATACACAAGACAATAAACTACTTTGCTAGAACACAATCTGTTCTTAAAATCCTAGATTTTAAAAATTAAGTAAATTAACATCTTGCACTGGTGGTATTTATTAAGTTTCCTCACAATAGCTGTTTAAGTGGACATACAAGTGGCAGGCGAGTAAAGGATTTCGCAAGTGAAATAACTAGAGCAAAATATGCACAAAATAGTTCTTCATACGGGTATTTTTGTCCCCAAGCACATTGTTGTTTGCTTTTAAAAAGAACATCATTGCAAACCCAGTTAGATTTTAATTGAACAGTGCTAGGAGGATACCAAAAAAGCTAATGGGCCGTTTGCAGACACTTACAAGTAGCACAGATGTTAAATGTAACCACAACACTGGCACAAATAGGAAAACTCCTGACTGTTGCCACAGCTTGAGACTGGTGTAAATACAAGAGCGCCTTCTTGCCCCTGGTTAGGAGATGAAGTTAACTCTAAACTTGATGAAAAAACACCAAGGAGCCAGGTTTTGGAAAGCTTCTGCATCCAAGGTTTATAAAGACATACTTCAAGACAACTTTTCCCGTTTTAAAACAGTGTAAATCAGTCTTCATTTCAGTTTGCTACTGAAGTCTAGCAACTGACCAGACTGACTTCATGTCTGGTCTTTATTTCTAACTTAGGTTGATGAAGACCCTCATTCACCTTTTTTTATGCAAAATATGGAGGCTTTTATATCAGTTGCAAGCTTGCAAGCCATTCTTGCTGGTCTCAAGCCAAAACCAATGCTAACAACTTCACCTCTGAAGCTCCCCATTGTATAAAGGAAAGTATGTTTGATGAACTGCTTGTTACCTGAAGAAAAACTGGAAGTCTTAACTGACTTCTTTTAAGTCCAGACAAGCTTTATTAAGGAGACTGCATTAAAGCAGCAGTCTACAGAATTCCTATCCTACAGAGACTGCAGGTTTGCAAATAAAATGATATATTTGGATCTCTATGGCTCTCAATGCAGGCATGACCTGACTGATGACTTGCTTCTTGTGAACCATAGGCTACAGATGGAAAACTCCAATAGGACAGTTTACTTGTTTGTACAGGACTTCAGTATACTTGATGGACAGACTTCACTGTGCCCTTGACAATTACAGCATTCAAAAAGGCAAAGAACATCTCTATTTGAAGTATTTCTAGTTTGCATAACACATCTATCTTCAGTGAAGTGTTCTACAAGGTACTTGCATCAATGTACAAGTCAGTTCCCTAATTACTACACCACTATGTTTTAAAACCAAGTTTTGCTCTACTGATTTTTTTAAACCATTTTTATTATTTTCAAAGCTGTACAGAATGCTCTTTTACATCTAGTTTGACAAACTAGACCTCTTACCCTTTTATATAAAATCCTGACCTGAAAATAACAGTGATATAGCCAATTACACCAAATTAAAAAAGCATTTTTTTCAAAATCAGTTTTCAGACTAACACTGTGCTTTACAATTAAAATGGCACATGAACATAAGAGTTTGAGCTGTGAACAGTCTCCGAAAGTTTTAAAATACTGAACTACCAAAGAATCATGGGTATCATTTATAAAGTTAATAGTTTTTGATTATTAGACTCAGAGACAGTATTACACTTTGTATTATTAAAATAGCTCAGCAATTACCATATTCAAAAACTTAGGAACAATGGAAGCTGAAACTGGTTCCCAGTAGCGCTGAGACAGACTCAAGGTGAGCTGACAAAACAGAAGAGTCTTCAACCACTTGCCACCTCAGGTATATATACATACACTAGGAAGAAACCACTAGTGCCTCACACTTCTGGCTAAAACCTTTCTACCACCTCTTTTGATTCACACCTGTGCACCTCATCATTGAGGAAAAAAGGTTATTTCACATAGGCTTTATACACAGAATTTATTTCTATAAATAGACACCACATGAAAAAAATCACTGCACAGATGCCTGCCCTTGTTAAGCCATATACTTCTAAATGGTACTATTACTTAAAGATAATTACAGAAAAAAAACCAGCACCCAGAATCTAAGTGGCCAGACACCAAATATCAAGCACCTCTGCCTTTTCCAACTGTTCAGAAGCAACTGAAGCTGCACCCTGAGATGCTTCCATCCTCAAGGGTCACTGCTCATACAATGCTCTTGATAAAAAACTAAGAGATCCTAAAAACGGTCCTGAAGACCCTCCTGAAGAGTTAAACACCAGGAGACTTTCAGAACATGCTTCAGAATTCAGTATTTGCCTTTTGAACTTCTGGGTACAGACAGTGCAATGGAAGCATGTGACAATTATCACAAGTTGGCATTTAGGTAAGCAGATGTTAGATTTTGTTTTCTTAATACCATATAGCAGAACAATCAGAACACCACGGCTGAGTACAAGGTCTTTATATCTTCCAGATATGAAGGTCTAAACCAAAACTTTAGTCTGAGCTCATAAAAAGTTTTTTTTTAAATTTAAATGCTCAGTGTGTTTTGCAGATTATTCATACCACCTAGCTTGGTTCATAACAGGTAATGAAGGTCATTTAGCAAGGATAAACTGTTTATAGTCTGTGTGAAGTGTTGCTGAACACCTTAAAAAAGAAGAAAAAAATTGAAGGCTCATTAAAAGGCAATAGCCCTGACATAACCTACATGCTGAATTTCACTTTAAAAAAACAGAACTCAGCAAAAAATTTTATCAGTTCTGAAAAAATACTTAAATGTACAGCTATTCAAAGTACAAATAACTGTGATTCTTAAGGTTTCCTCTTTACTGATTTTTATCTTTACTGGAGTGTTAATTTGAAAGGATCATTTTTATTCTTCAGTTAAATATCTTATAAGCCTGCATGAAAGCACAACTTTATTTGTGCCTTTTCAAAAAAAGCTATGCCTATGGAGGCTGTTGAACCCAATATATGCAAAAATTACATAGGCTGCTAGAAGACCCCGAAATTCTTTACGGATGAAGGTACATACAAACCCAAAGGGCCTCTCTTCATGTCAACAACCTTGCTTGTCAGAACATAACACTACTCACTTTCAGTTTCCTTGCTGAAAGGACAGTTGTCAAGGAGAGTTTGATGGTCACTCTCAAGTCCACACGTTTACAGCACATTGTGCTTGCTGAGTCTGCACAAACAGGCTAAACAATCCTAATTTCTTAGTCTGTATTTTCACTTTTATTTTAAACCAGCATTTCTCCATTAGCAGCCCTATACATTTACTTGTCAATTCATTTGTGCCCTTCCTTTCATTACATAATTGAAAAAAAACTGTGGCACAAACTAGATCAGGATACTGCTCCAGCAGAAAACTCACTCACCCCAAGAGAACCAACCAACAGAGTATCTCTTGATTTACACAGAGCAGTGAGGAACAATGCCGACCAAAGACTGGAAAAAAAACCAAAAACAACCTCACAAAAAACTTAGAACTTTCTGATAGTAAAGCGGTCTCAACATTTTCAAAGTAACTTACAAAGTTACTAACGTAAACATGGGAAATTCGAGGACCAGAAAGCAGAGGAATCCTACACAGCAATAACCCAACTACACAGTCTCCTCAAGATGACAGGTTAGGAAGGAAAACATTTCACACCAGTTCGAGACGAAAGATATGGAAAAAAAAAAGTCATATGGGATGTAAGCAAAGGCATTTTAACTCATCCTTGTGACTGGTACCACAAAAGATAATCTGCAGAAGCTTTCAGTGAGGATGAAGAGGCAGCTACACAGACATACCCACACCAGGTAGGCAATAAAAAGACAAGTGGACAACTGCAGACAATAAACAAGAAACAGCCATCAGTATAGGCATGAATTCTGCTATCAGGAAAAAAGCTTGGTAGTCCTGGTGACTACAGTAAAAGGATAGAAGGAAAAAAGGGCAAGTTACCCACTGTATGTAAACATTTATAGGGAACGCTAAAAATGTATACACAGATTTAAAAAAGTCTCCACACGGTGCAATGCTTTTGTAAACCCTTGGCATTCCTCTGAAACACCTAAGAACATATGGGATGCTCTAAACAATACCATGCTAATGCTACTAGCATATTAGGAAAGAAACCAGCATTAAAACTTACAAGCAGTTCTGAAAAAATAATGCATGAACAAGGTGAGGACATTGCGTGACAATGGAGTAATCCAGAGACCACACAGGAGCTCTTCTAGCTGACTGCAGTTACTAACTACCTTGTCAGCTCAGGTAATGGGAGGGAAACATACAGGGTAATTTAAATTATCTTGGAAGTTATACTAGAAATACCAACCCCTTTTGTTTTCTTCTGTAAAAACAAAACACCTTCATTCTGTTAAGTGACCAGTTCAAGTGAGACCCTAATGAAGTAAAACCATTTTTATGTTCCTCAGGTCAATTTAGACACAACCACTTCCACCAACATAGACACGTATTCACTGAACAAGAGAGTATCAGTGTGCAGCATTAATTAACTCATACACACAATGAAATAACACAGTACAAAATTATATTCTTCCTTTTCATCGCTCTTTCATGTAAAAAGAAAAGTTTATAGCCAGCTCAGGGGAAATTACTATTATTTTTTTTTATAATCAGAAGTCTAACTAAATGTTGGGCCTGTCTGAACACAGCCAATATTCTTGATGTTCAGCAAGAGATCCACCAAAACTACCACTGGACCATGAAGACAGCCATTCATGCCCAAAACAAATAAGAAGCCTCAAACAAGTTGTAAACAATTCCAGACATGATAGTTTAAATGAGACTGTTGTTTAAAGGACAGGATATGCTCAGACTGTTCAACTGCACCCTACCTTTCACAAAATTTTGCCAACTACAGTGTTTGTTCTTATTTCTTTAAACACTTGTGTATGCTGTCCCAGTCTCATGTGTTAGCTTCCAGTCTTCTAGCAGAGTGCTCTCCGAAAGCAATACAATTCTGTCAAAATGCAGATGTATCTTACTGCAGACATTTCCCTTCAACCTTATACATCGGCAGTCCTCTTGAGCCCACTGAGAATAACAGAAGAAAAGAGATTCAATGGGGTGAAAGGAGACAACTTGAAGACTCTTCAAATACAGTGTCTTGACAGTTTGAAGGGTTTCAAGTCAACATCCACTTTTAGACATACAGCGCCTGCTCTACTTGAACTGGCTAGGATGCCTACTTCAATTTTTCAACAATTCCAGTTGGTCTAAAACTTTTTTCTTTCACACTTGCAATAACATCTTTCCACCCCACTGGCAATTTCGAAAGCTGAAGTTTTACCAGCTTTAGCCAGGAAAAGGAAGCTAACCAGGTTAGCCTGACTCTGAAGAGATGCCCAAATTTAAAAGCAGAAGTTAGAACAGCTTCATCCTGATCAAGAAAGCATGTGTCAATTTCATGCCCACCCATTACTCTATTTCTCTCTTTGAAGGAGAGCATCACAAAAAAGGTTTTGTCCCTCATGTACCCAACTTTCCTGTTGCCCAGCAAGGGATGACAGGACTCATCTTCCAGGCTGAAGACAACATGGATAGTTAGAGGAACACTTCTGCTCTGCTGCTTTTTCATGGCAATGTTCCGCTTGCTCACAGCTCCCTGGTAAAGTGGAGAAATGGTTGGGCCCAAACCCCAGCAGTACTGCAGATACTCTACCGGGGGAACACCCTAAGCCAGATTTTGAGAAATTGGTATCTCCATCACAATCTTACCCTTCAAACCACAGGGTGAATTCCCTCAGTTTCTGCTCCCTGCCCCTAACTGCTGGCTCAGGGGGTCTGGAAACTCTGGGGACACCCTACTCCACTGCTAAAGACTGAGGCAAAGAAGCCATTCACTGCCTCAGCCGCCTTCTCATCCTTTGTCACTCCATTACCTCCCATATCCAGTAGGGAGCCTCCAGTGTTTTCCAGTAGTCCAATTTCCATTAAACCAAATATCATTAAATTGACTTCAGATACCCTTGTTCCTCACATGGTTGCTAACCTACGTTTTCATTTGATTCTTACGCCATGTTACTTCACATACTACCCTATGATAGGTGTTATACCCAAACTTAAACTTGATCTTTTTATGCAGTAGGCACTTCTATTATCTACATCCAACCCACTAAAGCCATTGTATATACATATTACCGAAATCTAAACCTTGTAAAAGGAAATTTTAGATTAGGTAATTTTCTTTCAAACTAGTTTTGAAAAAAAAAACTGTCTTCACTGTATTAGGAAATTTATCTTCAAAAAAAACTGAAGTAATAGCCCATTTCATTCTGAAATTAATTAGATCCCTAATCCAATGGTAAGAGAACCTAGTAGTCAGTAAACCACTGCAGCAGAGCTCCCAAAACTCAGAATCTTATCTTTCTGAGATTTTATTCTCCTGTGCACATCTTCAAACTCAAGGAAAATCAGGAGAATTGTTTACAAAAGCAGTTGGTGCAAAGTCTCAATATAGCATGATAGCGAGAACCAAGTCAGTCTAACAGCACACAACTCTGAGTACACTTACTTTCTTGCCCTGTACCAATGCATTTTAAGCACTAGGATGTTCTGTACACCCCAAAAACCTCCCTGTAACACACACTACAGGACAAAAAAGAACCCGGACAGACAAACAGCAAACACAAATTTACTTTGAGAACATCAATACGTGGAAAATATGATGCTGATATCTGACTTAAGATACTCTTGCTTCCTATATAAACTAACATGCATATTTATTACCATTTCACTACAGCAATGCACTA
Source organism: Gallinago jamesoni (assembly GCA_025769975.1). Lineage (NCBI taxonomy): Eukaryota > Metazoa > Chordata > Aves > Charadriiformes > Scolopacidae > Gallinago > Gallinago jamesoni. The sequence continues at coordinate 69,324,693 of JAOQGH010000019.1, read as the reverse complement.
TCTCTGAGTTCACCCAGCATTCAAGCTCAAGATCAGGAAGTTAAGACCTTGTTTATCTCTAGCATTTTTTATAGCAGACCTGACAAATCATGTTATTTGCCATGGTACCCAAAGGCTGACCTCTCAAGTGCTTAAGAATACCTCAAAATAAACCAGACGGTGAATTTTATGCTGTGACATCTCTCTGACAGAGAGGAATCTGAGTTTGGAAGTTTTTGTCTTTATTTCATAATTAATTAATTCCAAAATGGCAGGAAGTCCTCTTTCACACGGTGAATATTATGCTTGGGGAAGAAGGGGATGTCCTGTGAAGCAAAATAAATAAAGGCTGTTCAGAAACAATCTGCATCTTCCCGCCTGGCACTTGCAAAACAGTAACAGTGATTTACACTGAATCTCCTGAAGTACAGAATATATATACATACAGTTTACCAGCATCAATAAATAATGTGTTTTACTACAGCAGAGGGGAAAAAAAAAAAGCCCACCGAAAGAAAGCACTGGAGACATGGTTACAACAGGTCAAAAGGCATCAGTGCTATGGAGAAATCTGAGGAAACTGCTCCAGCAAGTATTAAAGTCCTTGCTGGTATCAGATATGGACTCTCACTGTCCTACATGACCATACATTCACACTAAGTATAGACAGAAGACCCAACCAGTTAATAACGTAGAAGTTACACTGCTGAAGTAGTTTATGGAGTTCAACTTCTATAGATCCCATTTTCAAAAAAGTGCCATCCAGCTTACATTAGAATAGATTCTTTGAACTGTAGTAGTAGCAGCTCCAAGTTTGAAAAACTGTGTTTCGTTTTGTGCCAGCACAATCTAGCCCTAAAAGGAAGTCTATCAGGAAGAAAACTATTTACTCCACAGTATTCATTTAGACAGGCTATTCGCTTAAGCTCTGCTGCCCACATTTTAAACGTGGGCATTTAAAAGAACAGCATAACTAAGGACATAGGCATAAGACAAAACAATCATCCACTTCTGGAAATTAACTCAGTCACAATAGCCAAAATTTGAAAGGAGTCAGTTATACAAAGCGCTATATTGTCTCACAGCCAGAAAGCAAGGATTTTTCCTTTTGGCACTACAGGTAGCTGCTTAAAGACATTACATTTTTCTAAAAGTAGTGCCATCATTACACTTCCTCTCCTGATACAAAAAGAAGAAGTCAAAATGTATTGGAACTATCTTCTACTTATTCTTCTAAAACTATCTTCTACTTATTTCCTAATACACAGATCAGCACCTCTAAATCCTGAAGCCCTGATATCAATGACCCACACATCTCTGTCTGTGTATCACTGTCCCATTATATAGGTACAGCATAAAAGAACAAGAACATAGGCTTGTTAGGTTATTTTTAAACCAACTCAGAAGTCAAAAAATGTATTTCCCTCTGCAGGCATGTTACACAATTCTACATTAAATGGACTTTTCAGTCAATGCTCAACTTCTAACCTTGAGAAGTTTATTCGTTGCTTTGTAAAAGGTTTTGGGGAAAGTAGTAGAAATATAGGTTCAAGTATGCTTCCTAGCAACAGCAGTAATGAAAAAGGAATTTAAACCTTTCTTACTGCATATCCTGCAAAAATACTTTACAAAATACATGGTCAGTACAATTTACCTGCAAGTCACTTCTGCAACACAGTGCCTGAACTGACAGATCTACCTGTCATTACACATATGCCTACGCATAATGGTTAATGCAAAAGCTTCACAGCTCTTTTATTCTAGGCAGGGAGAGCACATCATGACTAGTTGTCCAAGGCCAGTAGTAGTTACATCTACAGTAAAGTTGTTAATTTATAGAAAAAAAAATTATTAGAAGAACATTGGTTTGAGACTCATAAATGCAGAAGTTCACTTAACCATACCAGAGTTCTGGAGCCCGATGTTGCAAAAGACTTTCAAGAGGCCAGTGCACAGTAAGGCTGGAAAAGCTAAAACCGCAGAGTTAAAGTTACATGTCACTTTAGAGAAAGTCCATGCCATCAGAAGAGACAGGGACAAAAGGAGGGTGAAATCAGGATATCACAGAAGTAAAATATGAAGGGCAGCATCCTGACACTGAGAACCTGCCATCAAGCATCATTTAACTGATGATAAGAGTTTGTAGTATAGTAATAATTTCCAATCTGCAAAAATGAGACTTACCAGTAACTTATCTGTAACCAGTAACTACCAGTAACTTATCTGCAAAATGTACTACAAACTGTCAGCAGAAAAACACTGGATGTTATATTACATACATAACTATAACCTGTGCCACACAAGCATGTGCAAGTTCAGGTTTTATTTTCTTTACTGTGCATCTTGAAAAGACACGTAACTGCTCTGTAAGGATTATTCTGTTTGTATACAATAGCTTACTGGAAAATGGACTCAGCACAGGCCAAGTATCAAGTGTTTTCTTACTTCTCAACAGTCTGTGAACTCCCTACAGCAGCAAGAACAGCTATTGAAGTCTTTCAAGTACCTTCAATGGAGGTTGAGATGTGCTAGATGTAGGTTGCTAGAAGGTTAAACATCTGTAACTTAACATCTGTATCTTAAAACATATACACATCAGGTGTTAAGATTAAAATCTGTTGCATTTTTCAGTGGATTAACATCAAAATTTTTTGCATTGTTTTTAACTGAGATCTAAAACAGACCCAGTAAAGAAAAAAATCAAACACAGAATGCTGCCATATCCACCCATACTAGATTCAGAGAAATTAACTCTTTCCTCCTAGATGTGTGGACAATGACAGCAGCTCTCATTCAAAGCCATGATGACTTCATCTAGTTGAAGAAACAGCTAAAAATGTTTAGGCACAGAAAGTGCTTAAACACAGAAAGGTTCTCAAGTAGCAGAGACTGTCCTCACAATAAAGATATCCCATATGGTAACTATTTTTAGACTGTTAAGTATCAGAGGTTAGAGAAATCACATGGGTGTCTCCAAAGTACCAGCTCCTCAGCTGATTTTTTTTCCTCCTTCGCATATAGAAAGGCAAGTTGGGATAATTTTTAGATCTAACATAGCTCAGACCCAAAAACTGTGTCCCCTTCAAAGTGCATTTAACTTCCATAACTAAACATTCTTTCTAGTAAAGACCTGAAGGAAAAGCAAGTCTAACTTTTGACAAAAAAAAACAACAGAGCATTCAAAGCAGATCAGCTGAGTTATATTTAAGCTGGTTCTAATTCACTGCAGCTGCAGCTAATGAACCACAAAGCAAAGCTTATTACTACAATAAAAGCAACACAGCTTAGAGCTCAGTGGCTGAACACTCTCCAAGTTTCCAGCATCCTTCAGTTGGCTCTATCAGCTACTGAATGATCTGTGGCTAAAACCAACACAAACAACATCTCCCCATTTGTAATCTCTTGGATACATTACCAAGGGGATATCAGACAAGTTAAGCTAGCTGATATATTCAGATGGCTGGTGGCAGATAACACCTTTATTCCTTGATCCTGAATTATTCAACCTGCTTTAAACAGAGAAAACCAGAAGTCCCTCTTGTAACTCCTACACAGACTTCAACATAGGAGCCTGTGATCAGCCACACTGAAATCTGATGAACAACCCAAGGTGCCTGCAGGAGTTTCCAGTTCATCTTCCCAGTAAGAGACTATGGGTTATCTAAAAATATCAGATCTTGATGCAACTTGGACAAATATTAGGAATAAAACCATGCATTATTTCCACACAAAAAAAATCATTTAGGAATTCCCCCAAAGAACTATGGAAAAGTTTTACATAAAATGAACAGAAATGTAGAGCGCACATTAAGTCTCAGTGACGGATTACTAAACTCAAACTCAAGACTTTGGAATGTTGTTGGTTCTGTCCACCAAGAACTTCTCAAACCTGCGCTTCAGTAGCTGATGGGAGTCATCAGCTGGCCTTTGATACAGTAGTATGTTTTTATGAAGGTCATTGTTTAAGACCAGGGTTGGGTCAGCAACTTTATCATATCCTCCTCCAAAGTTTTTCTACCATTTTTCGAGTCCTACAAAACACTCCTGGTCTCCAGAGTGTCTCCTGAGTCATTTGACTTCATGTTTCCCAGTCCCAGACAGAATAGAACATAAAATATATGAACACGCCAAGTAAACTAAGTATTCAAGATTAAGTTTAATGCATTTACTTCATCTTCTTTCACCTTCTACATCAGAAAGGGGAGAAGGGAGCAAGGGATGTGGTACTGGAGAAGCTTCAGAAGTTACTCAATGTTTTTTCAGCTTTGACAAAGCCTGGTCCCCACCAGGTGCTTCAAAAAGCACTGTCTCTATGAAATGAAAAAAACAACCACCAAGATTAAAAGTCTCCCTCCCATCTCTAGTAACAGAAAGTGACACTCATGCTGATTATAAGAAACTTCACCGATTTACTCTTGACAGCTGCACTCCTTGCTTTGCAGTAGCATTTAGCACATGGAAAGATTCACAAATCCAATGGGGAGACAGAAGGAGAGATGGACAAAAAAAACCATTTTGCTCCAGAATGCTTAACCATAAACTACTAATTTTTTGGTGCTACAGAGAGCTTTGAGCTTTCTACTCCATTAGCCAAAGAAAACACACAATTAAGTCAGCATCCTTAAATAAACCCTTCAGAAGGAAGTCGGGTAAACCTCAGGGAAGGGAGGTAGATCAATCACACACCAAGCTCTTACACACAGCAGCGGTGCCTTTAAACTTCCAGCTGAAGAGACACTAACAGGTATTTCAGAAGTATGTGAATATGGTCATCACTACAGCCTAAAACGGGGCTTCCCCCCCTCCAAATTGTTCTTTTATTTCTCTTCCCTTTGTTTTCTTCACACAACACCAAAAACATTTTATGTTCTGTATATCCAGAGTTTCAAAAAATAATCTGAGCAGTATCTGTTCAGTAAAGCACTTCCTCCTAACTGACTTACAACACAGGTAGCAAGTAATCTCCTACCACTCCCCACAGGTTCCCAAAACCAATAGAAAACAGGATTGGATGGGAAACAGTCTTTAAACAGTAAACCAGAAACTAATATAAAATGGTAGAGAAAAAAAAACCCAAATCCTTAGTTCCAATATTTTAAAAAGCAGTTAAGTAGTGCAGTCTCCCAACTGTCACACCAGTCTGTTACATTCTAATTTGCTTATGCAAAGTACAGATTGTTATATTTCTCTACAGAATCCACTACAGTAAGTGGATTAGCTACACAGCCTAACATCATTAGCAAGACTCTTCTCTGAAGCACTAAGAGGTATGACTCCGGGGGTGGATTTTTGCATTTACTGAGACAGGTGGCAGAAAAGAAGCAGCAGGAATCTTTCAACAGACCTCAGAAAGAAGTAAGTGGTAGATGTGATTCAGCTGGCTGAGAGAACCCACTTGACAAGCAAGTGGAGAAAAGCGGCATCAATTGTTTTGCAAGCCTATCACAATTAGATTATCTGACCCACAACAAACTGCACCAGTGTAAAATGACCTAGAAAATTCTGTTCACCTCAGGGAGCAATCTGCTCCTGGGACTGCTTGTTCCTTCCTACTTCCAGCAAAGTGTTTCTGACTCAGTTATTCAACAACACACAGTCATGAGATTTTGGGAGTCTGTTACGGAGGGAAACAGTCTTTCACCTCCATGGAACAAAATCCTTGATGCCACAAAGCTGTGTCCCGCAAACACTGGTGTTAAACAAGACTACAAAACAGAAAAAGAATATTACTTGAGTTTTTCTAGCTAAAAGGTGTTCCTAAAAGCTTTGAAAAGAAAAAAAATGAACTGAAGGCTCAACAGCTTAGCTTTTACGATTAATATTTAGAAGAAACAGCTTCAAGAACAGAAGGATATCCCAAGTCAAAACTGCCAAAATGTTAAACCAGATCAGTAAAGATTAAGTGATGACAGAAATTTACAGAGCTGTCATCAGGTGAGCTCTCGGGTGGTAGGAGTCCTTTAATTATCCAGAATCTTTATTTCCAAGCCTTGCATATTGGAACATTTTGTTTACTACTTACCAACCTTTATGCCTGCTGTAGTCAGATGTGCCTCAACAGCTTTTAGGAAGTGTCTTTTAGACATACACTAGCCATCCCAAGACTGTCAGTGGTACTGAGTGGTCATTCAAATCACTCCTACTAGAAATAGCATGCCTCCATCCTATCTGGAAACCCAGACTGTCCACACCATACTTTCCCTAGCTAGAGGGCTTTGGGGGCTTTCTAAACTTAGAATATCAACTTTGTCCTGTTATTAAATGAAAAAAGACTGAAGTCCTAGTAAGGGACATTAGTGCTTAATCCCAGTGTCTATCAAATGTAGAGTCACCAACAGGAAGCAGAATTCAACAACAAAACCCCCAACAAAAAACTCAAGAAGTTTTGTTAAATGAATTTTAATTACTGGAAAAGTTTTCAGAATCTGTGCACAGAACACAGACAAGAGACCTTTCACCAGCAAGCTTGATTTTGCAGACTGTCATGTTTCAACTCACACAGCTGCTCCATCAGTAACATCTTCTGTTTCCCAAAGGTTTTCCAAAGTTGAAATTCAGCTCAATAATACACCACACAACACTATTCTTGGAAATACTAACCAACCACACAATCAGTGTTTGAGGCTAGAAGTGAGACTGGAGATCTGATTGAACTCCCCTGCTCAAACAGGGCCACCTAGAACCCATTGCCTAGGACCATGTCCAGCCAGCTTTTGAGTACCTCCAAGGTGGGACACTTAGCAACCTGTGTCAATGCTCTGTCACTCTCACAATAAAGAGTGTTTTCTGATGTTCAGATGGAGCCTCCTGTGCTTTAGTTTGTGCCCGTTGCCTCTGGCCCTGTCACTATGCACCACTGGAAAGAACCTGGCTCTATCCTCTATGCACCTCTATGTTTATTTTATATATAAATGTTTATATTTTTATATATAAATACATATATGTATTAATGAGATCCCCTGAGCCTTATCCAAGTTAAGGAGTGCCAGCTCTCTCAGCCTTTCCTCATATGAAAGATGCTCCAGTCCCTTCACTGGGCTCTTTCCAATATGTCCATGTCTCTCCCAAACTCAGGAGATCATAAGAGTAGCAGCACAAGCCAGGCAGAGGTTTTGTTAACTAGAAAGTGAATTTTTTTTTTCATTCCTAGTAACTAAACACAGAAACCTACCTCAAGGATTTGAACAAGAGAAAAAAAAGCTGGTAGTATATCAATGGATATGAAACCTTACCCATATGAGACACCACTGGCTGCTAACTTACTACTTCAGTAAAATCTAGAAGATGATGCAACAGACTCAACCCTCCACTATCACTCCCCAGCAAGTTCATGATCAGAGCGTTGTGGTCAAGTTTTGAAGAGTTATTAACTGAAGGAGACTGTTCCTGTTTCTACATGAAAAGTAATTTTTTAACTTTCCACTGTGAGCAAAAGTCATTTGAAGCCTTGCTCTGACATGACAGCTGGAGTATTTCCCATTTCAGTGGCTTGACAAGGAACTAAAAATCCAGAAGAACCAAATCAAGAAAATAACAAAACCAAAGATGTATTTGCAAGGTTTCCTTAAAAGATGGGCAGAATTACAAAGATATCAGATTTCAGTTGTTAGCAGTGCAAACCCTAGATACCATAACCTAGGAGATTATGTCTGAATTTGGTTAAGACATTCACCCAAAAATCTCATTTCTCCTACTTCTGGCATGCTGTGAAAGCACTTTCACTAATGCCACATAGGAGATCCACCTGTACCTGGTCATTGCACTAAGTCTCAGAGCTTGGTAATGACAAGTAGTATATATGCACTAAAAGATACAAATCATGAAGATGGAAAAAAACCCTACATAAACCTGTAGTTAATTAACCACACCACTATCAGCTGAAACACTGAACAGCCCTGCAGTTTTCTTTTCTGCTTTTTCATACCAATAATCCCTGAAGTTGCACCTGCAACTAAACACACTCAAAAGGCAACTTTCTTTACATCTGAAGTTCCAGAAACCTATATAGTGTTTGCATGAAACCAGTAAATTTGACAGTGATAAATAGTAGCCATACACAGGCATCAAAAATGTTGTGGTTTGGGCTGGACCAACAACTTAAACAACAGATGGTCTCTAACTTAGCTCCCAAGTGAGAGAAGAATAAGAAAGACTTACGAGTTTAAAAAAAACTAAATTACTGCAACAAAATATTAATAAAATAATAAAAATAAAATATAGTAAGAAAATAATGACATATATACAATATCTACAAAACCATACTGAGCTCCTAAAATAACAATCACAACACCAGCAGGCACAGGGAAAGTCCCACAATGGACTCAGCAAAAGATAAGAACTGGATTCAGGAATGCACAGATCAGGATCAAAAGCAGACAAACAGACAGACCTCCGCAGACATCAGCCATTGAAGAAAGATGCTGATGCCTATGATACCTCAGCTTTCACATTGAGCATGGGACAGATGGAATAGAATATCCTGGTCACTTTTGGGTCACCTGTCCTGTCTGCTCCTCCCCACAGGTGTCACCCCTCTACGCTTTCCCACTTCCAACTCTCCAACAGGGCAAATAAAGTTAGTTGACCTTGGTTGTTAAAGCAATTAGTATAAGGAGGAGCCTGTCTTCATACCACTCCTTGGTATTCACTATAAACATCAGGCCTTATCTGCTAGAAGTGGACACTGAAAAACATGCCATTAATTTAAGAGAGTGCAGTTGGATGAGACCTGGCTGAAAAGTAAAATTACTGAAAAGAAAATTGGTCCAGGACAAGAAGTTACTGATAATAACAAGCATCATCAGTTTATCTCTCAAATTTAAGGCGAACCATTTGCTTTCTGACATTGCTCCAATAAACCTGTGGCACAATAAATGGTGCAACAGACAAGCTGTTTCTTCAAGCAGGTTTCCTTTACCAACAATCTCACCACATTCTAGCAGATAAATTGTCTAATTCTAAATTCTAAATTTCCCTTTATATTCTCTGTGAAAAAAATCTCACTTAACAGTTGCTTTCATCAGGAGACTAAACTAGAGTTCAAAAATAAGGAAGTCCACTGCACCTTTATTCTAACTTTTAAAACAAGTATTTCCAGGCTACCCGCTTCTCTTCAGAAATTTTGGGCATTCGATATCAAGTTCTGATACACTACATACGTACCCAGAACACTGTGCACCATACCACCTGGCTTCTGAAGAGAAACTTGACCTCAGAAAAAAAGGAAACTGCACCAGGCTGTGTCAACATGCTAGATCAACTTCTACATACCACCCTACCCAATCCCTTTTATTAAATCAGGTTTTTGATTAATTTTCATGCATCAAGTATACCACTGCCATTCAAATTTGTTTATACTGAATTTCTTTCAATCCATTAACTCAGTGAGTTAAACTCTTACCTTCCTCCTCAGCACAATCTGTCATACAAGGGTAACACTGTCTCACAACCAGGAAATCTCACATAATGAATGATTCAAGCTTATTGGAAGTGTTAATGGGCATGAGGCACAAAATAGTAACTTTTTCTTTAGCTCATAACACACTTCATCTTTGTACAGATTGCCAAAGTGCTTTTAATTCTATTTTCTGTTCTTTGCACCAGCTCAGCTCAACTAGTACACAGGACACAAAGTTTTGGCACAGAATGAAGTTATTTAAACACTGACAGTTATATGCAACCTAAAACAGATGGCCAGTTCTCCTGTGAGTTTAAGACTTAAGAGAAAAGAGCCATGTAAGCCTGGATGTGCTCACTAGGCCTGTTTTTCTGATCAGCCAGGGAACCTACTGAACATGACAATTGCAGTTACTGCTCTAAAGACATAGGTCTAGTAGACCTATTCAGAAAGTCTACCCTAAACAGGGTTCACTTCACTTCTACCTTTTCATTACCATCTTTCACTGAATTTTTTTTTTCTTAGAGTTGGAAGGGACCATAGAGATCATCTAGTCCAACTCCCCTGCTGAAGCAGGATTGCCTAGAGCTAG
>JAOQGH010000019.1:69291521-69314625 GCA_025769975.1 Gallinago jamesoni | reverse complement strand
TAAGGTCTCCCCTCAGCCTTCTCTTCTCCAGGCTAAAGAGTCCCAGCTCTCTCAGCCTTTCTTCATAAGGGAGATGCCCTTTGCTGGACTCTTTCCAGTAGCTCCTTGTCCCTCTTGAACTAGGGAGCCCAGAACTGGACACAGTATTCCAGTTGTAGCCTCACCAGTGCCGAGGGGGAGAATGACTTCCCTCGACCTACTAGCCACGCTCTTCCCTGTGCAGCCCAGGCCACAAGAGCACACTGCTCGCTCATTGTCATTTTGCTGTCTACCAGGACCCCCAGATCTTTCCCTTTGGAACTTGTCTCCAAGACAACCTCCAACATTTACATCCCTCACAAGACCTTCTGAGTTAACTATCAGCAGGTCCAGTAGGGCACTTTCCCTAGTCGGTTCCCTCACCAGCTGCGTTAGGAAGTTGTCTTCCACGCACTCCAAGAATCTCCAGGACTTTTGCTTCTCTGCTGTGTTATATTTCCAGCAGATATCCGGGAAGTTGAAGTCCCCCATGAGTACAAGGGAGAGTGATCGTGAGGCCTCTGCCAGCTGCTTATAGAATATTTCATCAGCCTTTATATCCTGGTTTGGGGGTCTATAACAAGCTCCCACCACAATGTCTGCATTATCAGTTTTCCCTTGATTCTTATCCATAGACACTCACTGTCATCATGCGTGTTGTTAAGTTCTAGGCATACAATACCACTCTTAACATAAAGGGCCACCCCACCACCTCTCTTTCCTTGCCTGTCTGAAAAGTTGGTAGCCATCAGTCGCAGCACTCCAGTTATGCAAGTCCTCCCACCACGCTTCTGTGATGGCAACTAGATCACAGTTTTCTTACTGTACGATGGCCTCCAGCTCTTCCTCTTTGCTGCCCATGCTGTGTGCATTCATGCAGATGCACTTCAGCTGGGCTAATCGTCCCACTATTTTTCTGTGAGGACAAGCACTAATTCCCACCGGTCCATATGCAGACATTTCTGCAGTTACCATCTTATGTCTCCTTGTGTCTTCACTGCCATGTGTGTCTTTCTCTCCCACATCAACTGCTGCAACAGGCTGCAAGGCCTTACTGGCACCTTTACCTACTAGCATTGGCATGCTATTCCTGGGCACCACTTCAGTAACCCTGGTTCCAACCCCGTCCCCCTTCAAATCTAGTTTAAAGCTCTCTCAATGAGCCCTGCTAATTCTTGTCCCAATATCCTTTTTCCCCTTTGGGTTAGGCTTCCCCCACCTGCTACCAGCATGCCTGATGACCTGTAGATCAGCCTGTGATCAAAGAATCCAAAATCCTGCCATTTACACCAGTCTTTTAGCCTTGAGTTGATCTGTTGATTCTTGCCATTTATCCCTTCATCCATCCCTGTGACTGGTGGGATAGAAGAGAACACCACTTGTGCTCTGATCCCTTGACCAGTCATCCCAGCATCTTCTACTAGGTAACTAGATGCCAAAGAAACAATTTTGAGTCTAAACCTGTCAAAGCACAAGGTTCTGGTTTGTGCCACAAAAGCTAAGCTGGACAACATCCACAGGGTCAGCCAACACAGGAGTTTCTGTCCAAGGTACTGCAGTCTTGGCTCAAACCAGTTCAAACTTCTGCTCACCAAGGACAAAGTTCATCAAAAGGGTTTTTTTAAACTCTTGGGATTCTTCTCTCCCACACAAAACCAGAATCTATGGTATTTTCTATAAAGCCCTCCTAGAGATACCATCATGCCTTTGATACGCTAAAACATTTTCTCCCACAGATCTTGTTAATGGTTAAACTTGTCAAAATAGAGCCCTTTTACAAAAATGACATTGAGAAGTACTACAAAACCTTCCTGCAGAGCTCAAAGACTTATGCCAGTTTATTTCTAGTTCCATCATTAGTATTTTTGTCCTATATTTAGAAGTTATTCAAATTAAGATAAGGAAATGCTTGAGTTTGTCAGAAACATGAGTGATGCTACAGAACTGGCTCACAAAAGTAAGATATTTAGTTATTTCTGCAACAAGAAAATTACCTTTAACATTATCTGTGATTTTTGCTGGTACATCAGTTCAGACAGAAAGCCATTATGTAGCACCCCTGATGCAAAAGACAAGGAAAAAGAGCAAACACCACAAACAAAAGGTAAAATGCCACCATACAAATAAAGTTTTCCAAGGAACATTACAAATGAGGATTTCTTCCATTAGCTCTCAAGTAAAACACAAACTTACCAAAAGAAACTGCCATCTTTCTAAATAAGAAGTGCCTACTACAATTTCAAGTTCCACCAGAATCCAAGCAGTCCTGCATGCATATTGGAACTCTTAGGATTACATGTTAGCAGTGAAGCCCAAGCATAGAGGAAACAAAAGTACTTCTAATAAGTCAGTAAAATGCTATGCAGATCAAAGACTTCCTACCTGCAAAACTGAGAAGGTGGCAGAAATGATGCGGAGACAGCTCTGGAAAAGGTCTGTCTTGAGATTTAGCAATAGCTTCTACAGACTCCACGACAACATGCTTAGTACACATTACTCAGCCATCAGTTGTCTTTGGTTTTCACTGGTTTATTAAATGCTACAATACTATAGTTGACTTCTTGCCCGCCCCCCCTCCACCCCCCCCACCCCGCAACATTAATGTAAACTATTGCTTAGACAGTGCAAGGTCCCTTCCATAAAGATTAGAGATGAAAAGCAAACTCCAGACAGACTTGATTGTTACTGGCATTCTTGTAGTTAAAGACCTTCATGCTTCTACCAGACACAAACTTTTTGGCAAGTATACCTCAGAATAGGTATTGCACACCCAGAGCTTTCCCAAAAGCTTTATCCGATCTCCAGTAACTCTTGCTTCCTTCGCATATAACTCACAATATGGAAAGTAGATTACAGAAAACCCAGTAATTTCAAAACAAACACTCTATCATGCACTCTATACCACAGCAACTCTTCAGATATAGCCTAACTGATTGCAGAGGGAGAAAAAATCCAAACCGGTTAATACCCGTGGTGTAACACAGACTTTGAACTACTGCCCATGTTGCATCTCTAAAAAACAAGATTATTAACTGCTCTTAGATGAGATGGAAAGCATGGTAGCTTCTCTTAAGAAAAATTTAGTTTGTGGATCTTTACTTCATAGCTCTTTTTGTTGATGATGGTAAGAAGTGTAAAAAACAGAACTAAAAACAAGCTCTTAAAAATCAAGCACTTATATGTTAATGTAGAGGGAGGAAAAGCATTCTAAGCATTTTTTAAGTGCTAGCAAAGCTGGCTGATTACACAGTGTGTACTTTAAAACTGTAGAAGTTAATTCAACTTACCAGCATTGCTAGAGACTTAGGTCAACTTAAGACATTTGGAAAAGAAAGGCAGAAGGAAGACCACAGAAAACATGGGCCCGCTGCCAAATGTGGCAGGGAACCTGGTGACAATGGACATGGAAGAGGCTGAGACAGTCTACATCTTCTTCACCTTGATCTTTACTGGCAAGACTAGTACAAACATCAGGTGGAGGAGAGGAAAGATAACAGCCAGACTCTTTTCAGGTGTGCAGTGTCAGGACAACATATTGTGTTTAAACATAACATGTTATGTTTAACACGTTTAACATAAAAAAAGTTATTCCCACAGTGGACATGGACAACCACTGAACAGCTTGCCCATAGAGGACGCAGACTATCTCTGTGCAGAGCAGGAGACATCCAAAACCCAACTGGACATTGTCCTAAGCAGCCTGATATAGGCTGACCCTCTTAACTGGTGTTGAAAGCAAAAAATTTCCTGAGGTGCCTGCCAATTTCTGCAATTCTGAAGTATTACAGTCATTAATTTACCTTCGATGGTTTTTAAATGGACTAAAGCTGAAGTATGCAGTAGAGGCCTCTTAACCACCAGCACCAGCTCTAGTCATTAAAACAGCACTGAACACAAGCAGAACACACTAAGTCTGCATCCTTCTGTTTTCCCACAACTGGAAAGAGTTACTGAGAAGTTTCTGCCATCCATAATGGATCCATATGTTTCTACCGCTTATGTAGGCATTCTATTATTTTATCTGCAGTGGCAAATAGAGGTCATTTATACTATATTTCATTAATATTCAAACGCACTTGCAGGTACAGGAATACATTATGGTAGATCTACACATCAACTTTTACCTTCCACAATTGTGTCAACAGCAACAATACCTATCAGTCAAGAGAAGGCCATGAGAAGGAGGGAGAAAGACTTAAGGAGTATCAAAAACCTAAATTCCCATCCCAAGGTCATGCTATTAATAAAGTTTAAACTACTACTGTGTTATAATCCACGTGAATGTTGGCAAAAACTAAGACAGCATATCACCATACTGTGGATGGACTGGTACCTTCAAGGTGTCCCTTACAGGAAGTACCAACAAGTAAAGCAAAGGATATACTTGTGTTACTCCATTAACCACCACAAATGGAGAAAGAATTCACACACGTAAGACTCCACAAAAAATTACTTGGCAAAGCAGCATTCACCTTAAAATATTAGCTCAATACTGCTTATTACACACTCTTACTACTCACTTTACAAAGTCCTCCAGTTACCGTGCAATTCTGTTCTCCAGTTTATCAGATAAGCTACACTTTTAGAATGTGGCCCAGGAAAACAGTGTTTTCAAGAATACATTAAAGGATTCCACCTATGCTCAGGAGAATAGCTCATTTTGTTTAATATTGCACATTTTTCCCCCACAAGCTTATAGCCCTGACACTGTTGCCAGCATAAGTAGGGAAATAAAAGCAAGACCTGTGTCAAGACAACGTTTACTTCAAAGCAGTCCTGCCAACACTACACTTGCCTTCTAAGTCAATGCACTCAATGAATTACCAGATTTAACAAGGAAGTTTGAGAAATAAAGCTTTATGCTTCAAAATGTTTTGATAAAGATACAACTCCTGATATATCAAATCTGGTGTAACTTCCCAGTTCTGTTCTGACATTTCTACTACACGGCCTACCTCCTCAAGGCTGTTTGTGACAGCCTCCTTATCAACTGAAGACAGACATGTCATGCCTTTACAGAGACTTCAGAAATGAATTCTTCAGTGTTAATGAACAGCTGTATGCAAACTATAAAAAGAAAAGAAAAATACACTTGGGAATGAATTGAAGCATAAGGAAATTGCCTTGAACAGCAACTGTTGCTTGATCCATTGCACAAGTTCATCATCACTGCTCTAGCTTTCTGGGATTTTTTTCCCTCCACACATCAAATCTTGCCTAAGGAATTCTTCACCAAGTGGTCACTCTACCAACATCTCTTGAAAATACTAAGTTTTACAGCTGTGTGATACTGAAATAATTCCACACACCTCCATGCCCATCTGTTTAATCTTTTCTTCCTGGTGCACTTATTAGATTATTGAGTAGACCTGTGATCTTCTGTTACAACCACCTTTGCAGTGCTGTAACACCAACCAATTTAGTTAGCTTTTGACAAAAGGTTTTGCTTCCCATCCATCACCCTCCATCCTGATGGATGCCACAAGAAATTTCAAGACACTGCTTCAAAAAGCTAAAGGACAAAATGACCAGACAACAGTTCAGTGATAACACTGAAATTATCTATCTTCCAGTTACTTCTAGCTTAACATCTACAGCCAACTTTACTTTCATAACTACCTACCCCAAAACACGAGGCCGCCTATTTAACAGGACCATAACTAGAACCAATCAACTGAAGCTGAACAAAAACTGGTTTTATCTCAGTTATTCAATACACTATTTTTTCCACATAGACTAGGGGTTTCAAATGCCATACATATTACAGACAAGAAGGCATTAAGAGCAGAGCAGAAGCACTAAACTGATGAACAATCCGGGTGATGTATAATCAGTGGCCCTGGCTTTTTAAGTCTTACCAGTGTCTTAGCTCATGCTGAGGGAGAAAACTGGCATCAGAAACAGCTTGTACCAGAACCAGCCACAGCTATTCTCAAGTGGCCACTTCTGCTTCCAGGAACTCCACACAGAACATCAGGCAGGTAAGAAGTTCATCACAGCTGCATATTTCATTTCTTGACTCACCTTACATAAATTTAGCATAAGATCAACACCAAAAAAAAAAAAAGAGGAAATCTGATACCTTCATACAAACAACAGTAGCTTATTGCTACTGGAATGAATAGTACACAACTGCAGTATCAATTTTTCACTCCTGGGCAGGAGGTCCCACAACAAACATGGCTACCTGAAGTCCTAACAGATTCCACTCACCTTATCAAAATTAGACAATATTACATTTAAGGCAGACAACTTCATAGAATATTACACCCTCCTTCTCACAAAAGGGAGTGGAAATACCTAAATTCCAGTTCACTTACACTCCATATGTTTAAACAATCCTTTCCCTATATCTGAGGGGTGGAAGGAGAACAGAAAAAAACAAGTACAGGTCTGTATTCTTGTACCATTTCCAATGGTGTTTTACTGATACACAGCAGTAGTGCTGCAGGTTTTAAGGGTGGCTACATTTAGCTTGGACAAGACTGGTTTCATATTGAAAAAAGCAGGAAAATGTTGATTAGCCAAGCAAGAAGCTGTGCTCTAGCTACACCCACACAGCACAATAAGTCATAAGCACTTCCTAATCAAGGAACAGCAAAGCAGTTCAAGGAAAATATACTGCAGATAACTGTTGTGAAGTGTGCTTTTAGAGGAAGAGCCAAAGAGATTGCCAGCTGCTCACCATTTAAAGTATTGCGAATGTCAGTCTCCTTAATAAACTGACAACATCACCCTGGTTCACTCCAGAACCTGATCTTGAGGAGAGGCTATTTTCTATTGTTAAGTTGAAATGTTGCAATTCAGATGTATAAAAATTCAGGCAGTCTTCTTTAAAAGAGAGTGATCAAGCATTCCTTTTATATGATTCCTTCTTGACATCACTTGGAAAGGGTGAGTTTGAATGTCTTGCCTAGATAGTAGAGAGCAGCTATTGTGGCAGAGCAAACTAAGAACACCTAGTCATTAAAAAAAGGATTAAAAAAAAGGACATCCAAGCATTTCATCTGACTATTATAGCACTGGAGGTTTTCTCCTTCCCTATGATATCAGCCTATTTCCAGGCTTCTCAAGTTTCCTTTTTACCCATTCATGTGGCAGGATTCAGAAGGTTGGAATAGAGCAAGTTTCCCCACATCATCACTCCCACGTTTTGGTTGCTTGGTTGGACCTTTGCTAGCCCCACCACAATCTATTCAGTCTCACTCAACTCCAATGCATCAAAACTATTCTCAGGACTAAATCCTGAGCAACAGGCTTCTCCTGAGAGAAGTGGGAATCAGGAAGGCAGAGAGAACAAGACTTCATTACTATTTCTGTTTTACTAGACTAAAACATTAACTTCGGCTAATGTTCTAGTTTTAGAAAGCTGAGGACAAGAAGTGCTACATTTCAACACCACAATGGCTATTTATTAGCAGTCCCACATGAGTAGTTTTAGAACCACTTGTCTCCTCCCATTTAAGAACAATAATTCCTTGTGCAACTCTTAAGAACCATCATTTGGGTTTGGAGAGGTAACAACTGCAGAAGACAGCGCCCATTTTGGTTTTATCTGCATAGACAATCCCAACTGCTAAACAGAATGAACAGCCATAAGATGGAATGCACTAGAAATGCAGTTTAGGATCCTTACTTGTAATTGTCTTTAGAGGCCATTCACATGAGGTATGCATTGTACCCAAAGGACATCAGTATCAAGGCAAAGAAGGTGAAGCATAATATTAGGTATTCATTCTAAACTAGTCATTTTTTCCAATTCTCCATAATCCTTCAGGTAGTTACATTGGTTTTGTGACCATTAATATTTGTCCCACAGAAGACACTGAGAAAGGCTGCTTAAACTTGTGTTCTGTTCCTTTCTATCTCCAAGTTCTAAGGAAACTGTCCACATCATATTACAAGTTAAGTACTTTTTGCAGCAAAGTGTATTGAACACAGAACAAGGGCAGCTAGCTATTGTTGAAATATTTAAGGCAGAGGTAATACCCCAACTACTTACAAGTACTCCCTCCCACCCCCCACTCTGTGTCACCACTACCTTTCATGCTTAGGAGAGGTCTTCACTGTATCTTCACTGTATCTCTGCACCCTCATCCTCCTGAGATCACCCACAATAGAAAAATGAACAGCAAGTACAGTACTGTTGATACAAGCAAGTTATGACCAGTTGGCCACATACTGTTGATTGCAGAAGAGGCATCCTGCTGATGCTTGCCTCTTCTACAACATTACCAGATCATAATCAGAAGTACATGTCAGAAGCATTATTGTCAGAGGTAAGTGGTTATAGACAAAGCTTTTACGTTTTTTATATGCTATACAAAAGTCCCTCTATTGTGTAAAAGCACAAAAAAGCAACTAGTCCTCTGCCTCCCTTATTTAAGTTACCATTTAACTACAGAATGCCAATCACTCACACAAATCAGGAAGCTGGAAAAGAAGCAAAAGTTTCCTCTGGAAGAATAGGAATACACAAGTCTAACAGACCATAAAATAAACCAGACTTACATTATGTTACTGCATAGACAGGCTTACCCTGATCACTACAACCACCTTCAGTCTTCTGACTCCATTAGCCACATCTTTTCATTTTTCATTTCCTATTTACAGGCAAAGAGTTAGATAGATCACAGTCATTCAGGCCATCAGGAACTTCAGGAGGTCTCCAGTATGATTCCCCACCCAGAGCAGGCTCAGCCATGTGGTCCGACCAGGTTGCTCAAGGTGTGTCCTGGATGGGCTGGAACTCATCCAAGGAAGGTGACAGTACCATCTCCCTGGAGCCCAAACCCACTGTGCAGCTGTTCTTCTGGTGGAAAAGCTTTCCCTGATCTCCAACCCTGCTTATCTCACTGTCAGCCAGGACCTTCTGCCCCAGTCCCACTAGCATCGCTGCCACGTTTCTGCCTGTCAAGGACAGGGATGCATATTGCTCCTGCCGGAAATGCCCTTGAAACCCCTTCCCCTCACCCATCCTAGTCCCTCTGGATAGCAGCCCTGCCCTTGAGAACATCAGCTACACCCCTCAGTTGCTGTCTGCAAACTTAATGAGTGTCAACTTTCTCCCTTTACACAGGCCACTGAAGAAACTTGCAAATAAAATAGAAGGCACAAAGTCCCCAACACCTCCACTTGTTACAAGCCTCTAGTAAGATCATGAAGCTTTAACAATTGAACTTCAAGTTTCAAACTCCTACTGGTTTTCTACCTATGTATTTGTCCACCTACCTAAACTTTCATATCCCAAAGCTGTTACAAATATTCTGTGGGAAACCACATGAAGAGTCATGCTCAACTCAACACAGATGACATCTATCACTCTTCTTCTCATCCATAGACCTATAATTTCAAAGACAGTCTGTTCCATTACAATTTACCCTTGATAAATTAACACTGGCTACTTACAATCACCTTTTTTCTTTTACTTTGCACAGAATGTACTTCAAAGATAGCTCACACAATTATTTACCCAGAGACTACAGTAAGAACCCTCCATATAATCCTTACCACCCTCACTTTTAATAGCAGCATAGCATGCTTTCCTCCGGTCATGAGGGACCTCCCTGATGTTCTTGATCTGCCAAAAATATTAGTGCCCTCACCATGACACCAGACAATTCTCTGAATACGCTCAGACTCATGGACCCAAAACAGTTGAGATTTCTCAAAAGATCCCAGACCTGATCCTCCCAACAGCTATTCTCCTCCTTGCACCCTCTGCCTCTGCAAAAGGAGCTTAGGAGACCCTGTGGTGAAGACTGAGGCAATAAAAGCACTGGCCACCTCACAACCTTGTCTGTCTGATGTCAGTAAATCATCCATCCCATTCAGCAGCAAGTCCACAGTCTCCTTTTTTTTTATTCTTCAGCTGCTACATTATCGGTACAAACCTATCTTGTCACCCTTAACATCCTTCATCAACTGCAGCTGAGCTCTAGCTTTTCTATCACTATTTCTTTATTCACTGCCAAAGTTCCTCCTTTATGTCTTGTCCTCACTGCCATCTCCTGCACACATCTTTTAGATCTGGAACTCAATCACAAGTTTCCTGTGCAACCAATATGACTATTAATTTTCCTAAGTACTAGAAGAGCCTATGTATCTGAGCTGCTCTTCCAGACAAAGGAGTGACTGTTCTTCCTTCTCTTTCCAAGACTGCCTGTATACTTTCATCACCAGACAGCAGCCACACGAACAGTCCCACTGCATCTCAATTCCACCAGCAGTCTCCACAAGGACTTCTGCCTCCCACTGTTTGTTATCTGGGCTGCACACACATGTGTAGAGGCACTCAAAGCGGGCTTTGTTTTGGCTTGGTTTATCCTTCCCGAGAGTGCTCTCATTCCTGTAACGCTGCCCATACTTAGAGCCCCAACCTCCATTCTTCTCACTTAAATGCAAGTTATTACTTCTGCCCACGCCCACCCATCATACCTATTTCAAAGACTTTTTCCCCAGGCTGGCAAGCCCCTTGGCAAAAATGCTTTTGCCTTACTTCATCAGGTGTCCTACCTCTCTTGCTCAGGCCTCATTCCTCAAAGATGGGGACAGTGTTATAACAGGCAAAACTCTGTATGCAGCACTAGCCACAAAGCCATTTCCTAACTGCCAATTACTGTTTCCTTCCACCAAAACTACTACCTTTCAGCTGTAGGATTAAGAAACTCTCCTCCAGAGCTCCCTTGTCCCTTGCTTGCACTCCCAGAGCTCTGTGGCCCACTTGATGCACTTCAGTCTTCCCTTGGCTGCTACTGCTCCCCAGAGGGGTAAGCTGCAAATAGTGGGCAATTGTCCAGGACCTGGATGAGCCTCACCAAGCCCTCTAGAGCATCATGGATCACAGACTTCTGACAGCAACAATCCAGCATTTCTGTAAGGCAGATGCCGCTCCAACACAGTAAAGTCAAAGGGACTACTATCAGTCCCTAATTCTTAACATTCATGGTTATTATGGGTCTGCAGTGACACTGTATATTGAGATCATCATTCAGTCATTTACTACACATGCTGAAAAACAGGACAGAAGATAGCAGTGGGGACTGACCATCAGTTTATCATTGGCTAAGAAGCAAAGACAATAAAGTAAGCAAGTTTTAATATCTAGACACTTACTAAGGGGGTCCGACCAGAAAACTGAAGTTGCAATTACTATGCATTTAACACCTAATACCAACACCAGTACTCTTTCACTGCTCAAAAGGGACAAAGACCAGTCACTGCCGGGGGAAGGATGACTGCACATCCTTCATCATGGCATTAAACACAAGGCATTAGCAACAGTTTCCTAGACCACAGAGAGGTGGAAGGACCAAACTCAACAGCTGATTTCCTTGCTTAGCAAAAAACAGAAGAATGGAGCAAGTCTCAGCCATGGAAGAATTACCTGCCTAAAAATTAAGCAAACCTCCAAATCTGACTCCCTCTTGGGAAGGACAGGATCTGTGGCTGTTAAAATATCTGTTCCGACAGGAGTACCTGTGCAAACATTTAAAAACATCATCAAATGACAATATGAATGAAGACAAAAATCCATTGTCAGACACACATACAGAAACACATGTAGAAGCTACCCTGCCTAGGGACCTATGTAACTTACACACAGCAACCATTTCTTCCTTCAAGTACAACTTGGAATACAGAAGAAAATACAAAGCCTTTCACTAATAAAACCCTGGGTGCACATTCCTGAGCCACTTTAAAGCCTGGTTATTCCATGTTAACTAGGTGACAGAGTTTGTAGAAGCCACATCTCACAGCCACATGAGAACATGACATACATGACAGCAGACATACCTAACTTTGGAAACCTTTTAACACACAGCCATCTTCACCCTTACGTATTGTTCTGGTTAGACAATCATGCCTGGCCACCAGTACTTTGCTCATTTTTCAGAGATTCGCTGCCCTGATAAAGGCTAAGCCACTGACTGGTGACCTGTGTGGTGGGCTTGCCAGATGCCTGCCCAGCCTCCAACAGGACAGGGGAGAAAACAGGATGAGAAAGCTCTCAGGTCAAGAAAAAGACAAGGAGATCACTTGCCAAATAGTGTCACAGGCAAAATGGACTCTATTTGAGGAAAATTAATTTCATGTATTGCAAATTAAAATGGACTTAACTGTTGAGAAGCAAAAACAAAATTAGAACACCTTCCCACCTCCACACCCTTCTTCCCTGGCTCCATTTCAATCCTTCATTTCCCACTCCTTTATCTTCTCCCTACTACCCTCCAGTGAGGTCAAAGGACAGAGATTTACAGACACTCTTCCCCTGCTCTAGCAAGAGCCCTCCACAGCCAGCACCTCCTTTGGGAAACATCCACCTGCTAACAGCATGGGGTCGTCCCACGGGCTGCCATGCACGTATCTGCTCCAGAATGGTCCTCTCCATGGGCTGCTCCACCACAGTCTCCTCCCCAGGCTGCAGGGCCATGCCTGCCCCTGGCCAGTGGCACCACCTTCTCTTCCTCCGCCGCCCTCAGTGCTCACAGGGCTGTTTCCTCACAATTCCCCCTCACTCTTCTCCACCTGCGTGTTATTTTCTCCTTTCTTAAGCAGGTTTTCATGGAGGCATCAGGGACTCCCCTGACAGGCTGGGCTGGGTCCAGCAGCCATGAGGCCCTTGTGGATCTGGCTGGAACCGGCCATGTCTGGTATGGGCCACCTGGGGCCTGCTGTCCGAGAGCTGGGCCTGCCACAAAACCTGGCCTCAGACACCCAGGGCAGCAAGCTGCCACCAGGGAGGGAAAGCTGGGCAGCCAGATCTCGCCCAAGTCCAGGCACAGATCAGCAATACCCGACCAGGAAACTCCTAGGTGGCGAGAGGAGGCAGCCCTCCTCGAAGTCCTACTTCAAGTTTCCTCCATTGCTGCTTCCCTGGCCTGATCTGGGGAGTCCAGAAGAACTGCAGCAATTTATGAGAAGTGCTGAGACTTCAGACAAAGCTCCTGGTTTCTCAGCCAGCACAGGGTTACACCAACAGTAACAGAAGTGTTTTCCACCTGGCTACCTAACACCATGTGAAGTCCTCCACTGACATGAATCAGCAGAAACTTCTAGACAAATTTTGTTTTCCCCAAGCTACTTTGGCTCCAAGCTTCAAAATCCTTGATATAAAGACAATCAGGTCATTTTGCCCCTGACCCCCCTCTGGGAAGCGAGATCTGTCTGTCACCCCTGGTATGAGGTTTTCTCCTCCCTGCCTCCTCAAGCCCAGACAAGCCCAGTGAGCTTCCTCCCAGTGGCTTTGTCACTTCAGCATCTCCCAAATCACCACGGCAGGTCCCAGGGGGTCTGCATCTGCCACTGCTCCTGCAAGAGACTGGCTCCATCAAACAGTCTCTACAGGGAACAACACAAGCATGTACTGGTCCAAGCTCATCAAAATCAACTTCACCCCTCAAGCTTCAGGTGGAGACATATGGAGGACTTGCTTTGCTGGAGTGGAGGGACAAGTAAGCAGAGGAAAAAAACTGCTTTTAGAAATCCCCACACAAGAGTAAGCAAGGAAGCAGCCTGCTTCATAAACTATGCAGCACATAGAGGTCACTCTGCTATGGGAATAGCTTCTCACTATTTAGGCCCATTTCATTTTGTGTTGCACACATAGCATCCATTTTTGAAAAACAGCTAGCAGCAGCTAAAAAGGTTTAGGCTGTCATCTCAGGGTGCCTGGTACAGAGGAGCTACCTATGGGAAATTGCTCCTCAGCGAACACTTTTCTTGATCCAGTAGCTAAAATTTAGACTAAACGTATAATTCAACATGTGCCTACAGCTCCTTTTCAGATGTATACAGATAAAAGCAGCACATCCTTCTTAGGCGAGTCATAAAAAGGACATATAAATCATTTTTTAAAAAGGTAAGTGAACCCATTTTAACAAACAGGAGGACAGTTACAACTAGACGATCATTAATTTTCAGAACTAGAATATTTGAGCAAGTATTAGCAACAGCCATCAAAATTAGATCCCTGATCTTGGGCACTCTGACAATACATACCAAGATTATGTGGGATTGATATCTAAGTATGAGTTAAATCTTATACTGCATAGTTAAAGTAAGTAAAAAAAAAAAAGGAAACTGTCTCTACAGAAACTATCAACTTATTTTCTGTTCTCATGTGTTGCTTTTAACAGGAAAACCCTTGCATTTGATCATGCCACACAATGGTCACCAAAGATGGGCAATTTGACTTCGTGTTTCTTCAGCAACATTGACATCCCGTGTTTCAAAACAGGTAATCCTTATTCCACCTGGCTACACATATGCAGTATTTGTCAAGTTCAAAAAAAACCATATCCACAGAAGAAGAACAGGTTGTACTTTTGCCACAGCAAAAGTCTGCAGTATTTACTCCTTTTGTAACAGCTACTTCTGAAAGACTAGATTATCAAATCCAAAAATTAGTAATAGAACCTACATTCCTCCTAACATTACCCAACTTGGACATAACATCCCCCTTCACAGGCACTTTATCATAGATTCACAGAATACTTTGCATTGCAAGCAACCTTTAAATATCATCTAGTTCCAATGCCCAAAACGATTGGCAGGCACATCTTCCACTAGATTAGGCTGCTCAAACCTTTGTGTGTGTCACCTGTGTTATACGACTCAATGTGGAAGCAGTCACCTCACACACATCAAGTTGTGCAAGAAATCTCCCACACAAAAAAGGTAATCCTGCAGTTCAGTTTCAGCAGAGACAAGATCCTTGATGATCAGAGTTATAACCAAAAGAGCCTTGGCCTCCATCAGGATGGCTAGTTTTACATCCTTCAGCTGTACCGATTCAGAGGAATTACACTACAAGAACTACTCTCCTTATAAAAATAGTCTTTATCAAAAGACAAGCATGACTCCATTTAATTTTCTTTCAGTTTGCTCAACTGTTACAGAGAAAAAAAATCAGCTACTCAGTTGGTTAATGAGGCTGTAATTCTCATCTTGCCTACCAACATCTCAACCATGGACGCAGTCCAAGGCAAGTGCTACTGCTATGCCAAGTTTCACAGTTTAGCTATCTGAATGCAAAAGCAGCTTCTAAAGTCTTCCTCACTTTATGCAGTTCACTTTGTCAGCAATTTTCCAGTACCCTTCAGAATGAGTGCTCTGGCAGATTAGCAACTGCAGTTTTAGGTCAGGAACCCAATTTTGGATTATAGCTCAAGGTATAAGCACATCAAAATGAAAAAGTTAAACTCACTAATAAACTAATTTCTTCACTACTGCATGCATGCAGTACATGCATAGTTTGTTACAAGAAGCATATGGTGTTTTAGAGTTATGACTTTAGCTGTTCCTCTTTTAGAAACAGAAAGCAGCTTCTAATGCATATTTGGGTAGAAAGGAACCATGGCAGGAAGTCTGACAAGATTTCTAAGCATGTTACTAGAGATAAAAATAATATCCTTAATTAAAATTACCATAGGTATTGGGATTTTTAGATTTAAATTTAGAAGATTTAAAAGGTCTTCTCAAATCAACTGTGATATGCAAGGAATAGTGTTCACCTCTTAACCTTTAGCTAGTTGTATTTGCTTGTTCAAGACTGGAGATGAACAGGAGATACAAAAAAAACCAAGTCCCAAGATATTGCTCAGCCTCTAAAACTGGGTTGATGCATATGAAATTTAATACTAATGGATGAATAAAAACAGGGGTCACAGCACTAGCTTTCTGGCACTGTAAGAGGACAAACAAAATGGATGGCACTGAAACAAGGACTCCATTACAAAAATAAAACGGGAACATAGTGAAGGCATGCTTGCTGCTAGCATTCTTGTGCAATGGCTACGCACATATATGCTCAAATTCAGAAAACCAAACACCCCATAACAATTTTTTCCTCTGCCATGACAGCCACAATACCTCCTCCCTCCTGCACCCGGCTTCCTCATCAGAAACAGCCCTTTCGCTAGAGCGGAGGTCCAAGTGACCTCCTCCTCCCCACCTCACATGCACTTCTGTAGCAGTGTTGCAGGAACCTTAACCATTTCTGTAGATAATCAAGTGCATTTGTGCCCCACCAGCTCCATGAGTTATCCAGAAGCTTTGGCCATACAGCATACTCTTCTCCAAAGGTGCAGCTCAAGCACACAACTACTTCTGCAGCACGTAAGGGGGCAGACCCTAACTTCAGGAACACATTCACAGATATCCTGAAAATATTTGTTTATCACAGATAAGAAGCAGAGGAGCACTAGCATGGCACAAACTTTACAAAACAAGAATTACCAAGCTCACACAGCCAAGTATAAACACTAGATAGACAAACTCCTGCCCTTTTTCTGGTATTTGGGTATTCAGTGTCTCACTTTAGATATCCAAACCTCAGTATAGAGAGAAACAGATCTAGATTAAAGACTCTCAAAACCACACGTTTTTTCTCTACCAAATTCAATTCAGACACCATGATTCTTAATGCTTGGAATATATCCACTACTCACCTCGAAATTAAAGGGAAGGTCAGCCTAAGCAACCCCTTTCCCTTGCATGTAGGTACAGTTTGAATATCCACAGAACCCACTGGAACCACCACCTCACCCAGGCAATTTACCCAGGTGGAACTGGCATAAAGAGTATCTGCCTGCTTTCTTCTGTCTTCTCCCCTCCCCTGTCTCGCTCCAGGTATCATGGCAGGAATCTTCAGCAAATCAATATAATAAGAACAACAGGCAACTTAAGAAAAGCCAAAGGGAAGCTGACTTCCAGTACACCTTCTAACCATAATACTACTTCTGAAAAAAATATTTATGAGTAGTATTGAAAAATATTATTAGCAGTGATGCTATTAGTAGAAAAGCTGAATTTATATTACTTTTCCCTTTCCATAGCTGAATCTCCTTCTCTCAACCCTTGTAAGTGACTAAGGCATTTATCTACAAATATTGTATTTTAATTTCCTGGAAATTAACTCTGCTTATATATTCTGTAAAACAAATCCTACTAATTTCATTTCTGTCATTAAGAATTAAAGCGTAGAAAAACATCAGTACTCCACAAATCATGCAGTGGCAGTTTCATTCCACAAAAATACGTAACATTTATTCAGTTAAGTCTGAATAAGTACTTGGTTAGGCAAACTCACCCTGAGGAGTCTGAAAGCAACTGCAGCTAGCACAGACCTACAGAAAGGCTGCGTAATGTATCACAGTGAATATTCCAGGACACCTTGAGCAGCCTTTCCTGCCTCTGTGTACACGGTTTTATGAAGCATCTGAATGTTTAATTTTCCCTATTTTACCAGTACTCAGGTAGTAAGTATTCAAGAAACTGCACATACATACTTTACATTGCATTCTAGCAATTCAGTAGCTACCCAGTGTATACATATATAACATTTTCTAAATCTGCTCCACACTCATCTGAACACCAGAAAGTGTCTGGAGCCCTGAAGACCGTCCTACATACGCACTTAAGTATTTTCTAGCTTCCGGGTCATTTGGTCAACAACCACTGCAGGTTTACCGGGATATACTTGTTTTCCTCTAAATACAGCAAGCCACGATAGTCACTGGTACAGCCTCATCTAGTCCAAGCATCTGTTTGCGCAGTTTGCACAGTGCCATTTGAGTCACCAGCCATGTCAGGACTGTGCAAGGGAATGAAGAATCAGCATCTCAACTGTTTTATGAAGTGAAGCCTAGGACTGCCTAGAATGATTGTCATTCTGATCCTAGGCTGGTGCATTCACAGTTGTGGAGCAGTGGATGAGACATTTAAATACGTAACACTCATCCCAACCTTCTATGAGCTTTTTCCAAACCTGTGTTATGTCTGGGCTTAACTGTGATGATCGAAACAAATGAAAATCCCTGTTGCTTAAGTACTGGAGTACCGTGAGGAACACTGGGGCTCAAACAGAATAGAAAACAGTATGACACTAGTCTAAGCTCCATCTGGAAAGCTTCAGCTTGTTCCCAACTTCCGTTTTCAAACGTATGCAAGGAAGACCTTCCCATTACAATTTTTGTCATTATATAATTACTGCTCCTAAAACCCCGGATACTTTGCCAGCGAAGTCAGATTTAGACTGTGAGCTACTTCAAAAAATTTGATGTGGGTTTAGAATTTTTAAGTAAGTTTCTGAGAAAGCATGATTTTCTCAAGATTTCTGCCATAAGCTGTTTGTAATTATTTCACTTAGTTTGAAAGCTGAAAAACTGCACTCCCTACAAAAACACTGACTACTAAAGCCAAGTATTTCACTGAGGTCATCTTTCCAAGGTGTCCTTTCTGCAGAGCTGTATGCCAAAAAAAAAAAAAATCTATGCGAAACAGCAAGCACTTCCAAATGCTGGGAAGACCAACAATTAGCTGTTCTCTAACCACAGCTTCTGTCAAATTTAGCATGCTATTTAGTTGCTCAGTAGCAAAATATTAGATGCCAGGGGTCCCTACAAATCACAGCAATGCCTACTGGGCAGAAGCAGCTTGCTCGATAATGGCAGTTTCTCCAAGCTCCAGCAGGAATCAATCAAGGAACCTGCCTTTTTTTGTTATTTTGCCACCAGGAACTGAGGATGACTTTTTATTTTTCAACAAGAATTAGGCAACAAAACACCCTGATCTGGCCAATTGATAGTAGTAGCTAAATGCTACAGCTCCTAACTCTGTTACACCAGCTTCTCCAGAACTAAGCCTTCAGAGTAAGTCAAATTAGGTAGATTCACATAGGTGGCAAATCAGAAACCATGTAGTGGCTTCCTTCAGAATTAGAACTGCAGACATTGAAATCCGAAGCACCATCAGCTAATCCTGCTGGATAGTATCGTGATTTTTCAATTGATTTGGGGACTATCAGGAAAAGAAAGGTCTGTGCACAGTCAACATTCTCTCACTTTTGAAGTCTTAGCAACAGCTCGTAACATTCCCTGCCCTCTGTAGATACTAGCATCTATTAGAAAAGCATTACAGAAAAAGCAAAGATGGCTTTAAAGCAAGTTTCAAATGTACATTCATCACAAATTGACTTTATCCATTAGCTAACAATTGGCTTTATTGCTATGGCAAAAAATATAATCAAAAGCCATTACATTGTAAGACAGCAAGAGTTTTACCTATAACAGCAGCACTTCAACATCACTGTTACTAGGAAGGAGCTTATGCTTGCATCCTTGCACTATTTTTACCTGCAAAGTCCACCTCTGCAATAGCACTGACTTATTTTAAGAAGCACAGGAAAGCCGAAATATTCCTTCGTCTTTCAGAGCGCTAGATCACATGTCATCTATTTCCTACTTTGCCCTCAAATAAAGCAAGCTTAGCTTTTTGCCCCAGAAAATCTAGCTTAGCATTATAGGGGCTTTCACAGAATTCAGCCTGGGGTTTCACGGTGGTTTGAATATCGCTATCCAGCAATCTGGGAAATAGTCTGAAAGCGTTTTTGTCTTTTTTGTAAAGCAGATACTCCAGAACTATCAGCTGTTTAGAACAATTTCGACTCACTACACCTGGGTCACCCAGCTCTACCTGAAGTGTGGTAGTTCAGAATTTTTTGAAGAGGCAACAAATAAATCAATGACAAGAAAACCCACACTAATAAACAGCTGAAAAGCAGCATTTAAAGTTACGCCAGGGAGAAGAGTACTGTCTCCAGCTCTGGGCTCTCCAGCTCCAGAAAGATAAGGAACTACTGGAGAGAGTCCAGCGGAGGGCTACAAAGATGATCAAGTGAATGGAGCACCTCTCTTACAAGAAGAGAGACCTCGATCTCTTCAGCCTGGGGAAGAGAAGACTTAGAAGGGATTTCATCAATGCCTGTAAATATCTAAAGAGCGGGTGACAAGAGGATGGGGCCAGACTTTTCAGTGGTGCCCAGTGACAAGACAGGGGGCAATGGGCACAAACTGGGACAGAGGAAATTCCATCTCAACATGAAGAAAAACTTTAATTTGAGGGTGACCAAGCACTGGAACAGGCTTCCCAGAGAGGTGGTGGAATATCATTCTCTGGAGATACTCAAAACCCACCTGGACACATTCCTGTCCAGCCTGCCCTGGGTGACCCTGCTTTGGCAGGGGGTTGAACTAGATCTCCAAAGGTCCCTTACCACCCCACGTTATTCTGTAAAGAAGGAAAATGTATGTTCACATCAGTATGGGAAAGTCACGCTTAACTTATATCCAGAAATATTATACTGGTATGATTAAGCCAATAATAGGAAAAGATTTATGCAGATATGAACATATTGAAGAGGAATCCGTCGCAAAGACTAAAGCAATTAAAAACCACTACTGCGTACAGAAAGGATCAACCACTCCACAAAACCACACAAAATTAAAACAGCTGTTGCTGAGCAGAAATATCATTTCAGGTACAGCCATAAGACATTTGAAGGGGGTGTTAAAGATGTGCTTTGTGAGATTTTAAGAAGTGTGATAAAATTCCTTAGCACCTTCAAGGTCATTTGTATGTCTCTATACTTGCAAGTGCTACCAATACATGACAGCAAAAACTTCATATATCTAAATTTCTCTCTAAGTAATATCCCATTTTAAGCAGTATATAGAATTACCAGCTCAGTTTGAAAACAAAATGATTTATGCATAATAGCTATAAAGCACAGTAAAGTCCACTCTTAAAATTATCACCACCAATACATTTCCAAAAGACCAGGGAAGAGACGAAGGAACAAAGCTTAATCTAATCACAGGATTCAGAACTCATGAGATTAAAAGTAAAAACACAAAATCAAAATTCTAGCTGATAACGTTGAATGCGTTTCCTCAACAGAACAGGTTCCCACTTACTGGAATATTTTCTGGACTTCCCCAGTTTATTTTAACACTGGCCATCAAGGCAGAGCTAAGTAATAAGATCAAATGACATGGAGTTTTTAGCACACAAAAAAAAAAGGCAGCAACCTTTCAAGAAAATAGACACAGATTGTGAAATACTCAATTCTTCAGGCATTGCTAACCACTTGCAAGAAAAGCAAGACATGGAAGTCCTGTATAGCTACTCAACCATATTACCAAAGTTGTCTTCAAAAACTCCATAGAGCAACACATTTGGGTCTTACAAACTTCAGTTAAATGAACTACACTAAGCAATTTCTTCAGGTTTTGCTGGATATTGCTTTGTGGTTGGTTTGGAGTTTTGGGGTTTATTGTTAGTGTGGGTTTTTTTTTTAAACTAAAGATCAGTTTTACCACTCCAATATGAAGTATACCTGTATTTAAACGGATGTAGACAGGGGATTATCAAGGTGAAAGGGATACCGAGCTGTCTGCGAGGCTCAGACTAGCTATCTTATCACCAGCGCTATGCAGATGCAACAAAGCCACCCCGCTCCCCACGCACACGGCTGCCAGAATGAGGAGACTTCATTTATTTTTTTTTATCTTTTTTTTTTTTATGCAGGACGAACCGAACAGGCAGGTAATACTTAGGTTAAAAAAATAAAAAAAAAAAAGAAAAAGAAGAAAACCCTTGCGAGAAAGAAGGGGCGACCCGGCGCGGGGCATGAGGCCCCCCCGGGTGTTAAGAGCCAAGAAATAAAGAAGATATGACAAAGCCGCCGCCCACCGGGGGTGTTGGGCCCGGGGATACGGCGCCGTCCCCCATGGGAAGGAGCCCCTCCGGCCGTACCCGCGGGCGCTGCGCGGTGGCGCATCTCTGCCCCCTCCGCACCCACCCCCGCACACCCCACACCCCCCTGCAGCCGCCCAGGTGCTCCGGGATCCGCAACACCCCCGCGGCTACAGTATCCCCCCTCGGCAGCCCCCGCCCGGTTTTCAGCCGGTGCTGGCCCCGGGGGCTCAGGCGGCGGCAGATGCACCATTGTGGGCACGAACGATCCGGTTATAGCAAGGTCAGTCCCAAACAAGAGGGAAAGAGAGAGGTGCAGCCTGCGGGAAGAATGGGAGCTAGGCTCAAGTGGCACGGTCGGGACTAAGGAAATAGGGGGGGGGTAGGGGGGAGAAAGTCGCGCAGAGGGACGTTGCAGCCAAAACCAAAGGGTTTCTTGAACAATGTTTTGTCAGGGGAACAGGTGCTAAACTCGCCCAATTAGCACCACATGGGGAACGGGGCGGGGGGGGAAGGGGAGGAGAAACATTCAGAAAAATCTCTAAAACAGAAGCGACGAAACCCATCTAGCACGAGAAAAGGGGGGGAGAGAGAAAGAAAAGCCGTTCACAGGAAAAAAAAAAAGAAAAGAAAAAAAAGCAAAAAAAAAATAAAATCCAAAATCCAACCCTGCCAGTAAGAGGAAGCCTCTCTTGATGCAACGCCGCAAACACCTTGGAGTTTGCCATCGGGAGTGCAACAAGCCGGTAGCGGCAGGAAGCCGCCGGTCACCTCCAGCGGCCGGGGAGGACGACGGTCTCCACGCACGCCAAGTTTTCCCCCCCTTTTCCAGGGGGACCCTGGTGAGGCATCTAAGCCAGCCTCCCCTCCTTCCCCCGTACCTCTCCTCCATGATGCAGCCCCGCTCTGCACCCCTTTCTCCTCCACGCGTGCACCGTAGGGGGGCCCGGCGCCAAGCCGCCCCTTTGCCGTGAGCGCACCGACGGCTCCCGGCAGAGCCCCCGCGCCCTTCCCTCCCCCGACCCACACACCCGCCCTCCTTTCAGCAGCCCGCTGCCCCGGGAGAGCCGGCGGCAGGCCTCGCGGAAGGCAGCGGAGAAGGAGAGGGGGCCGCTGCGCCGATGGGGCTGCGCAGCGCCCTGCCGCCTCACCCGCTGGTTCTGCCGGTACCACCGCTGCCCCAGCTAACCAGAGCCGCCCCGCCGCAGAGACAACTAGTGGGTGCGGTGGCGGCAGATAAAGGCCCCCCACCGCCCGCCCCCGCGGCCGCCGCCTGAGTGACGCCGCCGGCGGCCACTCAAAAAGCCCCGCGCCCGCGGGGCCGCGCCCCCGGGCCCGGCCGGCACCCCGCCGGAGGCAGCGGTAGGGCCGGGCCGGCCCCGCCCCGCCGCCCAGCGCGGCAACGGGATGGAAGGGGCTCGCCTTTCCCGTTCCCGTCGGGGTTCCGGCGTCGGGTCGCCAGTAGGGTCGAGTGCAGCGGGGGGGGG
The DNA here is from genome assembly GCA_025769975.1 of Gallinago jamesoni. Classification (NCBI taxonomy): domain Eukaryota; kingdom Metazoa; phylum Chordata; class Aves; order Charadriiformes; family Scolopacidae; genus Gallinago; species Gallinago jamesoni. The sequence continues at coordinate 69,291,583 of JAOQGH010000019.1, read as the reverse complement.
GGGGGGGGGGGGGGGGGGGGGGGGGGGGGGGGGGGGGGGGGGGGGGGGGGGGGGGGGGGGGG
>JAOQGH010000019.1:69263156-69291421 GCA_025769975.1 Gallinago jamesoni | reverse complement strand
GCCCCCTCCCCCCCCCCCCCCCCCCCCGCCCCATCCCGCACCGCTCGCTCGCCTCGCCGGCTGGCCGCTTTTCCCAGCAAAACGGCAGGTCCTGCGCTGCCACCTGAACACCCCGAGTCGCCGCTCCGACGAGGAGAGAGGTCCTCGGCCCCCCTCCCGGCAGCCGTGCTGGCTCGGAACCGCCGCGGCAGGCACCAGGCGCTGCGACAGCACCGTCCCGTTTGCCGGCCGGTGCGGGGACACCCCCATCCATCTCCGCCCGCGGGGAAGCGCGGCAGCCGAGCGCCGCAGCAGCCCGCCGAGGCTCCGCTCCTTCGGCCCCCGCCGCTGCCCGTCCCGCGGGGATCACCCCAGGGACTGCCCGGGGGGTGTTACTGGGGGGGGAGGGGGAGGTGCGGGGTGTCCCGTCCCAGGGCGGCTTCAGGGGTTGGTGCGCCCTCCGCCCTCCCGGCGCTGCAAAGCGGCGAGGATTAGCCAAAACACACCGTCTCGACGCCGGCATCACCCCTGCTCCTTGGAAACGAGTTGGCGGAACACGTCCAACTAGCAATTTGCCCCGCTTGTATGGATTTCACTTATTATTGGGATTATTTTCCTATCTGAAATAGGTGGGCACGGAGCAACGTGCTGGGCATAAATTAAGCGACAATGGCAGTGCTCGGGGCCGGTCCTTGCCGGGAGCACAACCAGCTTGGCGCGCCAGCGTTTACCATCGCCTTCCTCCTCTTCCCCCCGCCCGGACCCTCCCACCGCCGCGGCGACGGAGGGCGGGAGAGACGGGACGCCCCGTTCGTCCCCTTCGCCCGGAGCCCTGCTCGGATCCGCGCCGCGGCTGCCGGATGCAAAACTTGGGAGCGCACCGGGGACCGCTCGGTGTCCCGCCCCAGCCCGCCCCACCCCCCCCCACTCTCCTCCCCCCCCGGTAGGACCACGGACAGAGATCGGGCCCGCCGCGCAAACACCGCGCACGCTGCCGCGCAAACACAGCACAGCGCCCCAAACAAAGACACCCTGTCCCTCCCGCAGCGGGTTCATCATCTCCACGAAAAGACGCTCCCCCCGTCTCCCCACACACCCCCCCCTTCGCCCCTTAGGGAGGGCTCCCCGGCTCCTCTCGCCCCGCCGCCCGCTCCCCGCACCCGCTGACACTACGCGCTGCGCGCTCTTTTGCCGCGGCCCGCCGCGTCTTTGTGCGCGCCGTGACACGCAGCCGCCTCCCAGCCCCACGGGAAGCCACGGAACGCCGTGCGGCTAATGCAATTAGCCGTGCGGGGCTGGGGGGAGCGGGGGGGGGGGGTGTCTTATCCCGGCTAATCTGCAAATGCAGGTTTATCTCCTCAAAGCGATACGCCTCCCGTCACCCGCGGGGTGCGGGTTCGTCCCTTCGGCCGCTCCCCCTCGACGGGACGTACCCGGAGCTGGACGGGGGCAGCGGCGTGGGGAACTTTGCGGCGAGGTGGGGACAGGTAGGGATGCGGTCGCCTTCCCGCCTGGGTGCGGTGTCGTCGTCCAGTCGTGTCCCGTCTCCCCCCCCCCCCCGCCCCACCCGGCTTCCACGGGTGCCCTCCCTCTCCCCACGCTGCGAACACTTCCAGCAACTCAGCGGGCAGGCTGCGGTGGGCACGAAGGGTGTTCTTGGGGAGTAAACACAGGTAATCACACGTCACTTCACACGGCATGCACCGCAGGGCGTTCGCGTGGGCCTCCCCCCCCCGCGCCCCCCACCCCCCCACCCCGCACAAGCACGACCACGGAAAGAATCAAGCCACAACTTACCTTCCTCTCCTCGGCTTAAAAAATAAAAGTAACGGTGCACTTCTCCCGATAAAGAGGAGCAAGAGGCAGATGGATAGTTCTCTCAAGACAACACACAAGAGCTAAATTTGGGACAGTTCTAAAAGGAAGCAAAAAAAAAAAAAAGGCCAAAAAACACCAAAACAAAAAAATTCTCTGCCCCCCCCCTCACTGCCCCAACAATCCAACACTGGGGGGAAAAAAAAAACACAGAAAGAAAAATAAATACGGAGAATTAAAAAATAAAAAAGGGAAAACTCAAAAAAAAAAAAAAAAGACAGGACTGCCCTCCCTTCGCAACCCAACCGAACAAAAAGCGGGGAGGGAGGGAGGGACGGAGGAACAAAGAGGAGAGGGATGGAAGGGCGATTTTAAAGCCGCTCTCTCTCTCTCTCTCCCTCCCTGCCTGCCGGTCCCTTCCTAGCGGCTCGCCGCCGGGGCCAGCTGCTGCATCGCGGGGTGGGCGCGGGGGGAGGACGCCGTGCCGTGCCGTGCCGCGGGGTGCGGTGCCGTGGGGGGGGTGCGGTGCGGTGCCGCGCCGTGCCCGTGCCTTGCCGGGAGGCGGACCGGCTCCGCAGATTTATAGCAGCCCCCCGCCGCCCGGGCTCCCTGCCTGCCGCCGCGCCGGGCTGCGTGCGTCTGCGTGCCGCGCCCGCCGGCGCGCCCGTAAGGGGGTGCGCGCGTGGTGGTGGTGGCGCGGGGGGGGGCGGGGGGCGTGGGCGTGTGTCCCGTCCCCGCCGTCGTCCCCTTGTCCCCGTCCCTCCCTCACTCCCCACCACCCCCCCTTCCCGCCCCCCCCCCCCCTCCCCCCCCCCCCCCCGCCCGGCGGCCGCCCCGCGCCTACCCCGGCGCCACGCGCGGCAGCGTCTCCGCACCCCGGCGCAACGCAAGCTGCTGGCGGCGCCTCCCGCGCGCGCCCCGCCATTGGCTCGGACGCCGCCCGCTCGCCCCGCCCCTCCTCCAGGCGACGGCCGCCCATTGGCCACCCGCCCCGCCACTCCGGCAGGCCCCATGGCGCCGCTGCTCAGGGTGGGTTGCGGCGCGCGGGGCCGCCTCGGCGGTCGCGGGTGGGTCCGTCGGGGCGGAACGGAGTGTGTGGGGGGGGTCACGCGTGTGTCCACGGCACAACGCGGCGGAACCGCGGGACCCCCGGCCCGCGGCGGGGCACGGCTCCGGCAGCGCGGGCAGCTGCGTGGGGAAGCGGCGGCTCCTGACCGCTCGGCCGGCCACGTGGGAGCGGGGCGGTCCGTCACGGCACGGCCCGGGCCGGCCGGCTGTCGGTGCATCGTGCCTTCGCACGGAGAGCTGCCGGGAAAGCAGTCCTTTTCTTCTTTTTCTTTCCTTTTTTTTTTTTTGCCTTTTTTTTTTTTATATTTTTATTTTCCCCTCGTCCTTCTCCCCCCCTGCTTCTTGCCCTTCCTCCCCACTCGCCGCCTCCCCGCGCAACGCAATTCTAGCCACAGATGTGTCGGCGCTGCGCGTATGAAGTTTATATCGCCCCCCCAGGGACTGCTCTTGCGGTTTGGTTTGCCCTTCTGAGAGTCCACGCGTTAATGAGTGATATTTCTTGTAACAAATATTCTGGGTGGCAAGAAGAAGGGAGAGAAAGAAAGGGAAGGGAGGGAGGGAGCGAGGGAGGGAGGTAGGAAGAGAAGAAGGAAGGAAGGAAGAAAGAAGGGAAGGAAGGAAGAAGAAAGGGAGGGGAAAAATAGAAGGAAGGGAGGAAAAGAGGAAAGAGGGAGAGAGAGAGGAAGGAAGGAAGGATTGATTGATTCCTGTGTCTTGCACAGATAAGAAGTGTTTGCAGAAAAAAGCTTGTGCTGCATGGAGGGAAAAAACTCTGCATGATATTCAGAAACATGCCTTTTATTCCTTACACTGCTTGACCTTCGTAGCATTTGATTGTAATTTGCAGGATCTGAAGTGCTTCCTAGACATGCCTTTTCTTTTGTGTCTTTTTTTTTTTTACACAGAACACACACAAGTGTATATAACGTATTTCCAATAGCAAAGTACTTACGGCCTGCAGAAAGGAAAAGCTTATTTAGAATATTCTGGTGTTGGCATATTGCAAGGTGCAAAAATAAAGAAGCATGCAATTTCAAATAGAGACATAAAGTAGTGTTTCTTGAGAGTGTCCTTGAGTGTTTATAAATGATTAATAAAGTGAAAGAGAAATCATGCTTGCTTATGTATCATTTGTACTTACAATCTCCCTATCCTATCACTGTGACAACGACTGTTATACAGGGCCTGCTTTTACGTTGCATGTAATTAGTTGCATGCTGAATGCATCTGATGTTTTTCTAGGACAAAGTCTTTAGCTGATTGCAACCTACCACCAATGTTTTGAATCAGCAGCACCCTGAAAAAGGGAGTAACTTCCTGGTGGAACATGTGCCAAGGTACTGCCTCTAAGCACTGCATAAAGAAGGGGGCTACTTCTTCGAAGCTGTTGTGCGAAAGTCCTACATGAAGCTGTGTCTATTCACACACAGTTTGTGGGACTGCACGTGCAAACTGTGCTCTCAGCAGTGTCTGTTATAGTGAAGAAGGTCCTCTGAGTTTACGCTGTGGTTCAGCTTGTATCTGATGCTCACTCTTGTCTAATAGTGGCAACTTTTACCCTTTGATACAGCAAAACTGGCTTTGGAAATTTAATGATACCACAATTAACAATGAACTTACTTAGGTTCGTTATGCTGTGGGTGTATACATCAGCAAGTTTTGTATACAACTTTCAGAAAAAAAAATTATTTGTTCTAGGATGAATTTTGAAGCATGAGCTAGGGCAGAGGCTAAGGAGGAAACATCTGTAAAACCTGTGCACTGGTAATCTTTGGAATTACTAGGTTTAGTTGCTGGTTACTTTCTCACTTCATCCAGTTTGTGATAATGTGTTAGCCAAACATCAGCAACGTATGAGAGGAGAAAAAGAAAAGGAAAAAGTAAGTAAAGAAATAAGTTCTGTGAAATTCTGAAGCAGCTCAGCGCATTGACGCCCCCCAAAATTAAAAAAAAATAAAAAAATCATACAAATACAAGCTGCTCTTGGAACTAAATAAACTTGTTTGAAAGGGGAAGACAAAATGTTTATTAGAAAACAGAAGTGTGTCTTTTTGAATTTTCAGGAAATTAAAGTGCTCTGCTCAGCAGCTTCCCTGTCAGGTCTGATACTCAGGATTCTGATTTCATCTCCCCCCACCAAAAGTAAAAATCCTCCAGCTATAATTAGTGACCAGCTTTTAGCAACAGAAGCCGAACTTTGTGCATTTTCTTTCAAGGCTTAATATTTCTACCGATAATGCACTCCTGTCTGTCACATTTGTCGATACATGCTGCTAAAGTGAAATTAGGCAGAAAATAGCTGTTGAAGTGAATTGTCTTGTCATCGGCCCTTCTCATCTCTGGCGCATTTTCAGAGGCTCTTGATGCCAGCAATGGCAGAAGAAGGAAAGCTGAATTTTTCTGTGAAGTTCGCCTTTCCTTAGGTAGTATGTCTGGAAAGAAGTCTTTATGATTAGCACTAGCTGGCTGTCTGGACATAGCCTTAAGCTAAAACGTGTATGGCTTATTAAATAGTGTTTGGACGTGGGAAAGCTATAGGAGGAGGGAAGGGGACTGCTTGTTGAGGCACACTGAACCCTCCGACCGGGAGGTCAAGGAACGGCAGTGAAAGCGGCAACTGCAATGCCCTGGCAGAAAGAGGTTTAATAACCAGCATAAAGAGAGGAAAAAGAAAAGAAAAAAAAAAAAGGGGGGAGGGGGGGCGGGGATGGGAAGTGGGGCGGGGAGGGGGGGAGAAAGAAAAGAAGAAACCGAGCAAGCAAAGCTCGGCGGCGGCGGGAGGGACCGGGGCGGGCGGGAGCTCGGGCGCCTCGTCAGCACCACGGACAGCGTCACGCCCCGACGGCGCGGCCCGGCCCGGCCCGGCCCGGCCCGCCCTTGGCTGCCCGCGGCGGCGGCGAGCGGGGGCGGCGGCTCGTTCCCCGGGGCCATCATCGGACTGGCTTGCTTGCTGGCACCGCAGCGACCAGGAGCACCACGTCCCTTTCCCCCAACTCCTCTCCCGCCCCTTATTTCCTCTCCCGGAAAAAAAAAAAAAAAACAAAAACAACCACCACGACAGTCAGGTACGTGATGTCGCTGTGGGCTTTGGCTCGCTCGAAGGCACTTCAGACTAACGGCTCCTGCCCTGCCGGTGTTCATGTGCGAAACTGTGTGTGTGAGTGTGTGTTACTGCACCCCGGAGGACTCCGCGGGTCATTTTCACGGTGCCAAGTTTACGTTTGTTCCCGTTAGTTCAACAAATAAACGGTAATAGGCATGAAGGCTTCATAGCAGGTCTTCAGACCTGCAGTGTCTGGATATTAATAACAACTATTTTTCAGAAAGAGCCTAGCATTTGGATGGGGAGAGGAAAGGGGGGCTTGTTTCCCTTTTTTCAACAGAGACTAAATAGGTATCTTAAAACTCGGGTCCACACAAGGTAACCGGAACTGCTCAGATTTTCTACAGACAACTGTGGAACCTTAATCCAGATAAATATAATACCAGAAAGTAGTTGTCTATTTGCTCAAATTGTTGTATCTTTGCTAGTTTCCTACTGTGACCAGGCAAAAGGAGATTTCTGCTGCACCACAGGTTAGGTAGCTTTCTACTTATTGAGGATTTGTATTTCCAGTGGTGTGTAATGTACGTTTAATTGTAAAATAATAAGACTGTGTCACCTGCCAGTCAATTGCGGCCATCAACCTTTTTTGTGCTTGGATCAAACGCTTGCACAACAGAGAAAGTGACAGCATCAGGGCACAGTGACAAAGCTGTAGTTTGCACTAAAAGCAGACCGAGGCCCAGAGAGACACTGCAGCTACAGGAACAGCTGTCTTATCAGCACACTGCAGAGATGGAGATGGCTCAAGAGGTCCTCAACAGATAATGACTTGAATAGGTTTGCAATGCGCCAAACTTCACGCTTGATAAGACTGGCCCAGTGTAGAAAGCAGCTGAGATCCAGCTCTATTCTATTTTATCTGTGCTGTAAATTAAGAAATTAAAATTCAGGTGGCACAGCCAGCATGTTGCTGATAATCCAGAGAAGTAAACTGTCATTAGGATGTTTTCAGCAAAGAGAAATGTGTTTCTCTTACTTGATGCTGCTTTAATAAAAACACCTTAACATCCCCATCTCAAATCACTGTCCCAGCAGCACCTAAACTGGGGTGAGGGTTCCTCATGTGTTTCACTGTTGTGACGTGTCTTTGAGTCCCAGAGCAAGCTGTTCTTTTGGCTGTCAAGTCCTTTGCGAAGGACAAAACACTTCCACTTAGAAACTGCAGCAGCTTATTTTCAATTCCCCATTTCCTCTGCAGGAGAAGGAACTGCACTGTGATTTTTAATAAAAAAAAAAAAAACAGTCAAGCTCACATTAAAGCACACAAGCTCAATTCTGTAACAGACCTTAGAAGCATGTGTTTATGAGCACAGATAAACAAAAATTAATTGTTGATGTGAAAAGGATCTATAATGACCTTTGGAATTATTCACTTGACAAAACATAAGCCATAGTACACACTAAGACATTTTGTGGGAGCAGAAAATCCTGTTTTAAAATGTGTTTTTTGGTTGACTAATGGCATCAGATTAGAATACTGTGGCTCCACCTTTTTCTGCCATAAATACTTAGTTTACACTGAGTTCATTTTACCTTTGATCTGTTTTTTTTTTTTAAAAAAAAAGCTTTGTGGAAAATGCAATTAAAAGGAATGTAAATGGAGCGTATAACCTGAGGTCACAGAACATTATTTTGTAAAGGAGGGTTGACTACATTCATTTAAGTCCTTGTGATTGATTCCTGAAGAGTAGGAGAAACAGTATGGGTTTGTAAGCCATTATGTTATCTAATTTTGGCCATTGAGTCTAACTTTTCATCTTCTTTAGATGATAATTTAAGACAAGGTTAGCTTTATTTCTTAACAAAAGACAAGTTGCTAGGTACTTATGCCAACAGGAACTTGAAATCTGAACAGAAACACGAGTATTTACCACTCAGATTTGTTAAATGGAGGGCAGAGAGGTGAGACCAGTTCTATCCGCCTGATAATCTAACCGCATATATTTGACCTTAGCCTGTCTCTTAAACATACCTGACAAGGGGAGCTAGCAAGGAAAAAGAGGCAAAGGAGTAATAAGGACCCAGAAGATCACTCATTTCTTTCGTGTTTTAAGACAGTGTGCCTTCTCAGAGTCAAGAGGAAAGGCAGAATGGAGCGGGGTGTTAAGGGAAGGCATCTTTGGCACAGGCACTTTGTTGGAAACACCTCTTTTCTTGACCCTGAAATCTGGGGCTCTTTCTAATGGTGTGGCAAAGAGCAAAACCACAGCACAACTGGGAGAGAGCAGAAGTGGATAAGGTCAAACTTGTTCAGCAACTTAGGTGGACTGCGTGGGTTTAACACATGCAAATTAGTGCCAAGTGGCTATTCCAAAAGCAGAAAACCACTTGGCTTTTAAGACGCATTTCAGTAGTTCACAAGTAGGTAGGCAGTTTAATGAAGTTCACAAATCAGAGAACTCAACTGTAACAATTCGCCCTTGCCCCTTCTAATTTGTGGGGAATATGTAACCAGAGCCTGAAGTGATTGATACCCTTGCCAGTGAAGCACTGTGTAGATGTGAGGAGAAATAACCTTGTGTAAAAGAAACAATGAAAAGCAAAAATGTAATCAATATTTTTAATGCTGCTTGTTATCCAAAAATAACAAGTCCTTTTAAGTTCTCCAGTAAATCATCACAAATACTGTCAATTCAGTTAGATTACAGCTCCACTGTAACAATTAGTTTCTCCAGGAAAGAGATGTATGGTTATAAACTTACTGTAATTAGTATATCCTCTCATTATATTAAATCTATAGGAATATTGACTTAAAAGATGGATTTTACTTTTTCAAAAGCCTGTATGTTTTCATTTGTTGAGGGAAAAGCATGCATTACACAAAGATAACTTTTTTAGTATGCCATCCTTTTTTCCAGCTGACAGCATAGTGCAATGAAATAGTGGCTGTTGCTACTATTACTTTATTGAAAAAGTCCTTATAAATTCAACAGTGTTTGTATAATATGTAATTAGATAATTTTCAGATAATCAGATCATATGCATAGTAGATAGATTTTTTTTTTGACCTTGTAAAACAATTCTTTCAATACAGTCCACATAATTTTAAATATCAACTTAAATCTTTTGCTTTATTCAATTACGACCCTAGCTGGTAATTATGATTCAGTAGAGGTACACATGGTATTCTGTTCTAACATGTAAGGGTAGGAGTTTAGAAGGTGTGTGAAAGTAATATATTTTCTTCCTCCTCCAAATAAAGTTCATTTTTTTTTTAACATGCACCTACTATAATTGCTCAGAGATGGGGAGTGGATAACTCTTGAGAAGGGATATTAAAAGTGCTCTTCTCTTAGCATTACAATAAAGGCCGTTAGTTCCTTTTTCATATGTACCCCTTCATGCTTGTCACATAACTGCACTCAGTTCTCACTTTCTTTTAACTTTTATGTGTTCTATGTGTTACAATTTGTTTATAAGGAAGTGGCTCAATATTCAACAGCAGTAGAATTAGACTTTGCTGATTACTCCTTGCAATTGCTAGCTATGAAGATAAAATCTCATTTCCAAAAAAGCACTTCCCTTAACTTACTTACACTGATCATCAGGATTTTATTTTGAAGGATGAGGCTAAAAGTTATCTAAATATCTACTTTTCTTCTTTTTAACGCCAAAATTACTCACTTGTGTATGACTTAATGGTCTTTCACTGGTGGTGGCCTGGTTTCCTTGTCTTTAAATGCTGGATGCTTTGTTTTTCTGCTTTATACAGCCTAGTTTTTTGCATCAGAAGTATTATGCATAGCTTTGTACCGCTTTGATATTGCTGGAGATGAGTCATCAGCAAAATCCAGACCGTAAATGATCATGTAGCTCCAAATATCTAAAAGGTTATTCAAACTAATAGTAAAGTACTGCATTGTAATATGGTTTAGAGGAATAAGATATGTGATAAAATTACAGCAAATAATTCTGATGATGTCATGGACATTTACTCATTGCTGCAAGTTCTCCTGTATATCTTTAGGTAATATATATACACACTGCAGAATGGGCTTAGACATACTATATTCTTTCCTCATACTATATTCTTTCCTTTTATTTTTTTTTAAACAGAAATTCAGGAGAAGGGAGACTCCTCAGCCTTATTTCTGTTTCTTATTCAAATGGAGCCCCCAGAGTGATAGCACTAAGAAAAATAGATCTCCTAGGAATGGATTGTTGGACAAATCCTATTTTCTTCTACAGTCATAGCAAGCTGCATAAGGCAGAGAAGTAGTATACATTTATTTTTATAGTTTGTTTCCATTGCATTCTCATGGGATAAAAAGGAAGCATAGTGTTAATTAAATTTCTGTAAAAATAGTATGCAAAAATATATCTGGAGAATACCTAGTGATAGTTCATTGCCAAATGAATGGCTATAGCAAATAAGGACCTACTGGAATATGTCTTTTAAGCTCAAGATAATATTTCTGTACGTGTATTGGAAGATGGAACATAGTGAATGGTTATGAGGACTGTGGAATGCAGCAAGCAGAATGGTTATAAACATTTGGTGGTTAAGAGCTGAATACAAAATGATCTTTTCAGAGCAAAGGGACTTACCAGAAAGATAAAGCTCAATAAGGATAAGTGGCAAGTGATTGTAGTTTCTAGAAAAATAAGATCATAATCAACTCTGCAAATGAAAATCATAGAGTACCAGCAGTACTGAGAAGAGGTTATAGATACTACTGCATCATACTAAAAAGGTCGTGGGAATACGATGTAGCAAGAAAGAGAGATTTCACACTGAGATGTATAAACAAGAGCGTGATTTGAAAAGACATATATGAATACCTTTCTTGTTTGACATTGATAAGCCAAAAGCAGAATGCTGTATCCAATGTTTTAAGAAAATTGGAGAAAGCCCATAAAAGAGTGTTTAAAAGTTAAGGTTTTAGAAAACATGACATGATTATACAGAAAAATATATTTTTAGAGACAAATTGTTTTGAAACAGGAACAACGACAAAGGATATATGAAATTGCTTTTTAGAAGCAGTTATTATTGGCAGATTATGCTCAAATAATGTGTGCATTGTAAATTGAAAAATAAAAAAGAAAATGGCTTAATTCATAACATACAAAATCTAGGTTTACAAATGGAAAGCATTCTCTCAGGGTAGTTCAGTACTAGAACATATACTTAAACAAGTTGCTGAGGTTCAAAGTTAGATATACACTTGATTTTTCCTCAGAGGAATAGCACAGATTATTTGATCTCTTCAAGCTCCTTAGGGATTTGCACTTCTGATTGATATAATTCCCCATCACCAAAACCCACTAAAGTTTAGATAGTGCTTTTCCCCTTATGTCTTTTATAATCAATTGAATGTCTGAGAAAAAAAACCAAACAACAACCACACACACAAAAACTGAAGAAAGAGATTGATCTGATAGGTGATATGCTAAGGAAAAAAAGCTGTAAACTACTGAACAAGTTCTATACACAGTTTCCCTTTTTGTCAATAAGCATTGAAACCGAGCAAATACAAGTCTGATGAACAAAGCTATTTGCATTCTAGCATTTTTTCCAGATGAATTCAAAGACTGATTGTTTTTTTGATCTCCTAGACCTCTATTTTCAAAGTGCTTTTCAGTGTTTGGCTGTTGATTTTTAATTTGTTTTTTTTTGGTCCACTTGAGACATGGGAATCCAGAATTAAGCTAGCTGGAGACAATGTGCATTCTGAAAAATCATGCATCCTTTTGTAATTCCCATTTGGGCACTTAAAAACGGTGACATGTTAACTTACTAATGAAAACTTTGGGCTAAGCCCCACTGGATCAGTAGCATAAATGCACGTACCTACCAAATTCCATCTCTATGAGAAGGAAAAAATTATACATTTTAGACACTGTAATCAGACATGATCAACAATGCTAGATAATCACCTAATCTTTAGAAAGCTAAACTATAATGAGAGATCTGATTTTTACCTTCAGATAACAAAATCCTGAAATATATGATTAAGGGCCAAGATTCAATGTTCATGGTCTAGAAATAGGTCCTAATGATGGGAACTGGTTTTCCACGGTACTTTTCTGATAGTGCAAAACTCTACTACTTTTTCCTCTCAAATGTTTCCACAATCATATTTAGGTTCTTTTCTTCATCCTTTAGAGGAAATGGAGTATACATTATGAGACCTAAAGCTGATTTATATCATGTTATATTTAACACAAAACAGAAAGTGGTCACATCATGTAAAACATCTGTCTTGCTACTCAAATTTGCTTTCCAAACCTAAGGCCTGCCTTCTTCACTCAAGTTACTTTTAACCACGTAGATTTAACATTTTTCTTCTTTTTTTTTTTTAATTTCTTTTTAATGTGTTAACAGGTAAAAAAAAAAAGGAGAAAATTAGCATTGTGGGTTGACTGAATACTGCCTTTTAAATTCTGAAAACATATTGCTCTTTCCCAAACAGATGAGATCAGATCCACATTTCCAATGTGCATAGAAGAGAATGACAGCAGTGAAAACAATTAAGCCACAATTATTAAAAACCTGTAAAAAGGCTTACTTACTTAATCTTACCATCCACAATCCTTTTCCTCTTTTTCCCTCCATGACAAATTTTGAGATTGACAAGATTTATATCAGTTGTATTTATTTAAGTTAGCACTTACTCAGTGCTCCTAGCTGCTACAGTAAGACAAAAGGTAAATATCAGATTAGTCTCCAAATAATTATTTGGAGAGTTGGCTACAGATCCCCCTTATAAAACATCTCTATAACTGTCATTGGGTATTCAGAACAAGAGTGTAATAATTGAACTGTGAAAGTTACATCCATCTTCTCACTTTGTACCACTCAGATGTGTGGCATCTCTTTGCCTTCAAATGGGATCTTATTAGTTCTCCTAGTCTTTCTTTTATGTATTCAGATCCCTCAGTCTCTTTAGTGTCTTCAAACAGCTAATACTCCCTTGTATTTTTCTATTTTGACTGAGTGGTTCAAGGCTGAAAAGCCTGCTATGCAATAACTATGCAAATGAGCATTTTGTGTCATGCAAATACATTGTGTAATGTGATGTTCAGGCAGTCACTTATTCTTCAGCATTTTCTGCTTGGAATAATTGTTTTTTCCATAGAGAACTAAGACAGAGGGATGAACTATTTATAAATTGTACCCATGTAGAGTCACTATTGTTTTGATATAGTGTATACCTTAAGAGAATCAATATTTAAATGTGTACTTCAATGAAGATGGTTTATTAACATGCTACCCACTTCCACAACATGGGGTAAAAAGGCTATTAAAGTCACAAGAAAAAGAGTTTGTCATTACAGCTTGTTATACAACATCGCAACATAGTTTGCCATAACTTGGTACTAACTTGTGGTGATACTGCATCACCCAGTGTATGGAAAGTATGGGTAGAAAACAAGAAACATCACCAACTGGATGGACTGAGAGCATGAGGTCATGCAAAGTCTTCCCTACAGAGAGAAAATTGAGGTATTCAAGAATAGGAAAATAAATGAGTGAAGAAACTATTTTAAGCTGTAGGTATTTGAGTTGGGAGAGACTGCCTTGTTTACACACAAGAGAGAAATCAGCAATAAACAGAGAATCTGGATATGTAAGGAGCCCTAAAACAAATTAAAAAAATTGAGAGCTGTCACCCTTGTTAAGCTTGGGGTAGGAGAGATTTACACCACAGAGGTGAAGAAGTGTAGACTGAATTCTGAATAGATCTTTTTAATTCCTCAGAACCAAGATTTTGCCCTGGAACTTCATCCTCAAGGTAACAGATAAGGGAAAGGAGGCTCAGCCCTTCTTGCATCTCCAGAGCACATGACAAGAACTGATCAAGTGCTACTGTTAGGAAATATCTTCTAACACCTCCTGTCAATCCATGGGGCTATGGCTTTCCTGGTTCTTCATAATGTTGACACAAGGAAAAACAAGGTTATTTGAAATAACAAAGAAGGGTTTAGTCTCTATATAATTGCTTCTCCTCCAATCTATTCCCCCCTCAACTCTGCATTGTAAAGTAGCTGATTCTGCCACATCCAAGTATTGTCTTAAGAAGTCAAAATGCTTTGGCTAGGAAGAAGAGAGAACTACAGGATTTTATGCTCTTCTTTTTTTTTTTTTTCTTCAAAATAAAGACACAAACCTAGAAAATGTTTGCATAGTCCCAATGAGGGGACAGAATGTTTGCTTCCTTGCTTAAAGTTTTGCTGCTGTTGTGGAAAATTACTTTTGTCATTTCTATGTGGGTAAGGCTTAGGAGTAGTGTTGTGGAGCCATAGCACTGTGAAAACTTCAACACATTCTTTGCTCTCCTTGTTATGGTAATCATACTGAGATAAATTGAAATATTTATAGTGTGTGAAGTCAAACATGCAGAACACTTCTCATCCACTTAACTGCCCAGAACTTGTATTACTGAACACTATACTTGTATCATTTTGCATGAGATAATTTTTGCACTGTATGTAGGAGCTGTTCTCAAATAGAATAGCAATATACACCAAAAGCACCCCCTCCTTCCTTTTGCACTTTTTTATGAGAAATAAAACATTATTGTTGTTTTAGAAACTGCTATAGTAATCATAAGTCAATTGCTTTAATGTAAATTGTAATAAAGATGTTGTTGAATTGTTTGAGTAACACAGACATTTTCATGAATAATGACATCTTGCACTGTGAAACAGCTCTTTTTCTTCTTACCATGCTTCCCTCAGGATTCAGAGGGAAGAAGAATCCTTTCTAGTCTTACATTGTTTACCTACTATTAGTAATTTTCAGTTAAATATTTTCTTTTTTTCTTGCGTTGGGTTTCTTACCATTACCTATACAAATTTTCAATTTTCTGTACTTTTTTCTTTCTTTTTTAGTTTTTTTTTTTTTACAGTTCATAAAACTCTGCAAAAAAAGGCTTCAGAAGAAAGATACCATATTTAAAAAATAAACCCTCCTCAACAACATATCTGGTCAATTTATATTCATAGCTTTAAGTACTGAGGCATCCTCTTCATCAATTTCTTTATAACACCATAGCTAATTTATTACTGTTTACTGATTCTCTAAGAATATTTTTGGTTTCTGCCAACTTCTAAACAAGGTAATCCTACGAGAAGCAGACAATGTAGAGTTAAGATCAAGTATCTACCATGAATAAAGCAAACCTTAAAACTAATAAAAAGAAGGCCAAATACAAACTACAGTTGTTTTCCATTTGAATGCGGTACTCCTAACATGGAAAATTATATTTTGCAATTCATTATAAAACATTCTACTTTTGTGCAGCTTTCTTTCAATGCTTATTTTGCATATGTTTTTAATACCTTCCATGTTAATTTGGCTTAAGATGCTTACTCTGAATCATAATATAACAAGAAGTAAATGTAAGCAAGTAATTACAGAAACTGCATAATACTTCTCCAGCTGTAGAATCTAAGAACACTGTGTCGCTAAAAAGTATGTAATGTGGCTAGTTTGCAATGAGGACTATGAAGTACCATTTGCCATTGTGAAAGTGCACTGTCTGTGAAGACTTTGGTCTGAGAGTGATATGGCAGAATGCACGTCATTATGCTATAAACTCACTAGTGCAGAAACAGATCTTGAATGGTTTAGGAAGTAGATATGCAACTAAGCTACCTTAGAAAAGTAATCAATTTAGAACCCAGATATAGGGGTTCACTTATAAAACCATTTATAAAAAGAATTAATGCGAAATTCTCTTTCTAGGGTCTGCTTTCCTAATGCCACCTCCTACCTCCTTCCTTGTTAAGCGCATGACATTTTGCAAATAAAAATTTTCATTCCCAGCAATAGGAAAACTGAGTCCTAAATACACTTAGAGTTTGATTTATGATAAATTCATATTAGATGAGAAAGGATGGAAAGCAAAGCAAAAAGTAAAACTTTCAGATAAGATGCACAGCTCAGGATTTCCTGAGCCCTATTGCTCTGGGCTTAGCTCTGGTTTGTAGGCAGTAGCAACATGAGCCAATCGTTTCTTGATAATGAATGAAAAGCAGGTGATAGCTCTGAGAAACTCTTACATTAGCTGCTTTTACCCTCAGTCACCTATTCTTTACTTGCCTTATGGGTAGGACTGATCTCAGCATCGCCATTCTCCTTTTGGCAAGCAATTTCATTTTCCGGAGCAGCTGTGTGAAGAAGGGTGATGCTGCAGCCTCTGGAATCCTCCTGCCCCAGTGGGGTGTGGGAGGGAAACACAGCTTGGTTCGGACAAAAGTGAGGAGCTTGTGCTGCACAAGGGAAATGAAGAATGTAGACGCATTTATCAGGCCTTTGGAGGAAGTAAATAATGTTTTCCTCTGAAAAGGAAAAACACCTCTGCTATTGCTCGTCCCTACTGCTACCGTAAAACCTAACGCAGGTCGACGTTGTGGCAGGGGCACGATGATTTTTCCTCCCAGGGGTGGATCTTGCTGCTGTGACTCCTGCATTATACAGGAGACTCGGCTTGGTGCTATGGGACACCCTAGCTGGAGGTGAAATGGACCTGAAACTGTTGGTGGTACTGAGTACAGCTGCTTGGGAACAGAGCGAGCTGTGTCCCTGCCAGCCCGCTACCTGCGCCCTGGGATTTACACCCTCTGCCTTTTGGTCTCAAGGAGGTGTCGAGCACACTGCTGATGCTTACAAAGCCTCCTTAGTTTACAGCAGTGAGTGCCTGGGTCCCATGCTGCACCAACAAAACTGCAGTTGGTGGATGCTTCAGCTCTGCTCTCTCTACCCGAAGCAGATTTTTATTTTTTTTTTTTCCTTATCCACTCTGTAGGCCCTGCAATTTTTCTCTGAGCTTAGACTCTAGTCAAAGCACAGTGACATTCTGGACAAGCTAGAACGACACGAGTTGTCAGAAGTTTTGGTTCCTTAATTGATGGAAAGGAGCTTCTGATGGTTGGCCAAGTTTAAACTCTGCTTTCATATAAGTATTTAACTTAAAGAAACAAAAATCCACATTCATCCCTTTGTGAATTCCTACTTTTTTTTTTCCTGGTCATCTCCTTGGCATGAACGTGTCATGTGGGAGACTCAAGCTGTGAAAGATTCTTGCTTTCTTTGATGAAAGAACCAGGTTTTCTGACAGCTGCTGCAGTCTGTCTTTGAAGAAGAAACTGTTGATGGTACTGGCTTTTTACAGGTCCCCTTGAGCAGTAGGCTGTGATTTATATAAAAACGCTGCACTGATTGCCAGCATAAAGACAGCAGCGGAGGACAAATGGCAACACATATGGTCAGTCTTCTTCCTGTAAATTGCAGGAGTGTCACTTCAGAGAACAGGTAGAAAAAAAATCCCTATTTGCAGTTGTAAGATAAGGATAACATTAGAAGATATGTGCAGAAATTTGAATGTGTGAGTTTTTTAACCAGTTACGTGAACTAAAGAACTGGTTACATATTTCTAGATCCTGAGAAATTTCCGTGCCTTTTTACTACTGTTTATGCCAGTGTTCACGGACTGACAGATATTGCAGCATTTCGGTGCAATTCACAAGGACCTGTTCCTCTCCGGCATTGATCGTCACTGCAAAATTTCTCCATAAATGCTCTTAAAAAAGGAATTAAACTGAAATTTATTACTGAAACAAAGTCTAGAGAAACCTTCTTGTCTAGCCTTGCTCATTCCAAACATCACTAGATCTGACAGATACAAAGAGTGAACCTATGATCAAAGCTTGTGTTATTTGCCTATTTATTATCTTCACACTTGTGCCTGCTCTAACCTTCTTTCCTCCTTTCACATGTTTCTGTTTACTCTGACTCCTCATTTCTTGTGGAGAAGTCTGACCAGCAGATGCCTTGCAAAATAGCTGCCAATCTACATTACATTTTGTCCTCCAGAAGCAGCCCCAATCACGGTAGAGACTCCTGTATATTCTGCCATCTCTGGCCTCATCTCTTATCTCTTCAGCTGACATGAAGGGTCTGGTCTCCCAGTTGGCAACCTTATTATAATACTGACTACATTTTAGTGCTTGAAAGGAAAAAGCCTCCCTGCTTTAACACCTCCTGTTATCTCAGTAAAGTGATGTTTAAATAACTGAACTGGCTTCAATGAACTGTAGTTGCCATTTTCCTGCTTCTTAGTGAGATAAAATGGAGATAATTGTGAAGTGGATGAGCAGGTTTAATGAAAGCCAGTTTCTTTTGGTATATTCCTGAAGCAGCAATCATCATCTGTTTGGCTTTTGAAGAGCAACAATTATAATCACTTAAAATCCCAAGAGGAACAAAAATAGAACTTAGATTAGCATATAAAATATACAGCTGGATTGGGCAAGCCTATAAAAATCTGGGAAAATCATTCTAATTTGAAAGCTATTCAAAATCACAAGCAAAATGAGTTCAAGAGTATTTTACATGTTTCTTCCTTTCTTTTCCTTTTCAAAGTAGTAACATAACAACATTTATAGGATTTTCCTAAAACATGGAAATGAAAACCCAATGCCAAGAAAGAAACTAAGTAAAAATAGGCTAAAGGTGTATTTTCAAAATAACAGATATAATTAGGTATTGTAACACCATCTTTAGCAGGTATTAATCTCCCAAAAATCTGAGATAACTGAGTATTGCAAAGCCATGTGCTCTATGCCTGAGTTGAAAAATAAAAATGTTGCTGAGACAGTTACATATTTCAGCTTTATCAGACAGCTCAGCAACAATAATACCTAAAGGAAACTTAACAGCAGACAATAAAATAAGTTGCAAATGATGCCACTAGTTCTGTAGCATAAAAAAAATTGAAGCTTTCAGTGATCATTTTAGATGGTCATTTTTATAGTTAACACGAATTCAGCAATGAGTAAAGAAAAATTGTTTCCTTACATTGCAATGTCCATATTTTGAACTGTTACCTAACAATTTGAGCTTCTGGAAATAAAACTTCATTTCAGTAATCTGTAAACTCAACAAGAGAATTACTTTTTTAATACTGCTGAATATGGAGTACTTTTAATAATTTTGACTTTAATTACAAGGTCTATTTATTCTCAGTTAAGGTTAAATAAAGACAGTACGCAGCTACAGGAATGAGATTCCAAAAAAAAACCTAGCGTCCAAAATTTTTTGGTGGACAAGAGCATGAGGAATTTGTATTGCTTACTATTTATAGTACCCGGAAAGTGCAAGCATATATTCTCAGTAAATTAAATATCTCCTAAAAGGACAGTCTTGCAAACTCAAGTTTGTATCATAAGGTCTGATTTTCATGACTGAGGTTCTCCAGTATAGAATACATTGTTTGCCTTTGGTTAGAAGATACTATGTGCTTATACATTTTCATACCAAAAATGAGTAGGTCTTGAAGGTACAATTGTTACTTCCATAAGAATCATAATTTAAAAAATCAAAATTAAAAGTCACAGGATTTAGCTTCTACTACATTCTATGCAAAAATATTAAAGCTGGCCTGTGAAACTACCAAATAAATTACACAGCTCAGCTGTGTGATGAGCATCTTCAAGCAAATGTCTGCCCTTCCCCCCTCCTTCACTGCAATTTTGCATTTTCTTTCTTTATCAATCTTAATTTCAAATAGTTTTTATTGTTCCACTATCCTCAAATAGATACTTATTTTTATATGTGTTACTGTGATTGAGTAAGCATTCCTTCAGAAGCCTGAACTTCCTGAATGCTGTGTTAAGGCCAAAAATTACAGCACACTTACTCATCCTCTCTCTTGCTTTAAGGTAATACCAGAGAAGGCTCAGCAGGTCTTTTTGACAGTCTTCCCAAGCCATCTGTTTCATATTCTGCAGGCTTTGGACAACATAGCGTACCATGGGATGTAAAAGCCCATCACAGCACATTCAGCTTAATGTGGAATCCAATGGTCACTCATTTTTAAAGAAATCACAGCTGAAGGTGGGGACACTAACAGGGAAATAATTTTGCTCTTGTTTCTTCCTGTTCCACCACGAAAAAAAATTGCCTCATATTTTTATTTTAATTTTTATTTCTTTTTACCTTGGTTTATGCATATTTTTAAATGTTATTTCTCATTACATAGATTAAAAAATTTTAGAGCACCTGGATCTAGTACCCCAGGCTGCTTTAATGAACGTTTCATAACTAGAGAGACAACATGAACTCATCAGGTATTAAGATCTTCATATAGCTCAGATGAATAAAAACTTTGACTTACTGGTAAATATAGGCTAAAACTAAGCATCCCGTACTCCCTAGGCCTCAATGTCCACTCTTGCCACTCTGTTTATAAATTCTCACTTCTGTAGATTGTTTGAATGTTTACTGGGGCTACAGGAACAGGAAAGTATGAAATCACGCCTAGAGAGAATAACCAGCTTTACTTATGTCCGTGCTGACCCCAGCAGCTAAGACATAATGTAGAAAAAGTACTTTTCAGTACTTTCAGTCACTGAAGCTGAAAACACTCTATTCACATTAAATTGTGCTGCTGGGGGGTGGGGAGAAGTGTTTGAAACCGGAATATTTGTAGACTTGTCCCTGTGCTGAGGCTGTACGTGGCCATACCTTTAGACATTGTTAATGACATGAAGTAATTAGACCTCATACTCAGAAAAAATGAGTTCTCAGAGGTGTGCCAGTTTTGCATTTCTGTGGCCATAGAGGACTGATTGCTGGAAGAGCAATCCCAGACTGGACATAAGCATCAGGTGAACAGGGGAAGGGGCACCTTCTCCTCATAACCCTGAGAAAAGCGTAGGGACCAACATCACAACTGCGAAAAAACTGAGCAATACCTTTTGCGTGTCACAGAAACAACTTGTCTAGCCATAAAAAACAATTAATGTGCACTCAGTAGAATAACACCCTGGTCATGCTAACCCCAGTCTTTATACCTGTAATTTCTAACAAATAGCAGCTCTACTTCTGCTAAGGTAGACTAGCCTGACATGTTTGTCATCGGGTCACCAAACACCACCCAGGGCAAGCAACATAACTTGTGAAGCCAACTCTCAAGAAAAACACATCTGTAATGAATGACACTCTCTGCTGTCTAAAAAGTTCAGTTTTAATACAGATTCTCCTTCACATATATAAATTTTCTTCTAATGCCAGAGGTCTCTGAATGCCTGAAATCTGGATTACTAGTATTAATATCACCAATACATAAAAGAGCAAGTTTGCTTCAAGCATTGAGATTTTAAAAGACTTGGTGACTTAAAGGATAGTTCCTAAATTATATATTTTAATGTGTTTTGCACTTCTATGATGCTGAAAGAAATTTAATTCCAAGGACAAGGCATGTTTTGTACTCTGTAATGTTTTGTACTCTGTAATAAATATAAGGCACGTGTATCCAGGCACGTGTATCTGCCAACACACTGTTATAAACATACTATGGAAGCAGATTCGGGACACCTAACAGTATTGCTGGGAGCATCAAAGATATATGCATTTCTCTAAGAGTATTTTAAAGCTTTGTTGACTTTACAGGCATGCAGAATTATTTGCAGGGTTTGGGTCAACAGCTTTCTTTATGTGAATTGCCAAACATTCAAGATAGGAACTAGCTTTAATAATATTTGTCCAAAAAGACCCAGATAGCTTCCAGTCAAAGCACAGTGATTTTTTTTTTTTCATGTTTCCACATGTAAAATCTCAGAAGGCAGAAGAGTTAAGCACGTAATTAACTAGACTTAAAATGGGTAAGGTGCAGCAGTGACTTCCTGAACTAGGCTGAGATAAATTCTTAAATGTTTCTCACACTTCTGACTAATAGACATCTGCATTATTTAAAGATGGAAACATTTTTGTAACTGTTCTGTAAAAACGGTAAAAGGATTCTCATTTAGAACTATTATTCCCAAACTCTTTTCTGAGGAGGAGAATCATTACTGAAATTAGTAGTTCAACCAGTAAGTAGTTTGATATGAAATCATGCTTTGATTATATATAGGTCTGCAAAACATAAACTTGACAAGTACCACAAATCAAGACCTAAAAAAGTCATACAAATACTTTGGCAGATAGGAAAGCACTTGAACTGTGCTCATTTGATAGGAATATCTTTTTGCATAATGATTTTACAGTAATAACACTTCAAGATAAAACAAATGAACAATTATATTAAGGTGTTAAAACAAGAGGTGCTTGTTACCTTCTTTTGTAAGTGTCTTAAATATGAAGCTATTGCTGCAATTACCTTTTTTCTTCTGGCAGAATAAATATCCCATGTCTTCTGTGATTTTTTGGCACTTGATATTTAGCAACTGACAGGAACTTTCACACCTGTTAGATGGTTTTATAAGGAAAGAATCTCAAAGCATAATTTAGAAACTCATGAAGAGGCAGAAGAGGGTGCCCAGGAACCTCCAGACAATTAACTTTACATTTTCAAGAAGGTATTTACTATTTGATGCAGTTCTGGTACTGTTGCTGTTGAATTCAATTTGAATTTGAATTCTCATTTTTCACACTGAGGCTGGACTTTGAAGCCAGGAAGTGTGACAGTCACAAGGACTGGAATTATTTCAACTCATTTCCTCCACGTCTGCTGTAAAGTGTGTACGTGGGTTTCCCACCCCACGCCTTGTAATTTCACAAAGTCGTCTGTGTATATTTTGCTCTAATTGTCAGTAACACTTCCATATATTCTTCAGGAAGGGAACATATGCAACATGTTTGCACGAGCATGCAGACCTTTTTTCTAGGCATTTCTAATCACAGAGAAACATAAAGCCTTTCCTCTACTATCATCTACTCAAGCTATAAAATTCTTAGCCACTGTAAAACAAGATAATTCTACCAGATCTTGCATCCCCCAGTCTTCCAGTTTTCTTGGTTGTCAGAGCTTTTTATCATCAGTTTGGGTTAAATTTGATCTATTGCATCTACCACTTAGCTTTTAAAATATTTTTTATGATTTTTTTTTTTTTATGTCCAGTGTCACTAATGCATAACCTGTGATATCTCCACAACCAGACACAGGTGAGGGAAAATGAAGGTACCTCCTGTGCCATCACGCTGCGGCAGAATGGGTGGGCTCTGGGCAGGGAACATGAAAGGGCTGAGTAATTGGTGGGTGGTTGCTGCCACCGAGGCTGAGTGCATCTATTTGAGAGACGATGAGAAAATGGGCACAAGTAAATCTGTCTAGTCCCTACCCGTGAAGTTAATGGCATCTGTGGAGACTGTCTGCAAGAAAAGCGAGTTCCCTTCTAGTTAGGGGAGTTTCCTGAGAAATTCAACATCTTTTACTCTCCATGCTCACCACTTTTCTCCTGCGTAGTGCTTAAAATGTAATGGAAATAAAGGATAAATGAGCCATTACTGAAAGAGGCTTCAAAATTATAAATATTTCTACCACTTATATTATGTGTGGTTGCTATAAAAGGAAAATATTAATACATGTGGTGGATCCAGTTTCCTTGGAGAAACAGCCTTTCTGACAGAAAAAAAAAAAAAGGGTACAAAAATATGTGTGCAGTTTACCACCTGCTGTTTATTAGAATGGTTCAGGTAACTGCCACCAGCACGGGATCAAACTCTGCTGAAGTAACTGTCCCTAATGAATATTAAACTGAATGTACTCATAGACTTACATTTCACAGACTTCTGACCTTGTCAGAGGAAGAATAATATTTTTTGAACAGAAAAGACTACAGTTCGAGGCAAGCTAATGCTGGAAGACCTGCATGTTCATCTAGCTGTATTTCTGGGAAATATTAACCTCAACACTACTGCTTTTGGACAGAAAATATTAAAAAAAAACCCCAAAATTAAAAAGACCAAAAAGTTGTTTATTAAAGATGAAATTATCTTAGGAAAATAAACCCTGTCTGTAGCTACAGCCAAAAGTCTATAGCTTCTTCTTACCCACTGCAGACTTCAATTCCACCCTCTTCCCCCCTCTGCTACCCCCCCTACTTATACACTTTAAATTACATGTAAGTTCTGGTCACTTTCAATAACAGACAATAGT
Organism: Gallinago jamesoni; assembly: GCA_025769975.1. NCBI lineage: Eukaryota > Metazoa > Chordata > Aves > Charadriiformes > Scolopacidae > Gallinago > Gallinago jamesoni. The sequence continues at coordinate 69,267,562 of JAOQGH010000019.1, read as the reverse complement.
CTAAAAGTATTACCAGAACAGTGACTAGATTTACTACTGCTGACAATTATCTGTCTTGCTTCAAGTAACGGTGAAGTTAAATAATACTGACTCGCAGCTACTTTCTATAGAAATGATTCTGATATCCACAGACCGAAGTCAGTGCAACTTAATTATTACTGTCTACCATGCAACACAAAATCTAATCTATTTCTAAATGTTGCAAGACTGGGAAAGTTACCTCAGGTAATCATGAAGCAAGCAACCTTCCTTTACTAGGTTCAAGCAGCATTAAGTATCCATCCTTTAAAAAATAAATTAAAACAAATAGATACGATAATAATAACAGTGATGGCATATAGTAATAGTAGTAGTAGTAGTAATAACAACAATTGCAACAATACACTAAATTAATAAAAACAAATTAAACAACATAAAATAAAATAAAATAAAATAAAATAAAATAAAATAAAATAAAATAAAATAAAATAAAATAAAATATAAATAGAAGAATCAAAGAGCAAATTGCACTGCCCGGCTTGTTTTGTGAACCACTGCTCCTCAGGAGTGAGATGGGGTTCCTTGCTGTCCAAATACATGTTTCGGTGTGCAAACGTGCTATTTTTACCCCCCACCCCCCGCAGCTGCGGTCTCTAAAGGACAGAGGACCGGTGTGAAGGTCGCCTGCAGAGCGCACCCCGCCCGCCCCGCCCTGTAAAAGCTCGGGGGGGGGGGCGGAAAGCGGCGGGAGGGATCCTCGACGTGCCCTCGGGAAGGTCGGATCCCTCCTAGTATTTAATGGCAGTGACAAGGCGCGGAGCAGGCTCTGCCCATCTTCCCCCCTCCTCCGTGGCCTCCGTCCCGCCGCCCCGGGGCCGCCCCCGCCGGGGGTTGGGGGGTGCCCGGCTCGGCGCGGTAGCGGCGGAGCATCCCGCTCCCTCGTCCGCATCCAGCCGCGCTCTCTCCGCCCGCACCTCGGCTACACGCGAGGTGTGTGTGCGAGGGTTTTCTTCTTCACTCGCCCCCACCGACGGCGCCTGCTGCCTTTTTGATTGTTTGTTGGTTTAACCCGATGCCAGAAGGAAATTGCAATAATTAAAAAAAATAAATAAGAATTAATATATATACATATATATACTTACCATTCTGACCTCATAGTGCTTTGTCATGGGCTTAGGGGAAAAAAAATAACAAACCCACAGACACACCCACACCCACGTATTTACGCGTTTTCAAACCACTTCTGTTAGGGTCAAAGAGGGAAGGGGGGGAGAGGAGAATTGGCGGCACTGTGAAGTACGTTAGAAATCACGGCACAAAAGCAGGGTGAGCCCAGCAGGACCCCCCACTACACCTCCCCCCCCCGCCGCCCCTCTAGACCACGCAGGGAAAGCAAGGGAGGTGGGTAGAGAAGCGCGGGTAGGGGGGAGGGATCCACGCTCCCATCCGACTGTTGGAAACGCCCGCCTTAAAGGATAATAATACAAAAAATATCCCAAAACAGAAAAACAAAGCCCGCCGGAATGCAGAGCCGGGGGGACGCCGGGGGGACGGCCGAATCCCGGGGATGTCGCTGGCGGAGCCCGCATCGTCGCCGCCGACCGCCGCCGCCCCCGGCGGCTCATCCCGGCATGGATGCAGCTCACCTCGTCAGATCTGAACATCCTTGGTTGTTTCAAGCTCCTCTCGAGATATTCCCTCCCTCTCCTCGTTCCCAATCCTCCCGCTTCCCCCCTCTCCCCTACCCCTCCTTCCCCCCATTTCCCCCCCCTCCCGCAATTGATGTGGTGCAACACATCATCTGCTGCGCTCCTTCCCGCACTGCTGCCCTGGTGGGACTGGGATCCCTGAGTCTGGACAGCCTGGTTTCCCCTCCTGGCACCATCGCCTTCACCTACAGCTCTTCCTCTGCCTCTGCCCATGCAGCTGGAGGTGGCAAGGTGTCTATTCAGTCAATGTTTCTCCAGGAAGATGTGTGTTGGGGAGGAGGGTTGTCAAATGTTGTGTTGTCAAATGCCATGTGGAGCGCTGGCAGTCAACACGTACATCCACACATAAACTCTCACGTTTGTGAAATACCCTGCTCTGACACACCCCACCTCACATTCTTCCTCCTTTCCTTCCCAGAGACTGGCATCATCCCTCTGTTACAACCAGTCTGTGTGCCCATATACCATGGAGCTGTGGAACTCATGGCCATAGACACCATTAGCTGGAAAATATTGGACTGCCTTCCCTGCACATCCCAAACTCACGCTGCCGTCTCCTTCTCCTTGACTCCACAACTTCCCTTCATGCCCCTGGGCCGTCCAGTGTAGACCCAAGCTCCTTTGTAATAGCCAGTCCACATCCCGGCATAAGGGTGCACTTCATTCCTTTGCTTTGTTGTGTAAGTTTGGATGAATCAACTCCAAAAGAAGCTGGACATACAAGGGACAGAGATCTAAAACCTGTTTTGCTTTATGGTGGCCTGGGGTTATTAGGTTCAGCTTGTTGTCTGAAGTAAACATTTCCTAGGTGATAATTTCCTTTTCTTCTTTTCTTCAAAATAAAGCTTCTCAGAACGGAGGTGCCATGGCCACTCCAGAGACTGATTTTAATCTGTCCTGGTGCGGAGGACAGATAGCTGTGTAACCCTGCTCCTTGCTTTCATCCAACCTCTTCTTGACCTGATCCTTCACAACAGGCAGCTGTGGTGCTGGTATTGATGCTGCTGCTCCTGTCCATCTGATACATGATGCTGTACCAGTCAGAGGACTCGGGTAGGAAATGGGAGGAATTTGGGAATTCCTCTTTCATCTTGGGATGCTTAAAAGCACATCTCCCAACTGCTGCCATGGCTAGAAATATTTCCAGGAGTAAGAACTGCCTACCTTTTTTGTTGCAGCTATGCTGGCATTTTTTAGGGACTTCAGTGGATAAAATGTTGAGAAAGAAGAGAGTGCGTAACTGTACCTTTGTCAGCAGGCATGGGACAAAACTTATCTTTGGTCCCTAACTTCAGGATTATTCTGGGAACTTTTTCAACATAAGTTTAAAACTGTTCGGTGTTAGTTTCTGAACTGCTCTACTGAAGCATTTTTCCCTATGTGTGTTTAGGGATTTGTACTGCAAAGGCATATAGCTGCAGTGCTGCAAAGACATATACTGGAGTATTTAATTCTTAAATTTTTAAAATTCTTGAGTTTTTTTATTTACCCTAGCTCATCTTCTCTCTGTTGTTTCCCTACCTATGATAAGCATCATGCATATACTGTTATTAGTGTTGCTGAGATGCTTGTACCTGCTGAAGGATATCAAAGGACAGTCTGTGTAAATTAGCTGCATTTCTCTATGCCTGAGCTGAAGAGCAGAACACACAAAAAAATTCTCAAATATTTTATTTCCCAAAGCATCATACACAGAATGCATACTTAAAAAAAGTACTCTATTCTCATGCATAAAAATATACACAATAGGCTGATGTTTTGATGACCATACCTGAGAACTCAGGTTGTGGACCCCAGCTGTGCCAGAGAAACTGGGAATGAGAGCTGAGTTTTATGTTTTCCTGAGAAGTCATTACACTGGACTCTACAGGGGCCCATATTCGTGGACAGAGAGGGGAAGGTTTGTGTTTGGAGACAGGCTCATTCCACCCATAGTCCACATTGAGATGTTGCTCTGCTCCTGCATGAAGTCTCATTTTGAGACCCAGTGCAACAATGACAAGGCATGATAGCTTGTCATTAAATGTTAGGAAGAAGAAAGCCTTCAACAAAGTCGCTAAGGATTTGACAGCTACAAATGTTGTGTTCAGTGTTTGTACAGGGATGTGGGAAAGGAGAGAAGGATGTGATGGAAGAAATTATAAAAGTATGAGAAAATGGAGGTTATGTTGAGCACTACTTCACTTTTTATTTTCTTATTTAGAAAGCATGTGCTAAATATATTTGCTCCAAAATACCATCCAGGAATCAGTCTTGTAGTACCTGCAAGTAGAACTGATTTTTGGAAGTCGTGTCCTGCCTATTTCAGTGTCCCCAATCCCTATTCAGTTTTTCCAAGCACTCTGCTTCATTGGTAGTGTGCTCTCCTAATGACTGGAGTCAAAGGAGTGATTACTGTGCCCTGCACTGGGTGTTGCATTGAGTATAACTTATTTTCTTTAGATTTTAGATTTTTCTATGTATTTCAATCCTGCTTTCTGTGTTAGTCCAGTTTTAAGTTACTGAAAATTTTTGGAAAACTAGTGCTTTTCCTCAGTATTGTCCAGAATTCATGGAGAAGCAGGATGACCACATCTTTGCAAAAAGGAGTCCTTTACACTGACAAAATTTCTTTCCCTCCGAAAATGTCCCGGCCCCGGTCACCGGGCAGCCGGCGGTAACGGTGACTCCGCCACCCTCAGCCCCCCCCCCCCGAGAGCCCCCCCCCCCCCCCCCCCC
>JAOQGH010000019.1:69240650-69257036 GCA_025769975.1 Gallinago jamesoni | reverse complement strand
GCCTGTTCCAGGGCTCTGTCACCCTCACTGTAAAGAAGTTTTTTCTCATATTTGAGTGGAACCTCTTATGTTCCAACATGTGCCCGTTGCCCCTCGTCCTCTCACTGGCAACCGCTGCAAAGAGTCTGGCTCCATCATCCTTCAAACCACCTTTTAGATACTTATAGGCATCTCCCCTCAGCATTCTTCAGGCTAGAGTCCCAGCTCTCTCAGCATTTCTACCAGTTCCAACCACGTCTCCCACTTCAGACATACACAAGGTCTTCAGAAATGAGAATGAAAGAGATATGCAAAACCTTCAAACAGGAAAAATATTTCTGTGTGCATTTTTTAAGATGTATTGAAAAACCCCATGTCCACATTTCCCTAAACTAAGGTAAGAGGCAGCTGATAACCTTCATACACACTTAGTAAAATCAAAACAAAAGACAATCACCTCTTCTTGGCTAGCAATTATTTGATTTTACATGTTTTTTTTAGTACACCATAAGGTTGCCTTGCATGTGGGTGGCACAATTAAGTTATCAGTTATACAAACACGCAGAATGAATGATGTGTTGAAACCATTCTGGTTATTCTAAACATCCCACCAAACATGGCAGTGACAAGTGAACTAGTGTTGAAATGGAAACAATGGATCATTATGACAGGATTTAAATATTGAATATTGTTCTAGGAATAATGAGAAGTAAAAGGAAAGAATAATGAGAAGTAAAAGGAAAGGCAAGGTAAAACTGAGCAACTATCAACAATACCTAGTTTCAGTGGTGCAAGTCATATGATTTTGCAGAAAAATGACTTCCAATGTGGACATTATACAGGCAATTTGCAACCTTCTCATTCTAATAAATTTTATTTTTTGTTTCTTCTGAAATTCTAATGCAGAAATTCTACATAACTTATGAATGTTTGTGGCTCTCAGTAAGAATGATGTTACATGATATATACAAGATTTTCCAATTTTGCAAAGATTTTAGCACTTGTACATGTTTTTTTAACCTTCTCTGCTGATCATGATTCTTCTGTCTCCTAGGTGAAAGACATCACTACCATTTCACCTTGTTGGGAAGTATGGACAGGAGAGATGCTTCTATTTTTGCTGAGTGATCTGTATCCCTCCTTCTCCCCTATTTTGCCAAGAGAAAATTAAAAGCTAAGGTTTAGCTAGGGACACCATCCCTGGTTTGTATCTGTTGCTGCAGAAACTCAGTCTAAATAGTGTTCAATTCTTGAGAGTCTGAATTTCTGAATATTTCTTTAGTTAGATTCAGTTAGAGTATAAAGGACCATAAAAGTGCATTTTGGCAGGAAAGCTGAGGATACAATTTAAAGAGATGGTCTCAAATAAAAGGAAAAGTTGAAACAGGAAAAAAGGCCCTCCAAAATATTTCAGAAGAAAGCACACTAGATGTTGTCCTGTTGTGGTAGAACCTCTTAATGCCATAAACATACACTAACTACCAGGGGTACTAATCAGTCAATGATTTCATGATATTCTGCTTCACCCGGATGCATGCTCTGCTTTCCCAGATTGGTTCATATGATTGACTGTGTGTGTAAAGGTATAAAGCCACATTGGCAAAATGGTATTTGATATATTCTTTCACTATATGTTTGGAATGTAGATAATAAAAAAAAAATCTTAATTTTTTATAAGTTTGAAATAAACAGCCACTAACAATATCAGAAATTACTTCAGAATTTAACATCAAAAAGAGTCGAAGGATGCAGATTGAATTTTAGAATTGCTATATTCTCATAATCCTCTTAATTTTCCAGTTCTGTATAAGAAATACTGTTAAGAAATAATGAAACAGAACAAGACCAAATGCATGAGTTCTGCATGTGTAAGTAGGATATTGCAAATTTATTTTTGCTATTCAGTGTGGAGTACTCAGGCATGGGAGAAGTTGTGTAATGGGTCATTTCCTCAGAGGATTTTCCTCTGTTCCTCACCAGAGCCTCAGTTCTTTTGCATACTTAAGTATACTGCAGAAAATATCTGTTCACACAGAGTTCATTTTGAGGGGGTCATTTTGAGTCTGTTATTTGAGATTTATCTTCCTTTTATTACTGTGAAGAGGGTCTTGGTAATTGTGTGTTTCCTCATTCTACACAAATTCCTGCTTATTTGTGATTTCTTTGGGATATGCTTACCCTTTATAAATTATAACCAAGTTAATTTATGACAGAGCATTCTGGTCAGGAGAAAAATTAAAACTCAGGTTTGTTTCTGTGGTATATCATGAAGTCTCAGTATCAGTAATTCTCAGTATTTCTTCTCTGTTGTCTTTAGCACTCCATCATTTCAGCTGATGCTTTTTGTACTCTCTCCTGCATTGGAATGGAAGTTGAAGCAGTGCAATGGTCCTAGGCCATCTACTTTTCAATAAAGTTATATTGGGTTATGAAAAAATCTTAACTGATCCCATTTAAATCAGTTTTGTCACTTCATGTATTCTAAAGATGAAATATTACTATACAATTTAAGAAATTATGATTTTCCTCCTTAGATTTGAGCAACTATGCTGTGGACAACTGTTACCTTTCGATTTCTATAGTGTTATTAATTTTCCTGGGGCAACGAAGCTTAACTCAGCCTTATACAAAGGGCCCAACGTAAACTTAGATTTTATCCCTGTGGCTGTGAAAAACCTGCCAGTGCAGAGATGTGATTACAGCTCAGTGGTTCACTTTATCTTCTGTCATTCAACACTGCAGAACGGGCGGCTACACAATGTGAGGAATGAATCAGCTGCTGCTTTTGCTGACTTGGTTGAGGACAGTAATTCCTAGGAAAATTCTTCTGCCAGGTCTTGGTCATAATTTGCCAAAGCCTGGGAGGTTAAGGACATAGAGGGTTAAAGAGCAGTGTGGATATCCTCTGTATTTACTTGCGTTGATTGTACGCTTCAGTAGATTTATGACTGCTCTTAGATAAAGTAGCTTAATCTACTGAAGCCATTCAGAGCTCCTCCTGTAATTAACAGATCTGAACAGCTCCAAATGGCTTAATTAAGGGGTATATCTGTATTTACAAATAACTTAATCGAGAACAGTCATGCCTTCTGAAATCCCCGTTTCTCCACTCTTTATATTGTGCTAGTATTAACTGTAGTGACCAATCTGGCAGACCCTTGGAGAGCTTCTGGCCTTTTGTAAATCAACCTAAGGTGCATATGAAAAATGAAGAGTTTTTAGTATCTCTAAAAGATAAAGGTTTTGATGTTCCTGTAGCAGAAGGACACCTCTGAACAGTAACAGAGATATGGACTCTATGTTTCTTAGTCTTTCTTTAAGGTCTCCTTTCTGTTTGTTTTTTAGAAAAAAAGTTGGCATGGGATCATTATCATCTGTCAGCAGCTTGGCATAGGAGAACTGCAAGGTACATGAAAACTTGTCTTTAGAGGACCTATTCTACTCTGTGCACCTTACATAGCTGCTGGTTGCTGTTTGTAGACTTTTATGTATCGTGGTAGTCTACAAATGGCACAAAGTCACATGAAATTCAAATTAACAAAAAAATATATGTATAAACTTTTCATCAAACAGTTTCTTGAAACAAAGCTTTCATGAAACAGTTTATTCAGTTTCATGCCATAAAAAGGCACCCTTGCAAGTGTAGGTTACATGAGTTATAAATAACATCTATGATTACACTTTATTCAACTGACTCTTAATGATACTAATTAAAAGTAGATTATAACTATCCAATTTAAAGTAAGATTATCAGTTATTTATTAAGGCACTTTAAAATTCATGTGCCATCTATATACAATAAGGTATTTCATTGCTCCTACATTTAATTTCTTATGTTTATCTGATTCTCATTGTGTGAAGCAGACATTTGGCTCAATTTGCCTTCACTTATTACAAACACAGAGAAAAAAAAATTGGAACTCTTAGAAAGACCTAGATAAAAATAAAACAGCCCTGGCATTTTAGATTGTCTGGGATGGCAATAAGTTTAAAAGAATAACCCACATACATTTATGTTTAATTTTCAGATTTAATTGTGTTTGAGTTATGGGTATACATTTGTGATTCTGGAAGTAAATAGGCACTGTACTGTTAAAGCATGGTACACGGTATTAGAGAATCTTTATCTAATTTATCTTCGTTATCTTGAAGGGAAAGTATAATTATCAAGGGATAAAATGTTCTCAGGCTAGATTTGGTAAGAATTCCACAATTTTTATATGTGACCACTGAAAAAACAATGTCTTTAAGTTCTGAAGGTGAAAATAAAGTGTAGAAGCCAAAGCTTTAAAGCAACTGTTGTTTCTGAAATGACACCTAGGACAGCCAGAACAACAAAATTGGCTTTTACTCTTTCTGCTAAAGAGGGTGGTGTGCCCAGGCCAAGCATGAGGTGAACTAATGCAGCGCTGTGTAGGGAAGCTTGCATTTTCCCTCACTGCTTTATCTGCAGATAAAAAAGCAATTGTTTTTGTTGCTAAGGATAGCAATCCCGTGCCTTCCATACAATCAAAAAGCAAACCATCACAATAAATAAAAAGAAATGGGTTGAAGAGCTGAAAGAAATGTTTCATCCAGTCATACTATTTATGAAAGCTGACAATTTGTAATGGGTGTTGGCAGCAGAAAGGTGCAATTACTTCTTTCTCTGCTGCTGGGTTGTGGCACTGCTCTGCCTGCAGGCAGCCTGGAAGCCGTGAGGCTGGGGGGGAGTCTAGGGGAGGTCCAGTCCTACCCAGCTCTGCTGGTTGTTGCCAACAGGTACAAAGCAGCAGACAGAAGATGAGGTGCCACGTAACGTATGATAAAGAATAAATGTTTACACACACAACTACCCGTGAGATTCACAGAGGAGGCGGGGTGCTGGGGAAAGACTGTACCTACAAAATGCCATTCATGCCTCTGATGATAATTGCAGGACCAGCAGCATCTTTACCATTGCTTTTACTATAACTAGAGGGCTGTAGTTTTAATTTCCAGTTTAAGTTACAGAGTATTGTCATATCACAGGGACTAGACTTTCAGAAGCTTTAACTGTTTTTTTAACAATGTGGTCTTCTTGGCTTACTTCAGAATCGCAGAAAGAGTAAGCTTGCAAATCTTTTAATAAGGCAATTACATGCAGACAAAGATTAGATCTCATGGCACAATAGATTTTTGCTATATTATTCAGTATCTTTTTTGATATTCCACTGTCACTAGACAAAAGCTGTGAATAGTAATGTGACAAGTCTATTCAGGAGACAACAATACAAGATTCTTTAATTGTGCTCACTTGTATGCCACACAAACCTGCACTTAATTTTCCTGCCTGTTTTGAAAATGTGGAAAGAAAATACTATTTAGATTCAACAGTGCTTTTAGTTCTTTATCTGTGAAATCTGCATTTTGTATTTATAAAATGAAAATGTTGAGATAGTCAATCACTTAATTTTTCCCATACAGTGAAAATCTTATAATCTCCTGATTCAAAATGTCAATCTTAATATAGAAACTAATTTCTTCTTATTAAAAATGGAAAAAGAACTGAGCAAAACACAGACTGCAAAAGGGAGACTTTGCTGTTTTCAATATGTGGAGTCTGTAACTTCATGTTTGTTTTCCCAATGTCTGTGTGAGAGATAAATCAAGAAAGACATGGGAGTATATTTTCTTGCCATAATTTATTTTGTAAATGACATTATATAAGTAATAACATTTTCACATTTTTCCTTGGTAAAATGATGTGCATTAAAGAGGTAATTATCGTTATTTCTAGATTTTAGAGGCAGGCTGAGGTAGAAGTGTGGTGGTTTGAACAAGGCCATGTGCTATGTTGACAGCAAATCAAAGATTAAAATCAGTGTTGCCTGGATTCCAGTGTATATCCCTGTGCACGTGGGAAAATGTCACAGGATCTTCCAAACAGAGGTGGAAAACTCTGCCTCAAGTTAACTTCTCACTTCACAAAGACAAAGCTATAATCTATACTATGTATTAATCCCAAATGTATGAAAACATTCTGGACCCCTTTCAGACAGATATTCACCAAACAAGTAGTGATGATGCTTTTTATTTCAGTCACACAAATGAATACATATACATAAATCTATGTATATGTATAGATACTACATTATCATAAGAATAAACCAACAATTAAGTCTTCACTTGTTTGCTCTTATCCCATAGAGGGAAAAGTTCTTGCCTGTGGGAATCTATTGTAGTTGAAAGATAACTTTAGTAATTCCATATTTAGTGCAGCAATACCTTTCTGTTTCATTGCTCTTGTTCAGACTATGGATGTTCATGCTTATTGTTTATTCAGAACAAGACATTTCAGATCTTAAGAGTGCTGCCACATCACATAGAAATTTTCAACAATGAAGGACAGAAAGTCCTCCATTGGTCAAATATAACCAAGACCTCAAGGAAGAAAACAATATACTTTACTCAGGTTCATCTTCAAGCTTTGTCTGTTAGTTTAAAAATTTTATTTCTGTAGCAGATATTAAAATTGCAAATAGAGTGCATGACCTTTATTGCCAAAGGTGCTGTTATTTTTCAGTAAAAGTGTAAATTTTCAATATATAGTTTTAGCTCCACAAAATCTAATGAATAAATAAATTCTTTATTGACTTTGGCTCAAACAGTAGGGCCACATGATTGGACAAATAACTAAATATCGGCAGAAGGAGAGTGAAAAGTCAAAAGCCATCTATTGTTTTAACTAAGAATTTCAGGGTATTGGGCAGGATTTATATCAAGTCCAAACCCAGCAGGACATAATTCCAGGTTTCTGTGAACCTGGTGAGCTGTTCTCCAATGTATTACGTTTGATATCTCATTAGGATTTCAAACAGTATGTGCAAACTACAGAAACACTTTATAAGGAAATCCATTTTTTCACAATAGAGTACATGATATTTCTGCATACTTTGGTAGAGGTAGGGTACCTCTACCATCTTCTCATGAACTATGTCAGCTGTCCTTGATGAAGGATGCTTGAAGCCTTTGCTCTAGCTGACTGCTGCTTAGACTGGGTCGAGCACCCTTCTAGTCCCTGCAAAAGGAGAGGCCTATGTAAGAGTCAGCCTAAATCACGGCTGGAATGGGCAGCAGTTTGCAGAGTAGGGCACAAAGCAGAGGCCAGCAAACTTGCTCAGTCCTGCATACCCAGCCCTAGATGTTGCGGTCACATGTCCCAGGGCAAGGTTTCCAGCAGCCAATGGAGGCTGTTCCCTCACTAAGACTCCTGGACCCAGAGGGAGCTTCTGAAGAAGGACGCATATCTGCAAGTCTGAGGCCACTGGAAGTTCCTGAGGCCTCTTGCTAGTACTGGGGTACATGGTCTTTTGGCCCGCAAGAAGTGTGCAACTGCTGAGGAGCTGTGTCACCAAGTAAGGAGCTGTGCCACCGAGTGGAGGAACTGTGGGAGGAGATCAGCAGATTGCACAGTATCAAAAAGGATGAGGAAGAGATTGAGTGGCTCCTCTCCAGATCCCTGCAGCTTCAAGAGCCCAAATCTCCAGCTGTAGTGGAAAGGCAGGAAGGGTTTCTGCTTATGAGGTTGGAAAGTGGAAACTCTAACCATGATGAAAGTTGAAAGCTGGTGACTTCTCACATCAGGAAGAACCTTCCTGCTCCATGTCTCCAGTGACTGTGTCTGAGCTGCTCTGGTGAACCAAGAGGAAGTTGCTAGTGGTAGTGGCAGGAGATTTCTTGCTGCAGGGGACAGAAGTCCCCATTGGCCAACCTGATTTGTCATCTAGGGAAGCTTGCTCTTTGCTGTGGGCCTGCTTCTGGGACATTGTGAAGAGTCAACTGGATGGTGCAGCTCTCAGAATATTGCCCTCTTCTGCTTTTCCACCAATGCTAGTGATGAGCTAACCTGGGAAGTATCAAATGCGACTACAGGACTCTAGGAGCAGTGATCAAGGGCACAGTGGACCAGGTCATGTCTCCTTGGTCCTGCTGGTCAGGTGGAAGGGCCTGAGGAGGACTGGGTGGGTAGGTCTTGTAGTTCAACAGTTGGTTGTGCACCTAGTGTTTTGCAGGGTTTTAGCTTCTGTGACTATGATCTTTGAGGGTCAACAGCTGCTTGGGAGAGACAGGGTCCACCTGAATAAGTGGAGCAAAAGCACCTTTCCCAACAGGCTGGATCACCTGGTAAGGAGACCTTTATACCAGGAATGGTAGAGAAAGGAGAGTTTCTTCAACAAACAAGTAGGGACGAGGAAGGTGAGACACAGTCATGGGAAAAGAAGAGATATAGCAATCAATGAAAGAGGGCTGATGAGGAATCCCTTTGAGCACAGACATGCAAATAGGAAAGTGCTGAAGGGCTAGCCTCATGTGGAAAAACTTATGCTCTTTCATGATTGGGTCTATGTCTTAAGTGCCTTTACTAATGCGTGCAGCACAGGGAAGAGGCAGCTTCAGGGCTGTGAACTCACTGGGATCATGGAGATGTGATAGGATAGCTTGTACAACTGGTGGACTGCCATACATGGACATGGATGCTTGATGAGGGACAGGGTGGAGTTGCCCTTCATATGAGAGAGCAGCAGGGATGTATAGAGCTCTACTTTAGGATGGGTGATGAACCATCTGAGAGTTTGTACATGAGGATTAGTGGGCAGACAAACACGAGAGATGTTGTCATGGGTGTCTGCTGCAGGCCATCTGATCAAGAAGATCAGTGACTTTCATCAGTCCCATTCTGGAAGAGCCTCATGTTTGCAGACCCTGGTTCTTTTGGGGGACCTGAACTAATCCAGTCTCTGGACACAGCTGGGCACAAACAATCCAGGACGTTTCTGGAATATTGACAACAATGTTCTGACACAAGTGATCAGGGAGCCAACAAGGATAGAAGCTCTGCTGAACCTCACGCTTACAAAAAATGAAGTCCTGTTTGGACATTCAGTTATATACAGTACAGCAATACATTGTGGGTAGAACAATACCTAAAATGACTAATTTCTCTAGAGGTTCCAGTTTCACTGTAAAATTGGGATTTTGTCTGAGCAGGGATTGTGTTATGCAGTGCTGATCATAGTGGTAATCCAGTGAGTAATGTAAGAATAAAAGGTAACACATGATAGCACATAATTCTAATAATTGTTTTTAACTTCTTAAACCAAACAGTTTGCATCTAGATTTTACCAAATTGTGTACTGTTTAGAACAATTACATTACAGCTATTAACAGTGTTCCTATGAGTTTTGTGTGCTAGAGTGCTACAGCTTAAATTATACTATTTTTTCATTATTAGTTGGAAATGTGACATTTTAATCATATCATAAATTATAATATAATAATTTAAGACAAAAATAATTTTTGCAGATTTTGTTTCACTAAATTCTTGTGGACCTACACACTATCAATGTGTGCTAAAGAAAGGCGATTACCTTCCTTTGCAGTTCAAGCTACCATGGTACAATGTTTGATAGCCCTTCTATGCTGCTCTCTAGAAACATATGATAAGGTTTAATGCAAGGTAGCTTTAGGACTACAAAACAGAGATTCTGGGGTATTCTTTCCCCTGTGGAGACAAGTGTCCATGTCAAGATATCCTGACGCTCACTGAAATTGAGGGGAATTTTAACCTTCCGAGGGGAATTTTAACCTTCCAAGGGGAATGAGGTGGTGGAACATATCCAGCTTGAGGGAGAAATTTGAATTAAGTAGAATGTTATCAGTGGGTAGAACCAGTGAAGAATTCAGACTTGCAACAACCTGCTTTGCACAGCTAATGCTATCAAGATGAAATTGTAAAAGCAGTTTAAAGCACAGGAGATAAGACCCGAAAAGTCCTAACGTGCAACTTCTTGCTTACCATAGGCCAAGACGGCCCACAAAGTATATGAACAATGACATTGCTGATTTCAGCAAAAATCAGTAGTAGGAAGACAACAGGTACCCAAGAGCAGAGGTGACAGGAATCTCCCCCTCCTTCCTCCAGCAGTCACATGTCCCATCTGCCCCAGAAGTCCCCTGCTTCCTCCTGTCACCTGGTCTGTTTACCCTACAATTTTTTTGCAACTCTGTGTGTGTGACCATTTTGTGAAACATCATACCCCCTCTACTCCATCCCATACCTCCTCTCTGCTCTAGTGAGATCCCACCTGGAGTACGGTGTCCAGTTCTGGGGTCCTCAGTACCAGAAAGACATGGACATGTTGCAGCAGGGAGTGTCACAAAAATGATCAGTGGGAACACCTCTGGAGCACCTCTTCTTTGAAGAAAGGCTGAGTGAGCTGGGGTTGGTCAGCCTGGAGAAGACCTTCTGGGGAGACCTTTTGTGTGCTTTCATTACTTAAAGGAGGCTTATAAGAAAGATGAAAGCCTTTTTACCAGTGTCCGTAGTGACAGGGCAAGAAACAATGGTTTTAAGCTGAAGGAGAGTAGACTTGGACATAAGGAAGAAGTTTTCTACAGTGAGGGTGGTGAGACACTGGAACAGGTTGCCCAGGGAAGTTGTGGATGCCCTATCACTGGAAGAGTTCAAGGTTGGGTTGGAGGGGGCTTTGAGCAGCCTGATCTATTGAAAAATGTCCCCTTTCATGGCACAGGAGTTGGACTAGATGATCTTTAAAGGTCTCTTCCAAGCCATACCATTCTGCGATTCTATGATACCCTATGTGCTTTCAAACTTGTGTGATTTCAAAGCACCTTCTTATTGGCTGCCCTTTTCCTTTGGACTAGGAATTGCTTGTATATAAAAGTATATACATTCTTATATCTGTGTATTTATGTACACATATACTGTACATTTATAAAGGGTTAGATAAATAAATATATTTTTCTTTGTGTATAGACACACATTATGTGTGTATTTGTTTATGTACATATACTGTGTATTTATACACATATAGAGGTATGTAAATTAAGTATATATTTATATAAAAAAGTGTAAGAATAACATGGATAAAGTATTATTTAGCAAGAACTGATGAATGTACATGAGAAGGACAAAGCTGAAGTGATGGGGCTCCCTCTGCTCCTTCTCTGGGAAACAGACTACATCAGCGCTTGTGCAGAGAGGAGGAAAGATGAGTGGATAACCTTTCTTTGCAACACAAAGTCATTCTTTGGATTGATAGCCAACAAGCTCAACTTATTGTGAAAACACTCGAGAAGGAATTTTTCTGCTAACTTTGGTAGTTTTCCATCAAGGCTCCTTGCCTTCGAACCTCAAACAGACACTAAATTTTAATGCTGAGACTTCCAGCAGCAATATTGAAGTGCCAAGCGGCAAGGCAGAGTTAGGAACATGCCTCAGCCACCTGATATAATGACGAGCGGTGATATAAGCATATAAACCTGACATTGTAAACTAACAAAGGGAACAAGAAAGTGCAAAAAAAAAAGGGGGGGTAGACCATTTCATGAAAGCTAGTAGTGACTTGCTTTCTTACTGGAAAAAATAAATGACCATAAAACCCAACCAACCAACCAAAACCCGGAGATGGTGTGGGAATGATGTCCTTTTCAAAACTGTAAGATGTTTAAAAACGTTTTTCTAAAGAAATGGAAACATTGGGTTCATCTACTCCTGACATAGGTCTTATTCTAAGGTTTTGTAATAATTTTAATAGTTACAGCTTCAAAAGACAAGTGTCTGCCTGTCCATATTGTCAATCCAGAATAAATGCAATAACATTTGAATGTCAAAACATTTCTTGATTTCTTATTTTCTGTTTCTGAGATATGTAACTACAATTACCACAGAAAAAGCCAGACTTTGCCAAAGGGGGATAGAAAATAATAGTGCTCCTTTTACAGTGATTACTAATTCCAGGTCTAATAAATAACAAAAAGTGCAGGTCAGGATTTAGATCTAATCTTAAAGTATTTTTTTTTGGTTGTGCTTTTCATATTTTTGAGGGGTTTTGATAACTATGTGGCTTTAATGTTGTTACACGAAGCTATTCTTAAAGCTCCTGTTATGTTTTCTATCTTAATGCCTTCTTTCAAATGTAATGACTAAACATGTGCAGTAAAATTATACCCTTTTCTTATAATCCTGTAATCTAAGTGATTAAAACAGTATTTTCGATCATCGTTACATTCAGATTAAGTAAAGACAGACTGTCCTCTGAGAGCTTATTTTATTTTCTATTAGATTCATTAAAATGCCATTTTTTTCTCTTTCCAAACAATAATAGCTAAGCTATAATTTAACAGCTTTAACTAGAAGACGTGATTCAGTTGTTGACCGTTAGGCATGGGCTGGCAAGCCAAAGTGTGGGCTGACAGTGTTTGTGATGATGAGACATCTTGTGGATTGCAGAGGCTTTCCCGTCACTTGGCTCGTCATTATCTGCTGGTCCATGTTGTGCTGCTCTCTGTTCTGCTGCAGGCTGAACCACTGCTGGGGGTACTACTCCACACAAAATATGAGCTGATATCTGGCTAGAACCATGTGAACTAAGGGTAAATATGAAGAAGAAAAGATTATAAGAATGCTATGAAAATGACTAAAGCATATGAAAGGCTTATACAGATAGGCTGTTCAAAGAGAAACTCCAAGCACAAGGGAAGACCAGAGGAATTCTCTTGCTGCTTTGCTGGTATTTAGACTCCAGCTGGTGGGAACACTAATTCAGCGAACTTGTGCCATTTCTCACTGTAATAGAAGCCCCAATATTATTAAAATCAATTGCATTTATGATGCAGAAATCTATCCACCCCAACCCTGCACCCCACACCAGTGTAATTTTTACTTCAGTATCCTGAAATCTAGTCTCATCAATGCAATTATAAAATGGAGCAAGCTGTAAGGGTCTTTTAGCTGGACTCTGCACAGGGCTGTGGAAGACACCTGGAGGCACATCTCTGTAATGGTAACTTTAGGCCAATGCTTTTGTGTAGCATTTTCTGGAAGCTGTAAAGCCTGATGAGTTTTGACTCTTCATTCTCTTAGGAGAGTCATGATTTTACAGTCAGGAGGTTGATATAAAGATGTCATTAGCTTCTGCATAATTGCTGAGATTTTTAGACACCACCAGAATTACCATTTGTACAATCATTTACAATTTTTCTAAGCAAAAGCTAAGAATCTATGCTGATAGGTCTGCATACAATATAACTGGACATAATATAACATAGGTGGATGAGGGTCATAATGTAGTAATGGAAGACACTAGCTCAAGGCTTTCATGACTATGCTTAACCATGGGAAGAAGGATCACAAACAGTCCCAGAAGAATATTAAATGGTTCTGATTGTTGCGTGAGAACCTGTACAGAAAATGGCTATCACTGTGACAGTATATAGAAATTACATGCCTCTGTGATCTTGCTCAACTTTGAGAAAAAGTTGTCATTTCTCATGGCCAGTATTTCTACAGCATACATACAGAAACCCTGTTTTTGTTGTATTTATCTGCAGGTTGCATTTATCTGATGCAAAAAGATGCTTCTAGCTATGTTGTATGAACATGCCTGGTATTACAAAGGAAAGAGTCACTGGCAAAGGCTTAGCCACCTCCTCTTTTCAAAAACAAATCAGTTGTATCCACCACTGTGAATTCCACAGAAGAGTAAAATTGTCAGAAAGATGTGGAAGTATCAATGCCCTACAGTATCTGTTGCTTTGCATAGTTTTCTTTAGCATATCCAACTAATAACTACATACATAAGATCTGAACAAAGAATTTTTGTTCATCTTCTTGTTTTTAAATATTTTTTTTCATGTGTTGTTCCTCCATTTCCAGGACTCTCTCTTCTCTGGGAGATTTGAGCTCAAGTCTTTTGGAATAATATTTCCCTGGACAAATCTCTTGATATTTTTATACCTCAGTTTCCCTGACTATGGAACAGAGAAAGAATTTCTTTGTACTTTGGCATGCAGATAGAAAATACTAGGTAAGTTACTCTGTTTGATTAGTCTGTAGTTTTTAATTCTCTGAATTAATAGTGTTACTGTTAATTCAATACTTTCTACTTTTGTTTTCATCTTGGACACCCTAATTGCATAAAGCTGGCATCCTCTGCTGGTTTAGATAAGAAAGGAAGAACAAAATACAGCCACCAACCCATCAAACTGGCTGTCTCTTCACAACTAAGCCATCCATTTTCATTTAGCCACTTTATAAATAGTTTCCTGTTTGACAATGAGATATCACTTATTTTCTCTCCTAAAGTACACTAGAATTTCATTTTATTTTGTGGTACCTTCTGATATCAGCTGTTATAGAGACCTAAGTCTCTGAATTTTCCATTGCTAGCTCAATGGAGTGCATAAAAACTGGCCTAAATAGCTTACAAGCCCATTGGCCTCTTATTTTAGCCAACTGTAATATTTTTTATTGTTTTAATTGAGATAGAACTGAGTCACTCTTCAATAGTCAAGCAAAGTACGGTGATTTTCCTTTATCTTCCTGAAATGTCAGACTTAGCTTTTTTCATCCCAGGAAGACATAAAGTGTTTTTGTATCTGCTGTTATAGACATGTTCCTTTTTCTATTAAAATGATTATCAAACACTTTGGGTTCCTGTCTGCATTAGCTGAAGCTGATATGAAATCCATACCCCTTGCCCTTGCTGACTGATTGCTGAGTCTGGCTGCTACTAGAGACACCCAGATCTGACCCTAGCTATTCCTTCTTATAGCGTTGACAGCCCTCTAACATCTCTGTGCTTCAGCACGCCCCTCTAGTTCATCTTCTGAGGCAGTGCTGGTCTAACGGAGGGTCACATGGTGCTGGTGCAAAATCATGCCTGTGCAGAGGAAATCTCTTCCTTCTTGTCTCAAGCTTGTAGAAAGGCTCTGATTCCTGTATTTGCTCTTGCTCTTGGGTACCTGCTACAGTGCAGTGTGTACGTAAAGACTTTGTCAAGAAATAAAAGTTTAACCTATTTTTATCCTGGTAAAGTTTGGCTCCTGACACCAGGCATGTTTTTCTTTCCTTCCTCTCATTTTTCAGTCTAACTCCTGATGCTGCAGAGAAGCAGCTGTGTTCATCCTCATGGGGCTGTTTCTGTTAGGCTCTGGAAACAATCAGATGTGGAATCATGCTGATCACCTCTTCCAGGGTGGTCTGCACTCCTCAGAGATCACTGGAATTGCACTGGGCATGAGGGATTATTTTAATTTTATTACAACTGGAAGTCAAAAAATCATGTGAATTTGGAAGCTGTTTTGTGATGGCAAGGAGTGAGCTACACCAAGCAGGTGGAGAGGCCTGCTATGCTGTATCACAAAAGAACAGTAATACTTGAAGTCTTGTGGGGAAGGGAAAAAAAATTGCCTTGCCACCTCCAGCAGCATGGTGCATTTATTACAGCATATTCCTTAATCTCTCCAACCGTAAACTGCTGTGGCTGCAACAAAATGACAAACCAGCTGCTGAACAAAGTCTTGCCGATAATATGAAGCCTGAGGGCAAGGTTCATAGGAGCTTTCTAGATGCTAAGAGTTCCAGGCTCCTACTGTGCCTTCATCTTTTGAGATCACCTACCTGAAAGAGATCTAGGACAAATCACATGAGCATAATGACTTGTCTCACATAAAGATAGCCAAGGAACAACAATTTACGAGAAAACATGCCTTTCAATTTACCTCCCCCTCTCCAGCTTGCTTAAGCGAATAATTGTGTTATCATGTAACTGAATTTTTGAGTATTTCATTCCTCCCCCCCTTTTCTTTTTTAAAATCTCCAGGCTATTGTCTATCTTTTAAGCTATTTGGATACAAGCTTCTTCTCTGTTAGAACCGGACAGAAAGACTAGATGGCTCAAAGCTCACTTGCTGCAAGAGTTCTGTCGCCAACGTACTGATAAAAAAGAATGTATGTCCTTAGTTCTCAAAAAGACCATACCCCCTACCCAAAAAACTTGCCTGGCTTGCAAGGCCCAGCACTACTTGTGCCGTAGATGCAAGGGAGGCTTGTGCAGAAACCACGTCAGACAATGATTGGATGAGCACAGGTAAATGTCACATTGATTGTTCAAACTATGAGTCAACAGGAACTATAAATTGCTGTTATACACCACTGCAATGGGGACCCCTCACCATTACAAAGGCCTGAGACGCCTTTGACTCAATGGGACGCCGTTGACTGCAGAGGACCATTGAGCTGTTGTGTGGACTGACCATGGTGGTGATATATTATTTCTTGCATCTCTGAAATTCTGCTTCTCTTTTCCTCCTTGCCTATACCTCTGCCTTTTCTCTATCACCATTTTTAGGTCAATTTTAGGTAAGAATAGTAAAACTATAGTAAACAGCATCTGACCTCCACTGTGTCTTAATTGTGGCCCCGGAATCATTTTGAATCCTTTCCTGGACCAAAAATCGGACCAGGACCTAACATTGTCCCAAGGTCATGGTTACCTGGGGGTACAATTTCACTGAATTTCACTGAATTTTTTAGAGTTGGAAGGGACCATAGAGATCATCTAGTCCAACTCCCCTGCTGAA
>JAOQGH010000019.1:69185198-69239203 GCA_025769975.1 Gallinago jamesoni | reverse complement strand
TTCAGCAGGGGAGTTGGACTAGATGATCTCTATGGTCCCTTCCAACTCTAAGAAAAATTCAGTGAAATTCAGTGAAATCTCTTATATTCTGCTACAGATAAAACCCTTTCAACAGCACATCTGTACTGCTACTGCTTTTAGTAACTTACCCAGTAATGTAAAGGTTAGGTAGCTGACCTTTCAGGTATTTCTTATTATTGTGAGCTGTTTCTTCCAAATTGGTTTGACCTTGTCTAACCGTCCAAAGGTTAATACTTATCCTGAAGTACCTGAAGTACAGATTTATTTCATGCTACTTAAAGTTGCAAAAAGGTTGCAATTTTAAGTGTGGTCTTCTCTAATTTGATGCTACAAAACAAACCTGGGATATCATCAATAACTATTTTTTTCCCTCTACAGTATTTTGAACATTCTGTTTTGCAGTACTGTACTTTTAAGCTTTGACAGGAGATAAAAGAACAAGAGTGGGGCATGCCTCATTGTGAAACAATGCAGCTTGTTTTGAAAGGAGGCAGATCAATAGAGCTATTTATTTAAGCTCACAGACTACTTTAAACTAAAATGATTCACAATGCATGTTAGAGAGATCCAGCTTCCATTCTCTCTAGAAAAGACGTTGCTGCTCTCTTTATTACAAAATCCTTATCTTCAAAAGTTTAAAAAGCAGTAGATTTAAAAAAAAATACTAAAAAGGAGGTATTTTGGCTCTGCTCTATCTGTTTAAATGTGAAGTTTAAATGAAGATCAAACAATAGAATATCTCTCTTTATGCCAACAAGCAATGTGTGAGCAAGTGGCCCCTCTACCTCCTGTGCTGCTTCAGAACTGGACCATTAGTAATATCACAGGGAGGAGAACAAGCAACTTATGGAACTGTTCATGTCCCAGAATCCCAGAAAACGAGCTGCTTTTTTTTAAACAAAAAGTTTTTAAAATGAATATGTTTCATTCATTTGTGTGTGTCATACACAGATGCATTAAAACTTCAATGCAGACATCTTATATCCCACCTTGAGTTTTTTCCTCCTTTCTGGTTCAATTCAAGTAAAAGAAGTTGCTGTCAGAAGCTTTTGCTATCAACATTATGCAGTATGTGTGCTGTAGGAGACAGCTCTCAGCCCGATACCCTTCAGGACCAGAGAACTCCGGTGGCTTTGCAAAGCCTGTATAGCCTGGCTTCCCCTCTGGTGTGTGCTTAAGTTTCTCCCCTGGATGGAATTTGGGATGTAGCTAGGGTATAACAAAGCCACAACACAAAGGTCTCAAATTGGAGCACAGCTGCCCTGCACTGCAGGCAGAGCTGCTCAAAGTCTATGAGATATCCTGGCCCAGAAAATGAGTATACAGCACCAGTCTTTGTAGGTGCTGTTCAGCAAGCAATTAACAAAGGCTGCTCAGATACCCTTTTTGTTTGTCTTTCCATTTGCTCTTAGCTAGGAACGTGTCATCTTTTGCTGCAGAACCGTTTTCTCCAGCCAGCACACCAATTACGTCCCTCTTGGGTGAAACGCTTGGGTGTGATTCACCACTGCTCTTTTCCTGCAACAGAAACAGATGGGAAGGTAGGCAGAAGAGTCTGTGAGCGTGATTGCTTTTGCTTATGCCATCTCAGGATTATCATAAGAGTGACTGGTCTTTAATCTTCAGGTTTTGTAGCAGTCATGCACTGGTCAGGACATTGGAAAGCCTTTGGTAGATATCTGTCTCATCTGTGGATGCCCGTATTACTCGGTGGAGCTCACAGCGTGTCCTGCAGTGGTGAGGATGGGAGGAGTGGAAGATCAAGGTGAACTATTTACATGTAGTAATCTCAGTGGTAAGAAAGGATCTCAGTGGAAGCAGCACAGGAGGTAGAGGGGCCACTTGCTCACACATTGCTTGTTGGCATAAAGAGAGATACTCTATTGTTTGATCTTCATTTAAACTTCACATTTAAACAGTGGTAAGAGAGGAATGGAGCTAAGAGCAGGAGTTATCTTCATTGGACCTCCCAGCCTCTTTATCTCTTGTCTCAGTTGTTTGTTTGGTATTTTTTGTGCATTTCTCCTGTTCATGTCTCTGTCTTAAGTGACATTCCACATCTGGGAATCAGCAAAGACAGCAAATGTAACCAGCAGCGTTAGAAACCAATGACTGTGCTCCAGTTTCCATGTAAAATGATTTTTATCCCTCCCCATCTTCACTCAGTCATCTTAACAAGGCTCAGAAATAATGAGTCTTCCTGACAAATGATTCCCCTTGGAACTCATCACAATCTCATTGCTGGGTCCCTTTATCAGATTAGTAGCCCTAACCTATTCTTCAATATGGCAACAGCTATGGAGATAACTAGAAATCTGTTCTTTTCCACTCTGAATTAAAAAAGTAATATTTCAATAGTTTGCTTGCTGTTGGAAGTTCAACCAAAAAGGACAGGCAGCGTCAATGCAGGACTTTGGCAGAAAAAGAGCCATGGTGTTTAGAGGTATGACAGATGGCATATTATAACCTCCATAACCAAACCTCTTTACCTTCTACATTCAGTTTTAAATGGGAATGTCTCCACTTTTACCATTTTATACCACAACATCAAAACAGATGTTCTAAAATACAATTTACTCTTTAATAAATAAGAGAAGCATGCAACAGCCCTTTTCAGCTCACCTCGCAGCTGCAAATGTAAACCATGGATGCTGGTATACAAGATATATTTTCTTATGTGTGCCAAAAAGAAGTAATTACATATACCTTTGTTGTATGGCATCACATTGTTATGAAAAAAAAGAATGAAAATATAATCAGAATGTGTTTTATATTAATGTATGGAGGATGTGGAAAGAACCCAAGTAGGATACATAGTATTGCCCATGTCCCAAACTGGAAACATAATAAGAAAAGTATTCCAGTAGGATTTCCATGGCTAGGATGAGCTGTGCTAGACATTTCAAAGTGCACACCATTCACTTGGATGGGTAGAGACATCCTAGTAGTCTCTGCAAACTCTCTGCCACAAGGGTTATACCAGAGAAGCCAAAGAAGTGGGGCCACCACTGCTTTCCTTGTTCTGCCAATCCTGAAGAGGCAAGCCAGCACAACCGTGTGGCAGAAGAGGGAAAGAAGTTGTTTCGGGAAAATAAACGGATAATTTTTCCTTTGAGAATTAACAGATATATGGCCAAACATTAACAGATCCCTCTATTGCACTTTACTCAGGACAGGTAACGAAGAACCGCAATTGGTAAACATTTCCATGCTTTTACAGTATACTTGAAGTACTGTGTACTGCAAATTTGGTTTCACCCAATACATCTTCCTGAATAGTGGAAACTCATTTCATATTTTGCAATATGCATGTGTACCTAAATTACTTCTTTGAGTATGTGTGACTAGTTCCAGCATTGAGCTTCATTTGCCATTATCCTAGCTCATTGCTGGGATTTGATACACCATGTAAAAGTTTCCTGTGACCTACGTAGTTTTGTGCCATCTGCAAACTTTGTCGTCTTTTCAGAAATATCAGCCACAATGCATCCTTTATAAATCTGCATTCTAATATCAGAACAAGTCAGATTTGGTGGAGAATCCAAAGTACAGGTTTCAGTTTTACAATAAATATTGAATTCTACTTCATGGATCTCAGAACGTAATAAACCTTGTTAATGAAAATGTTGCTCTAGACCGCTACACTCTTAAAATGGCTTCCAAAGGCTAGGAACCGTGCTCCTTAGTTCTGTTATCAATATGCTGAAATAATAATCATGCACAGAGTGAGATAAGGTCCCATTTCTGTTAGTTTGCCATAGAAGATAAGGGAATTCCACATTTCTGTTTGGAAAATTTTGTGTAGCACCTGTGTCCCATGAAGGCCCATCAGATATGACTTGGACGATGTAGGTGCTCAGCAAGAAGCATCAGATGATAAGAAAAGTTATACTAGTTAAATGGCAGAAAAAGGTGACAAACTGTGCTGGAAGATGGATGTGCATCAAAAAAAAACCATCAGGAAAGTTAGTCAGAAATAATGTTTTGTCTAACACATTCTTTTTCTTAAAAATACAGATGTTTTTATATCATTGGAGATGTCATAAAAGTAAAACAACAAAGCTGTGTGCTTTGGTCACTTACTACTAGATATATCTATTCAAGGTCCCAATAGCAGAGTGGAAATCCTTGTTAGGTTTCCCAGTTCCAACAGGGAAGGCAATTGTGCATGGATTTTACCTTCTCTTGGTAGAAAGAAAAGCAGAGTCTATGCTGCATTTTCTCTGTCCTCACTATGTCTATTTTGTAGATAAAGAAGATGATTTTCCAGAGATGTTAACTGAGCACTACCCACAATCTCACTGATATTACACTGGGGGAGGGGGGAAGGGAGGAAAAAATGTCAGTTCAGCATGACAAAGTCCTATGTTTCTTAGTATTCCTAACGCTCTGAGTGGCAGGCTATAGAGGCTTACATCAATTATATCAACCTTGAAAAGAAGTGCAGTAAGAACATGAACTTAGTTGTCTGTATCTCTAACAATAATTCCAGATCTTAAGTCCTTCCGTCTTTCCGTGGTAAACTTTAATACACTTACTGTGTCTCTGCCTCATACTCCCATAAAGACCGGATTGAATTTAACAAATGTATACAAAGAATGACAGCTGACACTAATTTAATGTGCAGGAAGTTAAATCCAATCACAGCTCCTAAGGTAATGGAGATGATAAAAGTATGCAGAACTCTGAAGAAGTAAAAGAGATTAAATAAGGCTACACAGCTCCTTCATCTATAACTGCTAAAAAACTGCAACAGTACTTTAGATAGTACTTTAGGCTCTAGAGCCTGAAGGGATTTTTAATAAACCAAGTAAGTACAGTAGTCTAGCTGATTCAATTGTCCTGCAATCCCTCAAGCTGCTAGACTCCCTCATGAAAGACATTTAGCAAATACTACCAAATGCCCCTGTCCTCACCCATACGTACAGTGCTGACCACACAGGTCCTATGAACTTCCCTGAATTTCAATTAACTTCTAGAAAAGAAGGCCATGTTTTGAATAGGAATCTTTAAAAGCATGATAAAACCAAATTGGTGGATCCCTGGGGAATACACGCCAGAGATTCAAAAAAAAACATTTGATTTAACATCTGTAGATGAAAGTGGTGGAGTAGCAGTTCCCCAGAGAGGCTACTATGGCCAGCAGCTGATGGTAACTAACAGGAGACTGCAGCTGGGGCCTTTGCTAGCTGAGCCCTGTAACAACCCTTCTCTGTAGGGCGGCAGGATTAAGGATAAGGCTAAGATAATGGAATTTGTGCATGCCTGGTCTGCTTGCTCCGCCTGGCCAGAGCACTGATATCACCGCGACAGCTGCCTTCTCAACACTTTCCCCTTGCAGCAAATGGTGGGCCAGTCTGTCAGCTGCATATGTATGCCTAACAGTGACATATTGGCAATTAGGGAGAGAATGATTCACATTTGTACTGTATACGGGTAAATAGTTCATGAGATACACAAGCATGAAATGTAAAGGTAGAGGAGTCCTGGTGCAATTCAAGGCAGTTTTAGCAGTATTTGTTTTCCCTTTTACAAGAGAAAAAAGAAACACTGAGTTTGAAATTACCATATTTGTTTTAATACTTGGAGTAGGTTTGTAATGTTCACTGCTTAGAATTTTGATTAAAGCAGAAATGGTGGCTGGTTAACAGTAATTAATAACTAACCATTTATTAAAATAATTCAGTACAGATGAAAGATGTTAAATTTAAGTACTAACTTTGGAAAACCTCAGCCATGGATTCTATCACTGTAAGAGAAGTCTGAAGCATTATTAGTGGCGTTATTCAACTCTAGACCAGGGCCAGGCTGGTGGTTTGCTACCATTTGGCACATAAGTGCTTGACAAAACAATAATAAAACACATATTTTAAAAGGGGAGTTAGTTAAACAACAGTTGTCATTGTAAGTCAGGAGAAATAGTGTCTCAATCTCGCATAAAGTCTATAAGAAAAAAATTAGATTTTTTTTCTTTCTGAAGTGTTTTGCTCTCCTATGGAGCTGGAGATTACCTTGTGAAAACTGGTATATGGGCTCAGACACAAGAAAGAGACAGAAAGTGGTTTTTTTCTGTATCAAATAAACAGATGCTGAGATTCAAAAAAATATTTCATGGACATTCTAAACCAAAACCAGACAAAAAAAGAAGCTAGAACAGCTACTTTTCAGTAGGAGGTAGTTCCTACCAAGTGAGAACATCCATTGGAAACATTTTACATCATTCTTGAGACACCATTCTCAATCCAGGTGAATTCAACAAACCTCAAGGTTTAGATTCAGATTTACTTGAGTCAGTTTGCACTGCTAGATCCATTTGGGTAATTCACAAATGGATTCTTGATATTAATCACACTGCCCCTTTCTATGATGTTTCCTGCTCTCATTCTCTATCCAGCTTCCAATTTGGAAAGATCAGGGACAACAAAAGTAATTTTTTTTTTCTTTACCTTTCTTAGGATCACCATCTACAAAAAAACTGAGAGAAAGAAGAAATCAGTTTTTAAGAAGGATTATGGTTCTCAGTCCCTTTAACCCAAATATTTCTGCAGCTTTGTTTGCTCAGGTACTATTGCCATCTGAGGAAAGGTACCTTGTGCCACGGCATCAGTGGCAGCAGCAGGAGTTAGCGGTGTTGCTGCTACTGTGCTGCTGCTCCACCTGCCAGTCCTGCTCTGCAGGAAGCATGCTGCTTCTCCTGACACTTGTTCTCATGGGAAAGAAGCAGGAAGAGCTTCTGCCTGTTATCCAGGGAACAGGCAGGATTTTTTTGGGTCTAACCTATACAGTGGAATCTATCTCTGAAGATGCCAATTGGCTCCATTGGCTCACTGGCTTTTAGTCTTTTTGTAACCCCTGGCAGTGGCTCTTCCTTGATTTCAGTAGACCTTTCAGCTCTAGTTCTGCTCAACTTTTTATTCTCAATTTTTTATTTTTTTTTCAAACACTAATTATAGAGAAGTTCCATTTCAGAAATTGATTTTCAAGTGATACATCTTCTGTATTTATTTTTTCATGTAATAAATAAATTTATTTTTCATGTAATAAATTTTTCAGTCATATTTTTTGCTTTAAAAATAAAAATGAAGTTTAATTGCATCTTAAAGATGCATTTTAGAAATAATTTATTCAGACTAGTAAAGAAAATACCACTAGCTTTGGCAGCAGTAACAGGTAATTTTTAATGTATAGCAAGATGTTCACTATGAATTTTCAAAAACTAGGAGTATATCAGTCTTGCTTAATGATTCCCTGGACTGTGATACACATCCTCCCCATTATAGATAAATGGAAGAACTATTTCTTTTTCTCTGGGTCCAACAATACCTAATGCTCAGTGACCAGCTATGAATGTGTTTTTGCAGAAATTAATACTGAGGCTGTGATCCCCATGTGTTTGCGCGATGACCTACAAGGCTGGGCCATGTTGTTGAGAGACACAGTTCACGAGGTTCAACTGGTTCAAACTAGAACTGAACCAACACTAATTTTCAATTAGAATATTTAAAGAAAGTCTTTTCACCTTTCAGCATTTCTTGCTAACAGTGTACTGAAGTCCTCATGGAATATGGGATATTACGTCCAGACAAGAGTCAAGTTGCAGAACCAAAGGATTTAAATGTACTGGTGTATCTCTCCTACATGCAGTTTTAGTAGAGAAAAAAAAAAGCCAATTTGTCTTTAAACTTCCTGGCAAGATTGTAAAATATTGCAGGGGAATTTAACATAATTTGTTTGTATCAGTCAAGTCTATTTTTCTTCTTAAATGTTGTATTTTCTAGTGAACTGGTGTGTTCTTAGTTTCCCCAAGGAGCTTTCATGATCTCCCTCTTAGGGTTTTAAAGGTCCTGAAGACCTTTCACAGTTGTAATTCTTTCCTTCTCCTTTCCTAGCTTTTTATTCTGTCATTTTCAAATCCTACAGTGTCTAAGTATGATACTGCAGAGACAAAACGTCATTGACATTAACCACTCATCTTTTCACATTAAGCTTTTGTAGTTTGTAAATATACACTCTGGTACCTGGCTTTTGATATTAACTGACTTCTTTTCAAGAGAAGTATGCATAGCAGTACAGTTCTCATTATTAGCTTTTCTCATGGTACGCTCTGCCCCTTTCATGACTTGTCTTGCTCCATTTTTTTTTTTTTTTAAGACAAGAAAAAAGAAAAACTAAAGAATTTGACATTTAAGGACTGAAAGATCTTGTTTGGTAGTGTGAGGTAGAACTTTCGCTACAGAGGGACATCTCTCCTCATTTAATTAATTTTTTTCCTTGACATTTCTGTCATCATGAGGCAAATTTGTTTGTGGTGCTTAACCTTTAAGTATGTTATGAATTTTCAGAGGAGTCATGCAGTGTCCAAAAGCAACTGCACAAAACAACATTTAAAGTCTCTCCCAACCTAGTAATGAAATTATGAAAATATTCTTTCTTCCTTTATCTTTCCTTCTTTCCTTCTTTTTTCTCTCTCTGTCTCAAGCCCCCTGGAGGCTAACAAAGTCAATCAAAGCCATGCTAAGTTTCAAAATAATAGAGACAGGAATATCATCTTGAAAGTGCCACATCATTTTAGCCCTCTCAGTGGAAGATTTAAATATGGACTTTTCCTACACTAACAGAAATTTACTTCGGCATTTAAAAGGATTTTTGCTGGTGTTAATGAGGAACTTTTTTTTACATTATACATTATACATGTCATATCGTACCCATGTCAGTCCAGCACTGCTATCTTGTAGAATCTGTCTCAGACACCAGAAAAACTATGAGTGCATGGGTGTAAAGGATATCTCAATGTATTTACACACAAATAGGCATTAACTGCATTATGCAGTGCTCGGTACTGCAACTGACCCTGAGCAGCAGACACTTGGGTATTCACAAGGTGCTTTGTTTCCAGCAGGAGAACCCTATGTTTCTCTATAGAAGCCAAGAGCTATACACCCGAGTTCTACCTGACTGGATAGGAAGATAAACAGCAGCAGCCAGAAAGTAAACAAGTTAGATGAAATGTTGGAAAGCAGCAATGAAAAGTGGTTATTAAACAACTGCTGTCACCATATAATCCTTACAAAAACTGCCCCTGATTTATCATTTCATAGAGATCTTGCAGACCAGTAATTACTGAAAATTCTTATTTAATGAAGGTGAGAGCACATGGGAAAATTTCTGCTTATACTATTCCCACTGCCCCTCTCTTAGTGGAAACGTATGGCTGTGAATTCAGATATGAATCTCAGAGAGCTAGGTAAAAAGAACAGTTGAAAACAGATGGCAGCAGTTACAACTGGCATATTCCCAGTTGGTGGCTTTAGCATTTAGAAATGAGCATCTGTTCTTCTTCCCTATTGCAAAGTGGTTTTAACTCAGAGGTGTTAAAAATACGTAAGTTGCTGTTTTATTCACTTTTGCTGTTTACTGACTTTAATGACTTATATCGAACGAAAAGTACAGTGTTTACCTGTGTGGCAGGGGAATCAAAACAGAAATACAGGTCTCTGATGCAGAATCTGAGGTTGTAAAGTATAGGGGAGGGGGAAGAAGAAGTTATGTGGTTTTATCCTAATGCTGGAAAAAAGGGGCTATTGAAAGCTGAGGCTGTAGCAACTCGAAGTTTCAACCTCTGTAACAGATTTTGGATGCTCTTTGTAAGTAACATCTTCCTTTTTTAATAGCTATTAATAAACTATTTAAATTAAAGAAAAGAGTAATACACTTAACCATCCCACTACTACATCATCTAAAACCACTAAAAAGTCCAGTTCTGACTTCAGAGAGGATCAATATTGGTCTGAGGTTGAGTTTCACTTTGTTAGACAGTGAACTTTTAGGGTGGAGTTATGTATCATTAAAATCAAAAAAACCAAGGCATTTCAGGTTAGGCATGATTTATATTATCTATTGTTTCTAACATCAGATAAGGTCTTTGTGAAATGCAAAAAACATTGACAAACTAGATTTGTAAGACAACTCTATGAATATATTTATCCATTTTTAACCAGAAATGGCTATGACAGGTGACAACCTTAATTTATTGTGACTGTGCATAAAATCATGGCAATTATGCTTTTAAGCCTGAGTCTTTGCTATTGAGTCTGGATGAGAATAAGGGTCCATCTGGATGGATCTGGCCATGGGATTAATTCTTCAGGGTACAATTTTTTGCATATCTTTTGGAACATTAATGCCTGTTATAGGGACAATGCAATAGGCTTTTCTGCTAGAAAGTACTGAAAATGTGCTTGCAGATCATGTCAGAGGTAGATGGAATTATTTTCTGATGTCAGACTTTTTAAGATGAAAGATCACAAGATAGAGTGATAGAGAGCTGACCATCTGCCTGAAGGATTCTCTCATCTGAGACATGTCAGGGTTCTGTTGCATTATGTGTTCAGTCAACATACATATTGAGAAGTGGGAGAAAATGAGTTGGTTTTCACTGTAACACCTTCAAGATGATATTTCTGTCTCTATTTTTTTGAATCTTAGCATGCTTTTGTTTGACTTTGCCAATCTCTAGGTGACTTAAACCTGGTTCGAGTGGAGGCCAGATAATTACAACTGAATCCTGATAAAATTAAAATTATGTTAGTTGGTGGCACAGAATTGGAAGATGTGATTCACCTGATGGTCTCTGTTTTGGTTTACAAGTTTCTGTCCCTTTTGTTTGTTCGCTTCCAGGGCCAGGGATCCTGTTAAATCTTGAGCTACTTGCAAAGCAAGGTAGCATAAAAGGCAAATTTTCTCTATTCTGATTAAACAAGTATACTTTCATCAGATGGCATCATTGGGAGAGTGATGAAAATCTCTGATTCCTAGAGACGGGACTACTGGAGTAAGATATCACTGCAAACTTTCCTAGGTTTTTTGATATATGGTTAGATGTGAAATGTTGAAGTGTAATTTTTGACACGGGACCTGTGTACACCAGTGTGTTTAGCTAATCCACCAGTAGCGTATCTGTTGCTCGGGTTCCCAGGAATCAGTTAATGGGCATCCACTACAAATGGGGATATAAGGAAATAAAAGTAAGCATGTCAACTTTTTGCATTAGAAATTGGTGTTGAAGATTCTTGCTTCCCATCTATTCCTGATTTCAGAATTTAAAAACTGATATCTTTTTGGACAATAATGCAGTGCATTTCTTGCCAAGTCTTGTAATTTTATTGCTTCTTTTCCAAATTAGCTGAGCCCTTAAGTTGCATCGTAATAATGGTTTCTGAAAAAAATATTTTTATTCTTTTAATTGAAAGAGGCTCACTGTATGTTTTGAATAACATTTTTTTTTTTGCTGTGTCTGTCTTATTCTTTCCTTCTATGAAAGAAAATCTTATGGAAAGGTGTAAATATTGTGAAAGTATTTAGTGAAGAGTATTTACTAAGAAGTACTCTGCTCATGTAAACACAACTGCAGTGAATTACTTTAGTGGTCAGGTCATTAGCATTCATGCCAGTAACAGGTACGGACAAAAGCCATTTATCAGCTTTGCAATTTGATTTAGTTTAACAGATGTGACTCTATGCTTCAGTATTCATGCAAAAGGAGTGTGCGACCACTTTTTATGATGAAGCACTTAGAGGACCAAATCTACCCCAAAAAACTCATAAACTCAAAAGTTATGTTGAACTTTGTGCACATGTATTGCTAACTGTGAATACCTGTGTGAAGACCTGAGGCTTAATTTGACATTTAAAGGTACGAGCAAACCAGACATACAGGGTATAATTCTGTCTTTTAGCCTCAAAATTGTGTTATTTTGTGATGCACTTTGTGAACTGAACATAAAATTGCAGTAGAGAAGGGGATGATCAGTTATAATTATTTACAAGTATGTCTTTGTGGTGGTGTATGTCTTATATTCCATGAAAACCTGCCTTTAATTTTAGTTCCAAACCCCTAACTCTGCTAACCTGTATTCTTTTTCAAACACTTGGGTTGATTCAGGAGAATGTAAACTACTTCTTTGGTCTGCATTGTGGCAACTTCACTGCATCTGTCTTTGAACTGGGCTTTTACTGTTTTTAGAAAATCTATGAACCTCTAACATATCATTATATATACTGGTTTATGCTGTTCTTAATTATTAAATAGAGCTGCATTACATGGTTGAAACCAAGCTTTTTATTTTTGTTAATAGAAATATTTTGTGATTAAGTTAAACTAAATGGAGGCAATTTTTTTTTAATGGGATGTTTACCAAGAAGCTTGTATACATTTATTTAATTTGGCTAGAAAACCAATTAAAATTAAACTAGTTCATCTTCTGAGTGTTGGTAAGGCTCAAGGTGCACCATTGATCTGAGTTATCCAACTACCTCAACTGAAATTAAAAAAATGGAGTCTCTAATGGAAATTCTCTGCCCTGTAGAAGCCTGTGTCCTTCACAGTTTGTGTACTTTATATCATAGGCAGTAGGACATTAGCATTATAGGGTAAGGCTGATTTGCATGCATACATATGAAGACTATAAGCAAACACCATTGTCAGCAGAAAATTAGTCATGAACCTTTAATGTGCCACCTGGATTTCCACCTGATGATAGTATAGATAAATTTCTGTGTATATTAATCACGACACTGGACCAAGGCTGTACTTTAAGACAGTGTTACATATTAATTTTGCAATTTCAGAGATGTGGTATTTAACCAAAATCAGGTTATGAAGATCTTGACTCCTATGCATAGCCCAAGTTATCAGCATAATGGGATGAACTGGGTGCTTATGTCCATATTCAACATTTTGTCTATCAATCATAGTGACACAATCTTTGTGATCACGGTTTCCAGATCTATCTTTTCTTTCATGTCATAGGTAGCTCTATGACACCCTCATTTCTCCACAAATTACAATAGAAACTGGAGAGTAAGCAAGACATAAAAGGAAGATTTAAAAATTACTATCATTAAGTGATCACTAGTGTCTATAAATGATAATGGAAACATTTCAAAACCAGAACCAAGTAACTATGCTGTATATTTGAATGACTTTCTAGAATATTAATATAAATCATCAGGCAATTTTCTTCTTGTTTCTGCAGGAGCAAGTGTATGTGAAAGCAGGTATGTTTCAGTGTTTATATGAACATGTGCATAGAATTAAGCTATTTGAAATAAGTTATTGCATAGAGCTAAGTGGGATTTTTGTGTTTTTGTGCTTATAAACAAATTGTACACACTGCTAACTGTCCGTTGATGTGGAAAATTTGAAACACTACTTAAAAGTAATTACTGACTTTGTGATACTGTTTCAGGCATTGACTGGAAGGGTTAAATTGGAAATACGAGACCGTTGATAGGAATGTTTATGCAAAGTACATTTGATTTCTGTGGATATCCAAACAAATCATTCTCATATTTGCATATGCCATGCATTTCTACTGGCAGAATCCATTTGGATTATTCTGTGCCAAGAGAGAAAATAATAACTGTCAATACAGAGTGTTGTTGCAACAATCTTATCCTTCAGACTCTTTCAGATGGATAACCTTGATTCCCTCTGCTTTCTTTCACCACATGTGCAAGTTTGATTGCTGGGTTCCCTGGCCAGTGCAACCCAATTAGAATTCCAAACAGAGTTAGGAAGCAGCTGCTTTCCATTCCTTGCAGACTTGTAAATGGAATAAATACTCCAAGAGTTATATACGTCTGTAGTTGCAAATGGTACTGAATCAATTCTGCCACTGACATAGTGATGGAGGTGTCCAAAGCTCCTACAGGAATGTTTTTCTCGGTGAGGGTTTTTCTGTCTCATGCTCATATATTGCCAGTAGCAGTGTGAAGCTAAAGCTAGCCCAACTTGAAATTTGTGGCTGATTTCTGAAGATTCACCTTTAAGATGAAGATTTTTACTGGTAGTCTTTGTAAAAGGTTATGGAAGGAAAATGAGTAAAATAGTAAGAAAGATTTGACATCAAGATTTGACGTCTGATATCAAGCAAAACTTCTCTCAAAGTCCCTGATGACGAGGATTGTCCCTCGAATTCCCAAATTCAGGCATGTTAGGCTGACAACTCTCAATTTGCCCTGGTATGCCTAATTTTTGGTTTACATCATAATTGGGGTGAGATGACTCTCACAGGGTCATCTCATGATTCAATTCTTATGTAGGCAGAGCTTCATATGAACTGACATCCCTAAAGGAGCTCATGCTGTCCCTGCAATATGTCTCAGGCTAGGTTATGAGCAATACTGATATTTCTATTTCCTTCTGCTCAACTTGGTTCCATGGCAATTACTCTCATAAGAGTACCCAAAGAGATCAGATTGGTGGGAATGTGGGTATTTGAAGTAAAGTTTCTGAAATCAGTCTTTTATTTCCAGTCACCAACAGAGCAGTCTTTTAGTACTTTCTAAGTCTAAGGATATATACAGTTCTTTTCTCCACTGTAAATATCCAGTCACTCTGTTAAGTTTTATTCCTGGATTTTCAGGTAACATTTATCATGAGAGCGTACCTTTGTTAATACTTAAACTTATTTGATGTAATTATTTTACTACCTTTATTTTTTTTTATAGTGATATGTCTGTCTACAGAGACATCTTAGTAGATCTTCTGAGATGTAGATTAACCTCTAGAGATGCATATTTTTGCTTGTCTGAACATAAAGTTTGGGGTTTTTGTATTAGAACAATCACATATACCTTCTAATTCCATCATGAGTCTGCAGTCCTTGATGGGTTTTTTGTGGTGACCAATGAATGTTAAGAAACAGTAGAAAAAGGAATTGCAGGGAGACCAGTGATCTGAAACCTGCAAAGAGTTTTGACCAGAAGCCAAAAGAAAAAGCTGTTTCTTCACCAGTCAAATCAAAATTCAGGCCAATAAAGATGAAACAGTCAGTGCTTGCATTTGTTTGCACTTTTTATTTATTTGGTTGCTTTATTTCCAAAGAAAATTTGATAGAATCTAAGATGGAATTTCCCATTATTCATTGTCTGGGCTTAATACAAACTTTTAATAGAGCCCATGTATTAAATATGGATGAAAATAACTTCTTGTAGTAAAGTTGGTTCAGAGATTACATTATTTCATGGCTGCAAAAAGGGATCCATTAATAAGATGTCAGTATTAACCTGTGTGTTATTTGCTATATGGTCAGAGTTAGATATCATCTGAAATTGGTTGGAGTAATTTTAGACAAATGGTTTTGCTCTTTTGAAGGCCCTTTATGGTGCACAGTATCATTATGCCATGCAACGAATTCTGCAGCATGAATTTTTCTTCACCCAGCACTCTCCATAAAGGGCAGTGCCTGTGGCTGCTCTTCTGAGCAGTGTCCTTTCCTCTTCCCCTTTGCTCTCAGACAGCAATAATTCATGCCAGCCTTTCCGTGGTTACGGGTTGCCTCCTCTCTCTTTGTAGCAGGCAAACTCTGTGCAGAGGAGCCACCACAGCTGGTCTATGCTCTCGTGTTTGTGGAGGGGAGAAAACCGCCTTGAAGGTCTGGCACCTATCCCAAGATGAAAGAAGCCAGATCTCGGGGCAGGATTATCCTCTGCCACAATTAGTGAAGGGTCGTGCAGGGCCAGTTTTTGTCATCTAAGCCCTACACCATGCTGCTGCTGGGGATGGGAGGCATCCCACCTCTGCTTCCATCAGCCCACGCTGCAGCCGCAGAGAGAACTTCTCCTCACAGACTTGCCACTGGCAAGTAGACCTGTCTCTCTTAGAGCTGCTGATTAAATGCCAAGGTAGAGGAGGTTTTGCCTTTGGGATACTGGCGCTCTCTCAGCACCAACAAAGCAGTTCTGAATTGTGTAGCAGAGACACAATGAGGTTTGGAAAACAAATGTGCATGAAAGCAGAAAAATTTTTGAGGGAGTGGACTTTGAGTTTGTCATGGTCACAGAGGTGTAGCAGCAAATCTGTGACCAGCTCTGGACAAAGCTAGCAGCGTTTTCTCGGGAGAGTCTTTGGCTCACTCAGCCCTATCCCTCCTACCTAGAAACCTCAATAGGCTGTATGTAAGGTGACCCTCATTCAAGACAGTACAATTTTATGACCCTCTCACTTAATTCCTTCCTTCCCGCAACTCCTGTCAAACTAATTCCTGTCCTTAGGTGCCAAAATCAGAATTTTGCATTTAAACGAACGGTGGTTTTACAGCTGGAACATAGATATTGGTGCTTGCTGAGCCTGCCTATCTGCACCTGCAGCGATTAGAGGCTTCTGTGCCACCACTGAACTTGTTGTATAAATCAGATCTCCAAAAGAATGGGGGGAGGGAGATTTTGTTGTCCTCTCTACCATATTGTTTAGAAATGCATCCAGAAAGGCTTAGGAAAAAAAAGAAAACACAAATAAAAGGGACTGAGTGCCTCATGTTGTACAATCTACCGTTCTGCTTGTCTATTTGGTTTTCTTTATTTTCTTTCAACCATATGACTAACCTCACCTCTTTGTGTTCAGCAGCTGAACAAAATGCACAGTGCTATATTCAGAAGCACCCACTCATTCCTTACAGCTTTTATGACAAAGCTGTCCCTCCACATGTCCATGTTGGCCTCTGACCCGACACGTTTACTTCAAGTAAACATGCCAGATGGCAGAGAAAAGTGGTAGGGCAAAGAACAACCCTCTGGGGGCCAGGAGTCATGAAATCCTTCTCCACAAAGCAAACTTAAAAGCAACAATTTCAACAAATACCTTAGAGCAAGTTCACAGCTAGAACGAAAGGGAGAGGGAGGAAAAAAAAATAAGCAAAACAATCCCCAACCGAACTCTCTTGTTCCATATTTTGTTTTCTGTACAACCAGCTACATTAGTAGTAGAAACAAATAAAAATATTAGTGATCATTAGGAAAGACAGACAGATGGACTGAGTTTTTAGGCAGAGAGGTGGAGGCGGGATTGCATTTGGAAATGAGCATTCAGATCCGGATCTTGAAGGCTGCGGTTGACCCTTGCAATATTTCCCACCTCCCTCTCCCTCCATGGGGGGCACTGTCAGAAGAAAAGGGGTGAAGTCGCTGCTGTCTCTGCTGAGCCCGAGAGGAAAAAGTTTAAATCGGGGGATGCCTTGTACTTGAGGGGTCATTGTCTGCTGCCAGCATAAGAGCGATAGGCGTTGCAGAGAAGAGCAACGTCAATAACAAGAGGAGCAAAGTTCAAGGAGTAAGAGGTACCTCCAATTAGCCCATCTGACACAGCAGGAGGAGGCAGACACGTTTTATAGTGTAGGTTGCAGCCCCAGCTAGCTGGTCTGGCACAAGATACTCCTTCTATTGACAGAGTTTCCCTTACATCCCTCAGTTCTCATCCCAGCTGCTTTCTCTTGCTGCAGTTCGGTAGACAAGGTGGAAATGCATTCAGTTCATTAAGCTTTTCAACTTTACCCCAAAGTGGATGTATATTCAGTGCACCTCTTGTTTGTGGCCTTGGGATCAAATCCTGTGCGTTTACTCCTATTTGGATGATCAGCGCTGGCTTCAGGATGGCACATGGCAGCTTTTATTCCAGGTCCAGGTGATGATTTGCTTAGATATACAATTAGATGCCTTAAAATAACTCCCTCTGTGGCAGCTTTCCTTTCTAAATTGTTACGGACGGCCTGACCCATGCACAAAAGTCAGCACACCTCACAATTTGATGCAACCTTTGTACCTTGTTCTCTGAAAAACTTTTTTTCCTTGTCAGCCCCAGAGCAATTGACTGTAAGAGGTAAGTAGCCATTGATTTTTCTTTTGCTTTCCAGGCAGAGAGGCAGGAACAAGCAGAGCAGAATTGCCTTCCCAAGTCCAAACCACAAGCCCTGCAGCACCTCAGCTGCTCTCCTCCCAAATGCCTTTGCCATGTCCTAAAATGCCCTGGGGAGGAAGGGGAAGCCAGACAGGGATGCAGACTGCTTCCCATGTAGCTGGGCATGGGCTGCTCCCTCCGGTTCATGCACAGTTCATCTTAGCTCCTCCTGATGCCATCTTTTTTCCTGATTGATGCCTTTTTTTTTTTTTTTCCCCTGTCATTTTAAACTGTCTCACTTCTTGTTTCACATAAATAGCTACGAATATGACAAGACTAGGGGACCTTGTCCTGCAGCTAAATTACCTGCATGTAGTTCAGCTTTCTTCCCTGAAATAATGTCATTAAGCCCTCCTGAGGATCTGACCCACAAACATATGTTTTAAAAAATTAGTCCACCTGCAAGATCCATAAAATAAACAAAAGAGCAGTTTCAGTAAGGTCTTTAAATTTTCCAATATGCATTAAACACACACTTCAGAAGAAAAATAATTAACTTTTTAAATACAAATGCACCATTCTCCCCAGGATAGATTTAACTGCTGATATTTCTTAAAATTGGGAATTGCAAACTTTTAATTACAATAGGAGCTAGGCATGGAGATACCATCATACTCCTTTAATTGAAAGGAGATATTCTCCCCTTCTTTATTTGTTATATTTTATTTTTTTAAAAAAAATCTAGAGATAGTAATTATTATTTCACAGGTTTATCTTAGATTAAGAAATTGCCTTTCACCATTTAGTTTCTTGATTATGCTTATGTATTGCACATTATTGTGCAAAAGGTCTCTAGTTATTTGTTGGGATAATGTGCTGCATTTAAACAAAAATGTCAAATAAAGTTGGACAAGCTGTTTAGCAGAATCAACTCTAAAAGACCCCTCGAGCATGTTGAAGCACAGAGGACACACACAGGTGTTAGCCTTGTTGTGCCTTCTTCTGCTGAGGTGCCTTGCAACATGGTTGTCATGACTGATGTAAAAGAGACAGTGGGACAAAACCTCTCACAAGTGGACTTGGAGTCTGCAAATCATTACCAATCTCTTTTAGATGACATGACAATGATGTCCATGAGGAGCCAAAAGGACGGGACATATGTTGGCACTTCACCGGTTTGGGTCTGTTAAAAATAACATGGAGATGCATTTGAAAAAGCGGCTTTATCTCTTCCCAATTTCCTGCACACCCCTGTCTTTCATGAACCCCTGAACTGCAGTCAGCCTCTTTTCTTAATTGATTGCCTAATGCTGCCTTCCAGCTTCTGAGCTATTTGGATGCACTTGAGACACCTATTCAAATTTTCCTCACAGGAAGGTTAAAAGCTTGCCTTTTTGAAAACGAAAGCAGAGATTCTTGTATAATTACACAACAGCATGGGCTGGATATTAAAAAAAGCACCAGCTGTCATGGGACTTGAAATAGAAATGTAACACTACCAACACTCTGGGTCCCCAAAACTTCTCTGAAAACTAGAGCAGCGAGCAGCATGCCCCGCTGGCATTAGTGCAGCACTGCAAGGGGAGAATCAGGGCCACGTCACAGCCCCGACTTCAGGGTGAGGGTCGGGATTCATTAGCCCTTCAGGATAAGCCATCAACGTCCCTAAGACAGGAACTCATCTAATTTACTGCAGTCATGTGAGAGTGACCAAGCCTCACTGTGGTATTTGACTTGAGAGATAATGGAGGGAATGTGGGGAAATGAATTTCTGATAATCGCCTGGAATAATAATGTTAAGGCGAAGATCTTTCAGGCCAAGTATTTTACTGTGAAGAATGCAATTTGCATCTATCCTTTCTCAGACAGCCTTTTTAGTATTGTATTTTTTGTCATCTTACTGTATGCAAATGAAAAGGTGCCCCACTATGCAACTTAGTTTTCTTGGATATGAAACTTTTCATTTAGCCTTGGCTGAGTAGTGTTTTTGGTTACTTGGCCACCAGCCAAATGCTATAATTAGGGATTTACTGCTCTCTTAGCTACAACAGGATTAAACATCAGTGTATAGCGCAGTCCTGTGCTGTATTTCCTCTTGAAATGTAAGTTGTTGGCTTCTGAGCCCCTTAGCTTTTGCTGAGTCATGGAGAAGCTGAACTGGATGGGGGCTGGCCAGTGGTTCGGGGCAGTTTTGGAGAGGTTCTTGAGTGGTGCGGGTCAGGATGAGATGAGGGAATTACACAGGCTGTCTTCATGGGAGGTGTCTCCAGGGGGCTGGTCTGCTGTGGGAAGAGCTGTACCTCTCTCACATTTTCAGAAAATCTGTGCTAGAGGAGTAATGTGCTGGCCTGTGCACAGAGAGGATGAGAAATCAGTTCCCCAGGCAAGAACTCAGGAAACACTGAGATGAACTTGTTCAGGGGAGTAGGAGCTTTGAGCTTTGTTCTGCAATGAGAGGCTGTGAGGTGTGGAGAGATGAACACTACTGGGGGCATGTGGGTGGCTGGGTTTGAGTGGAGGACAGAGGATGTCGTATTCAATTGATTGGGAGGATCAATTATATGATTTTCCTCAAACATTGCAATAAAACTTAAAATTAAAATTGCTATTCCTGGATTGATATTATTATCCCTGGGCTAGAGGGATATCTTCCTCCTAGGACAAGTGAATCTCACAAGAATATATGCATGCAAGCAAATACAATTAGAAGTAAAAATCCGGATAAAAATAGAACCATCACAGGCATTTTACAATATTGTAGAAAACACTAGTCGAGCTAAAATGAGGTGTGTGGAATCGTGAATGTTTTCCTTGTGGGAATGATGCCCAAGCTACTCAGCCTTCCAATCCTTATACCTAAAATTACTGGTGAAATGCTCTTAATAAAATTAATAATTGATATGTCATAATAGTTTTGTATCTTAAAATATTTGGCTGAGATTGACGCAAATGGTTGTGGCTAGGGAATGCTCAATGCTGCTAGTGCCCAGCAGTTGTTAGCTAAATAGAAACATCACTCCTGGGTGTCCCAGCATTTCTAAGCATCCAAACACCACAAATAAATCAGTTTCCTACTGTACACTGAGCTATATTTGGAACAAGTTTATTTGCATAAATTGTAGCTTCTGCTGCCTGTGCATTTATGAAAAATGAATAGAAGCTTTACCACTTAATAGATATTTTAATGGCAAAAGCTTGCTTAGAAATAGAGCTGGTCAAATGATATCCACAAATAACCTATCTCCAGTTTTTTCTTCTATCATTGTTTGAATAAATTCTGGTTCTTAAAACTTGCAAAGCATTATTTTAAATCTTGCTACCCCTTGGTTCTTCCAATAATCTGAAAGCATCCTAGAGATGTGACAAGACTGGAAGCTGCTGTTTGGTCTGCTCATACTGTTAGCAGGAGTTTTTGGGTAACATTCATTTATCAAAAAGTCAATGTCTTGCACCTTTGACCTTCAAAGGCTCTAGATTGTCTTTTGATATATGACGGCTCAACACTTGCAAGGCTGTGGCACTTACCCAAAAGTATTGGGTCGACACCTGTTATATGTTTAGAAATTGCTGTTTTATTCCTTGTGCTTTATATATAGCTTTACCACAGAAGTGAGGAGCACAGCTAAGGCCATTTTGCTTCCTTCCTCTTATTAACCTCTCTGAAACACAAGGGTTGGGATCACAGGCCTATCCTTTTGTGCACTGCACAGCAACACAGGCTGCTGGCAGAAAGCGTGAATTGCATAGTGCACCTGCCTTTAGTACACCAGTGGTGCCTGAACAGAATTTGTAAATTTTCTTGGTAAGAGTCTGACATAGCATCTTTAGAAGTAAATGCTGGGTCAGTATGACTCTGCGTGGTGCATTGCCTTTGCCTGTGATAGCTGGAGGAAGAGAAGGGAGGAGAGAGCAATATGCTTCAGATTTGCTCCCTGCCGGAGTGGATAACAGGAGTCTGTAAATTACTGGAAAAGAAATCGAAGCCAAAGAATTCACATCTTGGTGCTATCTCAAGATTGACTGTGTGCTGTTGTGTTTGGTTTTGGGGGGTTTACTTACGAGGTTTTTTTGTTTCTTTGTTTGTTTTTTTTCTCCAGGTGCCCCTAATTTGTGTTTTACATTTCGCATCTGATATATTGTTGACCCTAAGACGTACACAAATCATGACATGTAAAGTAGAAGAAAAGGCTGAAATCTTTTTTACTAGATGGCAGAAGCAGCATCTTGAAAGAAACCAACAAGTTGTAAACAACTAGTGAGTGCTGCCAACCTATTGAATCACCAGAGCATCTTTGAATGACATTTTTATTCCTTTGCTTGACAGAGTGTACAGGGTTTTTTTCAAGTCCAGTTGTGTTTGTAAAGTGCATGTTCACCTTTGGGTGGAAACTGGCAAAATGTACAGACCGTAGTGAAAACAGGCAAAAAAGTTGCTCCCTAAGTTTTGTTGAGGATCTTCTATTCAGGCTATTAGAAAATGAAAAATATATGAGGCAATGAAAACCCCACAGTGTCCTGGACAAACGAACATTTGCAAGAGCAGAGGATTATTTCAGTTTCTTATCTTTTTGGGTATTTTTCCATTGGTGGTTTGTTGGGTTTGGGATTTTGTTTTGTTTGGTTGTTTTTAGATGATACAGATTTCTGGGTGAAAAAGCAATTGGACAAAAGATTTTGGAGAGACAAGAAAAAAATTATTGAAAAGCAGTTATGTTAACTCCTAGCGGGGTTTTCAACCAAGCCAACAGTTCCTCACAAGCAACTGCATTTAAGGCACCTGGCTAATCCAGCAGTATGAGAACGTACATTTTATCATTGTCTATTACCAATATGGGTGTATTTACTATTCCTCCCAGGAACGTGTCCAGACAAATACAGATGAAGGCAATCTCAGCCAGTGTCATAAGCTTTTTGGTATGGATGGCTTGAGGCATGACCATTTCATCACCTCTGTGAGAATGGTTACCAGCTTAAGTCTTCATCACTCTTCTTGTGGTGCAAAGGATATAGCTCCAGACTATGCAGCTTTGCTCACAGCCAAAAATCATCAGAGGCTCCTCAAATCACTGTTTGCTCCATATGTGCACAAAAGCACAACATCCCTTTTCTGTGGGAGAACTCCAGTCATACACCTTTTTAGAATGGCCTGTGCCTATTACCTGAGATATACCTGCTGCTGAAGCATTCATGTGTGTCTGTTTCATCATAGAATCAGAAAAATAGTTTTGGAAAAGAACTTG
This sequence comes from Gallinago jamesoni, assembly GCA_025769975.1. Lineage (NCBI taxonomy): Eukaryota > Metazoa > Chordata > Aves > Charadriiformes > Scolopacidae > Gallinago > Gallinago jamesoni. The sequence goes on along the minus strand of JAOQGH010000019.1, from coordinate 69,216,268 downwards.
AGAGGTGCTTCAGATCATCTTTTTCTGCAAGCAAATGCAAGTCAGGATCCTCCAGCCCTGCTGATATAGGTTGCAGATCCCCCAGACCACCGATCCCTGTGCTTTATTATCAGTTATCAATGACAGTATTTCCTGATGCCAAACTTTAAATTTCCATTGCAATCCAAGCCCATTACTCTGTCTCCAAAATAGAAGAGAGTAGTTTTACTTCTTTTTTGCCTTACAGCTACTTTTAGTATATTTTCATTAAGAAACATATATCTCTCCTTCATTTTCCTTCTATAAACCAAACATTTCTACTCAGTTTAGTATTTTCTCCTATGTCATGTTTTCTAGAACTGCCATTAGTTTTCTCTGCTTCATCTCAATTGATAAACATCTGTTGTGCTCTGGCTGAGACCCTGCCATTTCTGAGTAGAATGTAAAGATTGCTTGTCTTACTATCAACTTTCCTCCCCTTTCTATATGTCTTCCTTGGATATTTGCTTTTTTTGAAACAGCACATAATTTTTAGCCTGTTGTTCAATTTGCAGTTAACTGTAACTCCTGTATCTTCTTCAGCAGATTTGCTTAATCAGTTCTTCCCTACGTGGCAGCTGCAGGATCAATTAGTCTTGTCCAGGTGTAAACTTCACATTATTTGAAAATTTGGTTTTGGCACATGCACACTGGTTGTTTTTCATATCTTTGTTTCCTGCAAGTTCCTTTGTTTGAAGTCAAATTTATGTTTAATTATTTCTTTCAAACATCTTCCAGGAATGAAAGTAAAACTGAAATTTCCTGGTTTGCCTTTCCCTCTTACACCCGTTAATAAAGATAGACAGTTTATCTGCCCTTTTTCAACCCTTTGAAATCTTACTTGGCCTCCATGTTTTCTTAAAAATCACTAAATAAATAGAAAATATTTTCTTCATTGAGACATAATTTATTTAAACCTTGTCTAAATTATTTTTTCTCTATTCTGGTTTCTTTCTGCTGTATCACTGGTGTTGATGCTAATAACAAACCTATCATAGCTGAACTCTTCAACGAAACTAAGTTCCTAAAGTCATTAATAATGACTTTAATGCAAGAAATAAGAAAACCTCTTAGAGTAAATAAGCAGCTATGCTGATCTGCTGGTAATGTTGTCCAAGTCTTCCAAGTTGTTTATTTCTTCACTAAGCCCTCTCAGTGTACTTAGGTGTTGGCTGAAGGACTGTTTTCTCTCATTATGAATAACATGCATTTACCCTCAATTTTCTTGCAGTGATTTTTGTGTCACTCATCCTCTGATTGTGATTTGAAATCAAGATAGACATCCATTGACTTTTATAAGGCTAAAAGAAAGTAGCATATCTCTAATATTTAATACCAGAATGATTTTCATGGGTAACTGAATGCAAGTGGTAGGTTTGCCATGGTCTCTGAAAGCCCAAATCTTTCTTTGGAGTAAAAGGAAAAAAAGAACAGCTCAGAGACCTTGAGTATAGGGTGACAGTATTTGGAGACAGAGATTGTATGAAAATCATGGATATGTTGTAAATGACTAACACATTTCTAATCTTGTATGTAATGAGATCTTTTTTCTGAAGCTGATAGTTGGAAAAATGAGTTTTTAAAACAGTGTGCTTGTAATTTTTTCTTGATCTCTATATGCCTATAGATTTGTGGCTTTATTTATTTTGGGCACCTGAAGCAAAATTAATATCAGCAACAAATACTTTGAAGCCAGAATGATCTCTCTGAAGACTTTAACAAAGACACGCAAAAGCCACAGCACATTTTTTTTAGAATTTTGAAAGTTTATGTTTTCTTCTCATTTTTGATTGCCTGTGCCCCTAAATTTATTCACTTTGAGAACCAGAGCAGAATGGTAAAGAGACAGAATATTTTCAGTGCATTTCTTTCTCAGAGCTAATGCAAGACAATGCTTTACATGGTGTGCTTATGCAGAACTACTTTCCCCATCCATTCCTTGAAGGATTTTTCTCACTTGCATTCATGCTTTTTTAAGTTTTATATCAAGAAATGCATCATTTCCACTAGCTGAAAATAAAATAATACTATATGTGGTGCAAGGGGGTACTGAGGCTCCTCTACATGAGAGAAAGTATTCAATTCCTCCTCATGTTGTGATGAAGACAGTGTGAATGTTTTTGTATATTTTTTTTTTTGGTCTCCCCAGAAGCCATTATTTAGGGTAATAAATTATATCTGTTGGAGGCTGTAAGCTTTCATGCAACCCAGCCCCTTTCCTTCTTGCCTGTCAAATTCCAGCTTCTGCTGCCCAAAGAGCACCTCTATTTGTCTTGCTCATCCTGCAAGGGCAGAGGGCTGAGGGCCTGAGAGCGAAGCCACCCTTCATGTTGGGTACCTGTCAGCCCCAGGGAACCACCAGGACTTTTCCACTGCAGATATGGGGCAGGGGGGGTGGGGACGAGCGGGTATTTCCTAGTGTTACAGATACTGTGGGTGTAATTCTTACTTAGAGCGCGTTATTTGTGTTTCTCTCCTGACCCAACAAGAAGAGGCACTGTAACCTAAACTTTCTTTCAGTAAGAAAAAAACCCCAGAGAATCCAGCTGGAGTTGGCATAAAGTGATGGGAAGTGGTTGAACTGCAAAAGTGTGAAAAATGCTGAGCAGAGGAAGCTGCCCCTTTGGCAGCACCTGGGAAAAAATAGCAAAATCCTTCCATGTAGCCTGGTCCAATTTAAACTGCTAAGCAACAGATTTGCCTACAATTTATGAAACCAAGGCAGACATGCTCTTCCATGCTCTCTTATTGGTCCTCAAAATTCTTACACTGACTAAAAAGGCATGAGCTGGGTTTTTTTTCTGTAGCTGTGCTATTTACACCCCAAAGTTCTAGTCCCATATATGTTTAAAGAAGGTTTATAATTTCACCAAAGTTATATTTTCACTCAAATTTCATTAACATTGAAATTTGTGAAGCTACTTCTTGAGGTAGGCCTCAAGAAGAAAGAGAACACACAGCTAAAGAGAGACCAAGGAAAAATATTTTCCCTGCCAAATTTCAGCTATACTTTGTTAAAAAGGATAGAATAGCTGTAAGATTTATTTTATTTCTATATACCATTATGGATATTTAAATTCATGCTAATTGTTTACAATCACACTACAATCATGAACCTTGGTAGGAATGCAAGTATAAAATAGAGCTCACACTTTTCCCTCTAAAGTTAGCAGCCTGGAAGACATAATGTGTATTAACTAATGCATGGAGAATTGATGAAGTAGAAAGAAAAAGAAGAAATATCAGCAGATGTGACAACACAAAAATTCACAGCTTGAGAAGATGTCTTAGAACTTCTGGGTATTGCAATTCATAGAATCATAGAAACATAGAATGGTTAAAGCTGGAAAGGACCTTAAATATCATCTGTTCCAACACCTCTGTCACAGGCAGGGACACTTCCCACTAGATCAGATTGCTTGAAACACCATCCAGCCTGGCCTTGAACACCTTGCGGGATTGGGCATCCACAAGTTCTCTGGGCAACTTGTTCCAGTGCCTCACCACCCTCACAGTAAAGAATTTCTTCCCGATATCTAATCTGAATCAACCCTCTTTCAGTTTAAAACTATAGCCCCTTGTCCTATCACAGACTCCCTGATAAAAAGTCCCTCTCCATCTCTTCTGTAGGCCCCTTTTTGGTACTGGGAAGGCCGTTATAAGGTAATAAGATCTCCCAGGAGCCTTCTCTTCTCCAGGCTGAACAGCGCCAACTCTCTCAGCATATCTTCATAGGAGAGGTGCTCTGGTCCTCTGATCATCTTCATGGTCCTCTGCTGGAGCCATTCTAACAGGTTCATGTCCTTGCTGTGCTGAGGCCTCTAAAGCTGAACGCAATACAGCTGGTGGGGTCTCAGGAGAGCAGAGTAGAGGGGCAGAATCACCTCCTCCATCACACATTGCCAGCCCATGTCCAGCTTCTCATCCACCATCGTCCACCAAGTCCTTCTCCTCAGGGCTGCTCTTAATACATTCTCCGCCCAATGTTTATTTATGCCTGGGATTGCCACAACCCAGGAGCAGGACCTTGTATTTGGCTTGGTTGAACTTCATGAGGTTCACATGGGCCCACTTCTCAAGCCTGTCCAGGTCCCTCTGGATAGCATCCCTTCCCTCGAGCATGTCCTCTATGCCACGCAGCTTGGTGTTGTCAGCAAACATGTTGAGGATGCACTCAATCCCATTGTCCATGTCTCTGACAAAGATGTTAAACAGCGCTGGTCCCAGTACTGACCCCTGAGGAATGCCACTCATCACTGGCTTCCACTTGGACATTGAGCCTTTGATCACAACCCTTTGAGTGCAGCCATCCAGCCATTTCCTTATCCATTGAGTGATCCATCCATCAAATCCTTGTCTCTCCAATTTAGAGACCAGGATGTCATACAGGACAGTGTCAAAAAATTAATCCAAAGTATGTGGAAAGAAGTGGAAGTCTGAAAATCTCAGCTTCCCATTTTTTATTGTCTTAAGTTTCAAGACATTACAGTTATAATGAAAGGTTTGTGATGCGACCAGGAAATGAGAAGTAAACCACCAACAGGTCAGTGAATTAAATTCAAAAGTCATTGAGTTGAACTCAGTGATCCTTATGGGTTCCTTCCAACTCAAGATATTCTGTGATTCTATGATAAAAGTCCAATAATATATTTGCTTATTAAAGAAACCCCCAGATTGCTCTAAGAAAATCTTAGTTTTTTGGACAGAGGAATATATTCTTGTGTTGGAATAGAGCAAATAAATTTGACTTTTGTTGTCAGAACAATTTTGGAATTGTTGGAAACTGCTTGCCTAATATGCCCTGAAATTAAAATATAAAATGAAATAACTTCCTCTGGCAGATGTTAAGCCTCTGTTAGCTCAAATTCAATAAGCAAGAGCAACTGAAATATACGTATTTTGAAAACGGTCAATTAATTGGAATTGTTTCTCATAGCAGCACAGTATTTTAAGAGATTGTATTATTAACATTTATTCATTGTAACTTTGTAAAGTCTAACACTTCTTCTGTTATAGCATCTCAGAAATGGGTAAATTCATTCTTTTCCCTCCCATCATATTCCCTCTAAGAAAGAAACAGGCATTAAAAGGCATTTTAGGGTCTAGAAAATGGGTTAAAAAGAGCAAATATATTAATAACCCTGAAAAACTGGGATATTCAAATATGAGTGGGAAGAAGGAGGAGAAAAATGCAGAATTCCCTTGGGAAAGGGCCAAAGAAAAATATTTTAGACATGTTGCTTGCTAGGAAAAGGATTGCCCTTTACTAGAATTTTTGCTAAAACTGCTGGTAGGTTTTTCTCTGTTCTGTTCCTGTAGTATTCCTGATAACTAGCAAAATTCTTAATAATCTCAGTACAAGTTGTATTCATAATACAACTCAGGAACACTAAGACAAAGGGCCAAAATCTTCACTCTTTATTGCATCAGTAAATGCAAAGCACAATTGTCAGGTAGAGTTACTGATTTTCTGTGAAACCTGTGGAGTCTATGAGACAAATTCTGTGTAGATTTTCATTTTCATGCGAGTTTCATCGTGATTCATTCTTTCACAAAAATGAGCTTTTAATATTTATTGCCCCTCTCCCATCCCTCCCCACCTTCATCCTTCCTCTCTTCCTCCCAGTCTCCGCCACCCCATTAAAGGGGAGGAAGATACTAAAATAAGGAAATTTCTTTTTTAATATTCTAGGAATAAGTAATTTGGCAATTTGTAATATATTTTTCTTATATTTGACTATCTTCTACAAAAAGTCTGTTTTTTTTACACTGTTTCTTTCTTTTGCCTTTTTCATATTGCTGTTTGCTCAGTTTCCATTGAATTCCACAAGCAATTTTTTTTATGGTAACTAAATCACAAATTCTCTGAAAAATGAGACTGACATACTGTCTTATATTGTGGTGACAGGGATGACTTTCTGTCTCTTCACAAGATATTTTTGAGAACACAAAGGTATAAACCGATAACTTAATGATGCACAGATATCTTAGTTCATTATTACCTCAGGAATATTCAATAATCTATTGATAGCAAAATGTCTTAGTAATGATGTAGAATTCATGTTTATAGTAGTGTGAATTAGTGAGAATTTTGGAATCTGGAATAAGGTTGGCTTAGGTTTATTTAGTTAAGTTTCTTTTTTGTTAACAAAAATTAATAAAAATATTACTAATTTTCAAAATAGACTGAGTTTTACAGTGTATTCTCTGTTCTTTTGCAGTCCAGCATTACATAATGCTATTGAATTACTCTATTAAAGTGTGAAGAAAGTTGCAAAAAATCAAACTGTGTAGCTTTGCAGTATTGTTCTCACTTGATTAAGAAGGGCTTTTGTATTCTAAAGCAGATGTTTGAAATGAAACAAGGGGAATGGGCTGAATACATATAGTAAAAGAAGATTATAAATTGTGGTGAATTTCAAATGGAAATAAAAATTTAGACAGGTGAGGGAGAGAAAATATACTGTTCTTCTATACGATGGTGTACAAATCACCTTAAACCACTGCTCTGTACGGTCTGGAGGGGTTGTTAAAGCAAGCACAGGAGAAAAAAGTGAAGTAGCTGGCTCATTATGGTTTATGCAATGACATTTTGAAATACTGTAAAATCAGCCAACGTCCTTTCTAGCAACAAGGGAAGCATAGAGTCAGAATTCAAATGACAAACATCCAGTCTCCCAAAGTCTGGATGTTAAATTGGTTATTTACCTAGGATATTCTTGTAGTGTCTGCCCTTCTGGGTCTCTAACTGTATATCTGGGGAAACATTATCCCACATCTGCCTACTGCAGGGCTATGACACCTTTTCCTGTAGCATATGGTGTTATGAGCTACCATTGTAGACAGGATATTGAGCCAGATGGACAGGTCTTTTACAAAACTGTAGTTTGTGTGGGGATGTGCGCAAACCTAAGAGGTGATTTTTGGCATAACAAGCATTACTGCAAATATTCCTCTGTAGAATCTTTCTTAGGTAAAGTGTAATAACAGTGTTTTCTCCTAATGACTTTAAGTGCACACACATTTTCTTTTTTTCCCCATATGACAAGCAACAATTTCCTTCTATCTTTTGTCTTGGTGTCAGTTTTTTACTGTGTTGCTTGTTTAGTGGTGTTGAAGCTATTGATTCCATTGAATTTTATGTACCTTTAAAAAAAAAATATCTGCACGTCTGTTTTCTCATAAATTGGTAGAAAATGCTGTCTATAGCATTATATGGATGGGAATATCTGTCCATATAATTAGAACTTGATATTAAAAATTAGAAAAGTTCTCATGTCTAAAATTGGAGAAAAACTTTTAAAAATGGTCTGTAATGTGTTTTTTGATTACCAGAGATTAGTTGGTACTAGTATTTGCTTCTTGTAGATAGCTGTAAAAATCAGCGTTTATCAGTTAACTGCTTTTACTGACTTTCTGTGGAAAACAACACAATAATGGTCTTGAACACATAGGAATTTCAGTAACTATATATTTGTGTGCATAAAATAATGTCTGTATATATATATATAAAATAAGCAGAAATGTATGATTTTCGGTTTGTAAGTATAACTGCATACATACATACAGCTGCATATGAAATCTATACATTTTTCATGTCGTTGATGACTGCTGGTACCTTAAAGTGTCCTGATTTTCCAGAGAGTTATTCAGAACACTCAGTAGTCTCTGAAGAGTTGATCGCACGGAGTGTGTCAAATTAGGTAATTTTAAGCTTGGAAATTTTGGAAACACAGATTCAAAAAAGATACAGATACCAATTTAGTTTAGTTTCTTCTACTGTATGTACGTAAAGGTATGCCATTTCTACAGAGAGTGCACTCCTATTTTAATGTTGCTTCAAACTCTCTCATCTAATTGATACAACTTCAAGGACATGAGTTCAAGGCAGTCTCTGTATTGTATTGCATCAGACCTTGCTTTCAAAAAATGGCTACCTACTGCAGCTTCAGAATGAAAAATAAAAATGCCGGCATTAAATATAGGACACTCTTTGCTCAGTGCTGCATATTTCTATATAGTTCTAAGAATTCAGTTCCACTAAGACCCCACACAGTAGACGGAGTCAGAGACTGTGCTGTAACGCCAAGTTTAACATGTGAGTCTCCTTTTGCACTGTTCTACAGCTATTTATCTGCAGCCGCTCTGATTCCCATTGTAGATCCCTCTTCTTTTTTTACTAAACTATGTTACCATAAGAAAAGCTGTTGGTTAGCAGTGTATGTAGAGGGGAAGCAATAAGGAGAGAAGCATGCTTTTAACTTTCCAGTATTTTTCTTTCTCTTTAAAACTCCAAGCACAGTCAAATGTGTCAAAAAAATCTAGCTGAAATACTGCAAATAGTTCTTTTTTTTTTTTTTTTTTACTGCAGCAGTCAAAATAATGTCAATATAGGTGAACTGCCATCAAAATATATTTGAAAGCCTTGTGAACACCAACCTTTTCAGACAGGGGGTCTCTTTAAAAAGCAGTTTCTATCAAAGATTCAATTTGAACTCTTCTCTTTGCTTTGAATTATACAGAAGACATCTTTGAAGAACATGACCTGCTTTACATCATTCAAACACATAATACAAGGGAAAATTTTTCTTTTCATCTGACCCTATGGGAGATGTTGTACATCCCCAGTGCATATGCCCTGCTACTGATACAGAGATGACACATAAATGGAGTGACATCATTCACAACTGATGATTAAATACTTCCTAGGGACTCACAGAATAGTTCTGCAGAAAATGAAAATGGAAACTAGGTGATAATTGGAGCTTTCAGGCTTCCTTATTCTTCGGATTTCACTTCTTTTCCTGAACATGTTATTCCTGCATCTTGCTTTTTTACAGTAGATTAAATATTTACTGCGTTATTCATCGGTACTTTGTATGACTTAAATGATTGCTTTATGCCTAAGCAGGTGAAATCATGTTACTGTTCAGAAGAATATCTGTTACATCTGTTACATGACCTTTTGTTCAAGGATGCTTTATAGCAATACTTTGAAGACATTAACCTAAAATACCCATGTACTGTATTTTTATGCTTGTTTTTCAGACAGGTAAACTGGGAGCAGAGGAAGGCAAGGGCAGTGACATGTATGGATACTAGAAGTGCTGACTCTTGGACACTGTCTCTAGCCGTGACATTTAGCCACCCCTACAGTTCTCTGTGGTCTTGTCACACCCATGACCTGAAAATAGCATTAATTGCAGAGGCCCTAAGAGATTTTGGTATGACTTCTGACTAATCAAGCAATAGGTACCCTAAGGGAAGGAAATCATTGACAACATCTTTGGTGTGGATACAAGTCTGCATTTTGAACTTTATAGACTGGTGGCATTATTTGTTTTTTTCTTAACTGCATGTAATTGTGATATGCAGATGGAAGTGTGCAGGGACAAAGAAAGAGTCATGTGGTGATTTTATTATTAATTAAGCTTTTTCTATATTTGAAGTTGCTTATTTGAGGTATGATAGATAATTTACCTGAACATGTGAGAAAAGTTTATCCCTCCACCCTGACCTTTGGTATACAAAAATTGTGCTTCCAGTAGAAAGTGCAATAAATGCCAAGTCCTTTGGGTACCAGCTGTTTGCGTTAATGTTTTCTATGCTGGATCTTAAGTCATAGCTTTCCTGTCAGCAGATTTTTATACTTGTGGTGTGTAATAGGCTGAGTTGTAAGTAGAATACAGTCCTTGGTGCTGTCTATGCTGACATGCTGAATATTTTTAGAACACATATATGCAAAAAATACATTTTTTCCCCCCTCCAATTACAGCTCAGCTTTGAAGAAACTGCTCACTGCATTGCTTAGGGAGTTAGTCACAATAATATCAAGAGAAATATGAACACCCATCAGTATGGCCAGAGGGACTCCATAAAGGAAAAGGAGGTATACGAGATTTATTGACTCATTCACTATAAAGAAATATGATAGCACAAACTTTCTTTCACTCAGCTCAGGTCTCAGGTCTCCTTTTGCAGGAAGAGGAAGAGACAGAGCATAAAGCAGAAACCTCTTTGTATATCTATGAAAATGAAGAATGGCAAAGTGATTATTTCCACGACTGCTACACACCTTTCTACAGTTATTCTGCCAGAAATCTTGTGTGAAAATAATAAATTTCTTAGGCTATACTGTGGTTCATTTTGTACTTCTGTAAAGACTAATTCATTATGCTGTTTTCTTAACATTTTCTAAATTTTGGCTCCTTTGGTGAGATCATAACATTGCCTTTCTCATTTAGTCAACAGAAGATATAAGATGCCTTATAGATTCATCCCATAGGTCTGTCTACATACACAAAAATTACAGATCAAAATATCTTTTCTAGGTGTATATGTAAGTATCTTTTCTAGGCATACATATATATGTACTTTAAGTACATATATATATATGTACTTTATATATATATATTCATACATATATATGCACTTTAAGTACACATGAAATTGAAAATTTCCTAAACTCTTAAAGATATTATAAATAATTAGTTATGGGTTTTGAATATGTCTGGAAATTCCTGAGATTTGAACTCAATTTTGTATGTATGTTTTCTAGACCATTAACATTTGATTTTGTTTTCACAGTTAATTTTAATTGTTTTTATTATCTTTTGTTTTACCTATGTATTTAAATATATTTAATTTCTTGTGTCAGAAAACAAAACTTTACCTTTAGCATAACAATGAAACTCTGATATTTGGGAACTGTCTATGCAACAGTCAAAAAATTTTTTTGGGGAAAACAATACTGTGCCCAGTGGAGTCAATACAGTCTGCCAGTCAAGCAAGCTTCTCAGTTGTGCAAGAGGAGCTTTATAATATCAAATTTGTCCCTCAGCACTTCTCTCACACAGATTGGCTGACACAGAAGCAGGACTTCGGACTTCTACCTACAAAGTACTTAAGTATGTACATAACTTATAGCTTATGAATATTTCCATTGAGTTCAATGGAGCCATTCACACGCTTAATGTTGTGTGGCTGATTAAGTACACTGGGAAATTGAATCTTAGCCTGGACCAGGGTATATACCCTGGTGTTACTCTGACTCAGAGATTTAACTAGAAATGGGCTTACCATGTTTTGCATGTTTCTTTCCACAGCTAGAAAAATGCTGGTTAAAATCTCCTTTGAAAAACAGTAATTTAATTTTTGAGGAAGTAACATTGCAGGAGCTCAAAACTCTGCCTAGTTCTCCCTTACTTGTTGTAACTATGTGTGTGAAATGAGCTGTTTTGGTTAATTATTAAATTTATTTTTTTTTTTACAATTATCTGTTCTTCCTCTTCCCTCCTATTGACTGACTGATCTCCTTGTATTTCGGTGAAAACATGGCATGTACATGTATTTCATGTATCAGGCATCAGCTAGTAAAAGGAAAACATTCTGTGCTTCTGAAATAGAATGGTTTTAATTAGGAAATCTTTTAGAGAGATGCTAAAGCTGATATTACCTTTCTAGCCAGCAGAATGCAAACAGGCTTCTCAGTGCCTTTTCCAAAAGTGCCTTTTCCACTGTGCAATCTGTGCTGCTATGTCAAAGTTCTATGCTGGTCTTTACTGATTAAAATCTGGGTCACTGTAATGCATAGACAGCATTTACTTGAAATGAAATAATTCATGAGATCACAAGAAATTTCTACACAATTTGTCATGGTTGTATATTATAATTTGCTAAATCTAAAAAGAGGCAAGAGCTACAATGGTAAGAGAAAGAAAGTACTTTAATGTACTGGAGGAGTTGTCTTTGGTGTACTTTGTAGCCATTTACATTGTATGTGAAATATTTTGTTCTGTTTGGTTATTTGTTTATAATTAAATCATAAGCAAACATGGACATAAAAATCATACAAGATGTCTTGGCAGACACTCTTCTTTCCATTCAAACAGCTTCCTCTAAGTTTCTTTCCTCTGAGGAAGTAGTAGAGGAGATAATTTATTTCCAAGCTAGTGTCAGCATCCATGATAGGAAAGGTACTCAATTCACCATCCTTGTTTTGCACAGTAATAAAAACACTCAAACTTTTGTTGACTTTTTGCTAAACAGACACTTACACAACTCTGCCTCCCTATTACCTACCATTAAACTTTTGAAGATGCCTGGCTAAAAAGGAAATATTTTCCATTAAAAAATCCCTAAATTTCTTCTTTGAATATTAGATTTTAAGTAGTTTATATTCACAGATGAAAAAATTTCTAGTTCATTGAACTATTCCTAAGACTTTTTTTTTTAAGCAGATGGTAGCATGTTCTATATTCCTGAAAGAGCCACAGCAGATACAAAAATTTCAAGAACTTTTTTCTATTTTGCAATTGCTCTGTAGTTCTCTCTTCCACGCTCAGGAATGAGAGATCCTTCTTAGATGTGACCAAAACATTTCCTTTCCATAAACTCTTGCACAAGTTAATGTGACATGCACAAAGTTAGAATCATTTATGCTAATAGAACATGATCCAGAGTATTAGGTCTTTCTAGATGGAGTGTGTCTAAAATGAACTAATTGGCCTGAGAGACTTATCCCCAAGATGTATGAATCATTGCCTCCATCTAGAGACTAGGCGAAAGGACAGAAATTGAATCCATTTTTCCTGTAGACTTAACAATAATATTATTGCTGTAGTGGTATTAGAAAACACAAACAGATTTTTAGCATAACTTAGTGTTTGCAATCTTCCCTTAGGATCACAGAATCATAGAATGGCAGGGCCTGGAAAGAACCATTGGAGATTATATAGTCAAACCCCCTGTCAAAGAATCCAGGCTTGGCTGGACAGGAATGCATCCCGGAAAGTTTTGAATATCACCAGAGAAGAAGACTTCACCACCTCTTTGGGCAGCCTGTCCCAGGGCTCTGTCACCGTCAAGGTAAAGAAGTTTTTCCTCATGTTGAGATGGAATTTCCTGTGTTCCAGTTTGTGTCTATTGCCCCTTATCCTATTGCTGGGCTCCACTGAAGAGTCTGGTACTATCTTCTTGATGCCCATTCTTTAGATATTTATAAGCATTGATGAAATCCCCTCTAAGTCTTCTCTTCTCCAGGCTAGGCAGACCCAGGTGTCTCAGCCTTTCCTCATCAGAGAGGTGCTCCATTCCCTGGATCATCTCTGTAGCCATCTGTTGGACTCTCTCCAGTAATTCCTCATCTTCCTTTAACAGGGGAGCCCAGAACTGGACACAGTACTACAGGTGTGGCCTCACCAGGGGCCAGAGCTGAGGGGGAGGATGACCTCCCTTAACATGTTGGCCACACTCTTTTTTCATGCACCCCAGGACATGATTAGCCATTTTGGCCATGAAGGCACATTGCTGCCTCATGGTTAACTTGTTGTCCACCAACAGATGACCCCCTAACCTGTACTGGTGTATGGGGTTATTCCTCCCTAGGTGTATACCCTTGCCCTTGTTGAACTTCATTAGGTTCCTCACTGGACAACTCTCTTGCCTGTCCAGGTCTCGCTCTATGGTGGCACAGCCTTCTGGTTTGTCAGCTGCTCCTCCCAGTCTTGTGTCATCATCAAACTTGCTGAGAGTGCACTCTGTCCCCTCATTCAGGTCATTGATGAATATGTTGAACAAGACCAGATGCAGAACTACTCCTGGGGAACACCACTAGTTACACACACGTCCAACTGGACTCTGTGCTGCTGATAACAACCCTCTGAGCTCTGTCATTCAGTCAGTTCTCTGTCCACCTCACTGTCCACTCATCTAACCCACACTTCAGTAGCATCAGGCTACATTAATCTGATATTTCTATAAATGATGGTGACATGTTACAGAACAAGCTGTTAGGTTAGAAAAAAGAGAATAATTGTTCTTTATAAAAAAATTAATTTTATAACATGGAGGGGGATGACTGATCAACTTGAGCTTACCATAGAGCTGGGGTGGTTGAGTAAGCCCTTCCCAGTTTATATCTTATAATATGTTCTGCACAAATAATACATTGAGAGTTCACACCACTTTGCTAGGAACACTCTGAAGTGTTTTAGTTATTGTGAGACCACACAGGTTATTCGCCCTTGTGTGGAAAGGTTTTCTAGTCTCATAGATATACCAAAATTATGATCAACAGTGACATTTCTTGTCTGCTGAAGAGAAAAAATGTGTTTCAAAAAATATATGCCACAGTGTTCCTACAGTAGGAATGATAGCAAACATACATGCTGAAAGCTATTTTTAAAAATGACAGTGTGAGATAAATAGGATGGTGATTCAACACTTAATCATTTGGTGTAATTTTCCCACTTACTTCACTAAGTGCTTTATCTACTTTGAATCAATTTCTCTTCGCCAAAAAGTTGGTTTTCTTAATTTGTCTCTCATTAGTTTTAACTCGCTATAAATCAATTTTAAGTTCTCTTTAAACAGAACCAACTATATTTTAAAGAATAAACATGGAGTTTCTTATTGTATTCTATGTGTGCAAATTTGATGCAGAATCAAACTCAGATGATTTATTTTTTAAAGCAGGAAGTATATTATCTGATCTTTGCCTAGATTTTTTTCCCAAGCAATTTAGCATTAATTTTTAGACATTGTGCATGTATAAACAATACTGTGTATTGACAGAATGTAGGTGCTATCAGAGATTACAGAAGAAAAATTACTTTTTTTCTTGTAGTGCTTCTTTCAGATGATTCTCCTCCTTAGAAAATAGCTCTTGTGGTACACAATGAAACTAAAGCACATAACAGAGTGATTTGGGGTCATGAATGAATTCAGGGAGGCAGCCAACTGAACAGACTCTAACTATGGAGAGTGTTTAGATATGTTCATTGCAGTTATCTTCCTATTAATCTGCAAAAGAACATGACATAAGAAAATAAGTAATAGGGTTTGGTTTTGAGGACCTTTGTATTGTTGCTATTGTAAGTATAATCTTACAAAAGAATAATGTTTTCCCATGATTTGAAACTGATTCAGCATGCTGGCACTGTGTAGTTAGGAAAAAAAAGTAGCACACTAGCATAGGACAGAATAGGTGATCAGATTTGCATGATAAAGACTTCTATAAAATAATTTTAGAAAGTTTGGTTGTCAGTCCAAAACCTTTGCTTGCAAATTTCTTATTTCACCCCTGTCAGTTATGAAACCTTGCACAGAAACAGGTTGTACCCCCTGTTTCCATGTCTAAAATGTCTAAAAATGTCTAAAAATTCTTTGTTTCCTCTTCATAAGGAAGTCTAAGCAAAAGGTGAAATGAACCAATACTGTGTCTATACTTTTTGATCAAATTCCATTGTTCATCATTCATTTTTAAGTTGTAAGAAATGACAGCATTGATTCATATTTCTCTGAGAAACTCATGGCATAATGCGGACTCCATTGATGCAGAGCCCTACTTATATATCAGGAATTATGCCCAGTGCCTTATTCTGAGTCCTTATTCTTAAATTAGAGGGAATGCTTTCAAGATCCTTATTCTTTGGCTTGTCAGAAAGTTGGACAAAATCACTACTAAAGTAATGTTGGCACTGAAATTATGTATATACTGCTCTTATTTCTGATTGTTTTCCACCTATTCCACAACAGAATGAAAATGAAAAAAAGAACAAAACAAAACAACTGAAAACCAAAATAGGAATGGAATTTAAGAAATTCAGAATCCATGATTCCTGGTACAGACTTTCAGTGTAATCTTTAGGAAAACCTTCAAGAGCTCTGCCTTGATGTCCTTAATGCTATGATAGGGCCAAGGTTCTGAA
Organism: Gallinago jamesoni; assembly: GCA_025769975.1. Classification (NCBI taxonomy): domain Eukaryota; kingdom Metazoa; phylum Chordata; class Aves; order Charadriiformes; family Scolopacidae; genus Gallinago; species Gallinago jamesoni. The sequence goes on along the minus strand of JAOQGH010000019.1, from coordinate 69,200,540 downwards.
TTTACATGCAGAAGAAAGAGGTTCAGGCAAGCCAAATATGCAAGATATTTATAAACCACTTAAAAAGTACTTTGACATAATCAGATGGGAAGTTCTATATCAGAGGTTCACTAAAAGGGTGTTTATTGAATGATCATCAGCTAAGCTCTCCTCTGCACTGGTGATATAGAAAATAAGACATTTGGAAGACTCTTTGATTTAAAAGCAGTGAATGAGTTGCTGTTAAACTGCTGCAGTTTTCAGTGAACTGCACCTTCTCAAATGCCAAGTCTTTCTTAAAGAGAGAATTAAAAAGAATTAAAGAACTCATGTCCAGTTACCTGTAAGTAGCTGACGTACACAGCAGTGTTAAAGCAAGGTCAAATAATAAAACCCAACAACAGTTGATGGAAAACTTCTAACTTTCTGCCTAAACATTCACCTCTGGATTTTAATTTCCTTTTTTCAGCATTTCCTGAATCTAGAAAAGTTAGGCCATGAGGCCTGTGATATCTGCAAATCACTTTTCATTCAAAATCTCAGCATGTTGTACTGCTTTCCCATTTGTAATTCCTCCTGCAATGAAACACCAGCTGAATTAAATGTCAGAGGTCTTGCATGCTGGTCATTCCCTTGCCACAGGTTAAACATTTTGCTCGTGTTCATTAGTTACTTCAGCCAGCTATTAGTATTATACTACCTATGCAGTCATGGAAATCAAGGCCCTCAGGAACTGTGCAATGCAATAGCACAACTGGCTTAGAATTTTTCCTGCTGGGTTGCCAGTTATCGATATCAAATTATTCATAAATGGTGACAAAGGAAAGGCAATACTGGAAATATACAGAGGCAGTGGGACAGTTGCAATCTCAGCTAGGTGTATGGTAGCCACTATTGCCAGCTCAGTCACCTTCTCAGAAAGATCCGGTGGCCTCTGTTGGTGGATAGTCAAGTAGGAGAAGAAAATGTGGTCTTGCAAGACCCTGGCTACGCCTTTTATTCTCCCTGTTACATACACACATGATGAGATACCAATGGTGGAAGAACCCTGACAGCAGGTGTGTTATTAGGAAAGTCTCTCTCCAGAGTTAAAGAAAATCTTGTCATTCCTCTGTAATAGAGTTTTTACAGAGCACTGCAAATACAGCAGAAGAACAGTGTTTCATTTGAGGTAATCTGTAATTTGGGGCTACATTTAGGCAAGAGTGTTTCAAGTGTGATATGACCTTTTAAAGTCTGGCTGGTCATTTAGAGAATTTGGTAGCTGATCCTGGAGATCTCAAGGCAGCCAGGAGTACTTGTATTCCAGTAGCATTACTTCTGGGTACAGGCCAGTTTAAGCATCATCTGTTCATCTTTCAAATGCTGTGAGTCTGGGATCATGCACATGAGTCTTTAGGGTGGATAAGTGTACAACACACTAGGGGTGTCCTGTGTTGATGACTTGCAGGTCTCCGCTTCTGAAATTTGAATACAAAAACTCCTCTGCACGGATCACATACCAATGGATGCTCTGTATTTTAACAAATTATTTTAGAAGCTTTTAAAATTGGAAAGTTAGTTTTTTATATATATATATATATATATATATATGTATGTATACATGGACACGCATAAGTATGTTTTTCTTTCCAATTGTAGAATTAGATGCCTTAGTTATCAAATACAGGACAGGAACAGCGAAACTTAAAAGCTTCTGAATGTGGTCTATAATTGCTTTTCTTTATATAAAAATGAACAATTAGGGAGCATATCAGAATTTTCCAGGGTTAAAAGCTACTGTGCAGTTGCCGTAAAAAAGCTGAAGATATGGCCCCTTTTCAGTGAAAAGAGCACACATATTTTTATCTCTGTGAATGAGATTTGACTGTAAAATGAGGACTTCTTTGTCTCAGAAAATTTGTCACAGCCACAGAAGTTAACATTATCCTCAGTGAATCTTGGTTGATTTGTTTCATTTTTTCTGAGTATAAGAAGTAAGAAGACTTTTTTTACTGCCTAGATCTTTTAAAATTAGAATGGCACATATTTGAAGCTGTTCAGGGCACTGGACGCTAAAGAAACTCCCAGGAGACAGATTAGTGGGTAGGGGGCAGGTAAGGCAGTCAAAGGTACATGACAAATTCATTTATCACATGGCTCTGTAATTTAGCACCTGATTGTGCCGTTTATCAAATGGCTCTCACCCCTACAAAAGGCCTGTAAGTGGCAGTGGGAATGGTCTGTCTGCATAAGGGGAAATTCTTCATTGTATATTCACTTAGGCATTTTCTTCCATTTCTAGAAGATTTCACTCCAAAGTAGAGTTTTAATTGTGTTGGCTGTAACTGAATGTAAACTAAGTTAGTATTGAACCAGCAGATGGAAAAAATCCTTATCACAGAACAATGAAACAAGTTGATTTTTTTCCCTTCTGCCATCTGGTATCTATGCTCACATTTGAAAAATTAACCATTCACAGAATAGTTGTTTGACAGTTCCAACAGTTAAGGTCTTTCTCTGAAGATCAGTGCTTTATCCTTTGAAGATAAAGCCACAAAATACAAATGAAGACATGAAACTAAAACTGACAGCTCCATAAATGCTGCAAAACCCCCAGAAACTAAAATGTTCTCCACAGAAAAGTATTTCACCATTTCTTCCATAATCCAATGATGCAAAGGTTAACATAAAATGTGAGGCATGAGGAATGTTTCTTTGTAAGCAATTTTTCCATTGTTTTAGTTAATGAAAAGAGGAGAAACCCAGTTTCTACATAAAAAGTGAACAAAGCAAGCACTCTCTGTGAATGAGTCTATATACTATAGTTTCATCAACCAATTGCCTGTGATGAAGCAGTATTTGAAGTGGCAAAGGCAACTGATGGGAAAAAAAAATTCCAAAGATATTTTAAATTAAATAAAAATGACTGAGAATCAAGAATAAATGTTATAAAATTCTTGGAACTGAAATGGGGTAAAAAGTTTATGATCTTAAACAGACAGGGTTGTGTATGAACTTCAGAATTCCTAGTCTGAGATGGGCATATAAGCCTATGTCCTTTTGTATTTTTATTTTCCAATTTTCCTAGATGCTTGCAAAAATGATAAATGTTCTCCTAATGCTCCCTGCCAGCTATGCAATAGAAAATATCAGGTGCTGAAAATTGTGGCTTTGATAACCTTTGATAGATCCTATTTGAGGAGCATCATTGCTAATACTAAACTATCTTATTTATAAAAATATATAATTTCAGTGTTTCTTAAAAGAAAATGTGTAAGCTATTGACCTCATTAATATCTGAAGATGCTATAACGATATGACTAACATATTCATGATGGTTACAGTAGAAATTCAGTGCCTAAGGACTCTCAAGAAATAATCATATTGTGTTGATTGTATATTTTTGGTAGAAAATAACCATTAAAAATATCCTGAAGTGACCAAAGAGTGGGTGTGTGTGCATTTCATAAGTGTGACTGCAGTACCCATTGTTAGGGGTAGGTGTAAAGAGAGACTGGAATTTCTTTTTCTGGGCAGACTTAATATGCTGTGTGAAAGCCCAGTAAAAACACCTGTACATAAAATGTGCTAATAGCCAACATTTTTAAAATGAAAAGTGTTTAAAATATGCAGCACAATGTTTTTACTGTGTAGAAATAAAAAGAATTAGAAGAGGAATTAAGGAATGTTTTTATAAGGGAGACCAGGGCACTTGGAAATTGAAAGTTTACTGAGTGGTTCATGATACCGAAAACACAATTATGCTATTACTCTTTAAAAGTAGCAAGATTTGCCCTCGCATAGTATCCTAAGAGATATATCAACACTTCCATTTAATTGTGTAACAGCTCCTTTGTTTGTATATATATCCCACCACATTTTTTTAATTATCTTTTAAAATTAATTTTTAATTTAAATTAATTTTAAATTAAATTTTAATTTAATTTCAAAATTGTACGTTTTGGTCTTTGCTACATGTATAGAGTTGCAGTAAGTTATTGGTTTGTCTAGCCCAAGTATCATACTACAAAAATAAGATCTACCAAAAAAATAGAGCTGGTAATTAAATAAAAAATAATTGGGTGATATGCATGCTGTTCTTCAAATAATGTGACACAGGTACACTAACTGTCTAGATTGGGAATAAGTCAGGCTGAAAAAACTTGTACTAAACACTGCCAAGAACTCAGAAAATTAATGGAAGAGATTAGCTAAGTGGTTTGAAATTGAAGAAAATGAATGCCTCACTTGAATTTATAAAATTTAAGGAAGTTTAATATTTTTAAGCATGAGCATTTTCTTTTTCTAGTTGTACATGTCTTACAAAGGATGAGTCTGTAGCTCACCCGTAGCTCCCGAGGTCTTGACAAGGTATTCCTTCTGTACAAAAGTACATTTTAGTCCCTGCTTGACTTTTAGTTTCTGAGTTTAATCAGCAGTAGCATCCCCTGCTATTGACAGACAACTAGTGAAGTAACACTAAGGTCCTTCCTAATGTACCTGAGATCTTGACAGGTATTGTTAGAACATGAGCTCCAAAGTGACCCCTGAATGTAGAAGTTCATCTGCTAAGGCCAAGAGTGTGCAACAGCTCTTCAGCTCCTGCAGGCAGCTTTTGTTTTGTCAAACCTGAAAAAGATACTGAATAAGAAAAGATGTTACATTACCCTGTGCTGTTACTGCAAACCAACAGGGCGTTCTCCATACTTCTGCAGTTCGTGGCACTTTTGACTTTAAAATAGACATTGTACCACACTTAATTCTTCATAAATAAAAGGGAGCAGATGCTGGGCTGCCTCAGTCTCCGGTCCCAGGCATGTAGGAACAAAACTGGTACAATTAAGACACCAGTTACTGATTCTTTTCATTTTCTAAGTGACTTAAGCGGGTCATTCACTGAGCCCGTGTTTCTTTACTAACCTCATGAAAGTGGAACACCTTGCTTTAAATCTAATTCAGCTAAATAGAACCAGCAGTAAGTGACTACCTAATGTGCACCTGAGAACTGCTCCACACGCAAGGACTTTTCCTCTAACTATATTGGATAGGGCATGTAAAAAACTTCTAGCTTCATTAATTGGCTCTGTATGTGGCAATTTACAGTTTATGTAGAGGCGATTTTTCCTCATGAAAAAGCTGATTAAATTACAGCTCATTAACAAGAATACCTTTGTTACTGAAAGTTTCTCTTAAGCATAGCTAAGGCTCCCTGTGACCTACTTTTAATGCTTTTAGAGTTCTCAGATTTCTCATTTTTATTTAAGTACCTACCTTACATATGATTGGCTGCAGGATAAGATAGGCTCACAGTCTAATTTTAGGTTGGAAGATGTAGGTTTTCTTCAGTGAGAAATAAATTCAAAAATAACTTTTTAGATCATATGATGCTGGCAAGTTTATGGAAATAGTTCACATTTTCATTCTAGCAGTTGAGAAAGGGGAACAGCAATCCTGAACATTTATAACTCTGTTCTGATTCTTTGTATTCAGATGAATACATATTTTCTCTATTTCTGGTCCCAAAGGAGTTCCTTCTCCTGAACTTTTCCATTGCTTGTATTGCCAAAAGCAGCATTTCTTTCTGGAAGATTCTGTAGAATTGAATGGGAATTAAGACCAAGGTTGTAGAGAAATTTAATAGGGTTTTGAAGCAATTTCTGAAGAATGCTAAATAATCTAACACAGAATAAGTTCTTATTTAATATTTTGCTAGCCTATAAAATCCTGTAGTATGAATTTTCTGTTTAAATACCCCAAATTTGTGAAAAAAATCTGAAGAAGAGGCAGAGTATATTAATTTCTAGTGACTTTTGTGTATCTCTCTTATGGAGAAGTGCTCTTTATATGTTATCAACATGTGTTATTTAGAGATTCCTAAAGTATTGCATCACCACAAAACTTTGGATTTCTGGGGGTTTCTAGAATGTTACCTTTTACTGACATTAGTAGAAATGGATTATATTTAGTGACTAGACAATGGTATTGCTATGTCTGCAGACCCTGAATAGTCTAATAGTGGAATGAAAGGTATGACTCAAATATCAGGCATCTTTCTGATGTCTTTTGTTGGTCCTCATTGAGTTATTTTACATGCAAACATAAGATGGCACTTTGTGCATGATCTTCTACATACCCTCAGCTTCCACCGCAGCAGCAGGGCATACTCAGACAATAATCCAGAGACATATATTTAAATTAATTGTCTCATTTCAAGACATGTACTTCCTTCAGATTTCATTATTTGGGTTTTCAACTTTGTGTTTGTATGTATGAATTATGTATGAACCTGGAGAAAGCCATTTGGGTTCGAATAATTTAATAGATGTAATTAGATTAGTATCAGTGGCTTTAAAGAGTTACTAGATCCTCCATGTTTACAGTAGATTTCCCTGTGAAGATGCTTGGGTGATTAGAGGGAGGAAAGTTTAAGTATGTTTAATCCAATGAATTTACCATTCAACATATTTACAAGGTAAAAATGCCTTTGCAGTCCCCATAAGATAATGCCACATACAGCATTTAACTAATTTGCACTGGAAAAATATTATTATAAATGGACAGTGAGAAATCTTTATATATAGATACATAAAACTTCACCAAGCTCCATGTGATATTACTCAATGAGTTGAAATGAGATCCAGTATGGATTTAAGGGACTATATTCTACACGTTTGTATTCCTTCTGATTGTATTTCGCTTGTGTCAAAGGACTCTGACAAGAAATGACCACATGAACAGAAAGAAGCAAAAGCACAGCAGTCCTTTGCTTTGGGTTTGAACTACAGGTAGTATAAGTACAATACTTTCATAAATACTTTCATCACTCATGGTCCATTTAATCACAAACCGTGGCATAGTACTGATTTCTCATACAGAAATACAGAAACGACACTGAGGGCACTGTGGGGTTTGGGGGCTGCTGGGGACCAGGAGGGTCAGGGCTCCCATGGAGGTGGCAGGGCAGGAACTGGCAGCTACGACTGTCCCACTGTCCCACCAGGGAGGAGGGCAGATGGGGAGCAACAGGGACAGCCCCAGCCCTTGCCATCAGCCACCTCCCTGGAGACATGGATGGAACTGAGGTCCTGGGCTGGGCTGAAGTAAAAGTTTCTGTGAACCCTAATTGATGGTAGCAGTAGGATATTACTAACTTGTACACTAGAGGTGTGATTGCTTAATCTTTTGTAAACCACCTTCTTTTCCCAATACCACCACCAAGAGAATTGCTCTCTCCAGAGCTGTGGGAAAATTCTGTCTTCGTTCTGGTTTTTGAAAAAAACCTCAAGTCCCATAGCCCAGTATACCTACCTGGCTTTCATGGTACTATTGCTATCATAAGGACAACCTAACATTAAATCTATAATTGTACTCCTGAACTGGGGGAATGTTGTAAAAGAAAGTTTCTATTTGCCAGGTAATATTCCTAAATTTCACATGAATGATGAAATCACATCAAAGACAATGAGACAAAGACAATGACAAGGATTGTGCATGTGCTCAAAACCCAGTACCTGCAGGTGACTTGCTGAATTGTTGTCTTGGCTGTCAAATTGTTCTACAAAAATATATAATTCTTGTCCATTTCAGAGATTTAGGAAATAGATTTCTTTTGTGGTAACAGACATGTCCTCAGGACTGCAAGGTAATTCTTTTAAACATTAAGAAATAAAGCAAAGTGTTTTGCTTGGTGAGTGGATGCTAGGCCCTATGAATTCAAATATACCTGTCCAGTGGCAAAAAAGAGGTTTTATCTGAAGTTCATGAAAATTTTCTAGTGAACATACTTTTGCTGAAAAACTGGTGTGCAGTGTAAGTAGAGTGAAATATTTAGAAAGATGTTTGCTTTTGCAAGGAAAACTTCATTTCTCAAAGTCAAGCTTTCCATGTCTTAAATAATGACATTGAAAACTGAAACAATTTAATTTGATTTGTTTTCTTGCATGCTTTACTAGGAGGAGTTGTTTTGTTTGTTTGTCTGCTTTTTTGTTTTGCTTGTTTACCCTCTGCAAGCTGGATTTCTGAGCTGCATTACATCTCCCAAGCAACCTCATGGCCGGAAAATGTCTTGTTGTGATTGTCTCCTTTTACCACAAGCAAGATTATGCCTTGTCACAGCATGATGGACAGTAACAGAGACATCAGGCAGTTCAGTTCATAAAAGAACACAGGAGGGAATAAAACAAACAGCAATTCTTTTATATCTCTAAATCTCATTACTCTTTCCATTAGCTTTCAGGTTTTGGCTGGCAGTATGTTCATGGTCACTTTAGTCAAAAATGGCTTTTTGGAAATTTGTTATCATCAAATAGTCTGCAGAGAATAAGCCTGCCTTCAGATGTTGATGATTTTTTTTTTTTTATGCTTCACTTACAACTTAGCTGTCATTTGTTAGGCTCATGAATCAAGAAACCCATTTGGGGAGTAATATAGATGAGGATAATTAAGGCTAACATGGAGCCGCAGTGGTGACAGTGACAGCTGCCCATATGTTCTGCTTACCTGGGTAACCTGAAAGTTAAAGGGCAGAGTTGCAAGGCAGAAAAAGGAAGTGATGCTCATGATTTCTGCTCATGGGAGTGGAAAGGAAAGATGTTGTTCATGCCTACTTATGCAGATATTAAAAATGAAAGTTTGCAGCAATCTGTGTTCTCAGATTCCCATGTCCAGCAGTTCTTTGACATACCCTTGACCTCCTTTGAACCCACTGGATACGTCTCCTTACTGGCAAAGGAAAATAAGCAGCTAAACTTGCTTGTGGATTAAGAAAAATCTAAGTAAGAATCAGAGGAGGTGGTGTTATATGATGGAATAGAAAACTGTTGGAAATAGAAAACTAAGATGTCAAATTGGTTAATGCTAGAGCAACACTCATTGTGATCTACAGTTTTTCAGCATCTGGCACTTGTGTTCAGGATAATCCCCAAGATAGTAAAATGGCCAGATAAGGCTCTCCAAAGTTATAGTAGTACCCAGTGGAAAGAAACACCACTAAGTTAGACTTAGGAAGTTACACCTTTTGCGAAGTCACTGGTGAGCGAGTTGGCACCCTGCAGAAATGACATTTGGCTGCTTTTCCAGAAAGCCCTCTATTACATTACACCACATCCAATGTCTTAGGGCCTTATCTTGTAGCTGTGAGTCAAGCTCTCCATGTATAGCTGCATGCACATAAGTAACTCTGTGTATATAGGATCATATGTATTGGTTTAGCAGGGTTTGATGCATTCCTTTATCTTACTGCATTTTCTAAAGGCAGACTAGCATTCACATGAGACTAGTGAGAACATCGTTTGGCCCACAATTTCTACCACTGCTGAGATCATGGAAACAGAACAAGCACCCTTCCCCAGAAACAAACAAGAAAACAACCAAAACCAACCAAAACCAAACAAAAAAAAAGCATAAAAAAAAAGCATAAAAAAAATTGTGTTTAGTTTTTGAGTTTTAATAGCCGGTAACTCAGCCATGTTTAATTGCTGCATTGATAATGGACTTCTTCCTGGTACCTCATTGGTATAAAAAAGTTAGCCTCTTTCCACTCCCTGTCATTTAACACAATGTTAATGACAAAGTTTTCTGACAAGATTATCTGTTGTGTCTATTCACATTAATTAAACTATTACTGTAGTTTGACTTTCTGAATTTTTTTGGTCAGATTTGTGCAAAATAAAATTAATGATTTTATATATTTTGCATAAGATAAATAGAAACATATTCTGTACAAGTATACAGGTTGACCGTACCATTTCTTTCTCACTTACATATTGACACAATCCCTAATATTGCTATTACACTACAACTACATAGTAGTAAAAAGGTGTTTCATAAGGATATATATTGTGGCAGTTTCAAAATGACATAAGCTATGTTGACAAAACCACTTTTTTCATCAATTTGCTATGTTGTTGCTTAACTTTCACTATTTTAACTATGCTATAAAAATGAAAATGTTAATTTCCTGCACTCTGAGATTTTGCCTTATCATTATTTGCTAAGACAAATAGTGACCATCTATTCTCACCCATATTTTTAGTAATGCTATGGCATTATCTCATTCTTAGTTTCCTGCAGAAAAAGGGAGCTAATTAAAGACACTCTTATTAAGGGTGAAGTCCATATAACGACTCCATAGTTTTCAGCTCAAAAATCTGCTTAGTGTCTTCTTTATTGCTGAGTTTTTGACCTTCCAGACACAGACAAACAAAATTGCAGCTTGGAATCTGATTAATGGAATTAAGATTAATGATGAAGGAGGATAAGATTTCCTCATACTGATGATCTAATGCTGTTTGTAGCTTGGTCTAAGGCCAGCCTACACCTGCCATTGTTTTTTTCTGTCTTTGTAATGAGAGAGTCAACATTTCAAAAAAAGGCAGGATGTAAAATTAGCTTTTTTACAGAACAGGTTTTGCTGCACTTTTAGGAATATAATAACTTGCTGAAAGTGGGAATTTCAGAACTGTTCCACTGAAAAACTACTATTTTTAGACAACTGTCTTCCTTTCCGATGTCCAATTGGGGCATAAAATCTTTTTCTCATCTTCATTCAAATTCTTGAAAGTTATGTAATGAGAGTCCTTACTTACATATTTGATTACATAGTTGTACCATAGACATTCTGCTAACAATATGAAGAACTTAAAATTTTGTAAACATGGACTAGTTTCATAGAGCCATAAAACATATCACTATAAAATTGCATGAAATGCACTGTTCTGATTGGAAATAACAAGATCATCACATACAACATTTTTCTCTTTATATATTTCTTGTTTCACAAACATGTTCAGCTGCATATAGTGGAAAACTTCTAGTTACTTTAGGATTTTTAATGATTTCTCTAGAATTGAAATATGAAAATCTTCAAATAAAACTTTTTTTTTTTCAGTACAAATAATTTCTATTATCTTAACACGTGCCTCGACTTACTTTGAAATTTCTAGTGAAAATTCAGATATACAAGGTCAGTGTGATTTTAATTTTTGTAATTAATTGTAAGTAGAGTTAACATTTCTCCATTTTATGAAGAAAAACAAGCATTTAACAATAAACTCATTTAATCTGTTTTCTTTTGTTGCTCATTTGAAGTGAAGAAAATGTCATACTGCAAGATACAGAAGAGATACGAGAAGTATCCACAGTCCCCTGATATGTCAGTGGCACAGAGGAAAATAAAATAAAAAATTAGGTCTATAGCACATAGCACTGTCCCAAGTTTTTTTGCTCACTTGTAGAGGTAGGTTGTTCACCTTGAAAAGGGCTTGAGTTTGTAAAACTTTCCTGAATTTTTACTGCATGAGCAATGTTAAAAAAAAGTAAGAATCATACTTTTCATATGGCTCACAGAAAGATTTTTCAAGGGTTCTGTGTGTTCCAGGATTAAACTGTTTAGTGAGAGTTAAATAATAAATATATCTTAAATATTTAAGATAATATCTTTTCTTCTACTCATTAAGGAAATAAGTAAGAGTAGAAGAATAGAGGAAATTTGTTCCCTTGTAGCATTTAAATGAGATTGTGAATGGGAAAAAAAAAAGATATTTGGTAAAGGTTTTATAAAAGAAGAACAATGATCCAGCAATTACTGCTATGGGATAATCAACTGAAGGAGAAAAATTAAGAGAAATGGATCAAGCACAGAATGGGCTAGGACACTTTCAAAAATTAAGAGGTTTAAACTACATCCAAAAATTATTAAAAAATTGGTAAAATTATCTCAGGGTTATGCTTATGTTGCTAAAGACAATTTTGACGATGATTCCAACTGCTCTTGCAATTCCCGGACGTTCAGACTGGATTTATAATGGATGTTTGCCATGTAAATTAACTATTCATAGCTAAGGAGAGTACCTTACTGTAAACGCGTGGTTCCACGTCAACCACACTGCATAGGTGGCTGGAACAAGCCATTGCATTTCTTCTTGGAAAAAATGATATGCAGATTGTCTTAGGGCCAAGGGAGAAGTTTTGTCTAACTGATGGACAAAATAGTGTCTTTCTTACAGAGGTTATATTGCAAACATGTCAGCCCTTGATGAGGTTAATTGTAAGGGTAGAGGGGTTAACTGCGAGAAGGAAAAATCGGCCCAATTAAACTATTCATCAAAAAATTAAGTGCAGAGACAAAGCAAGTGTTTACTTATTAGATGGTCTTTAGAGAACTAGTATACTTCATGAAAGGTTTTCTTCAACTGTGATTGACAGTCTCTCCCTTTTCAGAAGAGTGAGAGAAAATGGCATTTAAGGCCAGAGAGAAATATTTAGTAACTACCTAAAGGCAAGAGGTGAAGATGAAGAAGCAGGTAGCTATGGTTAGGACTCTTTAAAATTCCAAATAAGTCTGCAAATTGAAAGTGTTTATTATGCAATCTATTTGCAAAAGTAAAAAATTCTGCTGAAATTTTCAGCCAACCTGCAAAAGATGGTCAGAGAGTCAGGGTCTTCTTTTTTGTCCTTCTATGATGAATAAAGGACTGAAATATGTTTTTTGGTTGGGTTTTCTAGCCATTTCCCCCTCTCCTCCTTCCCCCCTTCCTCCCCCGGCCCTGCATCTTTCTTTTAGAGTGTTTCACTGCTTGCATTTTAGCTTCAGGAAAATGGAAAATGTCAAATCTAATTGCCACTGATTCAGTTAGAGGATCATTTGGCATTCTCTGGGATGTCTAATGGAAGGACAGAAGGAAGAGGTCTGCAAAGATCTCTGTGTCTCTAATCTGAATGAAGCCTTATATTTGAAGACAGCAAAAAAAAATTTGAGTTAAATGTTACATTATTTGAGAAAGCTGTGACTGAAATATTTTATGCATCTCTGAAAACAAACTCTTCCAGGCTTTCTTAGAAATTACATTTTTCTCTATTGATCTGTTACTGACCTTCAAGACCATTTTGTTTAGGCAAAAATATTCCAATTTCATGCTAGTTCTCAAATTACAAAGACAACTGAGATGTTCAGTTCATTTTGAGTGCTGCTTTCACTTGGAGAAGAGGCAATGGACAGTAGGCCAAATTCCAGTGAGGACAGCCACTTTGTAGTTTCCATCTCTACTTGTGTAAGGCTTCCAGGTGCCCTCCCAGACAAGGGCACTGCACCAGAAACTTGTGTCATAAACTCATGCTGTTGTTGCTTGTTAGCTAACCTGATACTTTTTTTGCAATGAAAACCAAGTGTGAAAATCAGTTGATATCTTATGTACCCTTTAAGACTTTAACAATTTCCTCTTCAGCATCATATATTTTTTTAGCAGAGAGTCTTCAGACTGCTTTCTATTCAGCATAACCTGTTTTTTAAAAGGACTCTTAATACCGTCTGTGGAAAACCCTGCATGTCAGATCTGCTCGTCGGAGAAAATTTTTGACGCAATTGGATAATATCAAGAAACTGATGCTAAGAGATAAAAAATATCGTTTTCCTTTTTAAAGTTTTGGCATTATAGTGCTAGTTTCTTGTACCTTTAAATAGCTCATACATAAGGAGAAATAACTAAAATTAGTGTTTGAAAAGGGATATTGTCAAGTTTTGCAACTAACTGATTGGGATAGGCCCACAGAATAGACAAATAGTCAGGATAGCAATTTCTGTTAAAAAAGAGTGATATAATTTGCAGAGCGTCAGGGATCTATTTTCTGCTAGTGCATAGGAGTTTATATACAGAGCTCCCTTCACAACAAATAAAGGTACTTGTCTGTCTAAAACCCTGCACGTTTCTGAAAATTTACCAGATAATGTCAGCAGCAGATTTCATGATGTCTGAAACAAAAATAAGATTTATTGTGTTTCTGCAGCTGTGACCAGCTGGATTTTCCTTCTGTTCATATCGTAGCAGACAGGTAGTAGTCATAAGTTACAGTTAAATGACCTATTTGCAATAAAAATTGTTTGCTCTTTTTATTTTTCTTCACATCATTTACAAAGGAAGACCTGCTTTTTGCAGAGGTTTATATGGAATTGGGTTTTGAATGTTGCATCCTTGCCCGCTTTATCTTCTGTGTTATTTCCAAATTAAATCTAATCTTGTCTCAAAACAAGGTGGTTTAGTAGGTGTAATCAAAAGATGGCATGTCAGGAAGTTCCAGTGGGTTGCCTGTCAAGAGCTCAGAGAAAACAGTCATAAGAGCATATTATTTAGACTGTGAGACAGGGGACAGAAGAAACAAATCAACTCCTTAAATATCTTTGTCACTCTCCGTTGTGTTTTTAATTATGTTTGGTGAAGTTTTATGCATCTGTAGGGATTCCAAAGCAGCATTTCAGGTCTCTGCTTCAATCCTGGCTCTTTGTGTCATTATGGTCCTCCTTCAGCAGTCACCAGCATCCTCCCAGTCAGGACTTTCTGACCATACTGCCTTGCAGATGGTCACACATTATTGCTAGCCAGTTGGCAGCCTTCTTCTGCATTCTCTCTGGTAGCCCCCAGTGAAAGCTCCAGCAACTGCAGGAATACAAATGTAATGTTAAAACTGCATGTTATTTCTCACTCAGCCCCTTTCTAATGGGTCTGTTTATATGGCATTACAGAAAGTTCTGTGCTAATGCAAAAATTTAATCTCTTTCCAACACAGGAATGGAGGAAGACTATTAACTACTGGATTTGAGCCATTTCCAAGCCGTCAGGAGTAAATGGGACTCCAGAGAATTCTCTGAAACAGGAAATATTTGAAGTGAAAACCATCCCCCTTCAGCTATTTGCAGAGATGCAGTCTCTGAAATTCTATACCCAATATCTCTCTATTTCTCTTTATCCATGTCTAAAGCTTCCTGCCTGTCTGCTGAAGGCCATTTGACAAGGGAAGCAGACTAACAGCATTTGTAATATCTGTTTAATGTAACCCGAGGAGAATCTTATGATTTGTAATATGTATTATGAATCTTAGAAACAAAACGTGAAATGAGACTGCAGATTAAGCAGGCAAGTAATGTAACTAATTAGACTGTGATTCTTGTGATGTTTACTTGAGCATCATGTTCAATTCTGAACCAGAAATGGTGAATGATCTGCTCATCCTGGTGGCCCAGCTGAAGGATGAAGTGGAGAGGCTGAGAAGCATCAGGGAGTGCGAAAGAGAAATTGACTGGTGGGTCCACTCCCTGAGAGTAGGGGACCAGGGTGAGCCCCTGTGTAAATCAGACGACACCCTCCCCTCTTCTCACCCAGCAGTAGAAGGGGATCTCAGAGAGGAGAGGGAATGGAAACAGGTCCCTGCTAGGTGAAGCAGGCAAATCCCCTCCCTCCCCCTCCCACCTCCCCAGTTACCCCTGCAGAACCGGTATGGAATCTTGGAGGAGGAACCGGCTGTTGGAGGGGAGGATGGTACATCAAAATCAAAGGGAATCAAAAGCACGGATAAAGACTTATCCAAGGAGCTGCTGAAGCAACCACCTCC
>JAOQGH010000019.1:69159926-69185098 GCA_025769975.1 Gallinago jamesoni | reverse complement strand
GTCAGTTAGGTTGACGGTTGGACAAGATGATCTTTAAGGTCCCTTCCAACCTAGAAGATTCTGTGATTCTGTGAAATCCCAATCAATAAATACCACAGAATGGACAGGATCCATCTACATCCTTGTAATTAGGTTAAATTATAGGGCACTTCTCTGGTTATATGGTTGTTGTGAAACCCTATTAACTGGACAGCTTTGACTATGTGTGATCTGTCAGGGGAGTACTGCGAACTGGCCTGAATTCTAGCACATCAAGGTTTCCAGTTTTAAATGTAACCAGTTAAACAGCTGTGATTTGCTTTCATGATGTAACTGGTTTGATCCATTACACTTGTCCTGATCTTTTATTCTACAGTATTTACTGTTTTGTTTTTTTTTTAAGATTTCCTTACTGTGGGTACCATATTGGTGTAATGGACTTCATCTTGTCCAAGTGCGTGACACCTCTCTTCACCTGACTTGAGTGCAAATCATGTCATTATGCTTAAAAACTTGCTGGTAACCAGCTGAGTAATTATGGGGACTATTGTCACTGACAATAGTTGCATGCTGAAGCAAGACATTGTGAGAATTGTAAAAACATTGAGAATGGGGATGTGAGGTTTTGATAATTTTTAGCTTAGTGCTGTGACAAATATAACAAGAAATCCAGCTTCTGAGCTCCTGACATCTCCCATTGGCATCTGTGAAAGTCGGATCAGATGGAAACTGATGAAGGACTGAGGATTTGCCACAGTTACAATTATTAGTAACAGGAAATGAGAAGGGGCACTGCTTTATTAAGGACCCAGGTGCCCATAGACAGTTTGCCCCACCAGTTTTGTCATGGGTAGGGCAGGTGGTCTCTGATGCAAATTTTAGGATGAAAACTGGCTCCTGGCAGGCCAGGTGGTTGTGATCTGCCAGAAAAGAGGCTTGATGTCTTTCCTCTTGAAAGCCACATGGGTATAGCACAGAAACCTCCTAGATCAGAATTTGTTTTCTGAGGAAGATGGTACTTTTGTGACATTTCTTGATAGCAGCTTCCTGACTGATAAACTGATAATTCATGCTTAGGCCTGCATTACAAGGAGATAACATTCATGGTAACTAGCAGGTGTTAAGTTTTGAGAAACCACAGACAAATAAAAAAATAGACAGAAAAAGAAATTACTCTTGTAGGAGCTCTGAAAACCAGTGAGAAAGCATGTGGAAGAAACAGCTGCCTCTTTATAATGTGGAAAAAAGCCCAACTTTCTTCCATAATAGTGTCCCTAATGGGAAGACAAGTCATAGTTTGCTGGAGGAGGCAAAGGAGCAGAGAAGAAAAAGACTGAGACCAAGGAAAGATGAGGTTTATATGGCAGGGGCAAGGGCACTCCAGTAATTTCTTGCTTGTTAATTTTAGCATTCATAAAATCTTATGTTATGTGAGTTTGGCATGGGAACTGCATCCTCACATGTACAAAATCAAGTCCATCTGAGTCAATGATAATGTAAATAAGTATGACCCAAAATTCTTGTGGCATGATCACTTTGAAGGTAATGAATAATGACTTAGTATCCAAAATGTCCATTTAGTCCTTGGTTCATGCAGGCAAGACTGTCTTTTTTTCTTTCAGTGGTACAGCATAATGGGTCCTTGCAGTCCAGAAAAGTGCCTGAAATCACAACATTGTGTCATGTTGCCCTTCCTGTTAAAATTGAATAAACTATAGGCTGGCAAGACAGTGCAGCACGTCTAGCATGTAAATTACATGCAAATTCAATACTGTCTTATGTAAGTCAAATGATGTAGGCAATGATGTTAGCTGTGAGTGGAACCATATGCTGTTTTGGTATACTGACATAGAGTTTACCTGCTGTCTGCACAACATGGTTGTATAGAGATTTAGGTGTTCAATGGCTCAAAGAGTTGCCCAATCTGGAATTTAGGAGTAGCTTTAGATCATCACTTGCATTTTCATTACCACATTATTTTAGCAGCAAGGTTGGCTGTTTGGCCATCTGCGCTTAGATAGGTGGTTGTGACCTTTTCTTTCTCAGAATTAAATTATCCTAATATGCTCTGTTTGAGCCTGTTCCCTGAGTTCATACAGAAACGAAAGCTGGAGCTAAACACATTACTCAATTTCATTCATGCACTATTGAGATGGTAACCAGTTTGCTTTGTTGTCTCATCTACTGGCAGATATCTGGGCAGAGTTTGAGATGTCTGATTGGAATTATAAAACGTTGAATCGAATCTGAGGGCTTGTATGCCATGCTATCATTGCCATAGTACCATTTTTCTCTCCTATCACATAAAAGCCACTACTGGCAGGGCATTATGCACGGTGGTTTCTTTGTCCTGATAGTTATTCTTAAAAATTATTCTTAAGCTGTTAAAGGTTAGGGCTGTCTGTTGAGAGGATATATATGCTGAGGCTTCAAAGTGTTGTGTAGTATAAATGGGATAGTATAAAACTTCTGTTTTGATTTCCTCACTGGTTTTGTTTAACCAAGTTTTGGAAGCTTTTTTTTATTTTGTTTTTTTTTTTGTTAAAATTGATACCTGTGAGCTGTCATCCTAAATAATTACATGTATTTTAATCAGCATCACATCTTAATGTCATGTTGATTGATTAAGTGCAAATAAATGGTATTTTGACCTGTGTTTAATATGATAGTATTTCTTTTGTGATTGGACTTGGCCTTCTGGTGTGGTGTCCGGTGTCCAGACCCTTTTAAAAAGATTAAGCTGAATTTCATGATTTTGTATCTATACCAGTATTTTATACCTAAAAGCAAAAATAAATACAGAAATTGTACTGAATTCTGCTACCTGTGTAAATTACAGTGAATGTAATAAAGTGCACATCTGTATGTAATATTATTCTTAGGAATACACAACATGATGTCTGACTTATGTGGGTCTTCAGCCTGAAGAAGGCTCTGAGACCTTACAACCTTACAACAGCCTTCTAGTACCTGAAGGGGGCCTATAGGAGAGATGGGGAGGTACTCTTTATCAGGGAGTGTAGTGATAGGATGAGGGGTAACTGTTTTAAACTGAAAAAGGGTTGATTTAGATTAGGTATCAGGAAGAAATTCTTTAGTGTGAGGGTGGTGAGGCACTGGAACAGGTTGTCCAGAGAAGTTGTGGATACCCCATCCCTGGAAGTGTTCAAGGTCAGGCTGGATGGGTCATTGAGCACCCTGGTCTAGTGGGAGGTATCCCTGTCCATGGCAGGGAGGTTGGATCTCCATGACTTTTAAGGTCCCTTCCACTTCTGATCATTCTTTGATTCTATGATTCAAAGTTAATGGTTGGACTTGATGTTCTATGATTTAAGGAGGAGGCAGAAAGAAAAGGAACATCTTCATCATTATGGCCAGTTAGTCTTCCCATTATGCTTATTATAGATTTTTATGATTTGGTTTATTGATTAAGCACAGTTATGGAAATATTTTGTTCTTTGTAACCTCTGAGTCATGAAAGATGTTCTCACTGTACTGCTATAACAATTTGCAGTATATTTCTTGTACAATGTTTCACTAAAGTGTGTTGCTTGCTTGTTAGCTTATTTAGGTGGAAAGGATTGTGATTTCTCCAACTATTTTGTGCTCCAGTAGTTAAACTTCACCATAGTTCTAGAACACCTGGTTAGCCATATAGCTTTTCTGTGATTACAGCTCTGTATCCCCCTGGAAGAAAAGCAATGAAATAACAAAACTGCCTCTGAAGGGAAGCTAAACCCTTGTGTTCCTGTATTAATCTGCATTTGAGAAGGTTGAGAAAGATGTCAGTTCCAGTTTAAATACGGGTGTGTGGAGGGTAAGATCAATGTTGCCCATGCATGAAATTGTCTTTGGTAATTGGTTTTGGCAGCAGTAAGGTACTAAACCACTGTAGCTTTGCTAAATGTGGGGCTCAAAAGAGCAGAGTGTGCAGTAATTAGCCAGTCACTTGGACATCTCTGACATGATTTAGCATTTATTACGGTTTTGCTCACTGTACTAACCTAATTCAATGACCTTTAATCTGCGATACATTTTGCTTTTTGAAAGGAAGAAAAGTTCTTTTAAAAGCCAGGTTACACATTTCTACCTGGGGACAGTATAGTATTTATATTGCTTTGTCTGAGTAACACCTGTAGAGCCCTCTCTGATGTGGCCAGGACCTGGAAATGTCCTGTGAATTTGATAGTGTTGCCAACTGTCTCAGCCAGGAGAGCTGGAAAACTGCTTTTACCTTCAGTCTCCCTGGGGAGTTTGTAAGTGTCTTAAAGGACTCTCGAACTGTGGAGATGGATAGATGAAGACTGTTGTAACTTGGACTTTATTTTTTCACGTCAGGAGGTCTATTGAAAGACTGAGAAAAAACAGCGACAACTTCTTAACTGTAAAGAAAGTGCAATGTGTGTATGCATTTCTTCCACGTAAGTTGCAGTGCCTCTGACAAAGTAGTTTTAGTTTGCACGGAGCTTTTTTAAAGATGCATTTAACAAAGAAAATTCCTACTTGAGAAGACTCCAGCTGCAAACTCTTTACTAATTTCTTTCACATAGTCCTCACAAATGTACTCTTTTACATTCTTTATGTTATTTGTATGTGTACTCTTTATTTTATGTACATGTGCGCATGTAGATGTTTGTATATATAAAAAATAAAAGGAAAAATCTAAAAGTCCTACAGCTCATGAGTTTTACATGTTTCTTTGCTCTCCTTTCTTTCCCATGTCACTGTATATAGTTTAAATTATATTGCAGTCTTTTGGAACAAGACCTGTATTTGTGCTTTTTCCACTTCCGGCTCATAATTTCTAAAGAATAATAGCCATATTTTAAGTAGGATCCTGATTACTATTACTTTCTTTTTTTTCTACAGGCTTTGTAAAATGGCATTTTTAGCTAAATATTCTTTCACAAAATATTACTAAGTATTCTTGATTTCTCCTTCTGTGATTATTCTCCTCTAAACATTTACCTCTCCTCTATAAATAAGCTTATAATGTGGGTTCTACTATATTCAACTTTTTGGATATGAAGAACTAATTACTATATGTGGAAAATTTTAAAAGCAAAATTATATGTTTGCTCTGTAAGCTATTTATGTTATTCTAGCTCTATTGCTTTCAGATCCCTAAGATTTTTATAGCTGATTGACTCTAGAGAGTTGTCCTTAAATAGGTAATTTGGATTTCGCCCTGCTCCGCATTCTTTGAAAGAAAAGGAAAATAAGGAGGGAGCATTCTCATCAAATCTCTGTTGCTATCTTTTCTTCATTCTCTATTAGAAATTGGGAAATGTATTTTTCTTCCAATTTTTTCTGTGTCTCTGCAATTTATTTATTTATTTTTAAAGCTCAGAAAGGAAAAGCAACTCTGAGGCATTCTTAAAGAGAAAATGACTCAGATGGCAGAACTGATTGTGAGAGATTATTTTAGTCATATCTAATTTTATCTCAGAACAGAAGTATGTCTTTTTTGGATCCCTTCAAGCTCTGAATTTCTGTGTTTTCTATGAAAATTTGGAGTAACTCAAATTGGCATGTATCTGGTTATACAATATTATATATAAGCTATCAGAGCAGAAGAGTAAGGTTAAAAAAATGCAGTTTTATAAACTGGAAAAATGAGGATTGAGCTTTCTTGTAGAAACACTTCCCCCCATGGTTCTTTCCTGTGTATTGTGCTTTAGTATTAAATAAAATAATACATTATTTTTTTTCATTACAAACTCTAGGTTCATTCAGCAGCCAGATGGGAATATCAGAGTATGTGTAACCGATTTCAAATTCACCGATAAATCCAGCAGAAAATGAATAATTGTATCAGACTAAATTGATACTTTTAAAGTATTACTATCATACAGGTTATAGAAAAGGTAAGACATAGAAGTCATAACACGCATTGTAGATACCCACCTGTCCTTGCCCTGGAAACAAGAGAGGTTTCAGGGAGAGCAGAGGTGGGCAACATCTGGAAGGTTCATAATGAGGGACTGAGAGGAGGTCTTATGTTCTTGGCAGCTTGAGTTACATCTGGATTTTGGCAGCTATACCCATGAAAAATGAAAAATAAATGAGAAAACCCATGTCATTACATTAAATTCAGAATAACTTAAAGACAAAACTGCTTACACCAACATTTTCCAGTGTACCCTCTGATTCTGTCTCTTCTAATAGTGTGTTTAGGGAATTCCCACATGGACTAGAGGATATTATCTCTAATTATTTATACTTCACTGAGCATATCAATCGTTTCTAATCCTCTCAGATATAATTGTAACTCTTTAGCTTAATTCCTGGATTAGGAATTGGGAATTAGCAGCTTGCTCTTCCAAGCCAATTCTTTGAGTTATTCCACCTAAGAGTACAGCAAGAAATGTCTCATGACAGGACCACAGAACCATAGTTAAGACCACAGTTAAGCTGACACAGTCAAGGTGAGCTCCAATTCTAGCATTTCCTAACATTCGAGGTATTTCTTATACCAGCTGCTTGCTGAAATAATTCATAAACATGGAGTCTGAAGTGCTGTCCAACTCTTTGAAGAAGAGCAGGGAAAGGAAGTGAAAGTTATTTTCATGGAAAACAATGGCAGAAAACTATGCTGAAATCCAGCATTTTGACAGGAGGTGAAATCCATAGTAAAGTGAAAAATCACTGTGTCCTTGTAAAATGGCATGCAAATTTCCTTCAAGACTTTGTTCTTTTAATTGTGAAGACCTTTGGGAGAGGAATTATGAAGGGTTCTGAGGATGTGAGCTTTGAATATTGTATAATTGTCTCAGCACTGAATGTTCTCTG
This sequence comes from Gallinago jamesoni, assembly GCA_025769975.1. Classification (NCBI taxonomy): domain Eukaryota; kingdom Metazoa; phylum Chordata; class Aves; order Charadriiformes; family Scolopacidae; genus Gallinago; species Gallinago jamesoni. Next base: position 69,178,327 of record JAOQGH010000019.1, on the reverse strand, counting down.
AAACAGAAATGTCCTTTCTGCCTTATCTCCCCCTTCAAACACCTGAGTTTTGAATTTCCACCTCAGAGGAAGGTACGTGTGTATGTATTTAAAATATGTATGGAATAGACAATGATAGAAAATTGTAAACATTAGGCCTTCCAGACCACAAAGCATTAAAAAGCCTCAACCTTTTTGGCGTGTTATAGCCTTCAAAAAATATTGGGGACTGAATTGATACACCGCTTTATCCACAGCGGCACTAGTGGGTGCTGTAACATTTCTTTGCCACAGCAAGCAACTATTTGAGTTAACATGAATCCTTTAAAATCCTGGGGATGGTTTAGGTTAAAATTCAGTTGAATAAATAAATGTACAGTGTGGTATGAGAGGCTAATTTTAATTATATTAATAAGTTCACCTGATAAAGAAGAAATTTAAGAGAATAAACTTCTCGGTTCCTAAAAAGCACGTTTCTTCTGCACTGAAATCATTCATTAAAATGTGTTTCCTCCACTATGCAAGTACTTACCTGAGTCGGTCCCTCCTGGAGCCCATAATTTTAAAACAATGTGTTGTGCTAGTACTTCAAAAGCTTTCCTTACCTTCTGCTATTTATCCCCAAATATACTGAATATGACATAGTTTTAAGGGGTTTTTTTAATTGCTGGATTACTGTGCAATCAAATGCACCTTGCGAGAGGTCACATTTGCTTCTGGAAGAAATTAATTGTTAAGCTGCTTAATAATGGCACAGATCTATCACTTCATATTGCTGGGGATGGAAAAATGTAAATACTGCTTATGCAACGTTTTTCTAGCTTTAAAAAATGAACTCCTATAAAATAGCAGGTACATACAAAGGGCTATTATACTTCCTAATCAAATTCATTGGAAGCAAGATTACATGAGACTTTTGGATACCAAAGATATTTCTTTCCCTCCCTCCTTTTGTTGCTCCTCTTCAACCTCTCCCGCTTCTTTGAAAGCTGGGTAGAAATTATAGAAATTATAACAGAAATTAATTAGAATAAGAATTAATTTCTTCTGGGCACCTCTCTTTGTCTATTACCTAGAAGAATATACTGACTAACAACCAGTTAGGTCACCTGGTTTCAGAATACTGTTCCAATTTTTCATGCCAAAATTTAAAGTAGTCCCTTATAATTGTGTCTTTTTTTTTTTTTTTTCCCAAATACAACAATCCCAGGCGTATGTGGTGGCCTTACGATTACTTCATACCTTCTTTTCCAAACAACAGGTAGGTTTAATCCCCATTAAAAACTATGGCAGATACAATCAGGTGCATTCCTGCTGAAGTTCCTAGTTGTAGAATGAGCAGTATTGCTGATGGATGGACCACTTGGTGGATCAGGAAGTGGCTAGATGGTCACATGCAAAGGGTTGCGATCAATGGCTCAATATCCAAGTGGAAGCCAGTGACGAGTAGTGTTCCTCAGGGGTCAGTACTGGGACCAGCGCTGTTTAACATCTTTGTCAAAGACATGGACAGTGGGATGGAGTGCACCCTCAGCAAGTTTGCTGATGACCCCAAGCTGTGTGGCACAGTTGACATGCTGGAGGGAAGAGATACCATCCAGAGGGACCTGGACAGGCTTGAGAAGTAAGCCCATGTGAACCTCATGAAGTTCAATCAATGTCAAGGTCAAGGTCCCAGGTTGTGGCAAGCCCAGGAACAAATAAACTTTGGGTGGAGAATGTATTGAGAGCAGCCCTCAGGCGAAGGACTTGTGAGTGCTGGTGGACAAGAATCTGGACGTGAGCTGGCAATGTGTGCTGGCACACTGAAAGCCAACCGCATCCTGGGCTTCATCAAAAGAAGCATGGTCAGCACATCGAGGGAGGTGGTTCTGCCCCTCTATCCACTCTCGTGAGACTGCCCCTGGAGTACTGTGTCCAGCTCTAGAGTCCTCAGCACAGGAAGGACATGGACCTGTTGGAATGGGTCCAGTGGAGGACCACAAAGATGCTCAGAGGGCTGGAGCACCTCTCCTATGAAGACAGGCTGAGAGAGTTGGGGTTGTTCAGCCTGGTGAAGACAAGTCTCCAAGGAGACCTTCTTGCAGCCTTCCCATACCAGAAGGGGGCCTACAGAAGAGACGGTGAGGGACTCTTTATCAGGGAGTGTAGTGGTAGGATGAGGGGTAACAGTTTTAAACTGAAAAAGGGTTGATTTAGATTAGATATTAGGAAGAAATTCTTTAGGGTGAGGGTGGTGAGGTGCTGGAACAGGTTGTCTAGTGAAGTGGGTACCCCATCTCTGGAGGTGTTCAAGGCCAGGCTGGATGGGGCTTTGAGTAACCTGGTCTAGTGGGAGGTGTCCCTGCCCATGGCAGGGGAGTTGGAACTTGATGATCTTTAAGGTATCCTCCAACCCGACTCATTCTATGAAAAGTCTTTTCACTAAGGCTCTTATGAGGTTCAAACATGAGGACTCCAAAAAGTTGTCTCAGTAATAACATGACTTCAATTAGTGATATAAGAACAGTTAATTAAGGTATCTTGGGTAAAGGAATGGTATGAAAGTCTGTGTATATCTGAGGGAGCAAATCTACAGTACAATTTGTGGGAAAAATTTGTAAGACTGCTTGAGCTAATCATGGTCGAGCAGTCTGAAATAATGCCTGTCTGGTGTTTCTCAATCACCTCTGATCAAAATGGAAATCCTCATCATGCAGAAGGCTTTGTGTGAGGTTAAGATGACGGAGGACATTTCATTGGGCTTCCTATTTCTTTTTTTTTTTTTTTTTTTAAATATGAAGCTGAGACGTTAAGTCTCAGTAATGTAAAAAGTCAGGGCTCATAAGCAGGTTTGAACCCAAATTCTTCAAAACTCAGGAATGAATTCAGATAAATCAGAATAGCTTTTCAGAAGATAATGTTTACTCCAGTTTAAACCAACTAAATTCAAGTCTGTTCTAATTCCTTGTTTTGTGTCCTTTTTATCCATCTTTCATAGTATCCCCCCAGTTTTGTTGAAAATCCCAGTATTTTTATTGGATGTGTTTCTTTAACTAGCTGAGGATCCAGTCATGGATCCATATGGATTAGGATGTTACTCTGCCTTTTATGACAGTAAATAAGCACAAGTAAATAAACACAAATAAATGAACACAAGTAATACCTGTTTTGGGTGGGTTTTGGGGAGTGTTTCTCTCACCTAGTCTTTGCTTCGCAGTTATGGGATGGCACATCTCCTAGTTACTGAGACAATTTATATTTTCATTTAAACCAAATCCTTTCTTGTATCCACACTTCTGGTATATCCTTTAACTCCATTTCTAGTTATTATTTCCTTTCACCTTGAAAATATTTCTCTTATCCTAGCTTTTGTTTTCCCAGCAATATTTAAATTTTCTGATAACTTGTTCCTTCACTTTCCCTCAAGGAATCCACAGCTTCCTTTGTCAACTTCTTATTCTTTATGTGTTTGTAAAATAATTTATTATTTATCATTTCACCCTGTGCTTTATTTTTCATTCATTTTTATCATAGCATTCTTGATCCTTGTAATTTATTCCTTTATTCTAAGCTTTTATGCAACCTCTTTGAAGCACTGATTCTTCTTGTTGTTGCACTTTCATTTACTTTTTCTCTCTGTTGATCTGGTTATCCACAGTGGTCACTTACCTTTTGAAGTTTTTCAAGTTGTTTCTAATCTGTGCTTGTTACGGCATACGAAATTCCATCTCTTTTTAGAAACTACATATGCATTTGTAATTTATATGTCTTGCATTTATTTCTCACAAAAAAAAAAAATTAAAACTGAGCATAACCTTTGTGTCTCCAAAATAGACTAGGGATACTACAGGGTTAAACTAATTTGCAAGCTCATGTGGTGAGCTTGAGGATGTTTGAAACTATTATACAAATAGTAGTTTCCCCTGAGAACTGTCTAATATACCTGTGTTGTCTAAATATGTTTCTGTTTTCTTTAATTTTTGCAGCCTACCTGAAGGAACATCATGGCTTTCTGGTAAAAAAAGTGGACAGGAGAATGACTGGAAAGGAAGAATTTCCATTTTGTTCTTGAAACAATTGACCAGTATGTTAAAGTATGATTTTGACTAATAATTTAAAAAATCACGTCTTGTACCCTCTCAAAGATTTGTCACAGCCCTTGGTATTCTTAAGTAATTTTTACTTGTGTATGATTAGATATAGTAAAATTTCACAGTGTTTATCTCAGCTTCTTATATTAATTTATACAGAAAATGTTTCTAAGGAATACTTTTAAGGTTTCCTACTGCACATCCCATCTTTTCTGTTATGTGGGAAAGGGTTTTTAGAATTTGCTTCTTTCTCCATAACATACACATATTTTGCTCAACTTGGTATCTCGTTGTTCTCCTTTTTGGTGAGACATAAAATTTATGGGAATCTTCTATACTGGACTTCTGCTTCCTCCTCAAAATGAATGCACCACCTGGGGTGGTTAAGGCTTTTGGCTCACTTAACGTCCCAGGCAAGATAGCAGGTAGTTAGGTACTACTAGTCATGGTACTTTGGCAGAAACTAGCACATAGCCAATGTTACATTGCATTTGTCTCTGCATGGCGGTTTTATTGTCTCAAGCAACGTCCAGTGACTTTAGTGAATTTAAAAAAAAAACTTGCAGAGAATTTGTGCAAGAGCTAGGCAGAACAAGATAACTAGATAGATAATGTTTTGCATCACATGCAAGGTAAAAAGTGCATGTTTCTTTAAACAAAAGGCAACTGTGATGACACCCAGCAAATCTATCTGGATTTAACAGGAATGGGAAAAAAAGCATAGCTTTTCTCAGCCTTTGTGACTGATTTTAATTGTCCTTAAGGAAATAATTACTTCAGTACATGACACTTTATTTCTATATTCTCGTGAGAGGACGAGGGGCAACGGGCACAAGTTGGAACACAGGAGGTTCCACTGAAATATGAGGAAAAACTTCTTCACGGTGAGGGTGACAGAGCCCTGGAACAGGCTGCCCAGGGATGCTGTGGAGTCCCCTTCTTTGGAGCTTTTCAAGACCCGCCTGGATGCAGTCCTGAGTAACATGCTCTAACATGCAATGGCAATCCTGCTTCAGCAGGGGAGTTGGACTAGATGATCTCTATGGTCCCTTCCAACTCTAAAAAAAATTCCGTGGAATTCAGTGAAATTCATATATGCTTGGAGTAGCAAAATCATGATTCACTGGAGACAAAAAATAATGCCTTGTAATAGTCAGGTGACATCAGGAAATAAATTAGAGAATATGTGCAATATCTCTGGAAGAAAGAGAAGGTGCAAAGAGAAAGAGTATTTGCTGCCAGTTAATGCTTGTGAAGGATGAATAACTCATTCTTCTGGCAATGCTGAATTAGCTGCAATGTATATATACATTTTTACACTGGGAGAGGAAAAGGTTAAGAAATATCATACACAACATTACTTAGTAAATGTTTAACATTTCATTTTTTAGCTGTTGAATTTTAACTCAATAACGTAATTCTGTATGACTATAAAACCAAACATAGGTGCATACATACATTTTTTTTTTGGTCCATGTAGCTGCTGAAAATGTGTTTCAATTGCACAGAGCTCTGGAAAGTATGTTTGTTCTTGTAAATACCATATCTGAATTCAATAATGTAGTTACCCAGGTCTTTCCTGTTCATGGAAGTTACATAATCAAAGTTTTATATACAATGTTAGCCATTGGACAAAAACCACGTGTGCATTATCATCTTTGAAGGAAACTATGAAATAATCAAGTAATAAACCTCTAAAAAATGGAAGACTGTTTTTTATTTGACACAGGAAAAGGTTAGATTTTATTTTTTAAAATTATTTTTAATTTTTAAAGTAGCTCTATATTTTGATATATGTAAATTCTATCATGTATAATAAAGCATGTGAATGTACTTTCTGTTCTTATGCATATAATGTCAGGCCTTCCAAAGGTGTATGGCTATCAAGCTACCATGATTACTTTGCAGCAAGTTGAGTTAGTGTGAGTCTAGTATGTTTCTAATGGAGAATCCCTTTGGGGTGTCATACCCAAATTACTTTTGTCAATAGGTATGTGCTACAACATCCCAAGTGGTCACAGTGAATATAGCAGTTTATGACTGAAAAAATTATCTGGCTTTAGATTTACTACCAGAAGCTGTAGCTGTCTCTGTTTCTATAAAGGCTTGTAAAGATATATTTCAGCCTTCTTTCTCTCCACAATTTTCCTATACCTTCTACAATTAGAACCCCATCCATAGACATGTCTATGAAAAACATCTGCAGAACCAACATAAGAGGCTAGATTTATGTTCACTTTGCATGGTTTTATTTTGGCACTTTTCACACAGGGAAAAGATCTGTTGATTTTAAAAGACTGAAAGGAGGTTACAGGATTGGGGCTACATTTTGAAAAGATACTCCAAATTTGTCATTTTCTTCTGTAGGGTGGAATTACATCTTTAGAATATAGGAAAAAATGCTGAGTATTGAAATGTCTACCAAAACTGGTGACTTGCTGAAAAGAAAGTGCCCAATGCAGTTGTAACTAATCCTTCGATTTATTGTATAAAATTTGCTAAATTAACAAGGTGGAACAGACTTGTTCAAGCACTGAATGCCGTAGTTATTTGGCTTAAGAGAGAGTTAATTCTACTAAGTGGATGAAACTGATGAGCTCTAAATAGTGTGCCATTATGTCCATTCCCAGTTTCACTGGAGAACCTTAAAAACCAAATATGGACAAGCTTCAGGTGGTTGGGTGCAGCCAGTTATCTCTCTGCTGTGTGTTACAAGGACAGTTGTAGGGAGCCAGAGCCAAGGGATCACATTTACTTTTGGTTTAAAATGGAAATAACTGATATAATTTTTCCCCCAACTTGCAGGTCTTTGATTTTAGAAATGAAGGCCTGATTACACTTGAAATTTATTGCCAAAGCCTAAAATTACACTGTCACGGCCAGGCTTAAGTTTTCTGCCTCCTTACCCACTATGAAGACTGCTACTATATAGTCTTACCAAAAATGATATTCTGAATGGAGGGAGTTTTGTGAGATCCTAGAGTAGTGAAAATCATCTGTGACTTAAAGTATCCTATCAAAAGAAGCTTTCAATAACTGCCACTCTTCTGTGGATGCTTTATTTATATATTCATTTTGCGAAGTATTCAACAACTAAGTTTCATTTCATTTTTGTCAACAGAATGTAATTTTGCTCAGCTCATTCTGTCAACAAAAAGGCAACATCATATAATCTTTTTGCCCACTGAACTAAATTGCAGATTCATTTTGTGTGTGTGGATCAAATAGTGAATGTTTACTAACTGAAAATATGGCATTTCTCCACTCTGAACAAACTATGGTTAAATACTGAGAATTTTAAATACAGCTAAATTCTATAAGGCACCTTTGACTTGACACTTTTTCCTAAATGGGGTCACTGCTCAGACATCTCTGCCTGGCTCTCTGTAACAGGCTGTGGGATTTGGGAAAATTCTTCAAGACAGTACATTTGCTCCTGAATTGTCAATAGGTAATTACTATGAGTTTTTTTAAATAGAAATGTTTCCTGAAAACGCAACTGTTGAAGGTGCTGATAGCCTTTTAACATGTGACCTTATGTTTTACTGCTATGTTCATTCCTTCCTGGATATATGAGGGGTAAGGTACAAAAACCTGAACTTTTACTTCTTGTGTTGCCTGTTGTGCAGGAAGTACATGCCATCATGGCTATTTTTTTAGATGTGGTTTTATACCTGATCACATTTTTGTAGTGTCTCTCTGTTGCTCTGTTGCCAATTTAAATCTTTCGTTATTGCTCCGTGATAGCATTGCTTGTGCAGGACACTTGTACTGGAGGGATCGCAATAAGAAAATTCATGCAAAATTTCTACTCCTCAGCTTTATGTCGGGTTATAATACTGCTCTGTTGAAGAGATGGCCATGTTTGGTCACTTGGGAGTCTATTTTCATCTCTTACACTCTGGTTCAATGGTGGGAGCAAAAGAAATTCACAACTATTTCTGAAGAGGACTGAAACCGAAGACACTTTGTGACCTTGTACTTGGAATTTTTTACTCTGTAAGTTCAGGACACCCAAGTTTTCTTTCTGAATTTTTCAGTAGCTAGCCTCATGACCTTAAGCAACTCTCTTTAGTTCTCCAGTTCACCAATGCTCCGTGAAGCATCTGGAGATCTACAGAATGGTACTGCGTAAAAGATTATTGTATCAGTAGAGCAGAATGTTTTCTTCCAGCCTAGAAAGGTTTTAACAAAATCTCAGTGTGTCATTAAAGGAACAGCAGAGGTTCTGGCAGAGATGATGTGAATGTCCAGATACGGTGGAGATGAAATGCTTTGTGAAATGAGAACTTTATTAGGTTAGAATTTTTTGAATTTGTGTTATTATGTAGGCCTTTATTTTTCTCACCTGTTGTTATCATGTAACAGAACTAGCATTTTGGTGAGCATGGTGTTTTAGTTAGATTGGTACAATGACTAGCAAGCTAGAGAAGAACCGAGAAAATGTTTGGAGGTTGGAGGATTTTTGCACAATATGCACAATTGTGCCTGTCACTAGTTTTGAACCTTTTATTTTTTTTCAACAAACAGGAAGAACAACTACCAGAAAATATCATTTTACTGAGAGAGTTGATGGTTTATTGGAAAATGAATGACTACAGTGGTAGTTAACTACTTGTATACAATGGCTGGTACTCCATAATTAAGGAAAAATGACATAATAAAAAATTGTTTCTTCCTTTAAAGTGGATAAAAGATTTTATTCTAGATTTTTCTTCAGTTTGCCAATTGTTTTTTTAGGTGATACTTCCATTTGTGTTCCTATATAATTTTTAATTTTTTTTTTCCTATTCTATGTGAATGTTTGGTATATAAAATTTCCTTTCATGTTGCAGTTATCAAGAGTACATTCTACTACCCAAAGTTCAGTTGCTTTCTCCAATAAAGGAGTGGTCAGGAGAAATGGGATGTGGTTGCCAAAAAATTGCCCTTGACATTCTCACCACTACAAAAAAAAAAGCAGCTCTCAAATTCTGCATTGGATAACTGTTGTTCACATGTTGTCAAGATATCTGCACTGTTAGTGCAGTTTCCCCAGCATTCAGCCAGCTACCATGATGATGTTCCTTTATAGAATCATTCTTTTCTAGTAAAGATAGCAGCTAGAAATATTTGCAAGTTTGCAAAGCATGTTTTGCCTCAGTGAATTCTTTCTATTCCACATTTACTGTGTGGAATACAAATTGGAAGATCCCTAGGCTATAGAAAGTGACTTTATATTTTATCTAACTACCTGTTTCTAACTTATGGTTATTAGATATATTTACACGGATATTTTTATATATATATATCTATATACACATACATATATGCTTTTTTAATATATTTATCTATATATATACACACACACATATATATACATATATACGCTGATTGCAGAGAAAAAAGATTTTACTGACTGCAGCTGTGCTTGGTCTCCCACTGACTCGTGCTATGATCTTAAGATATATAGCTCCCTGCATATGAAAAGGAAAAGAGTCCTTTTCCAAGAGAAAAGAATCCCTTGACTCTTCTGCTGTCTTTGTGCTTCAGATGCTTCATAATTTTCAAGTATTAATTTCCTTCTGTGTTGCTATTTTTTTTTCCTTTTATTTTTTTCTTCTCTTCTCTGTTATGCAGAGTGTAACAGGAAGCTGATTGGTTTTCAGCACAAAGCTTTTACTTCAGTACCTGCAAAAGTAGCGGTTTTATTCCCCAGTGTGATTCTATAGGGCCATAAAATTTCATAAGCATATGTGCATGTGTTTGAGTCATGTGTCTGGGGTGGAGAGGTGCCCTCTATTGAAATGACATCCCACTCTAGCAGCATAAGCCATAGATTAGAGATTCAGGGCATCTGTCCAAAGACTGTAGTTTTGATAAAGCTGTACTACAGTAAATATTCCTTGTGACATGACACATAAAAATATTATGACAGCCTTGAAAACATTTTGACAAGCAAGAATGCTATTTAAAATAGAAGAAACAACCTGATTAAAGGAAAAAAAATTAGGATGGCCGGTTTGAGAAGCTGCGGGAAGGGCTGTGGTCTACTTGCTTTGCTTTTGTTGACAGTAAAGAGAATGAGTTGCAAAGATGTTTAACCACAATTCCTCTAATGAAATATCAGTCCACTGGTGAAAGGACCAGAAATTAAGTTTGGAATTAAAAGAAGTGAGAAGAGGAGAAGGATTTTGTTTTGAAGTGCTGACTGGGTACGAACTGGGGTACCTGGTTCCTGTCCTAGGCCAGCGTTCAGATTCACCGGTAACGGAGTTCAGGAAGAGGATGCTAGTGGCCCATTTAATTGCCTGTGGATTTATTATCTGTTATCTTTGTCAGGAATCTTAGAAGAAATTAGTTACAAATTTTAGGTATAATCTGAAGACATATTTAGTTATTTCTCATTTATCTCCTGTAATCTTGTTTTTAGTTGTGTAATTACAAATTTTGTCTGTTTGTTTGCTATAAAAAACTTACAATATTTTCATTTTTAACCTTGTCTGATATTAAGTGTGAATTCAGGAGGTCCTGAAGTGAAACATCATTGTCATGTATCAGTAGATATTTTTCTGCTTCAGCTAAGCTAAAGGTTCGTGATTTTTTTGGTGATGAGTATTCTACCCCATCAAGAGTAGATGATTAAGAAGAGCACATGTAAAGCCTCCTTAATCCCAAAAATGTAATACTCACCATATCACATTGAGGACATTTTTCTCTTTCTCACCTAGTTGTAATATCAGTGACAGGTCTTCTCTCCAGCTTTCACGACCTTCTTCTGCCTGCCTTGAGGAGTTCTTGAATTCCAGCAACTTCCTCTGCTCCGTAAGAATAGGTAATTTGTGATTTTTATTTCAAAGTTTGGCTAGACTATTGCTGCTTTGCAGTTTTTCCACTCTTATTACCATGTGATAGCTCTGTTCCTACTGCCATTTCTTTAGATATCTTTTATCTTTCATCACATCTTTTTCTGATCCTCTCCCTCTGCCTCCTGATTTTAGCAGTAGATGTGTACTTTAATTCATGTCATTCTGTGTTGTGTAACTTCCAAAGCAAAAGTGACACCATACAGAGAAGCTTCAGAAATTTTATTTCAGTGGGAATATAAGCATGAGCTTTAATTTAAGATATGCTTGCACATGCATGCATCTTAAAATAATTTCAGTCTGTAACTATACATGAACCTGATAAAATGAAAACCCCAGTGCAGCCTTAAATGTAGTTAGTGTTACTGTCTTGCATAAGACTGTAATGTGCATATATCTAGATACCTAATAACATAGTTGAAGCTAATGCTGACAGTTACTATTATGCCATTTTTTTGGCAGTTATGTGAAGTGTTTTATATAATTGACCCTGTCCTGACTGAGTCTGATGTATTTTCCTCCTAAAACTGAAAGCTGCGTTTGGCAGGGTACCAGATACTCTTTTTTCCTCTTACACTTGCAATTTTGCTTAAATAGTGTCTCATTTCCATTTCTAATTTAACATTGTATTTTAGCTCATTGTGACAGTATCTCCTCTTGACAGATTTGTCACAGTATTTGTCCTATTTCTATCAACTGTCAGATTCCTTTTCTTTTTCTTGTTCTTCATATTTCATTTGTCTCAGTACCTGCTAGTCACTATATTTGTTTTACCAGAACATAACAACTTGAACTAAGAATTGTATGATTCACTGGCATTGGTCTTATTTAGAGTGCATTTATTTTTTAGAGCAGTTGCACAGCATATGGTATATAAATAGTTATCAGAATATTAATCCTTGTTTTACTATTTTACCTCTTAGTTTAGGATTATGAATTAGTTGGGATTATGAATTGTTTAAGGCTGCCTTTACAACACCTAATACACCCACGGTGCCATTTAGACATGTGAAGCACTGGATGCCAAGAATTAGACTTATTTGGTAGCAGTGGCTCTTCTCTTCTGAAACCAGAAATGCCATTTTGCCTATTTACTATCTATGTTTGGTTTCTGTCTTATTTTTATACTCATTTACAGGGCATGTTTTAGACCAGTATATTTAGGTTTTGTTTCTTTTTGGTCTTTTCTTCTCCCAGTGACCTGTAAACATAGCTCGTTTTTCCTCACTGACTCTGGAAATGGCTGAGTTGTGTGGACATCTCTAAGGCAGGTTTTTGTGCAAGGTCAGAGCAGCAGTGCAACATGAGTGAATGGGAATGTATGAGTTCTTGCTCTGAACTTTTGTAAGTTCAATAAGGGAGCTCTGGAGCAATGTGATCTATTGTTTATGGGAAGCCAGTATGATTTTTCATTAGTGCTCAGATTTAGAGGAAGGTTCCCTTCAGTTGTAATTGCATATTATCTAGGTAGGTACTTGTATTGCTTATTTTTTAAAGGATGTTTTAAAACACACTGCCTGAAAGTAATTTTGCAAGAAAGAAATGCCCCCTTTCCACTCCTATTTAAAAGATATTTTATTTACGGGAGATCTAACAAAAACCATCACAATGTCAAATTTATATAGAATGTTATCTATAAAAAGGAAGTGAAAACCTGCTTTTAGTGTAATGGCATAAGACATACAAGTCATAAGAATGGGACGTGGAGGTGAAACGTATGATGAGGACATGATCTATGTGTTGTATTAGTGGTGCACATAGGGGCTCTTCTCCCTTGAGACTAGTTTTTTCCACACCCAGAGGAAAATTCACACCTTGTAGAAATATTCCCAAGAACTTGGTAGAAGGCTGTTTCTTAGACCGCTGCATTTTAAAACATCCAGTAATCTTGATGAGATTTTGTAAAATAAGATGTTTGGTAAAATGTAGGTTTCAATTTTTTTTTCCTCAACGTGTCTGTGCTCTTAAATGAATACTATCAGACAAAATGCTCAGAGGGAAATGGGAAATATAAGGAATCAGATCTTAAAATGAGGTAATTTAATGTTACTGGAATAGGCTGGTAGAATTTAGCTAATTACCAATTGAAGTGTGACTCTGACTGCTAAATAAGCATTATTCCAGCATGACAATGGCAGTGTAACAAGTCACTATGTATCCACTTGTTTTTTTCTCTCTCAAGAGCCATCATCACATTAGCAGGACTGACTTGCTCTATGTGTGGTGGTGGTCCTTCAGCACCCTGTAACACATGAAGCTACTATTGTCATAAAATAGAACTAATTTCTTTCTATGGGCATGTGCTACTACACCTTATTCCTTCCCTTAGAGATAAAAGGTAATTTTAAAATTTATTTAACCAAGCAGATATGAAAGAAATGCTTAATGCTTAATGCTTAATGTTTACTATTAAATAGAGATTAATATTTGCAATGACATGGCTTATATGTGGCTTAGATTTACAAGATAATCAGCTAGTGTGGTTTTAAAGGTGTTAGTGTCTTTAGGATCAGAAGCATCATCTCCATGAATTCAGTGAGTTGTGCCTCAAAAGTTTTGAGCCTTTGAAAATAAAAAATTTAAAATTTAGTAAGCAGAAGATAAATAAGAGTGTAAGTAGTGCTATTTTTAGCCTTCATGCTTGAGGAATATAACATTACACATTAAAAAGAGAAAAACTGAAATACAGATACTTCTACAGTCAGACCCTGAAGAAGATAAAAGATTTTATGGTGCTCAGGATCAAATTGAGGGAGCTGGCAGCACAGGCTAGGTGTTGATAAACACATTAGATTATATTGAACTTGTTCTCTTCCATAATTTCTACAGGCACTGTTTTTCCTAGTCTGTTTTTAATTTTGGCAGATTCTTAAGGAGATAAAAACTAAGCAAGCTCTTGACCTTGTTCAGAACAATTTCACAGGCCACAGGGACTTCCCTGATAAAAGGAGTTTATTCTGAAAGTTGTTTGTGATTGGTTTGAATCAACACTTCAACTTTAAAAATGTGCCTTGTAGAACATAATATTTACAAAAAATATTTTTATCTCTAACCTGTAAAATACATATGGTTATTTTACTTGAGTATTATGCAGTCTTAGATGGCAAATTACCCACTAGAATATTTGCTGAAAGTGAAAATAAAAGGAATTTGAATACAGCTAGATTTGTTTGCTTTTGTTTGGGGGAAAAAATAAGGGGTTTTTAGGCACTAAAATTAAATCTTTTGACACATTTCTGATCATTAAAAGGAAATTATTTGAAAAACAATTTTAACCATAGTATCACAGAATGCATCTATTATATTTCATCAGTTATATTTATTTTTCCTTCCTGCTACTGCATATGAAAAAGTAATAAACAGAGAAAGGATTCTTTAATAAAACTATAAAAAAATTACTGGTTATATTTGTAAACTATCTGCATGTCTGAATTCAAGAAACTCAAATAAAGCTGAATTTGAAGGTAGCTGTAGCATGGAAAAGACTTTATATATTAAAAGTACATAGCAGCAATTACCAAAGGGATATACTCCTTGACAGCCCAGGTGGTTCGATTGGCCACAGTATCCTTGCCGTGGTGGCAAAGTGGATCTCTGTGGTTGTTTGGCTGGTGTCCTGTGGACAGCCATTATCATCCTGTCAATAAGAACAGTGAAGATTACAAGCAATGTCTGAAAATACCAGCAGTATCTCTTATTTTTATCTATGATTTTTTGAAAGATTTCCTGCTGTCTAGTCAAATACACAAACAGCTGGCTTCTGAGCATAATTTGTCACTTGCAGCATTTCCACCTAAACTAAACATCATTTGTGAAATGAGCACCAACCTTAGAGGCAGAAGGATGTGTAAGAGGGCATAATGCCAATGGAAGACAAGGGGATGAGTGGAGGCTGCCAAAAGATATGGTCAACAAGCATGAAGCATTATTAATGAAGACCAAAGTTCCAACCGGGAGTATCCAGTTTGATGTCCATTTTCAGGTTCTGATGATATACAGACATTCCAAAACATCTGTGCAGGCATGTGTCTAGATGTGTAAAATTATGTGGAGAGTCACATATTTATTTACAGTATTTTGATTGCTTTCAATAAAACTGATTTATCAGGTGACTTTTGCTTATATATACAGTTTATTATTAACATTATAATTATTTATTTTTCTTTATTTTTAATTATTTGTTATTTTTTTTTTGTTGTTTTGTTTCTCTTCAGGCAAATCACTGTAAGGAAATAGAAAGAATGAAATCTGTTGTTTACCTATTTACCACAGCATTAAAGCAATCTTCTCTGTATGCCACTGAAATGTATGGAATAGAGTGTATTACCCTATGCTATTGTGACTCACAGGTATTTGTGGTAAATATTGGTGAGTGAGTTTGGGAGAAAAAAAACAAACTGTCTTTCCTCAAGGACCCATATTTGCTCCCAATCTCCTTGCTCATTTTTTATTTTACTGCAGGAGATCTATCAATTCTTCAGGGGATTAATACTATCTAGGGGAGTGGTCATTTCATTCTTTTCTTACGACCCTAAAATTAATCCACTTCCAATCCATCAATCAGCGGTCACAGTTTCAGTCTGGCTGTTCTCATTGTAATGGAAAGAGTCTCATTTAAATTGATTGATAAACCAGGAAACTTTGATAAAATATCGTCTGGTTTTATTAATCTTTTGACTTAATAATGAGCTGTTTAATTTCTTCTTCGCATTCAGCCACCGTCTCCTGCCCCCTACTCTCCTTAATATATACTGCATTATAATATGACTATGGTTGAAAGTGTTGGGTTTTTTATTTGGTTTTTTTTTTTTTTTCAATTTTGTGACTTTTTCTTTCTTAATTTTAATTTTTTGTGGTGTGGTTGAATATTTTTTCTCTGAATGTTATGTACTATCATTCCACTATCTTTTGGCTTAGCCATGCAAAAATCTTCTGAATTACTATGGTGAATCAGATCACTGATATACCCACACTGTTATCATCTACTCGGCAATGCCAGAAACACCTGAGGAGCACATGAGAAACGTTTCTGCCTGTAACAGCCTTCAAAACATGGGGATTATTCTTATCATAACAAAATAACCTCTGTTTCTTTTCAGTTTCTCCAGTACTTCGGTGTTTTCATAGTATGTATAAATGTGTAATAATTTATTTTTAATTCTCCTAAGGTTTTGGTCTCAATAATATTTTGGCAGAATTAAAAAGTCACTGTGCCACTGTGTTCAAAATGAAAACTTTGCTTTTATACTCATTTTTCCTTTTCTTTTTATATTAGAATTGAAGAGACAGTAAATAGAAACATCTGATTTCCTTCTTTGTACCAAATGCTGCTTTTTATCATTTTGAACTAGAGCTTCTACTGGGAAGTCCTTTTCACATTTTTTTATTTTGAGAAGTTTTTCTACTTCTGTAGACTAGAAGTGTTCAGTCCTTGGATAGTTGGGGCATTTCAGCTATTTTGGCTTATTAGAAGTATGTGCCATCTACTACTTCTTTTCCCCTAATCCTCCATAAATTGCCAGTTCCGCAAGACGCTGCACGGTGTGCGTTGTTTACTGCTTGGCTGGGAAAATATCTAGAGAGATGTCCAGTAATGTATGACTGCCTAGCTGCTCTTCCTTTGCCTTCAAGGAAGGCCAAACAAATTGTTTCCTTAGTCACACACATAGTTCACTGCTCAGCTCCATGCCATACTCAGTTCCTATGTGTGTGTGTGTGTCAAACGGGTATGAGACTTCAACATGGAGCCCATGTTTTTTGCCATAGAATTCCTCTTGCTGAAATGAATTTGGACCATTGGTCCAGATGAAATAATATCATTAATTTATGTAATGAGATTATAATTTCTTGCCCATTTCATACATAGCATTAAATTTTTTCTGCTTCTTAGAACTTCATCTGTCACTTGGGGCATAAGAAGTTTCATTTATGTGACATATGTCTTTGAACTCAAGAGACTTAGTGGAGGCAGGCACCAAAAGGGTCCATCACGGTGGTAAATGATGTGTCTTACATTTGTAGGTGACTTGGGCATCTTAGATATCTAATTTCAACTCAGTTGAAAAGTGCCAAATTTAATTTTCTAGTGGTGCTAATGAAGTTGCTCGTATATCTGCATCATTTAAAAGCTCGTGAATAGACTCATCTGACCGTGGTTACATTCTGACATTAAAGATTTGCAGACCTGGCTTTGCTTTTGTACACCATCATATAATTTCCCCCAATGCATCTGAGATTGGAGCTCTATTGTAAACTTCTATGACAAGGAAACAAAACTTTCCAGGTTGTATTTTACATCATATTAATTAAAAAACCAAACTAATATTTTATTGATTTTTGTGTTTCACAGATATTTTCCTGGTGAAAATAAATATTTTTTCTAACAAACTGCCAAACACTGTAAGCTTTCAACTGCCACGCCTCACTCTTCTGAAATGAAATCAGATAATTTGTGGTACTAAAAAGGTCAAAATGACAATTGATGTTAACCATCAAAGATGTAAATGTATAGATTTGCTGACCCTGTTGATGTTGCTGTTTCTGGAGCTAATCTCAAACACCAAATTAATCTAATTCCTTATATTTTGCTTCTGGCACATTTCAATTCCTTTTGTTAATCTCACTTTATGAAAAAAAAAAAAAAAAGGTTGAGCAAATAGAGTTGTGTTACTCTTTAATTTTACTATATATGCCTGTGCTCTAGAGGACTAGTTTTCTTTCTTTGTATACTTGACAGTCTTTATTTAGAGCTACCAATAGAAAACAAACAAAAAGAACAACTATTTCTATGCTGGGAAACTGCTGCCAACAACCCTTATGAATCCACAAAATCACATGGTTTTATGGAACAAAAATACACACTCATATGTGTTCATGTGCAGTTATTGTGTTCAGCTGCAGTGCACTGTGACTAACCATGGTTCCTCTCTATTCTGATATAACGCTCCAGATTTGTAAAAAGTATGAGGCATTTGTGCAGAACAACAAAATACAGGTGCTTACGGTCAAAATCCCACATCTCCCTTTTCTTTTTGACATATATATGTTTATTTATTTGCTTGACTGTTTGAATCTTGAATCTTTTTTCTCTGCATTTATCAACTTGAATGTTATACAGTCATGGATGTTTTCATGTTCCTCTTACAGTCATGCTGGATTGCTGTTTTATTTTCCTTTATTTTCGTAATCTCAGATGCACCTATTACAGAAATAATTGGTGACTCCTTAAAGATGAAAAGGGGCTGAAGAGAATTAATAAAAACACCAGATTGTTGCAGGTGAATGCTGCTGCCACCAACTGAATGTCAATTCTGTAATGGCATACTCAAGCTTCATACACAATATATTCTCTGAAACTTGTTGTGGACCTCAGGAGAACAAATGAGAGTAAAATAATCAGGTGTGTGGGATGTCAATTTGTTGAGCTTATGGGAAATCTTTATCTGCTCTTAGTCCAACAATCAATATAATTGGTAAAAGTTAAAGTGAAAATGAGATTGATTAG
>JAOQGH010000019.1:69144965-69159826 GCA_025769975.1 Gallinago jamesoni | reverse complement strand
TACACAATATATTCTCTGAAACTTGTTGTGGACCTCAGGAGAACAAATGAGAGTAAAATAATCAGGTGTGTGGGATGGGAAATCTTTATCTGCTCTTAGTCCAACAATCAATATAATTGGTAAAAGTTAAAGTGAAAATGAGATTGATTAGGATTTTTATGTTTGCATCTGAGAGAAATAAGCTCAATTTAGATGCATGTGAGAAAATCTTGAAGCTGAGAAACAAAGATTCAAGTATAAACCTATAATTTTTGCCAAACTAAATATTATTGTAAATGGAAATGATTCAATCTGAAGAAAACCAAACATATTCTTTGGTAAATGTTTTGTAGTGTAATAATTGTTGACTAGTTACAGAAAGCACCTGTTTATTTTAAATAGATCCTGTAGCAAAATTAGACTAAGTCAGAAACCACAGGAAAGCTGCCTTAAATACAAAATAAATCTTCTAATGCTATGTTGAATCCACGATGTTATCATGGTGTTAATTCATTGAAATGAAGCAAAGTTCTGGCCATCACATGGAAGTGGAATTTAATAAGGAAGAGAACTCCACAGAAGTAAGCAAAACTTTCCTTTCTGCTCTACTACAAGTGCATCAATTGGTCCAATATCTCCAAGTGAAACACACTTTAGACAATGCCATTATCAGTTAAATGGTTCTCATAAGACAAAGGACCATCTGCTTTCTTATTAAATTCTCTGACGATAGCTCTTCCTGAGTTCCTTTATTTTTACCTGATGGTTATGCTACATATTTATGGAGGTGTTTTATTATTTAGCAGCACCGGGCTCTACTTGGCATATGCTCAGTTTCTTGAGTGTATCAATATAGACACTGCTTATTTTCCTGTATCTCTGAGTGTTGTCAGGGGAGAGGTTGCTCAT
Source organism: Gallinago jamesoni (assembly GCA_025769975.1). NCBI lineage: Eukaryota > Metazoa > Chordata > Aves > Charadriiformes > Scolopacidae > Gallinago > Gallinago jamesoni. The sequence goes on along the minus strand of JAOQGH010000019.1, from coordinate 69,158,938 downwards.
GTGGTATAAGAAGTCTTCGGAGGATTCTCCATGCTACAGAGATGTGTTTGATTTTGCTCAAGGGATGATTCCTGCAAAAAAGCTTTGAAGGAGTTCTGTTTGCTGACTGAAGGTTTTGTACGGGAATTGGTCTCAGAAGACATAAGGAGGGAGTCCCAGGACTTTATTTTTGTCTTCTTTCTTCTATTAGGAATATTTTCTCATTTGCTCCGTCAGCTCCACTTCCAGGCAGTGGAGCAATGAAAGCTGCTGGTGAGCAGCTGATAGGCAAAAAAGTAGAATGGATCACTGAGTGGATTGGGACAGTCTTGTCTCTATGGAGGTGCAGGAATGTTAACAATAATTAACATTAATTTTAATGCGAAAGCAAAGGGAAGATTGATAGGAATTCTTCCCAGGAGACAAGAAAAAAGGTGAAAGAAACATATTTCCTCACATTATGGTCTTTCTCCCTGCAGGATAACTGAAATGGGAAAAAAAATAAACTCTATGCCTTCAACAGCAGTTCAATTGGTGGAAAGTAAAGAATGAGAGAGATGGGAGCCTATATCTGTGGGACAGACAGGAGAAAAGGAGATAGAAAGGTAGATGTGTGATATTCATGTCTTAGTGTGAAGTGTGATGGGAGAGAAATGCTAATGCCCACAATTCAGAATTAGTACAGGAAAAAACTGAAACAAGATGATTATTTTGAGGAGAAAAAAGAATTACCTGAAATTAGCTGCTTTTGCTATATAACATACAAAATATATATTGCAGAAACTCAAATATGATGATACACAATTAATAGCCTTTCATAATTCAAAGAAAAGCTATGTTTACCTGACATGTCATATATAATACCCAAAAGTAAAGCATTGTCTCTGCCTTGGGTAGAATGGGTGCTTCTTAGCTGTGCTCATAAATGAAAAGTTGTTAATAATTTTCTTGTTTACCTATAAGAGATTCTCTAGATAGAATCACAGAATCACATGGGGTTGGAAGGGACCTCTGGAGATCATCTAGTCCAACCCCTCTGCCAAAACAGGTCCACCTAGAACAGGTTGCACAGGAACTTGTCCGGGCAGGTTTTGAAGTCTTGAGAGAAGGAAACTCCACCACCTCTCTGGGCAGCCTGTTCCAGTGCTCTGCCACCCTCAAAGTAAAGAAGCTCCTCCTCATGTTTAGGTGGAACTTCTTACATTCAAGTTTGTGCCCATGTCACAGATGGAGTGATTGACTTCACTAGTTAGAGCCCTATCCCATGGGATTTCACCTAGCAGTTTCTTAAAAAGGTCAAAGGTCCTGAAATCCAAAGTTTCCTTCCTACTTGTTGGTTTGCATCTACTGCCCATGATCCTGAACTCTGTCTTTCCATGGTTGCTGCAACCAAGGTTGCCCCCCAACCTTACTGTCCTTCATCAGTCCCTCTTTGTCAACACTAAGTCCAGTAGTGCTACTCTACTTGCTGGCTCCTCCACCAGCTGAGTTAAGAGGTTATCATCAATACACTGTAGATGCTTGGCTGTGTAACCTTTCCAGAAGACATCAGGGTGGTTGAAGTCCCCCATGAGAAGCAAAGCCTGCAATTGCGAGGCTACTTTGAGCTGATTGTAAAAGGCTTCATCAGCTTCCCCCTCCTGATAAGGTGACCTGTAATAAACACTCCCTACAGTGTCTCTCATATTGGCCCACCCGTTAATCCTCACCCACAAGCTCTCAACTATCTCCTCATCTGACACCATGGACGGTTTTAAGGACATCTCCTCACACGGCATCCATTCCTTAGCATAGAGGGTGACACCTCCACCCCTCCTTCCTTGACTGTCCCTTCTGAACAGCTTGTAGACCTCAATAGCCACACTCCAGTCATAGGATTCATCCCACCAGGTTTAAGTGATGGTCACTATATCATATCTTTCCAGCAGCATGGTAGCTTCCACCTCCTTCTTCTTGTTGCCCATGTTGCATACATCTTCAAGTTCTGCCTGATAATTCTGCCTGAAGGCTTTATCTAACTAACTCATTTTCAGATCTGACTCCCATTACCTCCTGTTGAACTTTAGGTGAATGTGTTTTTTCTGACTGATTTTTTCAAGGCCTTGCTTTCAGCGTGTCTTTTCTGAATTTTACAAATACTCACCATTCATTTTATGATGCTTATGGTGGAAAAAGAAAGTCCTCTAGCTTTGACCTGCCTGTGCTGATTTCCTTATCATTCATGTGCACTAAATCCAAGCAAACATAATTCAGAAATAGGCATTTGATTTATTACTTTTAAGACTCTATAAATACTAATGCGGATTTTTCTAATAGATAAACTCATAAACCAGTCAGGAATATTAAAAAAATCATATACTTACCCATACTGAGAAACTAGGATTATCAAGCCTGGACACTCTAACTATTGTTACAGCAAATACTCAGAAGGCTAAAGAAAATCAGCTGAAGCTTGTACAGGCACATTTGTATCTAAGAGGAAGTTATCCAGCCTCACCCCCTCTCCTGATCATGCGGAATCCACCAGAGGTCAGGGCAATGCTGTACTGGGTTCTGAATACCTCCAAAGATGGTGACTCCACAACCTCTATGAGTACCCTCTTCTGGTGCTTGACCACTCTTAGAGTAAAAAAGATTTTTTTTATGTTTAAATGTAATTTCATGTATTTCAATATGTCTATTACCTTTTGTCCTGTCATTAGGCACCACATTGGCTACACCTTCCTTACTCAATGTACTTATGCACATGGTAAGATCCCCCTGAGCCTTTTCTTCTCCAAGTAGAAGAGTCCCATCTCTTTCAGCCTGTCCTTGCATGACAGATGCTCCAATCCCTTCATCATCTTTGGAGCCCCTGTCTGAATCAGCTCCAGTAAGCGCATGTCTTACCTGTACCAGGAAGCCCAGAACAAGACACAGCACTCCAGATGTCTCACCATGGCTGAACAGAAGGGAAGGACTGCCTCACTTGACCTGCTGGCAATGATCTTCCTAGAAGCCTCCTCTGCACTCCATGGAAAGGACCTTTTCCGCAGCAGTTTGAGAAGAATTACAATCTGTGGGAAGGATTCACTTTGAAGAATTTTGTGGAGGACTATCTCCCATGCATGGGACGCTGCTCTGGAGTAGGAAAAGAATGTGAGGAGGGAGTGGCAGAGACATGTAATGAACTCACCACAACCCCCATTTCCTGTGCCCTGCGTCATCCGGGGTGGGGAGGTAGAGGAGTTGGAAGTGAAGTTGAGCTGGGGAAGAAGTGAGAGATGGTGGTAAGGTGGTTTCAGTTTTGTTCTCATTTCTTACTGTCTTACTCTTACTTGATTGGCAAAAAATTAAATTAATTTCCCTGAGTCTGTTTTGCCTGTCACAGTAATTGCAGAATGATCTCTCCCTGTCCTTATCTTGAACCATGATCCTTTCATTGTATTTTCTCCCCCCTGTAATGCTGAGGAGGGGGAGTGAAAGAGCAGCCAGCTGATGTCAAACCACCGTAACATTGCAGACTTATATTTCTCACTGAACATCTGTAAGAAAATTAGTCTACTCTCAGGCTAAACCACTAAAGAACAGAGGAAAAACTCGTACTATTTCTGTGCAACCTCCGAGACGAGTGCCAACAGACACATTAAAGTCCCGAGGAGTTGCATGGGGCACCTGAGATGATAAGTTGAGTGAAGTGGCCTCTATATATTCATAACAACAGTGTTTGGCAGAATCACCTCTAAATAAAATGAATAGTAGACAATAAAAATGAATACTGGTAGTTGTATATCTATTATATTAATAAATACAACTATCATTACAGAAATTAGAGATATACAGATATTACAGCTACTATTTATTAGGGATATGACGTCTTAGATAGAGCATGCATCGCACTACTCAGAGGACTGTTAAGTGTAACGCTGGCAGAGGGAAGGGAAAGGGAGAGAAATTGTTATAGAACATAAAACAACGCCATTGTGCTGTCCCCTGCAGATTGTGAACCATGTTGTACTTGGATGTTTTAATGTAGTAGTATAGCTTTTATAAATATGGTTTATAGGTTGGCATAAAAAAAATACGCTCCGGCAGGAGAATAGAAGATGATATGGACAGCATTAAAAGAAAAGTAGTTATTAGCTTTTTATGTAAGACAGGATGTTCAGGGCTAGTGGATTGGCTAAACTATGGTATTGGGAAAGGTGTGGAGGTGTGCAGACTTTGGCACTGAGGTACACAGACAGAATAATTTTCTATGATCTAAATGCACATAGTATTATATGAGGAATTTAAAATTAGGATTTGGATTAAATGTCACATAAGGAAGAGCTGGAAAAATGAACAAAAATATCAAATTTGCAAAATCTTTGAGTTGTAAAGGACACTAGAATTCTTGAAAAAAAAAAAGAAGCACAGGAAGAGTATAGATTTGTGAAAAAAATAATTAGCCATGAATTATAAAATAAGATTATTTATCATTTGTAAAAAAGGTCCTTTTATAATATCTTCATTATCTACTGAATATTTGAAAGCTAATAAGCTCATTTTCTGCACTGCACACAGATGGATAACTCTTGTGTTCACAGATCATAACTCCCCACATCAATAACATCTTAAACTGGTTTGTTTTAAAAAAGAGAATCTTCTCTCCTGTTAAGTTACTGGTAATTGACAGAATAGTAATTTCAGTAATTTAATCTCTCTGCTTTCATTTTCACAGAATGTACTTATTCTTCTGAGTGCATCTGTCTCAGATTTTATAGAGAATAGGGCCACAAGTCAGTCAGGGGTCAAAGGTTGAAGTATCTACCCATTTTCACTGGTTTCTAGAAAGCTGAAACTTTGCTGAGGAGTACCTTAGGATCATGTAATAAAACCAGTTTTTTTGAGATAAATTAATATTCAAAAGAAGAGCTTTCGCTTTTAGAGTGTTTCTTTTTTAATTTGCCATTTTAAACGAGTTGTACATATCATACATAATTAAAAAATATAAAATGTATGTACTGTATATAATTTAAAGGAGTTGTATTTATTGTATATAATGTATAAGAAAAGAAACATGATGCAGTTACTAAAAGAATGTATTGTTCTTTTTCCCTGCTCCCAGACAAATCCAAGCAACTTCATCCACACTGACAGCACTATGACAGTCCATGTGGTTTATTTGTAGGGGTGGAAACTCTCCTTTTTTCATACATTATCTGTGGAAAGACAGCAGATGCTAATTTTATCTTTACTGCACCTTACCGATGAAGCAGACTCATATCCCAGAAGCAGAGATGGGGTTGCTTACTGTTTATGATGACAGTTGCCTTTTAAAGAAGGAGGGAATGAAGCATCTGAGGAATGCATGTGTCCTGCCAGGAACCCAGCAGGAAAAATATCTTCCATTTGGGATAAGATGTACTGACAGCACAGTAGGAACAGCTGAAATTAACTGTGCATTTGGAGTTTTCATACTGACCTGGATCACTGAAACCAAGTTGCATGTGTCCTATAATTTGACAAAACCTTGCTTTTTCTGCAGAACAGAAAAAGGAAAAATGTTGCATAGCTATTAACTGGGCATTTATCAATAATTTTTTGTCACAAACAGCAATTGCAGTATTAAAAAAAAAAAAGGTAATAAATTATTGTGCATTTTATGTTAAAAAAAAAAAAGGAAGAAAAATGTGATGTAGGTGAGGGGAGAAATCAGTCAGTGATTTTCAAGCTTTAGCTCTCTGCCTTTGTTTCAATCCAGTCAGGAACTTAGCTAGAACTTTGGTGAGCAGCTAACAAGTACTGAGGAGTGGTGCAAAAGAAGAGGAGTGCTAGTAGTCATCAACAGCCAGAAATACGTGTTTGAAGACTAAGTGTTCCACCAGAAACATTTATGCTGACAAATCACAGGATAGATGTCATGGGTGCATCCATTTGTGCTTAAAAAAATGAATTAAAGAACTCAAACTACGACAGACACATCAGTCCTTAATATTGAAATGCTTTTGTAGCAATTTCTGATTTCCATCCATTTTCTGTGTTTTCTGAAACAGAATAGAAGGTAGGAAAAAAATTTAATAATCAGGGCTGATGATGCTTTTTGTCTGTTTATTTTTTTTTGTTTTATTTTTTCATGTTCTCAGTAGTTTGCGATCTGTTTTCAGACTGTTCCAGTCCACATTCTGGCTCAGTTGTTGGATGAATTCATGCAACATTCATTGTCTTTTTTTTTGATGTGAAGTTATAAACATGTTCCAAACCTTGTCTTTTCTTTCAAGCTCTACAATTTATACACTGATACACCAGCAAGCTCTTGCAGTAGGAAATAACATCTTTCTAACTTTTGATGTTAAAACTAGAGGGTTCACTTGTCCAGCCTCTAGAGATAAAGTTTCTCTATCAATTTATGAAACGGAATCAATGGGGGTTGCAGTCCATGGAAGGTACTGAAGAGTCAAGTCCATGGTAGTAGTTCTGAAGAATTATTTTAGAGGAAGACATAATATTTAAAACAATTGTATTTCTATACGATTTTTAAAACAGAAATAGGATTAGATCTAGGAATGATGACATTTAAAATAACATTGAACAAAAGTTTCAAGATTCTTTTAGTTGCCTCAGATATATGACCCATACTGATTCCATTTTTAATATTTTTTTTTTGTCAGATAGGACAAGGGAAAAAAGTGCCAGAATTTGGACCAAAAGGAGTTTAAAATAATCAAGTAGAATGAAGGCACTTGTATGGCAGAGAAACTGACACTGAAAAGAGGAAAGGGAAGAAATGAAAGGTAGGCTTGCAATAAAAAGATAAACTAGGGAAATAAATATTTCATTTCAAACAGAATAGTGAAATCTGAAAGTGCATTAAGTTTAAAAGAAGGATTGTACATTTTGTACTTTAAACTATGCTTTCTAGGAACCTACTCCTGTTATTTCTGGAAACTGGACTTCACTTTGGTTATTTTGATTTTTATGAGACTTTAGGACATAAAGTGTCTTCATTTTGTTTTAGAATTATATCCACACTGCTTTCAAATTTGTGCAGAGGGCAGAAAGGGAGACAAAATCACATGCCTTGACTTTAGATATAGTAGTTACTTACCACCCTATGCGGTAGCTACCACGTGCAAAGTGTTACCTGCTACTGGCACAGACCTCATTTCTGCTGGTGATCCTTTCACCACCCATCTCAGGGAGGTTTTCCGTTCCATTATGGTAGCTGAGTGACTTACTTTCATGTTCATATAATCAGGAAGAAATGCTTTAATGCTTTGCACAATGGTTACTTTCTAGCAATTCTGAAAACAAAGCTCATATCCTCTGAAACAGTGGACTCATATGAGCCTGTGATAACTGGGGGTCATTGCTTATTCGGCAGGTTGTTCCTTCCACTGGGCTGAATGCTAGTCCAGTGAAGTATGCAGCATTTTAAGTTTTTAGTATGAACAATATGGGACTGTTGGCTTTTGCCTTATTTCATTTTTTTGGTTGGATTACAATAATTTGGGCATTTACATGAACAGTAGCAATTATATTCTAATAAATAGACTTTGTGATCTCTGCAAGTCTTTAATAGTTTGCAGGGGTTTTTGTTTATTTAGCAGTTTGCTAGTGATTAAAAAAAGAATAAATCCCTCTAGGTGTTTACAGATGGGCCAGAGCGCATCAAGATGGCTAAATTGGAAATGTGTAGAGAAAAACTTATGTGCTTATGAATAAAATAGGCTAAGCCTCGGTTGCTTAGACAGAAAATACAATTCTGCCAGGAAATCCATAAAAATGAATTATTTTCCCTGTGTATTTCTACTGTCACCTCATTAAAATGCCTTTTTTCTTCACATGATATCTTAATCCCTGTGGTATTCTGATTGGGTTTTCTTTAATGGCTGTTCCTCATGATTTACATCATGTGTTTTGGGGTGTCCACTAAATAGCAAAACCTTTGTTAGTTTTGCATTATTTAGTATGAAATCTCTGGAGAATGAAAGAAAGGGTCCTGGCTCTGACTCCATCTTCTACTGGTCTTGTTAACAAGTTGATCTTCATGGTTTAGTTTTAGAACAAGAGCAGGATTAAGAGTCTTTTCCCAAGGACTGCAGAGAAATAGTAAGTAAAAAGTAGTTAATAGTTTCTCTCCTTTCACTTCCTTGTTGCAAACAGGGGTTGAGTGCATAGGTCTAATTATACAAACTACCTTTTGAGCACATTTCATTATTGCAGGACAATGGAGTTTGCCTTTTAACTATCTTTTAATCTGGTGGATGAAGCAGTGAGCGAGTCTGCTCAGCGTAGTCTCAAAATCAGTATATTTTCCCTTACTTCATGAAGATAGTTTAGCAGTAATCCAAGCTTACTAAAACTCAGCAAACCTCCAATGAATAATTTACTTGTTTTGTTTTTTTTTTTTCTTTTTCTTTGCTTCTAAATTGACTTACCGTTCCCATCCTCCTAAGAAAACCATGCTTTTTTGGTTTCCATTTCAGGTATGGCATCACTTTCTTTGAAAGTATAAGGAGGACATTGTTAGTTATTCTTATATAGTAGGTGCCACATTTAATATACAGCTAGTGTTCATCCACCTGTTGAAGATATGTCCATATTTAGAAACCAAAGGAAAAAAAAAAAGAAAAGCTTTCTCAACTAGTTATCTCTATTTGTAAACTCTTGATAGTCATCTAGGTGATTTCAAAATTTCTGTAATTGAACATGCAATACGAAGGTTCATAAAAGTGGAGAAAGTAGATTATAGTGTTCATAAATTTAATAAAAAACCTAGAAGTGATAGTTTGAGTTCATGTAATAATTCTTTTCCCTAACCGTACTAACAGTACCTAACTGGAATACTTACTGACAGCATGTAAACATAAGAATTTTTGTTAATCCTGTGCAAAGTATCTGCATCTCTATTAGTCTTTTAAAATACATTCCCCTTTGCTGAATCCATTATGAAATAATGTACAATATGTAATTATTGTTTGCTCACTCTTTGACTCATCATCAACAGAGGTTTTAGATGCTAGGTAGCACATGTTAGACAAAGGCACCAATAAACCGAAGCTTAGCAAGGTGTTTCTAGTGTAAAGTAAATGAAAGTGGGATATTTTTTATTGCATTTTGCAATTGTTTCTCTGTTATTCCCAGTTAGTTCCAAATCCGTCTCTACAGTAGAGCTGCAGTGATTTGTGTGGGTATGTAATCATGAGAGTGGAGAAGACTAGATACCTCACTCTCTGTCTAAATCCGAAGCTTTTTTGAATAGAAATAGAAATGAGAGCTCATATCTCGTATTACAGTTTGCTTCCTCTGCATTTGATAGGGTCTGGAAGGAAATCTACTAGGAAAAAGAGTACCATCCAGAGTCACCCTTGTACCAACATTTGTACAAACAGCTTGGTGGCGTCTCTCACTCACTGCTTCTTTTCTTTCTAGCCTCACCAGCACTCCATATCACCATAGCACCTCCCATGCCTGTTTTTCACTGTCTTCAGATGCTGCCTGTTCCTCCTGATAGCTTCTTCTTCTGGTGTTCCTAGCCCTTTTGTTAGTCCTTCCAGGGAAGCCTTCTTAATTAGTTTTTATTCAAATTAAGTTATTGCCTTTCTTCCAATCAGCCTAGGTCTAATAAGAAACAATGAGAGTAAATGTGGCGGCTTCCCTTATTCTAAGGCTATGTGTCTGATGCTACAGCATGTACCAAAAGAATGAGAAAATTCAGTTTTCATCTTTGCATTAGCAAATTTTCATGGACATGTCAATTTTAATTTTCTAAAAAAAAGAAATAGACCTCTTACACAGTAGACCTGCAAGTTTCTAGTCCTTGCTCAAAAGTTAGCATGCTTACTGAAACAATTATCAGACTTCTTTTTAATAGACAAAACAACTTTTTAACACGTAGACTTGCAGTTAAATTGAACTGTATTAGCTGGGCAAGTAAATGGAACAGAAATGGACACCCAGCACAAACATGTAAAGCAGAACAGTTTGGCATCATTAGCATGTGAATGAAAAGAGTACTTTATAACTTTAAAAAGTGTTCTTACTGTAGACAATAGTGACTAAGTTAACACAGGAAAAATTCCAAAAGCAGAATAAAATATGTTAACATTCAGAACTATCAAAATAATAAAAAACAACAAAAAATTAAAAACCAAATATAAAAAGAAATAATGAAATTATAAAATAAAAAAGCAGTCTGTGAACAATGACAAAATGACAAAATCAATGCTCCAAAATTAACATAATAACATATATGCAGACCTGTCACACAAACTTAACATGTTCAGGCATCATTTGCAGCTGACCTAATAAATTGTTTCAGTTACTTAAATACACAAAAGGACATTTTTCATGTACAAAAAGTTTAGGATAGTTCAGTTATGTTGTAAATTTCCCCCTAATTTTTATTGAGTCCATTAATAACTTTTTGGTATAAAGTCATATAGCACAACATAAAGCTATTTGATAATTGATGTAAATTAAGTTTTAGGGGGTAGAAAGTTTGTGTGGGTAATTATGTTAAATCATACAAATGATAGCAGATACTATCACTTTAGCTTAGTTTTCTAGAAGTAAAGTTGAAACGAAGAAAGAAATGGTCTTGTCTTCTTTTCTGTAATGACCTGGTTTATTACAGAACAAGATGCAGAAGCTATTGTCAAAGGTACATAATCTTGTTAAATGGTAAACAGATCTGTTCCAGTGCAGTATTTCAGAAATCCCAGGTGTGAGATATCAGATATGAACTTGAGTTTTATTTGTTTAGACTATTGATGAGACCTGCTATGAAATGTGAAGAGTGCAGGATGAAACCCATTATGTATGAAAAGGTAGCATTCTTACAAAGTATACTCCTAAAGAGTATATGCAAGTCTAAGTTGGAAAAGAGTTGGCTCTACATTGAGTCATTTTTACCTCTTCTTACATGCTGAATACTCTTTTGACCTTTTTCTTTTAGCTAAAGCATTTGTTGCAGTCACTAGTTGTAATCATTAAGGGTCAGATTTTTCCCCCCTCATTTTGCACTAAAAGTTTCCATGGCTGCAGTTTGAATTTGAGATAACTAATTTATCTTCTTGCTTGCAGTGATACATTTATGCTTGTTAGCTACACTGCAGTGTGTATCATCCACAGAATAAGTAACTCAAGAATGATGTAATCGTTGTCAATTCAACAGGGTGTCTAGATGAAAACTCGGAGCACAACTAGGGAAGCAAGATCCTCCCATCCTGCCTGAAGCACAGGAAAATAATAGACATAAAGCACTGAGTCAGAGTTACTCAGAAAACGTATGGGAATCCTTTCACCCAATCAACCAGTAATCAGCTGTGAGAATACTCTTACTATCAGTGTTATAGCTTAAGAAAGAAAATTAGTGTAGCATGTGTATATAAATAACCTGGATATAAAATGCTAAGGATATTCTTATTTCTCCTAGAAATATACAAGTCACATTAGCGGAGTCCACAGGAGATATGATTTTTCCTGTTCACATCATGCCTTCTCTGATTAAACAAAAATGTTTGAAGATGGGTGCTCTGGAAGAGCCTTCATGAAGAGAATTTATAACACTCATTTGCTCGTTTATCCTCCAGAGAATATTTTTAAAAGAAATACAAATTAGAGTTGGGAGCTTTCTTATTATCTGTTTTAAAAAAAAACATGCTTTTTTGTTGTCTTGGTATTAGCATGGTAGGCTAATATTAGCACTGTAGGCTAATATTTTATGTCCTAAAATACTGAATTACACAAAGACACAGCCAGAAGAATTGAACAAAAGCCCACATGAGTCATAATAAAAGACTGACACACAAAAAAGAGAGCACAATGAGAATTATAAAAATATCAAACTGACTAAATGGAAGACAGAAAAGCCATTTACTTGTGGATAGTTAAAGGAAAAACAAAAACTACCCTTCCATTTTATGCTACTTGTAGATTTCATCAAAATAAGTGCTTAATGTTGCATTATATCTTGTATTGTGATTGATAAAAAGAAAAGAAGAGAACAAACAGAAATCCTTCTCAAAGATCAACCGAAACCCATGAATACAGACGGAGATAAAATAATTTCAGACAAGAGTGTTTCGGAAAAATTAGAAGTACAACACAGAAAAACTAGGGAAAAAGCATAGTATGGTGTTTGTAAAAATGCTGTGCAATAATAGTACTTCTTTATTGCTGATATGAGCTCATTAAAAAGCAATAAAAATGACAATAATGAAACCTCATTCAGGTTTCAACTTTTTTTCCAGTCCTTGTTGCTCTTTATAAAATACTTCTGCAATGTCTTTGCTTTTCCCTCTCCATAGCAAAAGTAATGTTTGACTTGACATTCTTTGGTGATTTCTAAAGGGAGCAAGACTGCGTTAATTTAGATCTGTTTAGCAAACAAAATATCTTGAATCCTGTGTGAAGAGATACTTCCATGCCTCAACTCTCTGTCAAATTATAATTGCTCTCAGCTAGTTCAAATTATTGAAATATTAGCTTAATTAGTCATCATCCATTTTTTCTACCTTTCTTTGTCTATTGAATTACCAAAGACTTCAGATAACCTCTTCAAAATCAGAGCCAAAAGTTATTAATATGTTATCATGTGGGGCTGCACTCTAACAAAACACATTCTTCTTTGGCTCACCTTTTGTGCTGAAATTTCCATGTGTGAATTGCAGTGGTGTTATTGATTTCACTGATGCACCTGAACTGTTAATGTTAATATCACTGTATAACAGTAGATCAAGCAGCAGACAATAGCTGTGAAGTTGCCAAAGCACTTATAAAGTTCAGTTCAGAAATTAAACACACTTATCTGCTGTTCCTAAGTTTGTGCATTCATTTTATACCTTAATCCCATGGCAAACACTCCCAGATAAAATGGCTACAAATACATAATACACAATCCTTGATAGAATTTCGTATCTGACACCCAGAATGCAGAAACATTAGTTTTATGATGGTCTGGTTCAGTTTCGTACAAGCCCTCATAGCCATGCTTCTATTCATGTGACAAATTTTTAACAGCATGGAAATAATTTGAAAGGGGAGAAAAAAAAACCTGCATACACCCCTCAATGAAGAACAAGTTGGGGATGCACTTAGAGGTCAAAACATTTATCTAAGTTGATTGTAAAGATTATTTATAATCTTGAATGCTTTAGATAAACTGTAGTTTTAGTAGAAAAACATTAGGACAGAATCAATATGACTTTCCCTGATGGACCAAAATGAGCTCCCGCAGGGAGTACCACTATTAATGACAAAGGAGTAAACTTTTAAAATTATTTATATATAGGCTTTGGTCTTCAGATCAGAATGGAGAAGTCTGGAAGCTTTACTCATTTGATTTGCTCCAGAATTTTATTCAAAAATACTGTCATAGTCCCACATTCTTACCTTTCTGTTCTCATTAGGATTGAAGGGGGATGGGGATGAAAGTGGGATTACTAAAGAGGAGCCTGGGAGCAGATTACCAGTGCTGGAGGGTAAAAGTGCTAGTAAGGTCTTGTGGCCTGTTGCCTCAGTAGAGGTGAAGTATCATAACCCAAGTGGTGATGACATGAGGGACAGTGATAGGCTGGCAACCACAGAAGGGTCTGAGCATGGTCAGGGATGTGTTGGACCTAGGCCCCCCATAAAAATGGCAGGAAAACTACCCCAGCTAAAGTGCATTTACACAAATGCACGTAGTATGGGCAACAAACAGGAGGAGCTGAAAGCCATTGTGCAGCATTAAAGCTATGACGTAGTTGTCATCACAGAAACGTGGTGGGATGAATCGAATGACTGGTGTGCTGCAATGGATGGCTACAAGCTCTTCAGAAGGGACAGGCAAGGAAGGAGAGGAGGAGGGGTGGTCCTGTATGTTGAGGAGGAATATGAATGCGTAGATATAAATGAAGGTAATAGTAGAATTGGGTGCCTGTGGGTACGAATCAAGGGGAGGACCAACAAGGCTGATATCGTGGTGGGAGTCTATTACAGACCACCCAACCAGGATGCAGAGGTTGATGAAATGTTCTATAAGCAGC
>JAOQGH010000019.1:69118357-69144865 GCA_025769975.1 Gallinago jamesoni | reverse complement strand
CTTAACCTGGCCTTGGATGTTAAAAACAATAAAAAGAATTTCTATAAATATATTAATAGCAAGAGGAGGACTCGGGAAAAGTTCCACTCTCTACTGGATATGAGAGGTAACAGTGACAAAGGATGAGGAGAAGGCTGAGGTACTGAATGGCTTCTTTGCCTCAGTCTTTAGCAGCGGAGTAGGGTGTCCCCCGAGTACCCAGACCCCCTGAGCCAGCAGTTAGGGGTGGGGAGCAGAATGAAGTCTTCGCAATTCTAAGGGAGATGGTGAGGGACTCGCTCCAAAACTTCGACATAAACAAGTCTATGGGACGAGATGGGATTCACCTGAGGGTTCTGAGGGAGCTGGCAGAAGTGCTTGCAGAGCCACTTTCCATCATCTACCAACAGTCCTAACAAACTGAGGAGGTCCCAGCCAACTGGCATCTAGCAAATGTGACACCCATCCACAAGAAGGGTCAGAAGGATGATCTTGGGAACTGCAGGCCTGTCAGTCTGACTCTGGTGCCTGGGGAGGTGATGGAACAGATCATCCTGAGTGCTATTATGCATGAAGGACACCCAGGCCATCAGGCCCAGCCAGCACAGGTTCACGAGGGGCAGGTCCTGCTTGACAAACCTGATCTCCTTCTATGACAAAGTGACTCGATTGGTGGAAGAAGGAAAGGCTGTGATACAGTCTCCCATGGTATTCTCCTGGAGAAACTAAATACTCATGGCTTAGATGGGAATACTCTCCACTGGGTTAAAAACTGGCTGGAGGGCCAGGCCCAGAGAGTGGTGGTGAATGGAGTCAAATCCAGTTGGCGGCCGGTCACGTGTGGTGTCCCACAGGGCTCGGTACTGGGGCCGGTTCTCTTCAACATCTTTATCAACGATCTGGACAAGGAGATCAAATGCACCCTCAGCAAATTTGCAGACGACACAGTGTTGGGTGGGAATGTTGATGTAGAGAGGGATCTGGACAAGCTAGATGGATGGGCTGAGACCAAGGGGATGAGGTTCAATAAAGCCAAGTGCCAGGTCCTGCACTTGGGTCACAACAACCCCAAGGAGCTCTACAGGCTTGGGACAGAGTGGCCGGAGAGCTGCGTGGCAGAAAAGGACTTGGGGGTGTTGGTGCACTGTCGGCTGGACATGAGCCAGCAATGTGCCCAGGTGGCCAAAAAGTGCAACAGCACCCTGGCCTGTTTCAAGAACAGTGTGGTGAGTAGGACCTGGGAGGTGATCGTCCCCCAGTACTCGGCACTGGTGAGACCCCACCTCGAGTACTATGTCCATTTTTGGGCCGCCTGCCACAAGAAAGACATTGAGGTGCTGGAGCAGGTCCAGAGAAGGGCAACGAAGCTGGTGAGAGGTCTGGAGCCCAAGCCTTATGAGGAGAGGCTGAGGGAGCTGGGGTTGTTCAGTTTGGGGAAGAGGAGACTGAGGGGAGACCTTATTGCTCTCTACAACTACCTGAAAGGAGGCTGTAGAGAAGTGGGGGTCGGTCTCTTCTCTCAGGTCACAGATGATAGGGGAAATGGCCTCAAGTTGTGCCAGGGGAGGTTCAGGTTAGATATTAGGAAATACTTCTTTACTGAAAGGGTTGTCAGACATTGGAATGGGCTGTCCAGGGAGGTGGTTGAGGCACCATCCCTGGAGGTATTCAAGAGATGAGTTGACGTGGTGCTCGGGGATATGGATTAGTGTTGGGTTGGTGTTGTTTTGGGTGTGGTGTGTGGTTTGTATGGGGTTTTTGTGTTTGTTTTTTGTGGTTTTTTTTTGTTTGTTTGGTTGGTTTGTTTAGGTTTGGTTTTGGTTTTTTGGGTTTGTTTGTTTGTTTGTTTTTTTTCATTGGTTGGACTGGATGACCTTAAAAGGTCCATTCCAACCTAGGTGATTCTGTGATTCTATAATATTGAAAAGTGCTACAACTTACTCATAGACATCTGTCTCCTCTTACAGAAAATTAGGATCTGTGGATGCACCATTACAGGGGGTTCAGATAATAATATTACCTCTTATGGCACACTTAACATTCGAACTACCCTCTTTAAGTTTTGTGTAATTTTGCATATATTTGATTTAGATAATGTGTTTCTATCAGGCCAAATTTTGGTGTTAGTGTTGGAAGCACCAGCTTATTTGTCAGCAGACACAGAGGAAAATACTGTCATATGTCAATAAAAAAATATTTCTTTTTGCTAAGAAATTCTTTGCAGTTTCTCACAAGAGTCTTGAAAATTGTCAAGGATATTGCATTCCTGATGAGTGGACAGGACTTTTTTTTTTTTTTTTAATATGTTTCCCTTCCACGTGAACATCCATTAAATCATTATAATTTGGTAAAATTCCATGTTTTAGGAAAAAATAAATAAACCCACAGGTTTCCATGTAATTCATGAAGACTAATTTTAGAATGTGGCATTTAAATTTGTGGAAGGTGGCCTGTTCTGTACATGTCATTCCCGGGTTTTTTTTTAGTTCGAGTAAGTATTTTGTTACATTTTCTTTTTCTTGCAGGGAAGGGACTGGGGCAGTACAAAATACTGAACTGAACTTATGTCCCCTCTGATTTCCAGGCTCCTGCTGTCATAGCTCGCATAGAGGATAGTGGGACATGGAAAGGTAAATAACTGATGAGTTGTTGGAAAGAGCTTAGCAAGAGCAGATACTGAGGTGGAGAGCTCAGCAACAAGGCAAGACTGGAATTATAGTGTAGCAGTGAGTGAAAGTGAGAACCAGGATTGGGATGACAGAGGTAGGGAGCTGAATTGGAGATAGTAACTGACATAACAGATCAGTGGTGATGAAAGAAGAAAGGTGTGTAATTGCTACTTTGCTTCCCCAGGGATCCAAGAATAGAACCTGTGATTGAGCACCCTGTCAAATAGCTGTTATCCCCATTATGCAGATAAGAGTAAATTACTTCCAAATTTGAAAGAAAACAAAAATCATTGGTATTGGTAGAGAGAGAAATTGCATGTTCTGACTCCTACATTTATGTGTTTGCATATATTTTCCAGTACCCGCCCCGCCTAGATGTTAAAAGTTTTGTCTGTCATTTCTAAGGCCAAATTCAAGTTGTGGTTAAAGGTCCTGAATTCTATTGAATGGTTGTGGAAAAGGCCAGGCATTGTGGATATTAGATTTCAATTTTCATTATCATAGAAAAACAAGACATATAAATGTCATTTCAACCTACAAAGTATGTAAAAAAATATATTGTAAAATCAGCATATGACATTCACTGACGTTCATATAAGACCTTCAGAGCTTAATAAATGTCACTCTAACTGAGTTGTATATTGCTGATTCTTTTCTCCTGAATCTTGTGCACTTGGTTATGGGAGAGCACTGTTTGTTTTGCATGAGGTTGATTGAAAGGAACAGCTTAAGTATTGTCAAAGAAGGAAATTTCAACTGGAATTTGGTGTATGAAAAAGAGCACATGGGTTGTGCCAGACAATCTCAAAAGGTCTCCCCCGAACTCAACTACCCTGTGATCCTATAACACCAATACCTTCTAAAAAACACCGTCCCAACATGTATATATGCATAAGATTCCTGTCTGCTGTTTAGTTATTTGACTAGCACTTTTCTAGTTTTTGAATTAATAACATGGCTTTCTAACATTTGTAGAAGAGGAGGTTGAAGCAAGGGTTAAGTAGGACAGACTACTCCGTTGTCAGATGTAGAAATATATATCAGTCCTCTGACATGAATAGAGATGCATAATGCATTTGACATTCTCCTGGTTTCACTTGTCAGCACTATTGACTTTTTTCCCTACCTTATGTCATAGTTTCTTCCCAGCAGAATTTGTGTGATATGGATATGCAGCCTGCTGGGTCATTATGCTAAACACTGGCTTTGGATAATTCTTTCATGGTGTAATTTCTCCTTGGTTCTCACTTTTCAATAGAATAGTTTCAGCTTTGATTTAGTGACAGTGGTCACATCCATTATTAGTGATTGCCAGAAGGCATGCTTGTCTCTATCCTGCCCAGATTATCCCTTTTGTTAAAAGACAATAAAAAAATGTTTCTAAAAATACATCAGGATCAAAAGAAGGGCTAAGGAGAATTTTCATCCTTTATTAGATGTGGGAGGAAACATAGTGACAAATGATGAGGAAAAGGCTGAGGTACTTAATGACTTCTATGCCTCAGTTCTTAATAGTAAGACCAGTTCTTCTCAGGCTACCCAGCCCCCTGAGCTGCAAGACAGGGACAAGGAGCAGAATGAAGCCCCCATAATCCAAGAGGAAATGTTTAGCAACCTGCTACACCACTTATACACATAAAAGTCTCTGGGTCTGGATGGGATCAACCCAAGGTTACCAAGGGAGCTGGTGGATGTGCTCACCAAGACACTTTCCATGATTTATTAGCAGTGCTGTGTAACTGAGGAGATCCCAGTTGACTGGAGGTTATCAAATGTGATGCTCATCTACAAGAAGAGTTGGAAGGAAGATCCAGGGAAGTACAGGCCTGTCAGCCTGACCTCAGTATGGTGGAAGGTTGTGGAGCAGATCATCTTGAGTGCCATCATATGAAACATACAGGACAACCAGGCAATCAGGCTTTATGAAAGGCAGATACTGCTTGACTAATTTGATTTCCTTCTATGACAAGATGACCCACTAAGTGAATAAGGGAAAGGCTGTAGATATTGTTTACCTAGACTTCAATAAAGCTTTTGACATCATTTCCCATGGCATCCTCCTGGAGAAACTGGCTTCTCATGGCTTGGATGGGTGTACACTTCACTGAGTAAAAAACTGGACAGCCAGACCCAAAGGGTTGTGGTGAATGGAGTCAAATCCAGTTGGTGGCTGGTCACAAATGGTCCCCAGGACTCAGTGCTGAGGCCAGTTCTCTTTAACATCTTTATTGATGACCTGAAAGAGGGGATAAAGTGCACCCTCAGTAAGTTTGCAGATGACACCTGTCTGGGTGGGAGTGTTGATCTGCTTGAGGGAAGAAAAGCTTTACAGAGGGATCTAGACAGGCTGGATGCCAACAGTATGAGGTTCAACAAGGCCAAGTGCTGAGTCCTGCACTTGGGTCAGAGCAACCCCCTGCAGTGCTACAGGCTTGAGGAAGAGTGGCTGAAAAGCTGCCTGGCGGAAAAGGACGTGGGGGTGTTGGCCAAGAGCTGGCTGGATATGGGCCAGCAGTGTGCCCAGGTGGCCAAGAAGGTCAATAGCATCCTGGTGCATATCAGGAATAATGTGTGCCAGTAGGACTAGGGAAGTGATTGTCCCCCAACGTCGGTGAACAGGATTGTGGAGAAGCAGAGACCAGAAGAAGGAATAGAAGAAGCAGGAACACTGGCAGGGCAAGGCCCGTGATCAAGTCCTAACGACCCATAAACAATGCTTAAAAGCCTGACTGATGGAGGGGAATTCCGCCCACCTGGCAGTTGGGGGTTGCAGGGGTGTGTTGGTTGGGAAAGGAGATACATTGGTACTATATAAACTGGCTGTTTGTTATAATAGACTATTCTGGTTGCATCACTGACAGGGGTCCGTGCCTTCATAGGGTACACCCCTGTACTGGGCACTGGGCACTGGGCACTGAGGCTGCATCTCAAATACTGTGTTCAGTGTTGGGCCCCTCACTACAAGAAAGACACCAAGGTTCTGGAGCATGTCCAAAGAAGAGTAACAAAGATGGTGAAGGGTCTGGAGCACAAGTCCTATAAGGAGCAGCTGAGGGCGCTGGGGCTGTTTAGTCTGGAGAACAGAAGGCTGAGGGAAGACCATATTGCTCTCTACAACTACCTGAAAGGAGGTTGCAGAGAAGTGGGGGTTGGTCTCTTCTCCCAAGTAACAAGTGACAGAACAAGAGGAAACAGACTCAAATTGCAGCAGGGGAGATTTAGATTGGATATTAGGAAAATTTCTTCACCAAAAAGGTTGTCAAGCATTGGAACTGGCTGCTCAGGGAAGTGGTTAAGTCACCAGCCCTGGAGTTATTGCTGGGTGTTGATGACTGTTGATGGGTGTTGGGGTGTTGGGGGGATGTTGGGGGGTGGGGGTGTGACGTGGGGTGACACCCCCAGGGGGCTCAGTTCCAGTGCCCCCGCAAGCAATGTTCCCCCCAAACTTTGGGGTTGGATGGGTGTTGATGGCTGTTGATGAGTGTCGATGGGTCATGGTTTAGTGGTGGACTTGTCAGTTTTAGGTCACTGATTGGACTTGATGATCTTAAATGTCTTTTCCAAGCTAATCAACTCTGTGATTCTATATTAGTAAGTCATTCCAAAAATCATGAAAGATGTACATACTCAAAGGGTTTGAGAATTCTGCAAGTTTCTCATTATTGAATTCGTGCATGCTTCAGAATTTGCAATCTTTGTACTATTGTTATACTGTATACGTTTTCAGGAATGCTTGGGTACTGTACTGTGAGGTATAAAGCCTCAAATAAGCTTCCTAATTATGAGCTCAATGACTGCAGATTACTGTTATGGTTTCTGCTCATATAGAGTTGACTTTCATACTAGCAGCTGGTGTGAGGTTATGCTTTGGATTTGGATTGAGAATGCTGTTGGTAGAGCACTAATGTTTTTTGGTTGCTGCTAAGCAGTCAAGGCTTTTTCTGTTCCTCACACTGTTACACCAGTGAGCAGGCTGGGGGTGCACAAAAAGTTAGGAGGAGATGTAGTGGGGACAGCTGACCCCATCTGACCAAAGGAATATTCCATACCACATGACATCCTGCTCATTTTATATAGCTGGGGGAAGAAGATGGAATGCGTGGTTTGTTTGGACTTAACGGCATTTTTTCTTCCCAAGTAATGATCAAGGGTGGTGGAACCCTGGTTTCCTGAAGATGGCCGAACACCTGCCTGTCGATGGGAAGTAGTGAAAGTATTTCTTGTTTTGCTTTACTTGCACATGTGGCTTTTGCTCTGTCTATTAAACTGTCTCTAAGGCACAAGTATTTTCTCACCTTTACTCTTCTGATTCTCTCGCCCATCCCACCATTGGAGAGTGAATGAGTAGCTCCATGGTCCTTGGTCTGGCTAGGTTAAACCTAGACATATGATTAACTGAAATGACTATTTGATTTTGATGACAGAATATTGAGGGAAAAGCTGGACACTTTTAGCATTCACTATTTACTTTGTCACACAAGAAAGTCATATGAAATAAAACTAAATCAACCATCTTTCTATTCATATTTGATCTGAAAGAAGCCAGTCCTTGTGTTGGAAGGGGCTATGCATTATTTGTCAATGTGATCTTTCTAATTTACTTCAAATATCTGTTGGCTTTATAACCTGGAATTGAAACATTGTTTATTTTTCTTACTTTTTATTGCTTGGGTGATTAATAATATACAATATATATTATTGCATATTATTATTGGCATATGTGGCATTTAGCATTCTATATTAGGATCCCAAATAATTATCAAAAATATAAATTCTGTAAAGGAAATGAAAATTAAAATTTTATAGGGTGTAGGACAGAGCAAATGTTTTCCACAGACTTCTCAGGAAAATCTCTTTCAAGTATCTGTACACAGATTGAGGATTCACTCTTTGCTGCAATTTAAATTCTTAGGCCTATAAATGTTTTATGACCTCCCTCTACAAGCACTCACAGTCACAGTCAGAAGGAGGTAATGTAAAATTGATCTGTGTATTAAAACTGCTGAGCCAAGCAGACATCTCAGAATTATAGTGATTGTGCATTGGTGATTCAGCTGGCCTTCATGGAAATATTATTTGCAAAAAATCTATCTGTTAAATGTGAGTTTCCAACGCACTCTTCTAGCTTTAGTGTTGTTCAGTACCTTGCATCTGAGATATCAAGACTGGAATATTATGGTGAAACTCTTGCCTTTCTATAATGATGTTTTACAGTTTCGAAGTAGGCTCAAATCAACACCATTACCAAATAGTGAGTTGGATGTAACATGATGGTGACTTTCTTTAAAAAATTTGTGTGAACTCTTCTGCTTCCAAGGGGAATTAGAGGTGGCATTAGAGGTAGAGATGTATAGTAGCTAAGTGCTACTACAACAGAGTTGAGCCTGATTATGGTGGGTTTGGACTTGGCCCCGTTTCTTTACATGAAAAAGTCACCAGAGTAATTTATGGTGTTTGAGTGTATTTTTCATTATTATTCAGCAGAAAGTTGTCAGTCTTAAATTTTTCAAAAACTTTCAAGTTTCGGGTAATTTTTTATTACTTTCCAGTGAAAACATGGCAAGACTGAACAGCACGCCTTGTTTAAGATTTGAACAAAAACCTGGAGGTAGCACTAGTAATGACGGTTCACTTATCTGATTTTTCTAACTTCTAAATGCCCAATGTTAATTTACAAAGCAAATTAGATTTAATGCCATATGTGATTTTTTCTTAACAGTTTTCAATTACTAATGCTACATATAATATTCCCATGTATAAAATACAAATTTATATGCATGAAGTTGCAAATATATACCTATAATGCTGCATACAATATTTTTATGTAACGTCTAGGAGAAACAGCCAAAAAAACCCCTGGATTGCAAAATTTTTGATCCCTCAGCTTTTATACTGAGCATGATGCAGATGGGATGGAATGCCTTGTTGGTCAGTTTTGGGTCACCTGTCCTGTCTGCTCCTCCCTGCAGATGGGACTCCTCTATGCTTTTCCTATTCCAACCCTCCAACAGGGCAAATAATGTTTACTGACCTTGGTTGTTATAGCAGTAAGTATAAGCAAGACCCTCTCTGTGTACCATTCACTGGCATAGATTAGAACAATCAGGTCTTTTCTCTCTGAGAGTGAATAGTGTCTTCATGAAATGCCATTAATTTTCAGGGTGTTCAGTTAGTTAGAAGAGGCTTAGCTAAAAAATAAAACAATGAACAGAAAATGGGTTTTGTTTTACTTCAAACCAGGAATTTTGATCTCCTCTCCTCTCCTCTCCCCTCCCCTCCCCTCCCCTCCCCTCCTCTCCCCTCCCCTCCTCTCCTCTTCTCCCCTCCTCTCCTCTCCCAGAAACCGTTAAACTTTGCCTAAGTGACATAAGAATTAATGAGAAAATTATATATTGCTTCTCTTTCTGTTAGCATCAGGTAGAGAGCACTTTCTCAAAAAAAGAAAAAAAAAGAAAAAAAAAGGAAAAAAACCCTCAGTTTTTCTTGCTTTGAAGAAAAATAACCATATCAATGGGGTAAAGGGTTGCAGAAACATATAAGAGTACTATTTCCAAGTTGTTTGATACAAAGCCAACTCCATTTACCATTCAATTTGTTTAGATTTAATCTATCTGGTCTAGATTAAATCTATCTGGTTTTTCCTACTTTTTTAAGAGAAGTTACTGTATTTGAACAAATGAAAGACATTTTTATTCCTTAAGGGTAAGACTTTTCTCTCTATAATTCAGGACCTACTGAGGAAATTTTCTGAAATTCAAGTTCTCAAGCTTTACAGCTTGCTTAGCTGGACTGAAGTAACACAAACTCCATCAGATTGGATCTGGAGGTTTCTTCTTTCTTGGTGTTACTAGCAAAAAGAGTCATTTCTATAAGGAATGCAGCATCACACCCCAATTTTTCTTCACACCTTTTCATCATATTCTTGAATAAATTAACTTGTACCATTAAAAGTGCATGTCATTCCATGAATTTTAGTGTATTTCCCCTCAGTAATACATTTTCAATAAATTATATAAAAATACACTATTAAAAACCCCCACCAAGATCCATGATTTGCAATACTGAACTCATACCTCAGTGTTCATATTCTTTATATGAGGATTAAAAGTTTGTGAAGTAGCATCTAACTACAGGCATGATCAAGATGTCTCTCTCAGTAAGACTTAAGAGGTAGGGATGCAAATCTGTTCTAGTGTGGAATACAAATATTAACCAAACATTGAATGGCAGTGACAGATTATTCTCTGTGCTCTGTCAATTTTTATCATTTATGCCAAGGATTCAAAACTTTTTATTACTCAATGTCTCCTGTAAAAAGTCTGTTCTCTTGTAAATGAAAGCAGTATGAGGAACAAAATAATTCCACAGAGTTCTCTGAAGGCAGCTCATCAGAACACCTGGAGATAAGAGCTTTGATTTTTCTACTAACTATATGGAATTTTTGTCTGGGAACTAAATTGGATGCCTAGAGCTACTGAGAATATATTTATTATTGGCCCAAACCAATTTAATTTTAGCCACTTTTGTTCCATAAATGTCCAAATGTAAGCCCATTCCAAGCCATTACATTTGATTTTAGGAAGCCTGTTTATTTACCTGTATTCATGTCTATTGGGGGTTCTTTTCAAAATAAAGAAAAAAAACATCCTATTCTCTGAAAAGTAAAGTGTGCATATTGATTTAGAAAAAAATTCTTTACTAACAAATATTTAAATACTCTATTTTTATTTTCTGAAATCATTTGGAGAGGTAAACTCTCCCTGAGGCTTTCCCTTGTGCCTATAGCTTACAAGTTCTGAAGCTATTTTGCTCAAAAAGAAAAGCTGGATCCCCAGGTTTGGGATAATGGCTTATCTAGTACATTTCTCTGTATGGATGATGGTAGTTGCGTATTATGAAATTAGTGTCCTAAGTTATAAAGGAAATAAGATGGTAAATTATTTTGAGGAAATCTTCATTCTCTAATATATCAGCCTTCAAATCAATGATCAAGTTGATCTTTAATTAATTTTGTAGATATCTGTTACTGTGTGGAATGTGTTTGTCAGCTTGTAAAAGTGACATGTAAAGGGCCCACTACATAGTCACTGTGGAGATGTGCAAGTCATCATTTTAAGCCAATTTAAGGTTGTATTAAGTAACTTCCTGATTTAGTATTTTTGGGTTTTCAGAGTTCTTTGTTCCTGATGGCTCCATTATGTCAGGTTGTTAATTTTCTTAACTTCTTTGTGCCTTGAAACACACAATTAATACAGCACAGAGGACTTAGGACCTCCCCAGTAAGTCCCCAAAGTTTACATCATGCGTTTTGACATCAGAACTTCTTGTTTTTCCTTATGACTGAAACAATGCTGACTTTTAATTATGTTTGCATGTTTATTGATGGTACAATCACTGCAGAACAGATGAAGGATAACCAGCTGGAGGGTAGGGAGAATTACTAGTGCTTTGTCATGAAGGAGACAAAGGAGTCCTTCTCTAAATTACATTTGTTTTTATATTAATTTAGCTGGAAAAATCTATGGTTGTTTGGGACAGGCTGGCTGGAAACATCACAGGTAACAAGAGTCTAAGCCACTAGAATTTGAGAAGGTATTTTACTGCTTGTACTTACCTTTTTTCAGTTCTGTATTGTCACACCTGAGAAGGAGACAAAAGGAAAACTTTCATGGAAGGTCAAAACTGTGTTCTTGAACAGACCAATTTATAGCTTCTTAGTGCTCCGAGGAGGTCACTGGCAAAATCAAGCTAAAAAACATTTGTTCTGAGGTTTCAGGGTAGACTACATCTGATCTGTTTGTGGACTACTGTGGAAAAAGGGACAGGGAGGATGGACTTGATTCCTTCTTATTTTTCCCCACAGTAGTTGCACTTTCCCATCTCTTTTTTTTCCTGTCTGTCTAATTTTACAGTTTATTAAGCCACGTTAGCCCCATAATTTCACTGATCTGACAAATCTGATCTAAACTATATTTATTTGGGGTTTTTGTTTGCTTGCTTATTTATTTATTTCAGAAACTCATTTTTGGTTAGAGTAGCTGCTCTGAAGGAAAGTTCTGAAACATGTGGGAAGGAAGAAAAAGAAGTAAAATGTGAGGGAAGATGGAATCTTACTGTGAAACTCATCCTTCAGTATTTTCTCTATTAAAAAGGACAAAGAGGGCATATTGTGGATTTTCCTTTCTGATTTAATTCTCTGAAAATAAACACAGAGAGAAAACTGTTGTGCAAGTTGTCCTGTTTCTAAAAAAAGTAACATCTAATCACGTGTTATCACCTGACCTTTTTCTTCTTCCACTGCTTTGTGGTATATATATAAAGGAAAATTTAAAACCACCAGTGAAGAGTACATTCTCAGTATTATTTTTCCTATTCATTCACTATCTTAAATACTATATCTTATCTCTTTTTTTTGAGCGACTGCAAAGCTCATAGGGAGAATATAACAGCACAGGGATTCATTTGTTGCACAGCACACATGCATGTGGACAACATAAAAAAACAAAGTGGGGTTGTAGACAAAAGTTCAGAAAGACACTCAGGGAATAGATTGGACTCTTGAAAAAAAGGCTTTGAGAGATCACAGAGATCACAGACTGTAAGATCACAAGCTTGAAGACTGCCTGAGACTTTTAACAGGTACTCCCTTTTGATTTCTAGTGCTGTTGCTTCTTTTGCTAGACGCAGTGGAATCTACACCAAGAAGAATACTTGAAATGAAAGTCTGTTGCTAAACTAGCTGATGAACTTTTTGTAAATGGTTGCCAAATAAAATCAGCTTTATGTTTCTTGTATTTCTATCTCAGTGGAAGCACTGGGCTTGAATAAATGGGCATGATATGAGCTTCTAAAATTCATGAAGGAGTGTCAAAAAGTCCTTTAATTTTCATTCTTTGATTCCTAAAAACAAAGAGCATTAAAACCCCTCTTTTGTCACACACATTTTTTTTTCATATTCACATATCTATAAAACGATATCTAAAATCCTAAAACTAAGCAAGAGTTTCTTGGCAGAAAATGCAAATTTTTATAGAGTTTTTTTACCCTTTTCTAGAATTCCTAGTAGCAGACTAAAAATGCTGCAGCCACCTCATTCAGAGTGCTGAACTGGTTTAAACTAATTGTGCTGGCTGAGAGTTGAAGCAGTAACAGTAGTTCACATGCTACTATGTGTGAGTTAAACCAAGACCACCTTTCACCAAGTTTATCCCAGCAGTGAGGAAGTAGCTTGTGGACCGTGATGTGTTTTCTTACACAGGTCTGCAGTGGTGGTTTTGACTTGTGGTATATGATTTTGTGTGGTGGTACATATCTGGATCAGTCTGGATTGACTTTAGCACTCAAAACTGGAAAAAAAGATGATGGGCATGATCCTCACAAAAAATCGTCAGCCACATATCTTCTAAAGAAGCTACCCCAAACAGTGTTACTTGAAAAAGTGAGATCTCTGTGCTTAGCCTTTTAATGCATCTGGTGTCACTGCCAACGCTAATTTCAAATGGGTAGACATACCAGAGAAGACATTGGAACAGTAACACTAAAAAGCAACAGAGCAGTCCAAAGTTGGAATGGGGACTGTTGACATACTGTTTTGGACAAAGGCCAGAATTTGTCCTTCTCACTGCTATGAGTATGAGGTAATGTCAAGACACTAATAAGAAATGAACTTTTCACATTTTTCTCTCAGAAGTCCATTCACTTCATGTTTGGGTTCTCTGTGCCTTGTAACACCATCACCAATTGAGTATACTGATTGGTATGTTCTATTTACTAAAATATTTGTGAGGTTATCTCTGGGACATTTTAGTTAACTTGAGACAAACAGATGTTTAAGCATCTAAACTATTTATCAAAATTAGTATGTTTGTGTTGCATAGTAGTCTAATGGTCTCTTACTAAATTGTAGTGAAGATTAATTTTTTTAATTTTTACTATGATGGTCAAAAATAAGATCAGATTTCTAAGGAGGAGATATTCTTTTTTTCACTCACCTTCTGGTCTTCTCTTAGTAGGATTTATGGAAAGCCCACTAAATTGGATATATTTAAAATATAAGGTAATATTAACTCTATTATATTTAAATTAATACCAACAGTGCATATTTTAATTATACTTTCATTAATAAAATATATTATGATAATGATGCAATGTGCACTTAAATAATTATACTAATTATATCACTTCTATTATTAATGATAAAACATACTTTAATATGAACACTTCCTCATTTAATAGGGAATTCAGTGTACAAAAATTTACATATTTTTATGTCTAAAATACAAAATATGTATAAAAATGATACCTTTGCTTTTCTCCTTAGTATCACTTTCAGCTTCTTAAATATCATCCAATAAACTACTGCTATAACTGCAGCTGAGATACTTGTTTTTATGAGATTTAAAATTTTGGAGATGGCAGGTACCTAATGTTATTATGCTGTTAACAGAGCTCCAGATATGGTTCTTAAAAGCTCTACAGTTACAAATGGAAATAAGTGTGATTGCTAATTTGAGGATCAGATCCTACCCACCTTATTAAAATTAAGTCTAGCTCTACAAAAGGAGCCATTGAAAATAATTAGATAAAATCTGAAGAAATCTTCTGTTCAGTCCAAATAAAGGGGAAAAACTCAATTTAAAAATAGGCAACTAAGCAGGAGCTCTGGTATGCTGGAAAAGATGAGCAGTATACCTATGTTAAAAACATGTAAGAGATGTCCACCTGTACATTTTTTTTCTTGTTGCATTTAGGGGAATGTATAATATGTATGCTATAAATTCATGCTTTTAAATGTGAATTATATTGCTTCTTTTTAGTGAAATTTATCATGATCATTACTATTTTAGTCAGCTCTGTATATCTTCTGAAAGAGTAGATATCAGCTATTCTTTATCCTACCATTACTTACTCAGCACTGAGCTATTTGGATTTGAACCAAGAGCAGAAGTCATACCCTTGTGTAATTTTGGCTATTTGATTGATGATCATGACATTTTTAAATTTTATGCATTGTAGAAGATGGAAAAAATAATTTTAAGATTGCCCTTTACGAAATTAAAGAATTAAAAATTAATCTGGCTGAGAATCACACAACTGCACTGAAGAATTTTCAGTTATTATTTCACCTAGTAAAGGGCAGTAGTTCTCCCTGCCCTGTTCCCCTTCCGTGCTGAGAAACTAGATTTAATATTTTGACAGTGCCTTGGGATGAAAAGGTAAATCTTGTCAAGCATGTCCAAACATAGCTGTTTAATAGGCTCAAAGGCTGGGCAGCCTTTGGAGGAAAATACATTAATATTTACGTAAGTAGCAAAAAGGTATTTGCCTTAGTAAAGATTTCTATACTTTTAAATAAAAGTATATATATCAACAGTGGGCCATGAAAAAGCTTTTATGGCAGCTTTTTCCCGGTTATCCAGGCTGCTTGTGACACAAAACATGACCTTAACTAAAAGTCCACCATCTTGGGATCAGTCTCAAAACTTAACACTCACCCCTGAACCAGTTCTTCTTTGCTACATCCTTTATATATTTCAGCTCCTTTCTCTCCTTCTCATTTATGTCTAGAGTAGTGATTTCCCATATGGATTGCACCTGCAGGAGAAAGAGAGAATGAGATGATTTTCCTCAGATTAACTGCTCACGTTGATCCTCACAGGCTGGAGAGGTTTGGGGATCAGTGAGCTGAATGCAGAAGCATAATTATTCTTTCCTGGTTTCTTTTTGTCCTCTTTTCGTTAGTGTCTTGAAGGGAATTCTTGATCATTTGTTTGTGCTTTTATCCATGCAAACACCTGAGTAATGTGAATGAGACAAAAAAAAAAAAAAGGAAAAAACCAAAAAGTGCACTGTAATTGTTTTATTTTCTCCCATGGCCAAGAAAGTACATTTCTACCTGGATATATATAGCTCTGTGTTCTGAGCTGATGCAGATAGGAAAGGTACAGAAGTACCATGAGTAATAATCCCTGAGAGAAAGAAAGCTATTTTTTTAAATTCACCACAGTACTATTTTCTGAAAAAAATAAAGTACTTAAATATTCCTTCCACAGTATGTATGTATATTGCTAACTATATTACTTGAAAAATAATTCTTCCTCTTTCAACTTTGTTTTTACCAGCTCCAGATGTTTTGATAAAACATTCAAGAAGAAAACTGAAATGCTTAGTTCTACTTTATAACCCTTCCTAAGACACAGAGTAAAAACTCAATAGTATTTGATTTAGCATTTTCCTATTCTTAAGTTTTATTCAGCCATCCATTTTTTTGTTTGCTTATATTAATATCATAGAGTTTCGATAAGCAAATATTTCAAATGATGGTCCTGTAGCAGGAATGATAATTTTCAAGAATGCAGGGATTACAGTTTATTCTCAGGAAAGATTTACTATGAAACCCTTCAGAATTAATAAAAAAATTCTATCTATTTTGAACTTTCATTTTTGAAGGTAACATAGCTGCAGCTAGTGTAAGAATTTCACCCTAGATTCAGGGAACAATAGTTGTATCCTGAGGTTCCAATCAGAATCTATCAACACATTGTTATTCATAATGCTTACCACCCTTACTAAATGGCTAAGGGAAAGAGCCAATGAAGAATAGATACAGCAGTTGAATATCTGAGATTTCTTCTGACAGAGAACCTGGGTATGATTTCTTTGAAAAGGAAATCTGTCCCATCCAAGGCATCTCTTATGAGCAGAAATTTTGGCAAATTTCATAGTATTTTATAATGAGCTGACATTTGTTATCTGCTGTTTTTCTGCTATGGAAAAGTGTGTTACCACTGACAAAAATAAAACAGTCCAGAGATTAGTAGTTTAAGATAGGCAAGACATAAAAAGTAAGGTGAAAAAAAAGAAGTAATAAAACTGCCTAATTTAGTTTTCTGTATGTTAGTTCTTTATTGTAGAGAACATCTTCCTTGGAATTTTTTACTGTCATGATGTTTACTGTTTTTGACTATTTCTACAACTTTTAACTTGGATGTGACTACTAAATGAGAATGTATAGCAGTTCACTCAGTTCAGAGTTGCATTATTTAGTATGCTTATGTTCAGACAGGTAAGATGATCGCA
Source organism: Gallinago jamesoni (assembly GCA_025769975.1). NCBI lineage: Eukaryota > Metazoa > Chordata > Aves > Charadriiformes > Scolopacidae > Gallinago > Gallinago jamesoni. The sequence goes on along the minus strand of JAOQGH010000019.1, from coordinate 69,128,138 downwards.
ACTGAAATAATTCATTTTTGTTCTGCACTTAATTTTTAGAATCTTTAATTAAAGATTTTAAAAGCCCTTACAGATGTTAATTTACTCCACTAACTATTCTTATAACAAAAGAAATTTTGTAACAACTCAAATGGTTTTGGACCCCTGGGCACTAAGCACACTTGATACTAGGGAAAGAGGAAATTCAAGGTTGCTCAATATCAAATTTTGCACAAAAGTAGGAACCATCTCTCCTTTTTCTGTTTTTATACCTGGAGATGACCTAAACAGTCTTGCAGTTCTATCTAAACTGATACACAGAAATACTCTCTCTCTTTCACCTGCTAGTTTTGAGATTGCACAGATAAGCAAATCCCAGCACCATAATTTAGACGTATTAGGATTGTTGTCAGCCTCCATCTATCCTGGCTGCAAATGAAAAAAAAATGAAAAAAGCATAGAGAACTAGAGTATCTTGCTAATCTATATATATTTAAGACTTTTGGAGTCAGATTATTCCACTAACTAGTTTGTGTTAAGGAATACAGATAATTCTGAGGCCTTTGATCTGGATTTCCAGTTAATATTGGCCCTCTTTCCTGTTTGATACTCTTCCATACATCACAATAAAAATATAACAAATCATTCAACAGCTTACTGCTGTGTTTCAAGTGCAGGTGTGTTCATTCATGGACAGAGATAGAAAAAAAATGTGCAGGGAAGAGGAGACATGGGAATAATCCTTATTCTCTCTCCCTCTTTCTCCCTGTACTAAACCGATTGCATGACTTGCTTAACAAGTTTGCTAAGGTAAAAATTCATAAAAAACTGGTACGTTTTTGTTTTTGTTGTTGTTATTTTCTGTGGAAATTATACAAATATTGATACTACTTCTCCATCTGCAGCCATACATGTAGTCTTCCTGTTACTGCTTATCTGCTGGCAGTGGTGTAGCAAATATTTTGGAACAGTGTTTAAGTGGACTATTGACTCTGGGAGAATAGAAAAGCTAGCATCATGCCAAAAGAGATATTAGGATTTTCCTCTACAGGGCTACTCCTGAAAGAAATTAGCGCCAAACACTAAATCAGTCTTCCTAGAGAAAAAGCCAGTACTCTTTGTGTGGGGGAGGGGAAAAAACCCCAAACATTAAGGCTTTGTATTTTTATCATCCTTCTTTTTTCTTTTATGTAGAAGCAGAATGTACTTTGGAACAATACAATTTACTTCATATTACTTTGAAGAGTTTTTTGGTAAGAGCTAGGAAATTCATTCACAGGTCACTGTTGCCTAAAGGGCTGTGCTTGGAGGTACCCTTTGGATTTTTTCCATCCAGGAAACAGCAATAAACACCTGCGAAGACTCCAGGCAGTACTTCTTTCCAGATTTGTATTTTGTTGCTTTTTTTGATTGTTTGTTCGTTTGCAATATTTTTTTTTTTGCCTCAGCAGGGAAATAGAAAATCTATTGAAAATCTACTTGAGGAAAAATAATTTTAGGAAAAACTTTGTTTACAACGGCAGAAATTCCGTCCTGCTTGCCAGCCCCTCTCCATGTTTGTGCACAACTTTTAGATTGAATCTACTGCATTCATCATGCAAACTTATTAAGCACTGGAATAAAGAGAACCTATTTATGATTGTCTACTGTTGGTTCATAAAATTTTCAGATTCAGATTTAATTTTCTTTTGTGTTTGCATTGTGAAAGCCTTTTTCTCAAAAGTAAACTGCATGTCTTGAAATTACTGCATTTTATAAATGTCCAGCCGCAACTCTTATGTTCCTGATCCTGCTATATTACAACCCTCTAAGTGTTTGCACTGACCAGATGAAAAATGGACAGTGCAGGGCTGGTACAAAAATGATACCTTATAAGCTACCAAGACCACACCTTTTGCCTTCAAGGCTGAGTCGTTTTGGGAGGATTCTGCAAGTGTGAGTGTGTGTATGTGTGTGTACATGCACTTTTTACAGAATCACAGAATAACGGAATGGTAGGGTGTGGAAGGCACCCTCAGAAATCATCAACCTGCCAAAGCAGGTTCACCATAGAGCAGTCTGGACAGGAAAGCATCCAAGTAGGTTTTGAATATCTGCAGAGAAGGAGATTCCACCACCTCCCTGGGCAGCCTGCTCCAGTGCTTTGTCACTCTCAAAGTAAAAATTATACCTTTTGTTCAGATGGAATTCCCATGTTGCAGTCTCTGCCCGTTGCCCTCTGCTCTGTCACTGGGTATTGCTGAGAACAGTCTGGCCCCGTCTTCTTGACATCCACACTTTAAGTATTTATAGGCATTGATCAGATCCCCCCTCAGTCTGCTCTTCTCCAGACTAAACAGACCCAGGTTTCTCAGCCATTCCTCATCAGAGAGGTGCTCCATTCCCTTGTTCATGTTTGTAGCCGTCTGCTGGACTCTCTCCAGTATTTCTTGTCCTTCTTGGGGGTGGGGGACAGAACTGAACTCGGTACTCCCCATGTAGCCTCACTAGGGCAAAGCTGAGGTGGCAGATAACCTCCCCCCACCTGCCGGTCACACTCTTTTTAATACACCCCAGGTTGCCATGGCCTTCTTGGCCACATGGGCGCATTGCTGCTTCATGGTCATCCTGCTGTCCACTAGAACTACCAGGTCTCTCTCCACAGAGCTGCTTTCCAACAGGTCAACCCCTAACCTATACCAGTGCACGAGGTTATTCCTTCCCAGGACCCTACGCTTGCCCTTGTTGAACGTCATTAAGTCCCTCTCCGCCCAACTCTCCAGCCTGTTCAGCTCTTGCTGTATGGAGGTGCAGCCTTCTGGTGTGTCAGCCACTCTTCCCAGTTTTGTGTCATCAGCAAACTTGCTGAGGGCACACTGTCCCTTCATCTGGGTCATTGATGAATATGTTAAACAAAACGGGACCCAGTACAAACCCCTGGGGAACATCACTAGTTACAAGCCTCCAACTGGACTCTATAAAATGTAAAATATATAATATATAAAAAAAAAAAAACTAGAAAATGTTTTCCCTTGTCCCTGCCACTCAGGAGTCTTTATTTTCAGATTTGTTCTTTTTCAATTTTGATGGACAGGAAGCTTTAGGAAAGGATTGGAATCTTATTTTGGGAGGGATTAAAACCTTAACTAGACTAGTGTTTCAATCCCTTTTCAGTATCCAACGGCCCTGAGAAAAGCTGCTACTAGATATGTGTCCCCGCAGCTAATACTACTGTGATGGATGTACAACCTTGGTTTACTGTAGGTTCTCAAGTTCAGACTAGTAGAGAGAAGGTCACAAGGAAGATACTAAATGATACAACTTGGGCAAGGCTCGTGTTTGTGTGCCATAAAATAGGAACAACCTCCAAACCTGTCCGAGTTACCATACAGAGAGAATGATATAGATATAGACTTAAATCAATGAGGCACACATATAAATTGATAAAGGAAGTTTGATGCACCATACTATTGAAATTTATCTAAATTCAATATTGTTAAACATTCTTAAAGATCAGATGAATTATACATGAAGTATATAGATTATTTGTCCCAGGCAAACAATGGTGACATTTCTGTCTGTCACTTAGTATGACAAGGTTAGCATGTTTTATTCAAAAGTTTTAAACAGTAAAATGATTTGTATGCATTACTCTTTCATTGAACTGTTAGAGAAAGCAGAAAGCAACACAGTTATTCTATGACACAAAATCAGATTTTGTATTAAATAAATAAAGTGACAAAACAGGATTATTTCTATCATTTTTAAAATTCATACTGAAGTTCTCTTGCCCTCTGGAAAGTAAAAAAAGATATATTTAAGAAGAAGGAAATAAGGCAGCAGTGTCCTCCCCCCAAAAAGGTTGAATAATGAGCAGCAAGGTAAAAAACTGAGATACCTTGGTAATAGAGTTCATGGTTTTATATAAATTAAAAAAAAATATCTGCTGGAACATAAAATGGAAAGATGTAATTTGAAAAGAATTTTTATTAATTATATGAAATTTAAAAGGGGAAAAAAGATTCCTCCTTCCTTGGCCATACTTTAGGGCCTAAAGAAGCATAGAAATTTGGGGTTCAAATTCTGCTCTCTGAATTCAGAAGTTCCTCAGCTATCTGCAACAGTCTTTGGATCATCTTTTCTTAATATCACCCTTTGAACTTTCTCCAACTGGAAAATGAAATTAATTATTCAGTGAACCAGAGAAAAGAAAAATTAGAATAATTTAGGGAATTTTGCAGAGAATTGGAAAAACTTAGTTCAGTATCTTCTCTGGATGGCTGAAGGGGTGATGAGTTTCCCATGCCCCAAATAAATGCCTCAGTGTATGACAAATTCTGCATACTGAGGTGGAAAAAAGGACTGATAAGACAAGATTCAGCTTCATCTGCTTCCAGCCTTGCTATTCAAGTTACCAGGACTTCTAACAGGGCAAGTGGTATTGCTTGATGATTACAAGTCAGTTTTGTAATCTCAGGCAGGACATCTTCTGGACTCTACAAGGCATCTGGAAGATCTTTTTTATTCTAACACTCTTAACAAAATTTCTGGCTTCTGCATCTTCTCATCAAGAAGGACTCAAATCTACAGGCTTTGTAGCATTCCAGATATTGCTAGTGTTTTTCAAGGAACACACATGGTCCTGTGATAATACAGATGACAACCTGCTGACAGAGTACTTGTCTCTTTGCAGCAGTCAAGAGACTAGAAATGGTATCACAAGATTTAAGTAATGAACCATATCATGTAATTTAGGTTTTACTTGTCTAGTATCTTGTCTCTGACAGTAGTCGTTTCCAGATCTATTAGTGGAAAGCAAAGAGACTTTTCCTTCATTAACTTCAGATCTGGTTGCTTATCTTGTTGGCTACATAAATCTTCAATCCTTAGTCTGATTTGTTTGGTGGTGTTTGGTGATTTTTTGCCTTTTTTTTTGTTTGTTTTTTTTTTGTACCTCAATTACATTCTGTTGTAGAAAACTTCAAAGCAGGACTGTGCAGTGTGAAACATTTTTAACACTTTTTAATCATTTCTGAAAACACTGTTCTTTTTTTTGTTTTTTTTTTTTTGTTTTTTTTTTGGTTTTTTTTTGTTTTTTTAAATTTGAAGTCCAACTTGATCATGGCTTTAAAATCAGCTGAAATATTAAACATGGGAAAAAAAAAATTACCTGTTCTTAAGCATCACATGAGTTAGCAGGTGATCAGTTGTATTTATGGACAAAAGTTCCAGGTGCACTTTGGCAACTTTTGCACTAAAAATAATTGCATGCAGTATTAATGAGGGACACCAGATCAAGACTCAGGGAGGTCAAACATTATTCATAGCATTTGTACATTACAGATTAGTGGCAATGAATTTTTCTCCTTTATCTCCTTTATTTTTTCCTAGAGCTCTCCAAATCTGAATGTGTAAAAAGCAAACAGATATATGAAAGTTGCGCTAAGAAGACAAGGCCAGGAAATTGTGCCATAGAAAAAAACAGATAAGTGGTTATAACTGGAAGAGAGAGAGAAATCCATTGCCACACTAATCTAGCCCTGTACCATTAACAATGCCAAAAATGGCATTTCAGCTCAACCACCTGACATGTTTCACTGCAGGCTTGCTAGCCATCATCAAATACTGACCTGCAGTGCACAGTATCTGTTAGTCTCAAAAGCATGTTTTGTTTTTTTTTCTTGAGGATAGTTGTGCTACCCAAATATTAATTAAAAAGTAATATTGACAAATTTACGACATTTAATAGAGTAACAAGTTTATACAACATGGAACACAAACTTGGTACTGCAGAATTTATAAGTGCTCCATCCTCATCTCAAATGTGAAGTGGCAAAAAATGTCACGTTTATTCAAAGATCTTTTTTGACTCTTTTTATCTTTAATCACCATTTCTAAACATATTTTAATTAATTTAATTTGCATATATGTGTTATTAATATGACAGTTATAAAACTAAAGATTATGTCTATACAGTATGAAACATGGTACTCCTTCACCCATGTGCCACCTACTTCTCTGTGCAATTATAGTTTCCTGTTCTTTAGTCTCTAGTTCTTAAAATGCTGCCAAGTTTGTTATAGTTTGGTCTGTGTCGCAAACAAGAATTGAGTAATGCATCTCATTGTGCATTGAATAGCATAAATAAAACAAGTAAGAAGACTTCTACCTGCTTTTAAATTAATAAACATGAATTTTATTTTAAAGATTGTTTATTAAAATTGTCTGTGAATCAAATTCACAGCTCACAAAATCACAATTTACTAGTTTACAAGCTGGTTACCTTTTGATTTCTCATTCAGCTGTCACAAAATTATTTCCAGTTTCAAACATAATATCAATTTTCCTCTAATGAACAAAACTCATTTTGCTACATGTAATGCTTCTGTGTATTACAGTTGCCCTCATTTGCTCTAAAATCAAGTGGTAAAGGACAGAAAGATACATATTCTTTTTACCTATGCTGATTGTAATTTTTGGGTCTCAGCTGAGATTTTTCTGGATTCACAGACTGGAATTATTTGGAAAAGTATTGTCTTGCATATTTTGAGCATAAAATAATGCTACATCCTTTTGATGATTAAATTATTTCTTTGTTTTATTCCTGAAGTATGTTGAATTTCAGAAATATTTATTTCAAAAATTGCATTTTCCTTATTTTATGTGTCTGCATTTACCTGATGCTGTAAGCTAGTTTAATAAAACTTTGTGTTTCCAGCTTGAGACATTATTAAGTGGGCTCCTTTTTCAAAAAGTGCTAGGTACTTGCTACTTGGAACACATGGTTTGGTGTCACTCCCCACCCAGGAACACTGTGTGTAACTATATTGTATTGTGTATTTGGCCTTACCAAACCTCTTGATATCCTATTTGACATTGGAAATGGAGCTCATAAAACACATCCCTAATGGAAAGAGAAGGAAGAGGAAAACAGTTGTGCATTTTATCAGTTCAACCACATCACGTGATTTTTGAATATTTGCCTATAGGCTGGAGAATTTTTCCTTAACTTTCCCTGCGAATTTGCAGCTTAAGCGACAGCCAAATTCTCCATGCCTTAATCCTGCAAATGGATTTCCTGAAGACCTTTTGTGTCTCAGGTTACCACATAACAAACCAGTTTGTTTTCCGAAACAGTGAGCTGTTGGCCTCATGTACTATAAAATTGTTTAGCTAGTTTTATAACTTTTTGTCTGTGATAGAAAAGATACACTGACCCACCTGACTCTTAGTGGAATGCATTAGGCTTCTTGTTATATTATGCACCTACAGTTAATGTCTGTAATTGATTAAAGCCTCATCTGGATTCAGAAGATTAAGTAATGCAAATTGTTTTAGAGCTCCTTAATAGAGCCTGCTTAACAAGACAATCGGCAGATTTCAAGGCTTACTCTCTGTTTGGAGTTACACAAAAGCAGTGACTAGTGCTACTGATATTAACTCTTACGCACACAAAAAATAACTGACATCTGTATTTGTAAATATTGCCATTCTGCTCCTTTATCAGTAATAATTAAAAAAAAACAGGCAAAAGAACTGCTTGTTCCTTCCTCCCTCCCCCCTCCTCTCGCACTCAAACCTCTTTTCTATCTCTACTTCCATTTTTATTCTGGATTTTGTGCCCAGCTCCTGACAACTAGAGTCATACTACATGCTCAGGTGAAATTTTCAGCAGATAAAAGAGTTCACAGAAAGGGCCTGAAAGATTATCTAAATGTTTACAGTCCCCACTAGAGCAGTCAGCTACTTAAATTAATAGAGCAACGAGATGCATAACTTCTTGTACATCTTAGTCAGCACAATGGTGTCTTGCAAGTGTGTCTGTCCTAGAAATAACATAACACTGCCAGGCCAGGATGTTGGCCCTGCCAACATCATGTGTATTAGAGGTTCTACTTCTGGGAAAGGTAGTCACAGCGGCTAGCCAGCAGGTCAGATAGCCTAATAACCTTTAGTTATGAGAATTAATCTCTTCTGATGTTTATATGAACGTAATTAATCTCAGTTTATTTTGTCTATTACAGACCATGAAAAATTGCTAAATATTTGGGGCAACATTCACAACTTATCAAATCAGTTAGAAAAAAATACTGAATCCTTGGACTTGTCGGACCAGTCTGAGGACATGGGTTGATATCCACTGTGACCAGGACTGGCAGGAGGAAGGGGCTGATGGGACCCCTATGTACCAGGGCAGGAGGACTCTGCAGCCCTGCCCTGGGCAGGGAAAGTCCTGGCAGAGATGCTGGAGGTGGGAGGTGGAGGTGGCACTGGGGAGTAGATTCTTTCCAGCAGTGATCTGAGCAGGGCCAGAGAGGCTGAAGAGAAAGGAAAGCTTTTTGCTTCCTGAGAATGGCAGGTGAATGGGGCCAGTGCCTACGGAGATGGTGCCATGTTTCCCCTTGAAAGGTTTCCAGCCCCCATGGGATAAAACCCTGATCAACCTGGTCTAGGCAGGGAGTTGGACTGGAACCCGGTGATCCCTGAGAGTCTGAAATGTCCTACGGATTGATCCTATGGTCTCCTGTTTAATTTAAAAATACAGAATCAATTTCTGGAGTGCTTTTTAATTACAGGGAAAGAAAGACTTTTCCTCTGTTCGTGAGTTACATTTGTAGTACGTTATGTAGAGAAGATACATTTCATGAAAGGAAATTGTTGTAAATTCCATAGCAATTACAAATTAGGATCTCCTTGTTTCCTGCGAAATATAAAAGTGATTTTTTTGTTTTCCCTTTGATTCTGAAGTATTTAGAAATCTTTTAACAAGATCCAGAGATACAAATTGCCTTTGAAATGTGCATTGCAACAAGAAATTTGCTTTTCTAATTTTGTTGTGAAACACCACTTTTGTTGATTAAAGGGCTACATTTGCTTTGCAAGAATACTGCTGAGCCATTTACACTTGAAGAAGGAAGGTCTAAAGATGCTTATGTATGTATGCTTATGGATATTCCAGAGGGCTGATATTTAAACGCACCTTTTTTTTTTTCCCCTCTCCTTTCTCTTCTTTGTGAATGTTTGCATTTCTATTTTTTCATAACTAGCACCTGATAGTTCAGAGATGAATTCATATAGACTATGTAGTGTTTGCGATTAATTTACATAAATAATAATTTTTCATCCTCTGTGTGTACACTAGATTTTTGCACTGTCATTTACATATTTTATTCTTGTTGGTTTTTTAACTACAGCAGACCAGTTATTTACCCCTAGTGTAAATCTATTAAAGAAAGTTGGGTCCTGGTCTATCTGTAGTGTGTGCATCGCGTTTCGCCTTCTGTCATCACTTCAGCTGGGGGCATTAGATTTAAAAGGCTCTATTATTCACTGTTCACATATGCTCATCACTGATTAACTTGTTACAAGTTCACAAAACTGAAGATCAGGAATGATTTTTGTCCATGGTGGAAATGGATCTTGTTATTTGGGTTTATATGTACAAAGTGCAAGTCCTGCATATATTTAGTAGCACTGTCTCATTTGATAGTGCTTTCCTATTTTCAACATTTTTAGAAAAAGGAGTAGTAAAAGAATTCAGTTTAGCACCACCTTCTAGCTAAACATCACATAAAGTAATTTACAGGATCAAGTCCTAACATCCTGCCTCAGGACCTCATCAACCAAGGAAAAAAGGTGATTGTAATAGGTGACTCCCTTCTGAGGGGAACAGAGGGCCCAATATGTAGACCAGACCCATCCCACAGGGATGTCACCTGGCTTCCTGAGGCAAGGATTAAGGACACACAGAGGAAAATTCACTCCCTGGTTCAGCCCTCAGATTATTACCCACTACTGATATTTCAAGTGGGTAATGATGAGG
>JAOQGH010000019.1:69100153-69118257 GCA_025769975.1 Gallinago jamesoni | reverse complement strand
TGGATGCCGTCCTGAGTAACATGCTCTAGCTCTGGGCAATCCTGCTTCAGCAGGGGAGTTGGGCTAGATGATCTCTATGGTCCCTTTCAACTCTAAAAATAATTCAGTGTAATTCAGTGTAATTTCCCCATAACAAGCAGCCCTAGTTCATGCAGTTGCTATATGGGTTGTAGACCATGGCATGATGTGACAACTAATTTAATCACGGAAGCTACTAAATTTAAACACCAGCATATCTTCCATTTAAGAATAAATCCCAAACTACTACTTCAATGAACAAAAAATATTTTTACCTAACAGGTAAGATCAATGAAAATATATATTAAAAATGTCTTCTGATTTTTTTTTTTAGTTAACTTGATGTCTCATTGCTAAATAAAATACTGAAAAATAACTCTGCAAGTGAAAGAACAAACAAGGTATCACTTTTAATCCCTCACAATCTGGTTTAGATTTTATGGCACAAAATGCAAAAAGCTTCAATATTGTATGCTTAGGCAATTTTTGATATATGTATTCATCTGTATTGCAAATTGCGGTATAGATCTTTATGCTCATAAGAGCAGAAACTATTCTCTTCTGCATCACACTCACCACTCTACCAAGAAGCTAACTGGTCAGTGACTGGAAGGAATTATTCTCCGGGCCTACAGTGGGATCATCAATATGTGCTCTTCCAGGATATGAGCCAGTATGCTCAAGTCATTACTAATATCCATCCCTCCAAAAATAAAAATGGATTAAAAAAGTAATTAATAACATTGCCAATGTTCTGTTTTTCCTTCTTTCTTGTTTTCAGAACAGCCAGAGTTTTGGTGTAAAACTAATTCATGTGAATGTATTATATAGGTTTCAGTATTTACAAGACAGGACCTCAGCAATTAAGTGTATAAAATAAATATTAATTAAGTTCCTCTTAATTAAATGTGACATGGAGGATAAAGATTAACATCTTCATTAGGGCTATCTGGACACTTTATAAGTTCTCAATTTCTAAAATTTTTCTTCCCATATGTTTAGAGCAGTTCTCCAAAGACAACAGATTGTTGTCCAGCTAATCTTAAGTATTATGGCATGTAGAAGTGATTTAAATCATGGAATAATACAATAAACCTATGACTACATTTTGACAGTGTTACTTTTACCAACAGTAAACCAGACTTGATTGAAGCCTATTGAGAATTCTCTTTATTAAAACAAAGGAAAATACACTCGTGGTTTCTGAGAAACCTTAATGTAGAAAGTAATCTTGTTTGGAAGAAAGAGCTTGAGAAAGGTAAGAGAGGGGTGTTTTCCAGAGAAATAAAACTAGTAATCTTTAGATAAAAATTGAAAGTAATAAAAATAGCATTCTGCCCTCTTGAGGGACATTTACTGGCTGTACTGTAAGAACTGTGAGAGAAAGCAACTTAGCAGCCTTCAGTATGGGAAGAGTTGAGGACTGACAGTCTTCTCAATGCCTCCAGTGATATCTGCCTGAAAAATCTCCTAATCCCTCAGGTTGTTGATAAAGCTAACATCTAAGCAGTGTCTTGGATCTGCCAGAGTTAGCAGGAGCTGAGATCATAGAAGAAAGGTTTTCTAATTATCTTAACAGTATTTAATATTTACTCTGGTTTTGCAGGACTCTGAAAAAATAGGTTTTCATACTAAACTATGCTTAGACCTGTGGTTCTTCGTACAGAGCTATAGGTATATGTCATTCAGCATGGCTATGAAACACATATTTAGAGGATTATTTGATGTTTGCAACACACTGGTCATGGCAATAACACTGAAATACCCATGTTGTGTTTTGAAAGATATCTAAATGTAAAATTGTCCATGTTGTGCTGCTTTAAAGAACATGCAAAGAAGATATCTAGAAGATATCTAGAAAGACTATAGATTGGAAGAAAAAGACAAAGGCAGAAAACACAGTACTGATGATCTTGGTGAATCTTCATGTATACATATATATATACACACATATATAATATGTGGATACATAAATAATATGTGCGTACATATCTATTTTTATATAAACCTATATAACTGACTTTTCCAAAGGGCCATTTGCTTTTCCTTCTGATAGCTTGGAGCTGTGAGGGGTACAGAAGGCAATAGGATAAATAGCCCAATGAGGAAAAGTAACAAATATAAAATATTTGGTAGAGCATATATATATGTGTGTATATAATTTTTTTTTTGTTTTAAGTTGGCAAGCCTTTCTGGTGGAGTTACAATTAGGGTACACAGATGACAAAGGAGTAATATGAAACTGCATGACTGGAACCTTGAAAAAGGGCAGAAATATTAGTGAGAAAGGACATCATCAGCATAAATGATGGAGGAATGAACTGTTTATCTGTGAAGATAAAAGGGTTGACAGATCTCTTCTCTTAAGAGGGACAGGAATAGGGAAATGAGGGGAAATGGGATACAGTGACTGCTTTCCCTCCCTTTTTTCAGCTCCAGAAACTTCTTAAACTGTCTTTGCTTCGGTGCAAGACTTTTGCAATTTTCTCTACTTTTATATACAAATTATGTATCAAATGAGAAGGGTAGGAAAAATAATAGAATGCCTCTGGGAAGATGTTCTCTTCTTTGGATTTTCACCTCAGGTATGAAAAGGCAAAAAAATACAAAAGCCTGAAGTAGGTCTAAAAAAATATTTGAACTTTAGATCACTTGTATTTTTCTGAACTTACTGTGGGTCACCAAACTCAGGTTTCAAACTCACTTCCCCTTCCAATTCCTATGAGTGCAATTTAGAGCTTCTGATCTAAAAGTAACCCAAGCATGAATCTCTTTATCTTGCTATACCTAGGCCATTTATTTCTATTTATGGCATTACAGAGGTTCTTATCAAGCTCCCTCAACAAGTATGTGGGCGCATATGGCAGTTTCTTTTATTTGGAAAACATAGAGAGCTTCAGGAAAAAATGAAAGGCTTTGCAGACCTCATATACAGGCACTCTCTGGAGTGTAGAATTTTATGGCATACCCTTTTAAATAGCCTTTAAATGCCCTTTTATGGCATACTTAAATAAATTATGTTCTTCTTCAGACACACGAGTATTTTAACTAGATGAAAAAGAATTTTCCAGAAAATATAATGTTCATTTTATGTGTCCATATGGGAAACTTTATTTAAATCATATTCTGTATGCACTCTGATCAGTTCAAAAGACTAGCTCCAACTCTTGACAGTCTCATTTTCTAGCAGCTTAACTACTTGTAGGTTTTTAAATGGCAGGATTTTGAAAAGGTTTGTCCACTAAGTACTGTAGCCACATCAACAGCAATCAGTTTGTAGACCCTGCAGTGCACACTGAGAAAATGGTCCATTTTGCAAATCTGTATCCTACACAAATGGTTTGCTAATTCTTTGGTATTGACCTTTCCATTCTTTACTCTTTTCTGTACCTCCTGCATGCACCTGCACACAGCTGTTTTGAGTTGAACACATTTATCTTCAGAAGAAACAGGGACAGCATCAGTCTATTGTTATTTATGATTTATGATATAATCTGAGAGGAAATAGTGCAGAAAACTGTACTTGTACTTTAGCTGTGTAAAGTCTGCCTTAGAATCAGAATTGGGACATTTTTCTTCCATGTTAGACCTCCTGTGACAAGGATGATAGCAGAGTTTTAAAGGCCATTTCTGAACCACTGCGCACGAAGTCCTGTTCTGCAAGGTGCTCAGTGTCCTTAGTTTCCTTCAATAAACCCAGGATTTATGGAGAACATGTTTATTCAAGACACTATAAAAAGAAATGATAGATTTTGTAATGGTAACTTATGACCGAGCAGTACTTTCACTATCTTTGTTATAAATCCGATGCCTTCAGTAAAATGGAACAGAATCAATACAAACAAAAATGTTAATCTGCATTGCAACTGATATTCACAAGATCACTCAGCTGTTAAAACAGCTCATACAAAAAACCCCAGACAAATAAAAATACTTTTTGGAAATATTCCATAATGCAAATGTTCAGATTATTGCTTTTACTAGGTTTAAAATATTTTTAAAACAAAATAAAGACACAAAAAAACGTAGATTCTGCTCTTAATTTCCTAACAGTTATTTTCTTGTGCAGTAAATGTTCCACCAACTTTTCCCCCACGAATTATTATTAAATAGTCCACTTGTGCTACTTGATTTTATTGTGTCTATGCATAAGGAGAACACATGTACTGGAAGAGAAGGATTGCATTAGGTGAAAAGTATGTAGACATGTAAAGTAGGACATAAAGGATATGTTTCTGAACTTTCCTTGACTAAACTGCTGCCGGCTCTAGCCTGTGTTTAAACAGTTTATTCAATCAGTCCAGCACTCTAAGGGCTTCTGAGTGTGAGAGGCTCTGCCTCGTATCATTTGACGCTGCAGAGATCCATTCCCCCCTCACACCGAGTGTAAGAAGCAAACTGAAAGACAGAGAAGTATGAAAAAAGCCTCAAAATAAATGCTGCATTCAACTTCTTTCATTTGTGCCTGAACCACCCACTTGTCTGTTTAGGAGATCAACAGAACTTTTGGAAATTTTGTGCATGAATGTGAAGCCACACAAACACACACTCATATGTTTTAATTACAGTTCTGAACTACAGCTGCTCATATCCAAACTTTTTTTCCCTCTCTTTCTTGACTAACTCCTGTAATACTCGTAGGGATAACACAGTTCTGTGTTACTCTAGAGCAACCAAGAAGGAAGGGTGTACTATTGGACCTAGTTCTGACAAGCAAAGAGGGACTCCTGGAGGATGTTAAGGTTGGGGGCAGCCTTGGCTGCAGTGACCATGAAAAGATAGAGTTCAGGATTGTGGGTAGTATGTGCAAAAAACCAAGTAAGATTGCAACCTTGGATTTCAGAAGTGCTAACTTTGACCTCTTCAAGAAACTGCTTGGATAAAAACAGTGGGTTAGGGCTCTGGAATGTAGCTAGCCTCAAGAGAGCTGGTCAATATTCAAACTCAGGATCGTTGCATCCCTAAAAAATCAGGCAAGTGAAGCAGGAGACCTGCATGGTTGAGCAGGGAGCTTCTGAAAAAACTCAGGTGGAAGAAGGAAGTTTACACTGAGTGGAAGAAGGGACTGACTGCTTGGGAAGGTTACAAGAATGCCATTAGAGTATGCAGGGATGAAATGAGGAAAGCCAAGGCTTCTGTGGAATTAAACCTGGCAAGGGATGTCAAAGTCAACAAGAAGGGTTTTTTCAACTATATTGGAGGCAAAAGGAAAATCAGTGAAAATGTGTGCCTGCTGATGAATGAGATGGGTGCCATGGTGACAGAGGATGCAGAGAAGGCAGAGTTGCTGAATGCCTTCTTTGCTTTGGTCTTCACCATCCAGGCAAGTCCTCAGGAGTCCCAGACTTTGGAGGTAATAGAAAAGTGTGAATGAAGAAAGACTTCACCTTGGTTGAGGAACATCAAGTTAGAGAACAGTTAAGTAAACTGGATATCTGCAAGTCCATGGGTCCTGATGGGATGCGTCTGCGAGTGCTGAGGGACCTGGCACAGGTCATTGCTGGGCCACTGTCCTGGAGAACAGGGCGAGGTGCCCAAGGACTGGAGGAAAGCCAGTGTCACTCCAGTCTGCAAAAAGAGAAGGAGGACTCAGGAAACTACAAGCTGGTCAGCCCCACCTCCATCCCTGGGAAAATGACGGAACAACTCATTCTGGGTGTCACCTCAAAGAATCTGGAGGAAAAGAAAGCTATCAGAAGTAGTCAACACAGATTCACCAAGGCGAAATAATTTCTGACTAACCTGATAGCTTTCTAAGGTGGCATGGCTGGTTGGATAGATGAGGGGAGGATGGTGGATGTTGTCTACCTTGACTTCAGCAAGGCTTTTGAGACCGTCTCCCACAGAATTCTAATAGACAAGCTTAGGAAGTATAGGTTAGATGAATGGACAGTGAGGTGGACTGAAAACTGGCTAAAAGACAGAGCTCAGAGGCTTGTGATTAGTGGCACAGAATCCATTTGGAGGTCCGTAAAAAGTGGTGTTCCCCAGGGGTCAGTACTGGGTCCCGTTCTCTTCGATATATTCATCTATGACCTGGATGAAGGCCTGGAATGTACCCTCAGCAAGTTTGCTGATGTTACAAAGCTGAGAGGGGTAGCTGACACCCCAGAAGGCTGTGCCGCCATACAGCAAGGCCTGGACAGTCTGGAGAGCTGGGCAGACAGGAACCTGATGAAATTCAACAAGGGCAAGTGTAGGGTGGTGCACCTGGGGAAGAATAACCCCAAGCGCCTGTACAGGTTGAGGACTGACCTGCTGGAGAGCAGCTTTGTGGAAAAAGACCCGGGAGTCCTGGTGGACAACAGGGTGACCATGAGGCAGCAATGTGCCCTTGTGGCCAAGAAAGCCTATGGCATCCTGGGGTGCATCAGGAAGAGTGTGGCCAGCAGGTGGAGGGAGGCTATCCTCCCTCTTGACTCTTGCCTGGTGAGGCCCCATCCGGAGTTCTGTGTCCAGTTTTGGGTTACCCAGTACAAGAAAGACAAGGGACTACTGGAGAGATTCCAGCAGAGGGCTACAAATATGATCAAGGGAATGGAGCACCTCTCTGATGAGAAAAGGCTGAGAAACCTGGGTCTGTTTAGCCTGGAGAAGAGTTAAGGGTTTAGATGGGATTTCATCAATGTTTATAAATATCTAAAAGGTGCATGTCAAGAAAATAGGTCCAGACTCTTTAGTGGAGCCCAGTGACCAGATAAGGGGCAACAGACACAAACTGAAACACAGGAAATTCCATCTCAACATGAGGAAAACTTTACCTTGAGGGATGGCAGAGTACTGGAACAGGCTGCCCAGAGAGGTGATGGAGTCTCCGTGTCTGGAGATATTCAAAACCTGCCTGGACAAGATCTCATGCAATATGCTCTAGGTGGACCTGCTCTGACAGGGGGGTTGGACTAGGTAATCTCCAGAGGTCCCTTCCAACCCCATATCATTCTGTGATTCTGTGATTTATATAATTTCAAGTCCCCAGTTCTGGAGGACTGTAATTGCAAACCACTTTTCTCCATATAACACCACTTTAATAGCAATTCCATTGGAAAAGAAATTTGCTGGAACATTCTTTTCAGAAACAAATATAAAAAGATGGGCTCTAACTGAAGTCTTGCACCATGTTGGTGTTACAGATGGTCCAAATTAGTCTGTTGAGCTGTATGAAGCACCTTCCAATTTTCAAAAATCAACAAAACAAGGCAGAGTTCTTGTTGCATTAGCCAAGGATGAGGAGCTTTTAGCATACATAACACACTGTTTCCTTCTAACTCCCTCCAATACTTTTTTTTTTGTATTTAATTAAGATTAGTAGGTTGCACCAACCCTTCACAATGTCTACGTAGTTTTCTACTAGATTTATCTGAGAGTGGTTTTTTGTAACCACTGTTAAGACATGTAAAGCTGCTGAAAAGAACAATATTTTGTGATGAATTTTGAGATTTCGAAACTATTTTGCTTTAAGTGGTAAAAAAATACATAATCTTCTATGTTTTGGAAAACACAAAGAGATGGAGGGAATAAACCAGAAAGCACAAGATATATTCATGCAGAAAGGTGGTTAAGAAACTCACATGAGATAGGCACAAGCAAACTCTGAGTGCAGCAGAGAAGGTGTTCAATCCTAAATGGCTTGTGCTTCAGGTGTAATCTTAAATATCAGCTTCTGACAGCTCTAGACTCTTTCTCATTCTCTTGCAGAAACACTCCAACTAAAAAATAATTAGAATTATTTTTTAACTTTAAAAATTTTGTTTTAACTTTAATAGAACTTTCAGTTCTTCATAAGAAATATTTTATTAGCTGTAAAAATACGTTATGGATTTCATATTTTTCATTTTTGTTTTCTGTTAGGTTTTTTTCTCCTTTACATAATAAAATATTCAAGAGTCTTCTGCAAGATTGTCTCCCACTTTCATGGACATAGTTATTTTATTTGTTATTTTTCTGTGTTTGATTTTTTGACATTTTGGCAGACATTTCTTAGTTTGTGAAGTTGGAGAGTGTTGTGATTATGATTTTGGATAGGGACAAAAAACCTCCAGCCGTCATGTATCAGCTGTGTTTCAGAAATCAAAGGAGAGAAGTGAAGTAATATAAAGGTGAAAATAATTAGATCCTGATTTTATTAAGAATTTCTAAATACTGTCAGTACCTTTTACTGTGTAGCAATACAAGTAGAAAGTATAAAGTAATTCAGTCATTTTGTTATCCAGTAAGATAAATGTATTATTTGAAATGATATGTGAATTCAATACAGGACATGAGACTTACTTCTGTGGCATAAAACTCATCTATTTCCTTTTGCCCCATATTTATGGTGACCGCAATTTTCAAATGGTTTCAGATCAAATGTAAGAAGTTTATCAAAATTACAGGAAAATGCAGAAGAAGTGGAATAAAGGGAAAAAACGATGTGAGAGGACTAAATAAGAGAACACAAATACCCATCAGCTAAAATATAACATTTGAAGAAATAATCAGACTGGAATAGCAGGAGAAAGACAGTTCATGAGAATTTGAAGAAATAGTGCTTTGTTCTCAGAGCAACCTTGAAAAAATCCAATAAGTTTTTCTTTACTTCAGAACCAGACAGCATAGCTTTACATTTGTTGAACAAAAATCAAAATCCTCACAGCTTTATTAGGGTGGCTTTGTTGTACCTGGCCAGGTAAGCGCACATTGCTCCCAGAGTTGACCATCTAACAGAAGTTATTGAGACCACCAGATCACTCTAGAAGTAGAGAGGTCACCATCGAATCTATTGAGCTAAACTCTGCTCTTGCATCCCCCAGTACAACCTTAATGGAGCCATAAGCAGAACTGGTCTGAAGTGTCTCAGCAAAAAGTGTGGACTTCTAGGCAGTTGGCTGTTTTAGGCATAGTATGTTCAAAGGAGAAGCCATATCTCGTTATTTTTAGAGGAAGGTTGAGTAGTGAAGACTTCCTGCCAGAAATGTAATGCCTAATTCAAGTCCCACAGAGACCCCTGGCAAAAGGTCCTCTTGCCCTTGGTGGGCTCTGCAACAGGTAGCAAGGCACTGAACACCCTTAGCTCCTTTTGCTTCCCAGAGCTGCCATCGCAGAAACACACAGTTGATGCTGCAGCAATGTTTTACTGCTGCACAGTCAGCATAAGTCCAATGAAAACTGTTGGCAGAAGCTGTATCAAATCATGTGCACTGTGAAACCACACTGGTAGAAATGTATGAGTAAAAACACTGTACCAGCCAATGCAGACAGACTGTGTCTTGCTGTAAATACTGTACCATACTCAGAGCGCTGCAGGCCATATCATCAGTGCAATCCTCCTTCTTTCTCTTTCCCTCTTCCATTAAAAAACATATGTTATCACTCTTGACAGATTTTTTAAACTTTTTTTTTCCTCCTACATTTTACTATGGAAACAATCCCAAACTCTGATAACACAATATGGGTTTCAGTAGTAAGCAGTAACTTCAGAACAATTTTTACTTCAGCTCCTGAATGTAACAACATTTTTAGGTTATCAAGTGGATCAGATATTTTGTACCTAATATTTGCTTTTTGCAAAGGGGTGCCAATCTTAAAAGTTCATGATTCTTTTATCTAAAGGGTATTTCACTGTGGTATCTAAAACTGCAGTGGCAACTCATTCTCATCTCTCTTTCCAAAGCCTAGTGCAATGGAAAAATGAACTTAGATGAGACTTTAGTGTGACACAAACATATAATCAGGCCAAAAGATTCATGAAAAGCAATGTGATGTGTTTTGAGAAAATGAACCAACTGAGATATCTAACTCAAATCGAAGAAGTCAAGTATAATGTGAGACAGAGACATTTTGATCAATTACATTTTTTCTGTCTTCAGCCATTTGAGATTATAGAGAGATATTTGACAATGCCACACTTGAACCGGAGTTTTACACAACCTAAACCTCTCACAGTGATTGTCAGTTTAGTCTTAGTAACAGAAACTCATACTAAACTGTATTTGAAAACAGAGTAACAAATGACTCAGCTTTTGGTATATGGGGAACACTTGCGTAGCTGCCAAACCACATTACCTTCTGCTGCTAGATGAAGGCAAGGAATTTTGGTTTTGAATAATAGTATTATCAGCTTTGTAGAAATTAGTTGAATTACATGGATGAATAATGGGAAGTCTTTCTATCATCAGAGCAGTTAATTGTTTGTTATCTTGATCACTACTTACTTGTAGTTAATTATTATTTATTAATCCCAACTCATGAGAGTTTCTGAATTCCACCTACCTGATAGAAACAGAGTGTGATGCATTCAGCAGAAATGTTCCATTTCAGCAGTCACCCTAGCAATTGGAGACACTAAGTACATTGGTATTGCATGTATAGATGTATGTCTTTGCTTTTAAGCACATGCTTTATTTAAGGCACTCAGGATGACTAGTGCAATGACACTGAAAAAGACAGCAGCCTTTGCACTTGCAGGCATGAATTAGAGCTGAGGAAAAATTGATACATTCATTGCCATGGGAAATGTTACCATTGAACTGCCAAGAAAATCTCTTGCTGTTGGATTTGTTCAGTAGTCTACTTTTAATTATTCTCAACATCTTCCAGTGATCCGTACGTACTACAGGCAAGTTTTGAGGAATGTAGAAGAGCTCATAGATAGCTCACCATGCTTTACTTCCTTATCCAGCTGCAAGACCTAAGAATTATAAATGGAGCAGGACATGGAGTGGTCTATGTTATCTTACCCTTCAGAGGGAATGAAAGATGGAGTAATAGTAAGTCCATTGAACTATGAGACAGGTAGCAAATCAGAGTATTTACAACACTCATGTTTTATTCTGAAGCAGCTCTTTCTCACCATTTTTTATTTTAGTGATTTATTTAACATCATCAGAAATGAAAATTTAAAATTTTCAGACACATAGATTTGAGTAAGATAAAAATACTTGATGCTCCCTCATTAAGAAAAACTATTTGTTGCACATATTCCTCTGATATCTTCTACCCAGGCAATAGACTTGAGTGAATGTGAGCTGGGAAATTTCTGGAGTGAACCGTTAGCAATTTCTCAACAAAGACAATCGATGAGTTGACCAGGGGAGATTGTCTGCTAATGTTTATCAAAAGCAAGGAAGAAAGGGTTGGGTATGCAATAGACAAGGGCTATCACCATGAAACTGTTGAGCAAAGATCCTGAAAAAAGCCCAGAATAGAGAATCATAGAATCACAGAATCATAGAATAGTTTAGGTTGGAAAAGAACTTTAAGATCGAGTCCAAATGCTACAACCTCCTATTTGTAGAGAGCAACAAGGTCTCCTCTCAGCCTCCTTTTCTCCAGGCTGAACAACTCCAGTTCCCTCACCCGCTCCTTGTAAGACTTATGCTTAAGATTCTTCATTAGGTTTGCAAAGTCATAGTTGTGGACTTCAGGACAGCAGATTTCAGCTTGTTCTGGGAATCTCTTGGCAGGATCCCACAGGAAACTGTTCTGAAGAGTAAAGGTGACAAGGAGAGCGCATAAACTTCAAGGACAGCTCAAATTACAACAGCACTCCTTCCCAGCAGAGAGCCAATGCAGAGGAACAGAAAGCTCCTCACTGAGCTCAGAGGTGAACAGAAAGCATTCAACAGTGGAAACAGAGGCTGACTTCCTGGAGAGAAGATAGAGATGTTGCTTGAACATGGAGAGATGAAACAATCCAATCCTAAACCATATTAGAAACCACCGAAGGATGTGAAAGATGAGAAGAGAGGTTTTCTCCCAAAAGAAAGGTTAAGGCTAACACAAGTCTGCAACTCAGATCAGGGCAGCCTCATGATCAAGGGTGTTGAAAAGCCAATGTCCTCAACATACTTCTCCCAGATTTCACTTGTCAGATCTGACTCCAAGCTCGCAGGTCAATGTTGAGGCTGTGAGCTCCTGGGGGTTGTGGCAACTGTCCCACCACCCCAAGGTGGGGAGCAAAGCAAGCCAGTGGGCAGGTGGGGTCACCTTAGTCCTGGGTATTGAGCACCTCCCTTGGAAGGAGACATGATCTGTCATGAAAGATGCGGCTTGGAAATTTTTAGGTCACCTGGAAAATTAGTCTTGCATATCAGTGTAGCCACACCTATGTTGTGATCAGCTCAGGATTTAGTAGATTTTATTCTTTAGAATAAGAAATACTTTACAGAGCAAGTTCAGTTTGAAATAGTACAAGTGTGTTAAGCTGAATGATTTTCTGGACTATCTGCATAGCTGGTAATTCTGAAAAAAAAGAGTACTTGTTGAGGTGAACCCAAGCCAGGTCAGTCAGCTACCATTTAATTTGTTGGAAAGAAATATAAAAAATGCAATTAAGGCAATTTTACATGAAATCTTTTCAGGTGAAATTATACATATAGTGATCTCTACAAAGCACAATTGTACATAGAGCCTTTTGCTAAGTCCTTCCATAATCAGTGCGACAAAATGCAGAAAGTATTGCTGTGTTACTTTGAAGAATATTACTGTCCAAAAAGATCCTTTCAAATCCCTTTCACCCAGTAACATGTCAGTTAAACAAAATAAAAATCTCATGCCTTATGGTAAGCAGCAACTGCTCTTCTCTTTTTTTTTTATTTTTATTTTTTTAAGTGAGAGAGATGTAGACAAAAAGAAAGTAATTTCATTCTTTTCTAAGTCATAAAAAAATTACAGTCTGTCAGGACTATCTACATAATCTACCAGCCTACACAAGGTATTTTATTTCCTTATATCGGGAGTAGATAAATTGATCATAATCAAAACATGCACTAATATTCTTGTATGGATATCACATAGTGATCGCTACTGACTGAACACTTACATGACTGGAGGATGACTTTTTTGCTTAGCCATAGGCAGTTGCTGGCGGTTACAATAGTTCTCCTACTCAGTGAGATGCACATCTCTTTTTATTGTGTAGGTACACTGGTACATACTAGTGATAAACCTTAAGACATCCTGTGGTTTTTCACCAGCAAATTTAAGAAAACTAGACAGTGACAGTAACTGACTCATTTGAAGAGCTAAAACATGGAGAAGGCAGTAGTTGAAGAAAGAGAAAATGAAGGAATATTATATGTGCAAAATGATGTTTTATATAGTTGCTTAAATATTTTAACAAAAGCTTGTGAATAGTGTGTGGCCTCTACATGGCTTTTCACCAATGTTCACATTTCTCCCTATAAGTGAAAGGATTACCTAAGTCTCCTCAGATTTACTAAATCCTGCACCCATTTGGAAGACACAGACTGCTTCCATCCATAGCTATATATGTGACCTCTGCTACCCTAATGGAACTTTTTCTGAAATAATTTGGTATTCAGAAAATAAATGGGGAGCAAAGGGACAATGGCTTGTATTGAATTACATTTCAGAAAGACATTTGGTGCTTCTTGGATATTTTTATAATTTTATTTTCAACGCTATAATTTCTACTGCCAAACCTAAAAAAATGTCTGCAGTAGTCCTGCTGTGGGGTGGGGGCTGCTTGTTTTTCACTCAATGAAAATATAAGAACTTGCCGCAGGAGTCACAGCATTACAGAGACTCTATATCTGCCAGTGGACATGAGTAGTTTAACATAGATAGATCTGTTAAAAAAGACTTTGAGAAACAGGAAAATAATAAAAATGAATTATCTTTCTGAAGTGTTACCCAAGACTTATTTAATTCTCCATTTATGTTGAGGAATTTTTTATAGTGTAGCAAGCAGCAAAACTTTTATAGTCACTCCTAGTAATGGTATGCAGTCTGTGACAACCATCTGCTTAGAATGACGTGGTTTTTGTTTTTTTCCCTCATTCATCCTCATTGAAATTAAAATATTGACAGGAACACTTTTTATGGGGCACACAAGTTAACAGAAGAACTGAAGTTACATAGACTTTTTTTTGATTAAAGTTACAATTTTATACAGTAACACATACAGAATCCTGAAGTAAATGATTTTTTTTTGCAGAAATCGTGACATAAAATAAGACCTAAATGAAGTTTTTAACATCTCCAATATTTTAGATTCCTAGAAACAGAACCTATACTTTCATTGATTAAAATGCAACAAATAACTTGTAAGAAAATGCAAGATAGCTACTGACTCATGTTTTCATTTTCACTGTAGAGTTTCTTTATGTTTGTTTTCAGTTAGGTAACAACTTATGCTATTTCCTTTGCTGGGAAGGTATGGATGCAATGGCATCTTTCAGCAGAGTAACTTTTGGAATTTAAGGGATTAGTAATGGCTTCTTCTGCTCGAGCTTAGGGAATTGCTAAGGACATACAGACCTTTTCATCTCTAAATTGTTGGTTTAAATCCACAGTGGGAAAAGGATGACTGAAAGTCATTACATATGACATCTGTTCCATGACAAAAGATGTGATTTCAGTTCTGTTCCTAACATGCTGTTGTCCCCGTCATAAAACCATAAAACCATCACCCCAATTTACTGTAATTGATTTTTTTTTTTTTTAATGGGAGAAGAGAGAACGCAGCTGAATAAACAGTGAGTGAAGTGTCATGCTATGTTTCTTATTACCCATCTGATGAAGCAGAGAACCCTTGTGGTTACATTGCTATGAGGTATAGAGCCAACTGCGTGGCTCATCCCAATTCCTCCTGTGTACACAAACAGTGGGATCCAGGTGCCACATTGACCCTTTTGGCACCTACATTAATTTGTAAAAGGTGGACCCACTGCTGGTGTGAACATTGAAGCTGTATGAATTTATACCAACTGAGAAGCTGACAAAACTATTAAACTTTGCTTGCATCCATAACACCAGCTCACAGCCATATCAGTTTCTGTCTGTTGTCTCAGTGAAAACTGAGTTGGTGGTTGCACAGTTGTGCTGCGGATAACCAAGTAGGACAAATATCTCAGTCACTCCAGAGTCTGGAAATTACATGCTTTTGAGCTGGCTGACAGAAATCCATATTAGAATGGTACAGGGTCTAAAAAGGCCCAAATCCTGCTGGGACACCTAGGTAGGAAACATGAAAAAGCTTCTCTCCAGCACATCCCAGTCATTTCTCTCCCTGGTGCCCATAAGCACCGGCAGCTCTAACTCATGCCTTCTTTCACATCAAGGCTGCAGTTTTGCCAGTTCTCGTGAGTTTGGGTGTCTAGCTGCTGCCAGGGGTGTAACCAGACTCAACAATCCCAGGAACTCCAGTTTTCATGTCCTCCCAAATCTCAGCCCAGGCAGAAGAATCTGACTCATGTCACTGACTGTCTTTCTGCCTGCTTTGCCTCCCTCCTGGAAAAGAGATTTACAGCTAAAGTTTCCCTCTTTCTGCTAAAACCCAGCCACAGTTTCATGGGACACCCTGGGACCCAGGAATATAAAGGGGGGGTGGAGGGATTCTTAGATAAAATGGAGGGAAATGGGAAATGGAGTTAAATGACTACAGAAAAGAGGAACAATAGGTGGATGTAGAGTCAGGAGATTCACTGAGTTAGAGGCCAGGGGATGATGACCAGAAGTGCTCAGTGAAGGGAAAAGTTCAGGTATGAGTGGAAAGAAGTCCTGCAGGCTGCAGCTCCCCACATCCCTCCCTGTGTTTTAGCTTTCTGCCTTGGCTTAATTAGCAAAATGAGCCAGGCTTCTGAAGTCAGCACAGGATAATTCTGCTTTTTATGATGGTAAATTAGTTCTCACTGAGCTGCCTATTGCTGCAGCTACCATGGCTTTTATACCGTGGCTGGTAAGCTTACAGGTAACTTGGGTATATCTGCACTGGAGTTTTGTCTTGTTATAGAAAGTGCAAGTTTATTTAAGCCAATATGATGCCCTGTCTGCATTTGTGTCTACAGCCCAAGGTGTGATAAGATACATTCCTACAAGTCCCATTAAAAACATTTTTCTATTTTTGCGTTTTCTCTCATGAAGTTTTCATTGAGATGTATTAATTAAATTATGTAATCACATATAAAGTGATTTGTAAAATAAAAACATGTAAATTTTTTGTTTAAAATATTTTAATTTGTCATAAATTAAGTGTACTTGTAAGATGTTGATAGACCAACATGAACACTTAATACAAAAATACAGAAAATGTTCTTTCATTCTTAACATAGTGGTGTTTATTTTGGTCAGTCCATTTCACAATAGAAATCAATGTCTCCCTAATGGCAAAACTAATTTTATTTCAAAACAGTTGTATATTTTGAATACACTAATAGCTTCAGGAGTCAAAAATACTGTTATGTCTATATTCATGTATATATCTATTGGAGTAATGAAAGGTAAAGATAAGTGTAACTCACAATCTGATGATTAATAATAAATTTTTAAGCTGGCTTCATTCAGCACAATAAATCGGTAAGGTTTCCAGTTCTCTTTCTTCAGTGAAAAAACATAATATGAGTTATCTAAATTGGAAAGGATCCCATTGCTTCAAGTTAATATTTTTTAACAATAACTCTTATCATCAAAAGCAAGGTAGACATGTACTTGAATGTGCTCATGCAGCTGTGAGTTTGTTTGAAGACTAGATAATTAGCCACATAAATAGCTACTGATGGTCCTTGCTGTTCATTACTGCTATGTAAGATGCTGAGTGTGCAGAATCTGTGCAGTATTTAGACCTTGTGGACTAAAATCACATAGTTTAGGACAGAACTGTATATTTTTTGGTGGATGTGTAAGGTATATCATATGTACACACTTCAGAATTTCGCGTTTGTTTTAAATTTTTTTTGTTGATAAGTGATGGGCAGAGCTGTGCTCATATTGGCTAATCTCACTTTCCTCTATCTCACAGAAAATAATGTATTTTTTAAAGGAACAGTACCAAGCTTTGAACTGTATCTGCACATAATTACTATTGGTTTTTGCTTGGGCATGTAATTTCTTTTACACATTTGGCAAACCTCCCTCTCCAAAACCTTTGTGATATCACTTCTCTAGCTTTTTTCACAGACTTGCATTGTGTTTTACTGATAAGAGAACTTAGTTCCAGAACAAGACCACTTTCTTATCAGAACATGTATGTCAAAGCTCAACATACATGTCAAAGCTCAACATTTTCTTTCCTCAAAAGTTAAAAAAAACCAAACATCCAGCAGCAAGATAGCTTGGAATAAAACACCTGATGTCCTTCTGTGACAAAGTGACTCACTTGGTGGATGAAGGAAAGGCTGTGGATGTTATTTACCTGAACTTTAGCAAGGCCTTCGATACAGTGTCCCACAGTATCCTCCTGGAGAAACTGGTTGCCCATGGCTTAGATGGGAATATTCTCCACTGGGTTAAAAACTGGCTGAAGGGCCGGGCCCAGAGAGTGGTGGTTAAATCCAGTTGGCGGCCAGTCACAAGTGGTGTCCCACAAGGTACTGGGGCTGGTTCTCTTCAACATCTTTATCGATGATCTGGACGAGGGGATCGAATGCACCCTCAGCAAATTTGCAGATGACACAGTGTTGGGTGGCAGTGTCGACTTGCTGGAGGGTAGAGAAGCTTTGCAGAGGGATCTGGACAGGCTGGATGGATGGGCTGAGACCAACAGCATGAGATTCAATAAGGCCAAGTGCTGGGTCCTGCACTTGGGCCACAACAACCCCAGGCAGTGCTACAGGCTTGGGGAAGAATGGCTAGAGAGCTGCCTGGCAGAAAGGGACCTGGGGGTGTTGGTCCACTGTCGGCTGAACATGAGCCAGCAGTGTGCCCAGGTGGCCAAGAAGGCCAACAGCATCCTGGCCTGTTTCAAGAACAGTGTGGTGAGTAGGACCCGGGAGGTGATCGTCCCCCAGTACTCGGCACTGGTGAGACCCCACCTCAAGTACTATGTCCAGTTTTGGGCCCCCTACTACAAGAAAGACATTGAGGTGCTGGAGCGGGTCCAGAGAAGGGCAAAAAGTCTGGTGAGGGGTCTGGAGCCCAAGCCTTATGAGGAGAGGCTGAGGGAGCTGGGGTTGTTCAGTCTGGGAAAGAGGAGACTGAGGGGAGACCTCATCGCTCTCTACAACTACCTGAAAGGAGACTCTAGAGAGTCAAGGGTCGGTCTTTTCTCCCAAGTCACAGACGTAGGACAAGGGGAAATGGCTTCAAGTTGTGCCAGGGGAGGTTCAGGTTAGATATTAGGAAATATTTCTTTCCTGAAAGGGTTGTCA
>JAOQGH010000019.1:69057555-69097845 GCA_025769975.1 Gallinago jamesoni | reverse complement strand
CAAGCCCTGCTCAGCAGTAGCCAAAGCACTGGTGTGTTATCAACACCTCTCCAGCTACCAGTGCAAAGCACAGCACTCATTATGAGGGCTGCCATGGGAAAAATTAACTTTACCTCAGCCAAACCCAAAACAAGTTGATAACAAACTAATAAAAACTAATAGAAAGGAGGAGACAGGGGAGAGGAGGAAGAGGTGAGAACGCCATTCATTGTTTCAACCTGTATCTTCTGGAGCAACCACTCTGCAGTCCTTTTTGACACCCAATGTGGGGCATGAAGAATTTGAGATAAGGATATAGATAGGAGAGGTAATGAGCAAACAGTGGAATGAATGATGTTAGAGAGCGGAATGTTCATGCAGAATTTTGGTGGTTGTAATTGCAGTGAAGGGTTGAGGAGTGGATTGTGTGTAAATTGTTCACTTTTGTTCAGTGTTGTGATGATGTTTTGATTTTGGTGTGGGGAGTTCTTTTTGTTGATGTGAGCGAAGTTTGTGAAATTTCTGAAGATTGTGTAGTGAATGTGGATTTTAATAGTAATACTTAAATATGTGATTGACAGAGGTGAGGAGTAGAATGTATTGGGTTTGTGTGGTAAGGTTTTGGTAGCGGGGGAGCTACAGGAGTGGCTTCTATGAGAAGCTACTAGAAGCTTCCCCCTGTCTGACAGAGCCAATTCCAGATAGTAACTTTGTTATCACAGAATTTAATAGATCTGTGACTGCTAGGCCAAAGAGTCCCTTTATGCATCTGTAAATTCTGAAGTAGATTTGGGTTTTCTTCACCTGCACTACTTCCTTTATGAAAACTGCAAGTGGCCATGGGTGTGAAAAACACAGCTTAAAATAAATTGTCTGAGGGGCTTTGGCTGTTTTCCTTACTGTCTGTTTGCTAGTACTGGGGTGCTTCATTATCATGCTGCTGATGGTCAGGAGATATAATGATGTTGGACACAAGGGACTGCTTCTGCATAAGGGATAGCTCTCCTGGACAAGTCGAATCACTGTCGCCTTCCCTTTGCAGGAATTGTTTTGCAAGACAATTGGAAGAACTAGGCCGGTTGCACAAAAGTATGAAAGGAGGTTATTTCACCAGATTATCAGAAATAATAAAAAGCTTTTCATCAAAATCCATGAAGGGGAAAAATGTGAATAAAGTTGTGAGAAAGGACAGCAATAAAAGAGATTGCATGCTTGTAACAGCCTTTCACCAGCCCAGAAATGGGAACTAATGGCAAGTGAACACAGGGGATAAAGCCCAAAACACAGTATGATTCTGTCCTGAGGATATCACATCTGCCTCTGACAAGTACCTGAGGGGCACTTTGTTTCTTTTGCACCTTGGCTGAACTTAGATTTATCCTCATGGCCATCAAGACTGTATCCTTTCCAAGCTGTTGTAGACAGTGATTTGATCCTTCACACCCTTGTCCAAACAGAAGAACCGTATTTTGGAAAAATCCCAAAGTCATAAAAAATTTCTCATTTATTTTTAAAAGTTAAAGGGTTGTTTTAACAGAAGGATTTAAATAAATATGGTTTTAACTGTGTATATGTTGCCTTTATGTTAAAATTAGAAACCTTGAATGCGTCATTGCCTAAGAAACTGAGGAAACTCATTTATCAAGATGTTCACTTCACTGTATTTTTTCCATTTTTGTTTTTCTTTTCTACTTGAACTACCAGTTATAGGTGAATTTTGGTGCAGTGCGCCATTCCTGTAAGAGGTTACACACAAGAGAGAGGAAATAGAGAGAACCAAATAGTACCTTTTAAAAGACATATTGCTTTCCTACAATGCAATATACTTCTGCTTTGTGAGACTCTGTTTGCTTAAAACTGTAGGTCAAAAGTATCTCTTGTTGGGTCATCCCTGATGAATAAAAGAAGCAGTTTTTTATTTTTCAAAAGACAGAGCTATTCTTATACTGACCCTTTCCCTTTCTTGTTGCTGAACACAGAGTGAACTTCAACTTCAAAAAAATATTGCACACTGTTCATCTGACTTAAATTGCATACTTTGTGTAACTTGTATATTGAAGGATGCTGTGTCTATCTTCATTTTTACTCCTTTTTAAAAATTGTTTTCTCCCATTTTAGGATTTATTGCTGTTTGCTGTTGCTCTTTTTCTTGTTCTATTTATAGTGGTTTATGATGATTCAAGGACTGGAAACAGTGTGTTGGTTTATGTCTCTCTGTTTATCCATACACCAGATCTGTGTGAGGAAAGCCATCATACATCGAAGATGTTTCTTTTATGATTTGACTCATAGGTCATCCTATAGGTGATAAGTCAATCCCTTACCTTTTTTGTGCTGGCTTTTGACAAGGACAGGTGGATTTTGGGTGTCAAATTTTACTAACTTTTTTTGTGACATGGAAATTTTTCCAGATCTGAGGCAAAAATAATGAGCTCCCTGTTGAAAATCTTACAGGAAATCATGGAAATTTGAATCATCAAGTATCAGAACTGTGAGTTTAGGGAAAAAAATGTTAAATATTGTTTAAGAAAGCTGTCGTGGACTCATCTCCAAGGGAAGATTTGCCCTCCCCTGGAAGAGTAGCTACAATAGGTTTCTGTTTAAGTTCCAGCTGTTCTCAAAGACTGTGTAGACACCAGTGAATACACCACTTAAGAAGAAAACATAGCTTGACCTGGAAACTTAATTATGAAAGGTTTTCCACCAGTCAGATTTTGCAAGGAAGTGAAAAGGGCTATGTTTCAAGCAACAAAATGCTAGAAATTCCCCAGGAGGTGACACTGATGGTCAGCCTGACCTGGCGGTTTCCCTCCAGCAGCAGCATGGTGTTGGTGGTCCTTTCCCTTCATATCCCTCTAGCTCCCACAATCATCTTAGCATTAAGTAGTTTACCTGGTACCTGTCTGCTTTACAGGTCTGTTTGAAGACCAGTTCTCCATGAATCAGGCTAACCCTTTTTTGAATTTGCTAACTCTGTTTCCCATTGTAAACCTTTTGTGATACCCTATCTCAGAAGCTCATTATCTGCTACGTAAAAAGGACTTTCTTTTCTTTTTCAAAATTAAACTATTTTTCAAAAATATTTTCAGTGTACACCCAATGATTCCAGCATTGCAGAATTTCCCCAGTAAAAGTTTTGCATTCATCTTACCATTACAATCATGATTTTGCAAACCTTAATTATACTCCTCTGCAACCTTTTCCTCTTCAAATGGAGAATGAAGACTAGCATTTTTATTATGTCCTTGTAAAACAATTAATAATTCCTCTTCCTAATAATTTTACTACACTATCTGCATTCTGGAGCTGCAGAGACCAGAACCGTACATAGTGGCTGGGAAGTGAAAACTCTGGATTAGAAGATGTTTTCAGGTTATTTGGAACATTGCTAACAGGCAAGCCCACCCTAGTTGTGTGAGTAACATTTGTGACACACTTTGACTTGCCACTGGGTAGATTTTCTCCCTTGCACTTTAGGAAATTGTGGAGTGCAAGGACAAATATATTAGAAAATGTAAAAATGGAGTTTTTTGCTTTGTTGTGGTTCATTGTCATTTAGACAAAACCTCAGTGGTAATACCTCTGCTTCAGTGCTGACTAGATTATGCAAGAGATATAATAGGGTAGGACATCTTTTAGTTGATATGTATGCAAAGCAATGGCTGTAGGCCAGAATCTTGCAGGTACAAGTAAGGAATAAATAATTGGTTTTCTGTTTTCTAAAGTTATAAACTTTAAACTATATTTGGACACTGGGAAACTGTGAAGAGACAAGCATAAAGTCTGTTCTATGCTTAAGAAGTTCTTATCCATAACAGGTATGGTCTTTAGTATATATAAATTAATTATACCTAGAAGAAAAGTAGAAGGATAAAGAAAATAGATGGATCTGTGTATGCTGACAGAATATTACACTTGCTAGAGAAAAAGTATGATGAGGACAGGAGACAGATCCTGTGGGGAAAACAGTTACTATTTACACTTGAATGCTCACTAAAATCACAAGAAAATGGGAATTTCTACACAAAATACACAGCATGATCATTAAAACAACTGTGCTGTAAAAGAAAATAACAACAAACTTCATGCCTGATATTATTTATATAGATGCATTAGTAATGCTAAGTTTAACCTTGCTGATGCCCACATGTTCCCATATAAAAAGAGGAGGCCCAGTGGCTTTTTAGATAAACCCGGAGAAAGGAGATTTTCTGTTGTCTATGCAGTGAGCATAAATCTGATATAACACATACCAGCACACATTCCAGCTGTTGACCTTCAAGGTTAATCATTTTACCTTGCCAGGTGTAGGCTGAGGTGACCAAGATGGCCAGTTATAGGCTGTTTCTTTGAATGGCAGGCTCACAACCCACCAGTGGAAGCCTCAAGCATCACAGATATTGGATTCGTATTTTTAATATTTATACTAGTGCCTGGAGCATAGCTGGGATGGTTTTAATAAGTCTATGTAGATATAAATAAGTATGACAGTCCCACTGTACTTAAGCTTCAGCCTGGCACTTTTAATGATTATGTCTTCACTGAGCGGCTCCCATAAAGAAACTGCAGCAAGAAGGCATCAGCATATTGGTGGCAAGGTAGGTACAAATTTACCTTCTGTCATTGAGCCCTGCCTGTTCCTAGACTTAGATTTTCCTCTTTCTCTTCATCTACTGCTCAAATCTCTAGGCAGTGTGTGTTCACTTTTTTTGGGAATACACGCTATGGCAGGAAAAAGAGAGACATGATATCTTGCTGAGTGTCCTCTTTTCACATCTCTTCCTGAATTAAGACCCAGTAGGGTTTTGTGAAATGTTTATATGCATTGAATATTTTGTTATTTTTTTCCCAGAGACTAAATAGATCTCTGTAAAAGTAGATGCATTTTCTTGTTTTCTGTCTCACATTTCTTTGAAGAAAATTAGTTGTAGCAGGTGCAAACAGTCCTGACTCATCCTTTCCCATAAAGAGCACCTTATTTCCTCACCTTCCTGGAGGTTAAATGAGTATGGATTTCTTGGGCTGCTTTGGACTGCTGAAATAATATCTTATTCTGCACATCAATTAAACATTAAAAGACATATTTAAAAAAAACCCAAACCTTAAAATTCTTGCAGTTAGCGATGGATTAGCACCATAGCCTGTACAGCAGCTAGTTGGACCTCTATGATCCCTTGCAGAAATGCAGATGATGCTCTTGCCAAAAGCCAAAAAGGCAGGGCACTCCCTCAGGTGTGTCCATGGGGGGTTATTTCTTCCCCATTCTGTCCCTTCACCTGGTACAACCACAGTCTGCTGCAGAACAGGAGTTTCTTTTTATTCTGGTTATTGTTGCTTAACTGAATCCCAGAGGAATGCTGTGGAGCCACAGATTTTACAAAATGAAGTGAATCACAATAGAAACTGCAACAGAGACAAAAACAAAATCAAAAATCAACCTAGCCTTTTCATATGAAAGCTGTCTATTTGTAAATATTCGTAAGAAAAGGAGCCCATATAAACCTCTGCTGATGTCTCTGACTACAACTCTTCCTCTGGGTGTACTTTTAATTCTGTTGCCAGAGTGTTAGCAATATGAGACTTAAAATGTCACAAAATACCAGTCTGAAAATGTCACTGAGGAGAGAGAGAAAAAAAACAAAAAAGAAAAAGAAGAAGAGAAAGAAAAAAAGAGATAAAGATGATAAAGATAAAATAGCAAACAGAACTGGAAAAAAACAAAAGGAAAAAAGAAAAAGAAAAAAGAAAAAAAGGAAGAACAAAGAAAAATAGAAAAAGTAAAAAAAAAAAAAGACAAAAGACAAAAGAAAAAAAGAAAAAAAGAAAAAAAAAAGAAAAAAAAAAGAAAAAAGGAAAAAAAAAACAAAAAGGAAAAAAGATGGTGATCCCACACCAAAGGCAAATGAAATAAATATGCTTCACTGGTAATGAACAGTGGTTTCTTAGGGGATATGATTTTATACATTTTGCATCCTATTAATTTTCATGGCATTGATGGAGAAACATTAAAACTGTGAGAGTGCTGAAGACAAATTAGCTCATCAATTACATGTATGGGACAGTGGAGACTGAGTTTATTTCACCATTTCCAATTGCAATAAAACTGTAATTACTAACTCATGGAATCTTCATGGAAATCTGCATTCATTGCCACTTAATTTGAAGTCAATGGCTGCTGTATACTTAACTTTTCAACCGTCTAATGCAGAGGACTAAGAGGCAGCTTAGAATAAAACAATCTTTCTTCTCAGTCCTCACAGCAGTTTTTTCTCTACGCTTGTCCAAGCTAAGTTTTGCTTGTGACACTAAAGAAATTGATTTAGATTGAAACAGTACAGAGAAATAAAAATGAATACATTTTCTCAAGGAACTTAGAACCTCTGCCCTTTAATTCTTCTTGTATGTGTGTATCTCTCTTTCTTCTCCTTGAACGCATATAAGGTTGCATTCCCTCAGGAAAATTCTGCCATCATTACACTGAATAATACTCTTATTTTGAGAGCAGTGTCACAGAAATTGGTAGATGATACGTTCTGTGAACCAGTTCAGCATGTAATGGTTGTAGGGAGCTGCTGACACCAACCTGTTTCTTGCACTGATCTCTAATGTAAAAGAAGTAAAAAATCCTTTATTACTTGGTTTCTTAAAATAAAGGATGCAGGGAGTAGGAAAAATTTTGCGGAAAAAAAGGTGATGTTGTTTGACTTGTTTCCAAAGAAAGAAGTTTGTACTTGCCAGTTTTTTTCAGGGCATGGACGAGGGCAACTTTCTCTTCCTCGTTACCTGATACCTCCATAGCACATGGGCCACCCATGAGGGACATTTCTCAATTATTTGATCACAAATGGCAGCAAACGAAATCAATCAGTGTTTTATATTTCGAGTCTGTGTTGATTCATGAGTAGTGGTGTGCTAGACAGAAAGAAAACCAGAGGCCAAAATCTTTTGCAATGCTCACTCTAGACTAGCTGTGCACCTATACCTCCATAATTAATGCAACTGCATACAGAAGCAGCAGTACTGTTAGCAACCCTAACTGTAAAAGATCATATAGTTGTTTTTAGTGCAAGACAAAGTGTATAATATTTCTTATATTCCATTGCTTCTAGAATAAAATGAAATGTTTCAAATGAAAAATATTAGATACTGCAACTTTTTTGTGCCCAACCCCCCCCCTTTTTTTTTTCTAAGATTGATATTTTTGTAATGCTGATGGCTTTTGTGAATTGTTTACATTCTTTCAAAATCTGAATTCTGTTTTGATATTTGTACTTTTTTACTACGGAAAAAAATTAAATATAATTGGCAAAATTAAATGTCACAAATTGAAATGTTAATCTATTTTGATAACCACTTTTTTGAAAAAAGTTTGTCTCCTAACTGAACTGGGGCTATTCATTATGCTAAAAAAATTTTTTTCTTTCACAAAACATTTTGATTTTCCAGTAATCCTAATTGCTGTTAATGACAAACAGAAAGGAGAAAATGCTAGTACTTTGAGTACAGAAAGACCTAGCCAAATAAAAAAAAAAAGATATTTCAATAACTTCAGATATGTCAATGTTATTGTAGGAGAGATAGATAAATTGTTATTTTAAATCCTATACTATTTTAAATGTATTTTATGAAATAGCTATTTCAAATCCTATACTTAAGCTTACTATAGATTAACGGTTGTTAGTTTTTCACTGTATCAAGCAGGAGCACAACACCTATTCTTAGAAAAAGTTATTTAGAATTCCTAAATTTTTTTACAGAAACATAGAATCATAGACTGATTTAGGTTGAAAGTGACATTAAAGATCATCTAGTTTCAACCCCCCTGCCATGGGCAGGGACACCTCCCACTAGAGCAGGTTGCTCAAAGCCCCATCCAGCCTGGCCTTGAAGGGATGGGGCATCCACAGCTGCTCTGGGCAACCTGTTCCTGCTGTTTCACCACCCTCACAGTAAAGAATTTCTTCGTAATACCTATTCTAAATCTACACTCTTCCAGTTTGAAGCCATCACCTCTTGTCCTATGACTACATGTCCTTGTAAAAAGTCCCTCTCCAGCTTTTTGTAGGCACTGTTTGTCACTTGGACATCAAGCCATTGACCACAACTCTTTAAGTGTGACTATCCAGCTGTTTCCTTATGCACTAAGTGTTCCATGAGTCAAATCCATGTGTTTCCAGTTTAGAGACAAGGATGTCATGCGGGATAATGTCAAACTCATTGCCCAAGTCCAGGTAGATGACGTCTGTTGCTCTGCCCTTACCCACCAACACTGTAACGCCATCATAGAAGGCCATCAAATTTTTAAGGCATGATTTGCCCCTAGTGAAACCAATTTTCTGAACGTTGTTTTCTTCATGTAAGCCAAATACCTTTTATTGAAATTTGGCAATACTTTCCCATCATTTAATTGTCTATGAATTGAAAGCAAGGAAGAGGTGGTACTGTAACTTGCATCCTTAGTTCACTTTAATAGTACATTTTTTTTTTTTTTATATACTGAGTTCTATGTTAAGTTGTGCCCTGTATTAGTGAATCTTCCTGTTGTTGAAGTAGAAAAGCTATGATTATTAATGGAAAAATTAGAAATGTTATAAAACATTAATAAGGATCTATGTTCATCAGATGATTCAGGAGGACTTTCAAATAAGGACTTTTAAGAGAAAACCTTATCTCCTTGAATATCTGGCTGTATTCAGATGAAAGCCAGAAAGCTGAAAATCACTTGGTGAGGGGATCTGCTTCTGATCTGCTTTATGTAAGAGCAAGCGAGTCACACTGATGACATCTAGATAGTAAATTTAGGTCTCATTTAATATGTAATTATTCTATTCTAACCTATTAATCTGATAGAATTTTTAGAAGTTATTTTTACTTCATAGTCCATGCAGTAGAGGATTGGAAACTTACATTTCTGTACCAGAATTTTTTATTTACATCTAACTTTTGATAAGTTTAAGAACACATGAAGTAAAAAAAAAGAAAAGAAAAGAAAAATTGTTCTACTTTCATGTATTTTAAACTAGGTTTTCAACACAGGATATCCAATCTGAAAAGTCATTTACAAGACATTACATAAGACATTACAGGACATTTTCATAAGAGCATTTGTAAAACATGATCTAGATTCAACTACTTTGTACATGCGAAAGACAACTGTACCACAGAATGGGAATCAGTGGTTCAATAAATAGGAGAGTGTGATCATCTGCAGAAGCACTGCTTGCTACTTTTAGGTACTTGGATGAGGGGAGAAAGAGTTTACTTAAATAAATATTCTATTGGAAACAAAGCTATATAACAACTGCAGTGGAGAAAAGCTTTATAATTCAAAATCATCTTGACAAATTAGAGGTATGGTATGGGAAGCAAGGATGAAATTCACTATGATAAATATAAGGACTTCTATTTGTGTGGTAATAATAGGCAGCAGCAATTCAGGATAAGACTAGCTAATAAAAACAAATTAAATAATTTTTTTTTTCAAATTATGGTGAGCAAGAAACTAGCCATAAACCATCAAGTCTGTAAGAGAAAATGTTAGGATGTATATGAAGATATAATATAAACAGAGCTTGTAAGAAACGTTAGATAATTATTCTTTACAAAAAATACTTACCGTTAGTGAATTTAGTAAATTTAATTTATTTTCCTTTAGTACGGCCTCAAGTGGGGCATGCTTTTCTTGATTTTGGGCATCTTGAGAAAGACCTTTTTGAAAATAGTATGTATTAGTAGGAAAGATCTGAAAGATCTGGCTAAAACAGATCAAGGGTCTAAAAAATAACTTCTGAGAAAAAGTTAAAGAGACTGGGACTATTTAAACCCAAAGATGATTGGAGAATACAGGAACAAAAAACAAGACGTGAGCCTTGCAAAGGCTGTTGCAAAGATGAGAAAGAAGAAATATGTTTAAACTGGAGCAGGAAAAATTAATATAATAATTTTTATTTGATTTTTATTTCAATTGATAAAAGTAATGAAACAATATAATAAATTACTTAGAAAGACTGAGGAGTCTCTGTCATTAAAAAAAATCGTATAACTGCTGTTTTTGAATAGCAGAAAGAATAGGCAATGCATTTGGTCCTTTCCAAGCCCAATTTTTTATTATGTTAGTTTTAATATTTAGATCAAGAAGATTTTTTTTATTGTCTGCTATCCAGTGGCATGGTGTTTTAATCTCACATTTTGTAGACATATACTGTAAATATTTGGGGGATACCAGCTGTGAAGGTAGCAATGCAACAGCAGCATTTTCCTTCTTACGTGGCTTTGGTAGATGGTACAGTTGAATAAATGGATGGTTCCCTTATTGCTAGTACTTGTAATGGTTCATACTGTAATTGTTTGTTCTTTCACTTCAAGTCTAAGTGTCAGCTGGACATCATTGTTTTAAATCCTGTGAGGGTAGGGTGGGTAGTGTCACTTAATTCCAGATCACACTTCTGAAAATATTTTAGAACTTTAATTCAACCCCCGCAAAAATCCTGAAAATTTAGGGTAGCAGTTTTGATATAGTCACTGTTAAAATATGTCTATAATATTTTTCTCTTTTAAAAAGTTTAAGAGGGGGAAGTATGGGTAAGGAGGGAAGAACTGAAAGTACTGATGAAGTATTATGAATTTCTTTCCAAACTTAGTGTTAAATCATTATTGCACTCATAATTCTTTGTGTGAGTAATTTATAAACAGTTTACATTGAAATTTATGGAAATATTCCTATTGAGTTTTTTTTCAGAGTGGACAGAGGTGATCACCTTTGGGTACAAGGATACAACAGGCATTGTAAAGTGAAACACATTGCAACCCCATCCATTTACGAGTACTTAGAAGCAGATACATGACTTAAAAAGCTATGCTTTAAGTCTGGAACCCTTCTAGTTCAGACTAACTTTTTCATTTGAGTATGTAGTAAAAGACTGCAAAATTTGGCTGCAAAACCAGCTGTTGAAGTCCTTCTGAGTTTTGAAAGAGTAGACATTATTCACAAATAGATTTCCTGTATAGGAGACAATGCTTTTCTCTCCTGCCATGCTTGTGGAAAGCACGGGGGTTCTGCACGCTGTCAATGCTACTTCTGAGGCTGTTCATCCCTCATATGTGAGATGCTTTTGACTGGTTGTGATGTCAAACATTGTGATGTTAGAAGAGATACATGGTCTTTACAAGAAATTGGATTAGTTTAAAATCAATCATGAGCACCATCCAGAAACTTCATTAAAGTTGTAGAGCTTCTTGTTTTGGCAGAACCATTTGTTCCTGTCTAGAGGAAAACAATGCATACAATATAATGATGAGAAAAAAAAGGAAATAACGATTAGGTACAAAAGGTTAAATGTCCACTTAAGCTCAAAAACTGAGAACATACAGGATGTGAAAAAACTGCTAATTTAATAAATGTTGCATTATCATCCAAAGAAATGTGATACACAGAATTAACAAAAATAGAATTACAAAGTTAAATGTTCTATTTACATGGTAATTTAATCACACCAAAACGTATCGTGCATGCAAAAATCTGGCTAGACATGCCTGTCTTATGGGATATGTTTTTCTGAATTTGAGTAGGGCAATCTTGCTTTCTCTTGCACTCAAAACGAGGCAAGAAGAACCAAAGCGTGTAGCTTGATGCTTTTATTCC
Organism: Gallinago jamesoni; assembly: GCA_025769975.1. Classification (NCBI taxonomy): domain Eukaryota; kingdom Metazoa; phylum Chordata; class Aves; order Charadriiformes; family Scolopacidae; genus Gallinago; species Gallinago jamesoni. Next base: position 69,086,225 of record JAOQGH010000019.1, on the reverse strand, counting down.
TATATACATTTTAGACATTTAAATCCACAATTGGTAACTGTTTGTGTTAACTGATTACAGCAATTTGCCATGAAGTTAAATTTTCAGGTTCTGCATAATCTGTACAACCTCCTTCTGTTGTCTCAGGCTCAGATAATTCTTGTGTAGTTGTCAGGAATTTTCCCTGAGACTCATGTAGTCAGTTTCCTTCTCTGCCTCTTTGCCCACTTTTTGCCCCCCCAAAAAAAATAAAAAAAATGTGGGAAGTAATTTTGAAAAGTAATGAAGAGAATGTGCAATCTTTCTTTCTTTCTTAACATTACAGGTGGATTACACAGGCTTCCTGATTAGTTCTATTCCACACCCATCTCTTTGTCTCCTTACACAGAGTACTTCTTTGCCTTAGCACACTTCACTTGACCTTGGTCTGGTCCTGCAGTCCACCCAGTTCATTGACACAGCAATAGTGTTTGTATTGCAGTAGGGTGAAAGGAGGTACATGTAATTCTGCACCATGGAAGACTTTTGTCAGGAACTTTTTCATTTTAGTTTTGTAAAACAAAATGATGCAGGATAAGATAAAAAGAAGGAGGGCAGAAGGGTGGGGATAAAAGGAGAACAAGCAGCTGAGGAAACTGTTTTTTTCTTCCTTAATATTAGACAGCTCTTCTCTGCTGCAAAGCCATGAAGTGGCAGGAATGTCTTTTAAATCTGAACAATCTTACTGAATATTTAGTAAACAATCTATGTAGAAACCAAGCAGGAGTCTGATACACTGAGAATAAGCACGAACTTCACAGTCTCAACAATGATAAACTCAACAGACAATGAGGTTACTTAGTCCACAAAAACACTATCCTTCAGAAGCATGCGTACTACCGTAGCAAAGGTGAGAGGGATGGCGTGCTAGCCTGTTGGTCTGAGATGTGCTGGCCACACTGCAGCACACTTGAAGTCCTACAGAGATGAGCCAGGACTCCTGAGGTAATAAGAGCCAACAGGGAAATACCAGGGAATTACCTCAAAGGAATCAAGAGGTGTTCCTCTAGGAAGGAGAAACAGCTGACAGCCCAGCTAAGTGCCTGTACACCAAATGCACACAGCATCAGCAACAAACAAGAGGAGCTGGAAGCCATTGTGCAGCTGGAAAACTATGATGCAGTAGCCATTACTGAAACTTTCTGTGAATCCTATGACTGGAGTGTGGCTATCAATGGCTACAGGCTGTTCAGAAAGGATAGGAAAGGAAGCAGAGGTGGTGGGGTGGCCCTGTATGTTAGGGAGTGTTTTGATTTTCTAGTGCTTAATGATGGTGACAATAGGGTTGAGTGTTTATGGGTGTTTATGAATCAGCGGGAAGGCCAACAAGGCTGATATCATGGTGGGAGTCTGTTATAGACCACCTAATCAGGATGAAGAGGCAGACAAAATATTATATGAGTAGCTGGGAGAAGTTGCTAGGCCTCGTTCTTGTGGAGGCTTTCAACCTACCAGATATCTACAGGAAATACAATACGGCAGAGAGGAAACCGTCTAGGACATTCCTGGAATGTGTGGAAGATAACAGCTTCCTGACACAGCTGGTGAGGGAGCCAACTAGGGAAGGCATCCTGCTGGACCTTCTGTTTGTGAAGAAACAAGGCCTTCTGGGTGATGTGAAGGCTGGAGGCCATCTTGGGCATAGCAATCTTGAAATGATAGTTTTCGATTCCTGAAGAAGCAAGGGGAGGGCTCAGCAGAATTGCTACCTTGGAGTTCCAGAGGGCAGACTTCACCTGTTTAGAGTCCTGGCTGACAGAGTCCCCTGGGAGGCAGTCCTGAAGGGCAAAGGAGTCCAGGCTGAACATTCTTCAAGAAGGAAATCTTAAAGTTGCAGGAGCATCCCTATGTGCCAAAAGACTAGCCTGGCGGAACAGAGAGTTTTGGAACTCCGGGCAAGGAAGACAGTTTATGACCTTTGGAAGAAGGGGTCGGCAACTCAGAAGGACTGCAAGGTTGTCATGATGCTATGCAGAGAGAAAATTAGAAGGGCCAAAGCCAAACTAGAAATTAATTTGGCTACTGGGGTAAAAGACAATAAGAAATGCTTCTATAAATACATCAGGAATATAAGGAGGGCTAAGGAGACTCTTTATCCTTTATTGAGCGTGGGTGAAACACAGTGAAAAAGGCTGAGGTACTTAATGCATTCTTTGCTTCAGTTTTTAATAGTAAAGTCAGTTGTTCTCTGAGTACCCAGCTCCCTGAGCTGGAGGACAGGGGTGGACAGCAAAATAAAGTCCCCATTGAATCCAAGGGAAAATGGTTAGCAACCTGCTACACCACTTAGACATACACAAGTCCATGAGGCCAGATGGTATCTACCCCAGGATGCTGCGGGAGCTGGTGAATATGTTCACCAAGCCACTTTCCATCATTTATCAGTAATGATATTAGTAAAAAATTATTCACTGAAAGGGTTGTCAAGGATTTGAACAGGTTCCCTGGGAAAACAGTTGAGTCACGTGGTACTTAGGGACATAGTTTAGTGGTGAACTTGACAGTGTTAGGTTAATGATTGGACTTGATGATCTTAAAAGGTCTTTTCCAACCTAAATGATTCTATGATTCTGTTTCTCTACCTGCAAGAGCTAACTTTTTTTTTCTATTATGACTGGTTATATGAGTGTGCATTCCTGCTTTGTTTGGTCTAGCTGTGCAGCCTTAATGAGAATCTTGATGTAACAGGTTGAAATAATAATTTCAAAAGTGATGTATTGAAGTTTTTCACACAGCAGATCAAAAATTTATTTTTTTTAGTTTTTATGTTGATATTTTCTAAAACCACAAACACATATGTTCTTCCTTTCCTTCAATAGTTCACTAAAATAAAATATAATGATTACTGTTTTTTTTAATCAGAAATAATGATTTTTTAAAAAAAAACTTGGTGCTTCTCCTTTTTTGCAATTAACATTTCTAAATTTATTCTCTAATCTCTTTTCATTTTTCACTCAGGTTAAAATCTTCTGCAGGTCTTAGTACGGTAATCTCTGTACAGTACTTTGTGATTTATCCTGGTGAAATTTTCTCTGGTTTAGAATAATTCTTTATTAATAAGTTATGGTGAAAAATTAATCTTGGCAAAAGGTGGGATGAGAAATTTGCATGGTGCTTAGACTGTTTCATAATTTTTGGTTTGTTACTTGACAGAGCTGTGAGTGCTCTTCCTACTTTAAGATTAGAAAACACACTATTTTATTTCTAAGATTCTGGTTTGCCTTTTTCTGTTATATTCTCAAAGCTTGTAAAAAAAACATTTGCCACTTGGTATCATTTGTCATTGATATCATACTTTAGATTTAGTATAGGTGAATCATTTTTTGAAGCTTGGCTCAAAAAAGCTCACTTTTTTCTAAAAGATGCCCATGGGCAATGGGCTGACTCAGCATGCAATGTTCGTAAGATTGCTGCGTCATATAAGAATCAATGTCCTTTTTTTTTTAAACGATCTGAAGCTTAACTTTAACAATACAGTTATATTTATGCATTTAAGAATATTTAACAGATAATTAGAATGTTATAGATGCTTTTTTTGTGTGTGTTTTGCACACCACACTAATTCCTACTCTTTTTAATGATTAGAATAACAGTTTGATGCCATGTGAATGCATTTATTTAGAAATCTAAAGATAGATAGAAGTATAACCATGATAACTACACTAAATGCAGAGGCATGTGCAAAACTAAATTGCTTCAGTTTATGCAGTAGAAGCATCACGTTTCCAAGCTGGCATAAGAGTATACACTAGTCAGGCTTTCCCCATGTAATTTAAGCTTTGTATCTGGTTGTCAAGCTGTGGTCCAGAGAGGATTGGCTTTAAACATTGGCAAAGCTGGCAGGATGCAAACTGCCTGCTGAGCTCATGCCAACAGAGGTGGAGGCTGGCTGCTGAAGCAGTGCCTCTTTCCCAAACACTGATTCTTCTTTCTGTCTATAAAACCATCTGCTCATACCCAGCAGAAGCCCTAAGCGCAGATTTCTGTCTCACTTCCATTCCTCTTCCACAGCCCTTCCTGCAGGACTGCCTTTGCTCCTTCTTCTCTGCTTCATTCCCTCTGCAAAAGAAAGGAAGAGAAGAGTGAAGAGGGTTAGTATATGAAGGGACTGGGAATAAGGGAGGCCCTGTCCCTCTGCTCTTCAGACTCCCAAAAAATTTACTGAACCTTTCCACCTCAGCCAGAACTCTCCTAGATTCTCTATCCTGCATGAAACTTCTCCAATGGACAAGCAACAACTTTCTATTACTTCTCCAATGTGATAGCACCAGTGGCACAAAACAGAAATTTATTGATATTGTAGACCTTGAAACTGACAGGATTCTGTTCAAGCAATTCAGTCATCATTGGTTCATATTATTAGTAATTTGTGCAGTAGACCACTAGATGTGTACGTTAACTTGGGTATAGCTTTTACCATAGCTACAGGTTTTAAGGGGGCTTTACTTCACTTCATTGTCTGATTACACCTTACTTCTAGAGTATTATCTTTCTCTTCCTTGCTATAATTTGTCAAGTTCTCTGATGTGAAGTCCCTTTATATTTTTCCTTATAAAGCAGTGTTTAGCCTTTCCAAAGTTTACTACCGGTTGAATTGAAGTTCAGAGAAAGGCAATAAGAATAGTCAAAGACATTAAATACTTTCCATATGAGGGATGAATGGGTAAACTAGGATATGATCTGGAGAAGAAACAGTTGATGAGGGTGACACAAAAATCTACAGAGACCTTGGATGAGTATGTCTCTTTTGGTATGGGAACAGGAGGAAATAAATGAAACTAGGTTCAGAAAAAAACAGAAACCAATGATTCCTCAAACAAGATTCGTGGAAGTTTTTGCTCCGGACGTAGTGGACTCTAGGGGTTTGTGTTTTCCTTAGCTCAAGGTGAACAAAGGGAAAAAAATAATCAGTTGGCAGCTATTGAATACAGACAAAGCATACCTTTTCCAAGAAGGCACTGAAATGTAAACAAGTGGAAGCTGAAGAAGTAATAACACCAAGAATTTATCCTATATGCTTGCCCTGTTCATATTCTATATATGGCATAAAGGGGAAGTCATAACTTCAGTTATGAGGACAAGTTACTAAAATATGAGCCAGTCAGGACATTTTTATGCTTTTGTGACAACAGACAATACTAAATAAATGACAATACATATCTAGAATTTTCAGGTTTTTTTTTTTAATTCCAACAAAATTCCTGCATTTAACTAAAAATGCACTTCAATAGATCTTTAGTTCAACTGTTAAAGAGAATGAAATTCTCCAGCCAACAACAGCAACAGATATTAAATAGATTCTATTATAGAAATGACAGTAGAATTAATAATCTTGGCTAGCAACTCAGCTGCTTAGAGTTGCACAAAGTATAGAGAAAAATTTGATAATATTTCTTTGTTGTAGCTTGAGTTTAGAATATAGCCACATCTTCAAGAGTCAACCTCTGGTATTTGTTGGTATACAGGAATAAGTAGCATATACTTTGCTCTTCTTTAAACATTCTGATTATTTATTTCAGATTTCATTGTAAACTGTTGTAAATAAATCCTGTGTAGAACTAAGTAAACCACTTCTGTACAAAATGATTTTCGGTAAAAGAATAAAACATTTGTCATAATTCATTCAAGAAACTCATTAGCAATTAAATTGCATTGCCAAGGATGAGCTAATTAAAAACAAAACCTGCAGGGTAAACAATTACAAAACTGTCTATGAAACTCTTTCTAAAATTATGATGTGAAATAAATCTATGTGTAAATTGTTATTAATAAATTTACGATTCTTTAGGTCCTGGAAGATTCATATGTCCTTACTTATGGTAGTCTAGAAGGTTTTCATAACCTTAATCCTGCTACATTAACCTCACGGAAAGCCTAACATGAACAGCTTTATTGCACTGTGAACAGAAGTATGGATTTACTTGCGGTTTGTGGAGTTCTATAGATTTTGAAGTTTTCCAGACTCATGGCCCAGATTAATATTTTTAATAAAAAGTAACTCGTCTGCCTTTAAAGCAGCAGGAATTGAAATTCTTGGAAGGGCACCCGAGAACTGCTCATTCTCTAGAAGACAGTGATATTTTTTGTAACAATCTGCAGCTATTCAAGTAAGTTGAATACCCAGGAGAGACAAGACAAGCACATCCCAACTGGAGAGCAGGATTAATAGAAAGAATTCAGAGCTTCCCTTTGATTTTAAAGGAAGATCCCTGAATAGAACACAAGAACACTTAACTACAGCATGATCTGCTCTGTATTAACAAGTGAGGAATTTTATTTTTTTTCTTTTTGGTAAGCATGTTAATGTTTGAGAAGTTGTCTAAAGATTGTGCTAAATGACTTGGAAGTTTACCATGAACTGCTGAAGCCCATGAGAGACAGAATGGGAAAGGAGCTGGGGGAGATGGGCCATCACTTCCAGAGAAAGGAATTACTCGTGTTTGATGGATTAAATGAAATGTTATGCAAACACTAAGAGAAAAATCAATATGTATTTCTATCAATGCAAATATTTAGATAGTCAATCAGAATACTGTAGATACAGTTACAGAAAAAGAAATGCAAGAAAAGGAAAAAAAAAAGGAAAAAGTTTCTGAATATACTTGCCTGTGGACTGCTTTATTTTTCTACCTAGACTTTCAATACATTTCTCAACTGTGGAAAGCAATCGTGATACAAACTTTTCCTGAATACTATCTCTCAGAATTATCTTCCAGCACCAGTGTGTAGAGCTGGAGATGCAGCACTTGGGCATAGTGGGTTAACCATAGAAATATACAAAATACAGGGTCCACTTGCCCCATATACAAGAAATTCAGAAATTTTATTCTAGGTCTGGAGAGTGGTGTGCTCCTACAAGACCATAAAGTCTTGCCTTTACTGCTGTGGTGAGGCAGGGCACACTTCACTATAGAGGCAGGGCTCAGTGGTGGCAAGATGACTGTGACTTCTACCTTATGGGGAATTTGAATTGCTTCACTGGAGCAAGGTGAATCAATCAGCAGATGAGCTTTGGAGAGCACAGCTTGCCCTGTAAGTCTGTAATACACTGGGTTTGGAAGTGAAACCACCTTAGGACACTTCTGTTTTCTTGTCCCATGTGTTTTGGTGCTAAATAAGAGTTTACATTTAACTAGCCCTTGCAAAAAATCAAATGCCTTCATGTATTTCATGAAAGAAGTTACTACAGTCACCACTGCAATCTAGTTATTCAGAAGTTTATTCTGATATTTTTCATATTAGCTTTCATATAACTAAATGAATCATAGCCATAGGACTATTAGGATTTTTTAAAGCAATATATGATTTTTAGCACATCTATTTAATATGAGTTAACAGTTTGTTAAAAGCATAATATTTGTAAAACATCCCTGCTTTGTTTACTCACACAGTGAGGGCAGATCAGATAAGGTCAACACAAATACTACTTGGTTTTTTTTATTTATTTGTTTGTTTATTTATTTAAACCAGTAGCATTAGATTCATATGGGGAGTGTGGCAACTGCAGTGATTGTGATGTTATTATTCATCACTTATCCAAGTTCCTTCTATTATAAAGAGGCAAATAGATAATACAAAATAATTTGTAGCCATCAGTAACAACATAAAAAGGTCACCATAAAGATTACCATAGTTCATCCAGAAGAAGGTTCAAATTACTTACAGTAGAATGTCAGAAGTAGAGTATTATGCAATCAGAAAAGATCTCAAAAATTGACCACAATTCTAAGAAATTTATTTTTTGCCATGAAATATCAGAATACATACTGTTATCCTACTTTGTAGATCAAAGAAATATTCCCTGAATGCAAACCTAACGGTTAATTTATGTTTTAAAATGTGTTATAGTAAATAATACTTAGACTTCTTTATCCAATCCACCTTTGGCTTGGAAAACTTTTGTTAGTTCAAGGCCATCACATAGACTGTCAATGCTAAACTTTTTTAAAGAAGCCAGTAATACCACAATATTGGAACAATATCTTTCAGGAAAACATTTGCCTTATGGCCTACATATCACTGTTTATTTTACAGAAAGATGCTATTAGCAATAACAGTCTGGAAATAGGCAGCTTCTAGTTTCAAGCAGAAAAGCAACACAATTTTATGAATACATCCATGTAGAACACAGTTTTGTATTCTACCCATACTACTATGGGTAGTTCTGGTTAGCAAATTAATTTTTACTCTCTAAAATGAATTGTACAAATGAAGACATTTAAAGTTGAAAATGGAGAAAAATACTTATTTGCCATTAAATTAAATCAAGTACTGAATCCAGCATTTGAAATCCATTTTGGATAGAGGTTGATGGAATTAAGAATACATTTTAAATTAAGACCATATGGGGGCTTATAGATAGGAAATGCTGTTTGCTGGCCATGTTTATGTCTCTGAAAAACACTGTTTTGAACTAGGAGGACTCATAGGACATGAAGCAACTTTTAGTCTTAAATGATTTTTTCTCTGCACAATTTTTAGGATTTTTCTTTACTGGTTTGTTTCTGCTAGTATGACAATCTGCTTGCTTCCTATAAATGCAAGACTGGAAATGCACCTTCAGACTGGCACGAAGCTTCTTACAAATTCAAAATGCCTGTTTTGAGCAACAAGCACAAGGCTTATCTGACAGGCACTGAGGAAACATGTGAGGCACACTCCTTGTTTGAGCGTGGGCTTCTGCTTTCACCTTGAGCAACTCAATATTGACATATTTTTGTCTTAAGTAGCTTAAGACATTGAGTGCTGTTGTCTGATACCCAGGTTGGTCTTGAACATGTGATATTACAAGACTTCCCATACTGATGCAAATAAACACGACAAACAGAATGGATACATTCAGGTAATTGTACACAAAAGGCAGCATAAAGTACTCGGAGCTAGGCAGCTGAGTAGAGCCTTCTTAGATCTTCAAATAACTTTATGTATCTGGCCTTAACTGACCATGGTGGCAGTGGAAAAATGTGAAGTGCAACTTTTTAGCTTAGAAAAGATTCATTACCAAATTGAAATGCAGCAAACTCTGGGACTGCTGCCTGGACAAATGTCAAAGTCATACAGTAAATCAAAGTAATTCTGGAGCACTTTTTTAAAAGGTCATAAAATGCTTGTAAGGGATAACGTTTTCTCTGGAAAGGATAATGTGGCCAAAGATGTTACCTATAACTACCCCTGCCTGTACTATATGCATGGGGATTTTTAAATTAAACCCCAAATAATTGCACTGTCTCATTTTTTACACAGTGATAACTGTGTGGGCAAATTTTGCATTTTTGTTTTATTTTTTGCATTGCTTGCTCTCTTCAGTTGGTGTCCTTCCACTACTTTGGGACGGAAATCCTGTAAATAAAAATATAAAAGATAGGCTTTATTACAGTCACAGAAGACAAATGTTTAATAAATTGTTTTAAAAATACCAAGATAAGAAAAAGGAAAAATATATTTTCTTGGAAAAAATAGTTTTAAAAGAGCAGCAGAATGGGACAAATTAAAAAAAGCAACTGGAAAACAAACTTGGTAAGAGACGTATAAAAATAATGCCAGGAAAAATTGCTTTTTTTTCTTTTTTTTCAGTGTTATGATTTTGAAGACTGTTTTGCCTCTGTGTTCTAGGGAGGAAATGAGATATCTTTATATGGAATTAGTCTCATGGTTCTAATAATTCAGCCTTAAAAAGTGAATATTGTTTTGGTGGCGTTGGTACACCAGCTGGAGAAAGTGTAGATGTTCTCTTTGAATCTACTTTCCTTTCTGGAGGAACAGGAACATTACATCTACTGGATGGGTGCAATTCAGCAAAAACACTGATATAATCCCAGTGTATATATCTGAAAATATCTGCTTTTGCAATTAGAATTACAACCTTCTTCAGTTTTTCTTAGATAATGCAGGTGCCTGTAATTAAAATTAGTGATGAAAGCATTTCAAAGCAAGTTCTCTCTGCATCTCATATTATTGGCCTAATTTAGCTCTGGCTAGCTAGTTGTGGGTTTGGTTTATTGGTTGTTATTCTTTTTTTTCATCAGCTCATCAAGACAGCCTGCTATGTTGACATGAATCTCTTTACACAGTGATACACAGAAGGCCATGTGTCCTAAAAGAGGTCCCATAGAAAATAAAACTCGTGCTATTTTGCGACGAGCCCTGCAGTGCCTGAACTAGTCTGCACCCTCAGGCTCGTCCCTCTGGGCAGCTCTTGGGCTGAGAGGTCAGAGAAAACCCGTATTTCAGATAATAATAAGGAAAACACCACTCAAAGACAAAAGGGAATCAGAAGTAGAAGAAAAGCACGGCAGCAGGTAGGATGCTGGGGGCCCGTGGGAGTGCAGCGGGCAGGCAGCGTGCAGGCAGTGTACAGGCAGCGTGTGGGCAGACTGCAGGCAGTGTGCAGGCAGTGTACAGGCAGATGCAGGCATTGTGCAGGCAGCATGCAGGCAGTGTGCAGGCAGTGTGCAGGCAGTGTGCAGGCAGCATGCGGGCAGTATGCAGGCAGTGTAAAGGCAGTGTGCGGGCAGTGTGCGGGCAGTGTGCATGCAGTGTACAGGCAGTGTGCGGGCAGTGTACAGGCAGTGTACAGGCAGTGTACGGGCAGTGTGCAGGCAGTGTACAGGCAGTGTGCAGGCAGTGTGCGGGCAGTGTACAGGCAGTGTACAGGCAGTGTGCAGGCAGTGTGCAGGCAGTGTACAGGCAGTGTGCGGGCAGTGTGCAGGCAGTGTGCGGGCAGTGTGCAGGCAGTGTACAGGCAGTGTGCAGGCAGTGTGCGGGCAGTGAGTAGGCAGTGTACAGGCAGTGTACAGGCAGTGTGCAGGCAGTGTGCGTCCAGCGTGAGGGCAGACTGCAGGCAGTGTACAGGCAGTGTACAGGCAGTGAGCAGGCAGTGTACAGGCAGTGTGCAGGCAGTGTGCAGGCAGTGTGCAGGCAGTGTGGAGGCAGTGTGCAGACAGTGTACAGGCAGTGAGTAGGCAGTGTACAGGCAGTGTACAGGCAGTGTGCAGGCAGTGAGCAGGCAGTGTACAGGCAGTGTACAGGCAGTGTGCAGGCAGTGAGCAGGCAGTGTACAGGCAGTGTGCAGGCAGTGAGCAGGTAGTGAGCAGGCAGTGTACAGGCAGTGTGCAGGCAGTGAGCAGGCAGTGAGCAGGCAGTGTACAGGCAGTGAGCAGGCAGTGAGCAGGCAGTGTGCAGGCAGTGAGTAGGCAGCGTGCAGGCAGCGTGCAGGCAGTGAGCAGGCAGTGAGCAGGCAGTGTGCAGGCAGTGAGTAGGCAGCGTGCAGGCAGCGTGCAGGCAGCCACCTAAACCCCTGTCTGCCCTGTCTGTATACAGCACCACAGTCTGCCCTGGTGAGCTCCAGAGGAGGATGCTTTTTCATGTGTAAATGAGATACCTTTCATTTTTTAAGCTAGTACAGCATCTTCTTCTGTTGAGAGCAAACACAGGGAGTTTGCCAGCATTGAGTTAATTACAGAAGAGCTTCAGCTCTTATTTTAGTGAGACAAGTCTCTGATGCTGTTTCGATGCAGTTCTTCCCCTGCACTTCAGTGCCACAAGTTCATGTCCCAGCTGGGGCCTTCATCTCTTGGTGAGACTGTTTTCTGGAACTCGGTGTTCTTGGTGCTAAAAGCAATTACTACAAAGGGGGAAATTCAATCAGGAAGGGAAAAACTATAAAGCAAAGCACTGTGTGATGCCTGTTCACTGATTCATAACTAAGGACAGGAATTAAATAGTAGGTTGGTTTACACTCTGCCTTTCCCAGCAGCTTGCCTCCAAGGCAGCTGTTGTGGCATCTTGTGGGATGAATTAAAGAGGGGAGGAAATGTGGCAATAAAAATAATAGCAACAAAAAATGTCATGGCTGGTTTGTCTTTTAAGGAAATGTCACTTCTTTCTCTTGGGTTGAATATAGTTTTCGATTGCTTTTATATTAAGATCATCTAAATTTTATACATCTGTGTAGCCAGAGATTTTAAATTTAGTATTTTAAAGGTGGATTTAGACAAAAATGGATAACAGAAAACTATGTGTCATATGTATAAATCGAATAAACCTCATTTATATCTATTTCTTACCATTCATAATATGCTAAGGCCTTTGGATGTCAACTGTGAGTCTGAGTGCTTGCAGGATTAAAAATGCAGACACTCCCTTTTTGTATATAGTGGATTATTGCCTAAGTGCAATTATTATTATAAGTGCAATTTTTATTATTGCAGAAGTAGGAGTATCTTCGGAGAGAGAAATATATGTGTGTTTATATATATATACACATATATACATATACATATACATACATATATATATATATATATATGTATAAAACTCATAAAGTTTCCATTTTACTTTAAGAGAGTGCCTTGGAAACAAAGGGCCAAATCCACTTCTGGTCAGTGAGGGAGAGTTCTATGAAGTTCGACATTGCGTGTGTTATATTCATGAGTACTTTTTTACATTTGTGGCTAAAAATTTATGGTTAAGATTTATGCAGCCACCTATTTAGAATGTTTTTTTGTTTGAAAAGTCACATAGGGATCTTTGTTCATTTATTCATATGAAGGCAAATGTGCAAATACAACCAAGCCACCCCTAGAAGGGCAGAAACAGCACTGAATATATAAAACCAAAATACTAATTTGAGTTGAATTTAAGATCTTTAAGTCATCTGTGAATACGTTTCCATTTCCCTGACTTTTTAAGAAGATTAGTAGTCAGATTAAATTTGGAAACACCTCCCAGCATTTCTGGAGTTATGTACATTATGCCTTAAGCATACTGATGGGAACAATACACCAAGTGACCCATTCAGCCTCATGTTCTGTTTAAAAAAGGAAGGTGATGGTACAGAAACTCAGAAGTATAAAATTACAATCCTATGTCCTGAGCATTCATGCATCTATGAAAAACAATAATAAATCCTTTATACTTTTCTTTTCTGCCTGAGAATTTTTTGGACAATGTTAGCAGCCAGTGTAATGAACTTAAGATTCTTTTTCTTTTCTTTTCTTTTTTTTTTTTTTTTCTTTTTTTTTAAATTAGCTTTTAGTCAGGATTTAGTTTATTTCTTACAAGAAAAAAAAAAAAAAAGGATGCAAGTAGAACAATAATTGCATTAGATCTTTTTATGTCTACTAATTAGATTATGAATGATGAACATATCAAGCTATTGCTTGATTTACTTTTCCTTATACTCTGTCTGCAAAAGTCAAATCACATGATTAAATGACACATGTATTTGTTGCAGGCTCCAGTGGTTATGTTCTGATACAGAGAAATCAAACCTCTTTATTAAAAAACATAATAAAATGTTTCAGTGAAGCGTTATACATCTTAACTGTCTATATTTCTGTTTTAGATGAACAGGAAGAAAACTGAGTATCTATGTCAGAGATAAGTTGTGGTGGCTAATTAGGAGCTGATAAAAGGGGAAAAAAAGGAATAAGAGAGATTTGGAACAGCAAGTCGAACTGTGCATGACTGTTGTACACTGTTAAAGCTTTTCTCCCTTCCTACTTATCCTTCTCCTGTACAGCTTCACACCCTCCCATCAAAAGAAGCCATGTACTGGGACAGATTTTGCAGAGCCTTATAATACCCAAAAGTGAGAATTTTTTTAAGTTCTGTTCATGGTTTACCATAACCATTCTGTCTATATTCGTAAGTAAACCAACACTGTTGTTTAGTGTATTCTGTTGCCGTCCATTTCAATTGTTCATTGACAGTGATTCCATCTCTTCTTTGATATTTCTAGACTAAAAGAATGACACGCTTTATTGCCCTTTTCCTAGACAGGTGTCTCTCCTAGCTGTCTTCATAGTTCTTCTTCTGCTCTGTGTTTCTTTTTTTCTTTTTTTAGAGATGGGTAGCCAAAAAAGTTTAACATGTTTTGCACAGTGGCACTTACTCCTTAAACCTTCCTGAAGATAACAGATACAATAAGCTATTAATTTAGCTTATTTACAGCTGTTCTTCACTGGCAGCACACATTCAGACTGTTCATGATGAAAGTGTTTTTTTTTAACTTCTAGAGTCACTTTTAAGTCAGGAACACCCAGTTGACTGCTTATTCCCCGTCAGAAGGAAAGAAATCTTTGTATCAATCCCTTCTCCATCCCAAATCTCTGTGTTTCAACTTGTTTCTGCATCTCTAGCCCTCCAGATCACCTTTCTTTCCTTATTGCACCCTTCCCTATACTTACAGTGCCTCCAGATTTGCAGTTCAGCTTTGTGTGGCCTTGCATTTTATACAAAAATCAAAATTAAAGTTATTATTAATAAAAATAATGTTACACCTACAGTGAACCACTGAAGAACTTTACTACTTACCTGACTTAAGCTCAGATGGTCCATTTGCACTACACACCTTTGTTGTGTTTCATTTTATCATTTTCTTTTGCTACTGTCTGTTCTTCTACCTACAGAAGCAACTTTCTTTATGTGATACCATATCAAAAACTGCAGCCAGATAGGAAACACCTTGCTTTCCTTTTCTAGAAGTTTATTAAGAAAGGTGCTTACTTACTTATTCTGATTAACTGTTTAAAATATTTCTCCCAGTTCCATCTGAGTTATCTTCCATTCTTTCAAAATGTAACTTAATAATTTTCATAACTTAAAGATCAGATTAGAGGATTTGTCTTTGTTTCTTTTTGTTCTATTTTCTTACATAGAGATACTATGTTTGCAATTCTAAACATATTTTGCAGTCCTTAGCTTGAGTATTTATTCAGGTATCTAAATTATTAAGCCAAAAAAGTCAATGACAATGGAAAAGTCAATGACAGAAAGTATTTAAGAGATCAAGCAAAATGAAAACAGTAGTTTCACAAGTATGTGTCTTTTGAAGATATGGCAAGGAAGAGCATTGTGGTAAAGTTATCTGGTTGAAGACATCCTTGCTCATCACAAGGGGTGTTGGATTGGATGGAGTTTAAAGGTCCCTTCCAACCTAAACTATTCTATGATTTTATGAATCTGTGCAAGTATTAGCAGATACTAATGTTATAGAAAAGACAGGAGTACAGGGAAACAAAGGCACTTAGGAGTAAAGTGGAACAAAGACTGAGGTTTTTATGATAAACAAATGACTATATTACTAGCCCAAGTTTCAGGAGAGCATTGAAGTCAGTTCTGTTCTTCGTGTGCTTGGTCTGCTTTCTGGATAATTCTGAACAAGTCACCATGTCTGTTTCCCTTTAATGAAATTAAGGATACCAATTTTTTCCAAATTTGTAAGTTAATTATGGAAAAATCCCTTTCATAATAGACTCTTGTAGGAAGTTTAGTCAATGCTATAGATAGATATCCTAAAGTAATGTGAAAAGAGTAACTGATTTTGAATTTCTAGTTATTAAAATGCAAAGTAAAAAGCCACCTTAAAAATGAAAGGCACAAAAGAAGTTTTCTGTTTGCATTTTTTTTTTCTCAGAAAAGATTCAAAGATGACTTCAATATTAGTCCATCTGGCTTTTGTGGAACAAGTACAGCTGACATGAGTACTGGTACAGACAGGGTCTTTCAGTCAACAGCTGCTAGCACCACATAAGAATATATTTCATTAATAAATTATTAATGTAAGTCATTTAATATTGCAGGGTTTTATATTTGGTTTTGAACAAGCATTTTTTTATCTTATTTTATTGGCCCAGCCAAAGGCCCAAATGGAAATCCTGCTAGAGGAGATGAGAAGTCTTTGCATGGAGTTCCTAATGCTAATGGTGGCTATACAATGTCCATCTATTGAATTAACCATGATTTTGCAATGGCCTAAATATGCTGACAGTGCAAAAGGCTTCTCCGGAATAACACTGGGATTTTGATACACTGTGAAACTTCCTGAGAGCATGATACTTTTTTAAGGACTATGAGGTATTCTTCTGTGGTGTCTCTTTTCTTTACTCATGCTGACGAGCAATGTGTTAGTTCATCATGAAAGCTTTTAGGGATTGTTGCTCAGAGTGACAGAGTTGGGGCAGAATAAATCCAATGAAGAGCAATTTGTCTATCACTGTATGAGTCAAATTCCATGCTATATTGGTTTTTTGCTTTAAAGCCTACAGAATATTCATTTACACTAGTCAACTAACCACGGAGTATCCACGGCAATGTTATATATTCACACACTGTAGTTCATCTCAAATTCACATTTTCAGTGTACTGAAATTTTCAGAACTGCATGTATTTGCTGGCCTTCAGAAATGCAGGAAATGTGCCGAATATTATTGGAAGCCAGTGACTTGTCAGCTTAGTGCCTGACTGGAGTTGGCTTTCACCCTTTGTGTTTATTCTGTATTTCTGCTATACATTTCAAGAATTAAATCACCAAAGTGGAATATAATTTCTGTTAGTACAAGCAGTCTAATATTTCTACACTTGGGAATTACTAGCTGCTTTCAATCAAATTTACTTAAGTGCTGCCAGCAGATCTGTCCTTACCCTGCAGACATAATTCAGTTCTCTTTAAAGCTTACCTTGCTTTCTTATGGGAAAATGATCTCTTTTTCCATTAGCATTTCACTGTTTCTTCCTTATCATGTCTTGGTGGATATGTGTACAAATTTTTAAAGGTATTTTCTAGAGGCACTGTGCTATTTCTGCACGATAGCTCTTTTTTTGACATTGGACTGATGTGCAGAGTGCAAACAATGTTTCAGGGTTTTGCATGTTAAACACACACACACACACACACACACACACACACGCACACACACATATACACGTGCAGGAGAATATTACATTGCCAGATCTGAACTCCTCTCTACAATTTATTCAATGAACTTTTGAAGATCTGCTCAAATGAATCAGTGTTTTGTGGCTAATGACAAAATGTGGGATCTGTGTGAAAATTTTCAAGTGGTTGTGTAGGATCTTGATAACTTAACAGACATAATAAAGTCAACTGTTTACTTGAACACAATTTTCTCTTTATTAAACTCTGCCGATTACCAATAACAGGGAAGTATACAACATTTTCTTCTACTCTCTTTCTTAGTACAGCAGATTGATTTTTTTATATGTTTCCTTTTTCTGTTTATTAATTTTACTACAGTAATAACAACCCTAGTATATTTTATGTGAAGGGTCAGGGAAATACAAAATTAATGAGCTTCTGTCCCTCAAAATTTAATTAAAACATGTCTCACATATACATAGACCTTCACATAAAGCTGAATGTATTCCCCTGAAAGTATTTAACATGGCAGAAAGCCTTTTCATTTTCAGCATTTTTCAGAGCATATCCCCACACCAACTTTTCATTACTAAAATCACAAATAAAACTCAATTTTTATTAAATAAGAAACTGCCTATTTTGTACTACTAAAATAATTTACCTTTTGGATTCTCAAGCGTACTCATGTTTGCTGTTTTCTTTGCCAAACAGATGTGAAATAGATTTTAAAGCCTTTTGCAAAACTGCAGTGCTTTGTTTCTGCCACTGTACGGTGCTGCAACAGGCTGTAAATGCACAGCAGGTCTCTGCGTATCATTTGAAAAATATCTCTGTAAATGAAGACCGGTCTCCTAATTCACTGCATGAAGAAGGTGAGGGAGCTGTTTTCCAGAGATACAAGAACGTGCTTCAGCTCCACTTCTCAATAGCAGGGATGAGCGATAGCAGGGAGCGTTTCTGTAGCCTGTTCTGGGGCTGGTTCCTCCTCCCCTTCTGCTTCTCCACTCACTGGCGTACTTGGTGTGAAAAATTAGTGCTAGATGCCCTCTGAAATACTATAAGCTCATCTCGATATGGTTTTACACTCACTCTAAAACGATGTAAGTGAGCAGACACTGTCAGAGCGGATGGCAGATTATCTCTGGTTTTTCATGTAGAGGTGAAGGAGGAAGCTGGAATACCAAACACTTTAGCTAAATTTCACCTTCCCTTTCCCTGGGCTGGTTATCCTGAAGTGAGAGAAGGATTCAAGAACTATCAACCAAAATCTCCAGAGTCAAAAAGCAGGTGAAGCATGACAGGGAGTATTCGTTTTTATCAGCAGTAATGGTTTCATGTAATGGAGACAGGACACTAACAAAGCTGGTCATTTCTCTTCTGGAGATAATAATGTTAATTTTATATTTCTCTGTACATAAACAGTACCACAGTAAAAGGTTTTACAGTTGCTACAAATGTAAAGCACTCTGCAAGGGAAAACACGTCTGACAATATTATAATAATAATATATAAAACAGTGACAAAAAAACAAAGTGCTATGAAAGATATTAAAAATTATATTTTTCCAAATTAAAATTGTTTTTCTTTTAAGTAGCATGTGAAGTTAAGATGAAAAAAATACAAAGGCTGGAAAAACTGAAGAAAGTGCTGATATTCTAACTGTAATTCAACATATAGTTTTTACTTATATATAACATCAGCCACAAATCCTTTAGACATTTTCTTCCAAATTTTTTGCCATTGTCAAAGCATCGTTATTTAATATAATAAATATGACATATGTAATAAAGTTTATTTAGAAGAGTTTTTTACTTTTATGGGAATTGTAAGTATGAGAGTGATAACTTTGTTGTTGTTGGAGATACCTACATTTTTCACCTTTCTACCTCATTTGTTTTGCATCTTCTTTGCAGAAAATCATTCTTGTATTAAAAAGGAAGAAAGGTGGATTTAGTTTAGCTTTGTCTAATCAAAGCTGTGTATTTAAAAAAATTAAATATTTTACTTGGGAAGCTCAGTGACAACCTATAATGTTTTCCTATATTTAAAGGTATATAACTGTATATGTCTTCACTGTTTTTATCAATGTTTATATATTATATTTATATTAATTATATATTTATAAATTAAGCATATAGTTATGAATGCTTAATGCTTTATATTTTTGCCTGTTTTCTAGTCATATGGACATCATTCTGTATATCTGCATTGCCTGTTGAAGTTGATTAACTTGAGATTGCCACAATATCATTTTAAGGCAGTGGAGGTGGGGTGGGGTAGGGTGGGGGACAGAGAGGGAATCACATCCTTTTAGTTTATTACAAATACATAAAGAAATTTCAAAATTCCTCTAAGGATTTTCTTTCATTCCACAAATATGCTCTTGCAAGAAAACAAGCACCATCTCCTTAATTTCCAGTACACATTTCAGAAGAAAAGTATCAGCTCTTGTTTGAACACCTAAAGTTTAAGGACAGATGGAAGAAAATGCACAATCAAAGATTTCCGGGTATTTTCACATGTGGAAAATGTGCTGAAAATGTTCCTTTAGTATTCTGTACAAAATTAACACAAAGAGTTTTTGCTAAATCTCTCTATTCATGTTTGGCTAAGGACATAGGAAATGTAACCAGTAGTTAAACACAGCATTTTATCTTTGAAGAATGATCTCTGTTTAAATTGGAGAACCAGCTTGGTACATTTTAAAGCAAAAAAGGTTCTAAATAACGATGAATGAGAGAGAACCTAATATGGTACCTTTTAATAATGGTAACTCCTTTTAATACTAAAGAAAGACTGTAGATTCTTAAATCATGATTTAATTGTAGGTCTCCTTATCACTGTCCTACCCTAATCCTTAAAAGCTAAGACTTAATTTCTTCCATTATGTTTCCTTGCTTTATTAGCTTAACCTCTCAGAGTTGTTTACATTTGTAGGTAGATAGTAAAAAAAAAATCACAAAATCACAGAATCTTAGTGGCTGGAAGGGGCCTTTGAGATCATTGAGTCCAACCACATTAAAAAAACCCAACACAAAAACAAAAAACCCCACCCAAACACAAAAACACACCCACAACCCAAAACAAAACAAACCCCCCCCACAAAAACCAGAAAAACCACACACAAAAAAAGCACCCACCCATAATGAAATGTTAAATGTTTTTCTTTTTTTTTTCTCCTGCTGTTTCACAGCAAAATTATCACATTGAAAATGGAGATGCCCTATCTTTTTCATTTTAATAGCAGTGAAAATGCATTAGACTATAAGGAAGAGAAAGATTTTCATATGTGTTCAATAATATATTCTCAATCATTAATCATTCAGGGAAAACGTGTGAGTCATACTTCAGGAACATGTAAGACAATAGTTCAAAGCACGGTGTTGAAACTACAGCCTGTGATATGAAAAGCTTTCCAGTTTTCTTTATACAGCAATTGTACAAGATTAGACAAAATCAGGTTTATTTTAGAATCTGTGTCTATCCATATTACTTAAATTGTTTTTGGTAGTTATAGACTGGATTGTAAAAAATATTATTCCTCTTAATATGTCTGTGTTACATATTGGCAATAAGCAAGGAATGAATTGCTATTCAGCTGAGGGGTATAACTGTCAGTATTTAGCTCACTTGATTTCTGTTACTGACATAGGATCAAAGAAATTTGATACGAATTAGTGATCAGGAAAACAGGACTAAACTCCCACCTTGAATATTTTTAAGTCTGAAGCATTTACGTCTTAAGGTTTACAGCTGTACACTGGAGCTGATTTGCAGAAATGTTAAATGCCAAAATTAGTGGTTGGAGTCAATGTGTTATTGAATGATGAGCATACCTGAAAAGGCTTGAAATCTATACCAGTCTTTCCATTGATTTCAGGATGGAGACAGCAGAAACAAGCCATCTATATTGGCTTAGTGAAATAATGTTTTCCTTACTTTATGACGTTTTCAAAAGCTAAAGCTGAGAAACTGTCAGGATTACCAACCTGAGATCAAGTCAAGTACTTTTTGCTGTTGTTTGGTGATGGGATTTTGCTTTGGTTTTGTTTTTTGTTGCATAATTCCAATCTAAGTAAGCGTTGGAAGTGGCATAAATTACCCTTTTAAAATAATCTATTTCCCGAAATCAGCCTAAAAATTCTAGGAGTTAAAATCTACTGAAAGGAGAGATCGTCACATTTCCACAATGTTGCATTTTTGTCTGGTGATAGAAGTAGCATAATTTCAGAATATTAAGTCTATTTCAGCTGCAGGCTGATAAGTACAATATTTTTTAAAACAAGGGGATGAGCTACAGTCCTAAAGGAAAATAGGTAAAATATAATTTTTAATGACCACCTTCCCTGCCATTCTACTGGCGTTTTTTTTTTTTTTTTCTACACAAAACTATACCTACTTTTAACAGCAGTCCATATTACTGATTTTTTTTTTTTTTTTAAAAAGAATTGCTTTCAGTGGAAAATTTTCAACATAAGTCAACAGAAACTGTGAAGACCCAGTATTTGTGAGAATTACATTTCTAAATATGGATGTAGATGCCTACATTTACATAATAAAATCGGAACCATGAATCATATCCTCTGTATATATATATATATTGATTCTGAACTGATTTTTTTGTTTAGCTATTTGTTCTCAGTTCCTGAGAGGCTAATATCAAAACTTGAGATTTTAAGCAGATCATGCTGAATATAATTATAATTTTACATCCAGAAATAACGGTTCTTTTTGTCCCAAATCCAGGATTTTGAATACCAAGCTACATATTCGTATCAAAAATGTGTTGGGCCATTCATTAATTAGTGATATTACACTAAAATTTAATATTTATTTAATATTTATTTACTTTAAGTTTAATTTTTATTCATATCTTGTGTCCTATTATATTGCTCCAAGCAAAACCACATTAGTTATGTACCTATCATAAAGGTATCCATACTGGCAGTAGCGGAGGATACTAAATGGTTAGCCTACTCTAGTTGATCAGACCTTTGTCATCTTGGACATTTCCAGATATCTGTGAAAGGTTTAAATTAATCTGCTCAAGGGTTAACAGCATGATACAGAGCTCTTTTGTCCTCTTTGCACTCAAAAAATAGAACTTGAAGTGAGTAGGAATGAAAATCAGTCATAATAAAATGGTTGGTACGAATACTTTGACTTTACTGATGTATCAGAATAATCATACAAGTGACTTTTTGACTCAATTCTTATCTTTTTCTTTACCTATTCAGGGGCTTTATTCTTGTCAAAGGTAAAAAAGAGTGAAGACCAAAACTTTAGGTAGCTATAGAGATTGATTTGATTCGGTGTGTCAGACATTATTGTTGAAAATAGGTTATTGCAACATAAAAGATGAAGGTTCGGTTAATCTGTATTTTGCAAGCTTGTTAAAAAATCTAACCATATTATATATAAGTTGAAATAGTGCAGATAAGGAGTGCAAGGACTTCGGAGCAGCCCATCCCAGAGGTTTAGCTAGCTTTGCAGTCAGATGAACTTACTGCAAGTAACTGCTTAAAAACCTTAAAAACTGGAGTGAGAGGAGATAAATGAAACAAAATAAAACTAACCAATGTCTCAAGCAAAAATTAAGTTTGATTTTTTTTATTTTTGTTATTCATACATTTTGTTTTCTACAGCAGCAGTGATCCAGGCAACTTTTATCTGAAACATTAGCCTGCCCAGTAGGTGTCAGATTAGATATACATTACTCCATTATCTCTGTCTACTACTCTGCATTAAGAGGACTCTCGAGATGGGGCTCATGAGGGAGGGAGAATAAATAAAGGATATCTCTTTTTAGTTTTGGAGCAGCGCTTTTACCATTAAGAAAAATCAATAACTGGATTGACTGCATTCAGTAGGGAGTATTATTGTTTCCCATAATGTATCTAATGCATATCATTACCAAAGTAATCACATTATTATCTGCCTCTGCCTTCCTACTTGCTTGGCTAGACATAAACTCAGAACTATTTGTAATGGTGCTTTTTTTCCCCTTCTTCTTCAAAATTGCTGCAAATTGTATTTCTTCCCAATTCCTTTATTAGCTGTTTGAACTGTTCAATACTTCTTGATTCAAATTGTTTTCCCACTTCTCTGTTTCTGTTTTACTCACATTTATCTACACCAAAGATATTATTAACTTGAAATTTGGCTTTTCTGTTTCATATTCTGTCATAATGCCATCTTATCTTAGGTATATTAGCATATACAATACCATCTAATAGTAGACAGAGAGAGAGACAAAGTATGTTTTCATTCCAGCAGACTTCTGGCAGACTTCAAATTGAGGATCCCAGAATGAGGAGCTATAGGAAAGCAATACTGCATTACCCAGAGAATTCAAAGTGAAAGAAACTTTTAGAAATGTCTGATAATGATTGAACAAATAGAAAAAAAAAATTAAGATGGTCACAGGAAATTGATAATAGGGATTAAAGAAGAGAAGAAAAAAAGGAAAAGAGAAATCTTGGAAGTGCAGGAAGCAAGTAGATCTCACAGGAAGCTTAGAAATGAAATCAAACCAGGACCATTTACATTAAATGAGAATTGAGGATGTACTCTTGATGTTAATTCAAAGGCTTGGCCCATGGTCTCTAGCCAATTGGAAGCCATGTTCCAAACCCCATGAAACACAATGATTTTTTCTTTACTGAATTAGTTGTTAATAGTTGCAAATTAAATCTCTGTAGTCAGAAATATGAATCACTGCTAATAATTATCTATGAATTATGATTCCAGGCATGGAATATTTCAGTTTGTAAGGGCTGAATTGCTTAACAGAGACCCAAACTTTGGCAAACAAACCTTCATATGCTTAACTGGAAAGGCTTTTGCAGTCACTGTCATTTGCCCATTATGTGTTGGGAGGGTCTTAAGCTTGAAAGCCGTCAATAAGTTAAATACAAAAACGTGTGTTGCACAGCCTCTTAGCCAGACTTGTGAGGCCATTCTGCACACACGTGGGTCTTAAATGGACCTCCAAAAATTTCTTTTTTTTTTTTTCTTTTCTTTTTTTTTCACTGTGACATGGTAATTGCAAAGCTTCTAAAGACACTGAAGGGTGTACTATGTTCTGGCAACACAGGCATTATTAATACAGAGTTGGATGACACTGATGCATGATGATTCTGCCAAATTCTCATGAATTCACTGACTCCAATGAGCATAGATAAACTAAATAGATAAAAGCTTCAGATATACAAAACTGCTGCAGTAACACCATGGAGCAGTCTTGAGAAGATCATTAGTGCTACATACTACAACACTAGTAGATACAGTGTTTCTAGTCTATATAGAGCAGAATTTATTTTACTTATAAAATATCTGATTTTTTTCAGTAAAAGATACACTTAATAATTCTGTCATATCTGAAGTATACAAATATTTTATGGGCAAATTGTAGAAAAAGGCTTTCATAATGAATCCTGTTTTAAAATAACTGAAAACAAATGAACCCCAAACCCATGAATGGCAAGAAGATAGGTTTTGGTAAAGTAGTATTTTGTACATAAACATCTCAATTTCACTTGACTAGAAAACATGAAGAAGTGTGAAAGATGCTGGTTTATACACAGATATAAAAAGAGATCAGTGTGAAACTTTAATGTGATTGGAATCAGATGGGTTTTCCTGTTAATGACCAAATAAATATTCATTGGGTCTCTCTGCAGTCCTGTAGATTTTAGAACATCACTTATCTGTTTGCTTTCTTTGAATTTTCACTATCTCAGAAATTTCTTTTCATACTTTGCCTTAGTTGTGAATAAAATCTTAATCAGGTCTCATTGAAATCACTAGGTTTGTCTGCTTTGTTTTTGTTTACATGCTATTTCCACACAAAAAAGCACAAGCTATCCAAAACACATGGAATAGTAAAACAAAGTAGAAATACAATCTGTTGGAAAGCACATAAGATAGACCTAGATTCATGGTTTGGATGTGTTGACGTTATGAATATCAACACTGCATTTTTTGTAATGTGATTCAGCTCTCTCATGTGAGGACTCTATACATTAAAGCAAGCTAAAATGCTTGAGAGATGCCAAATATTTAGCTGCATAATAAACAATCAACATGTGAAAAATTATGGACTGAACTGGGATTTAAAATAGGAAACCATACCAGCTAACAAAAATCTTAGAGATTTTAAATGTCTTCAGTATTAGTAAAGGTGGGTATCTTGTTGGATGAAATTCTACATCTAGCATTTATCATGGACCACTGGTATAGGCTCCGTATTTTTGGGTACGCTTTACTTATATATACACATATATAGGTAAGAATTTAAAATTTTTAGCACTGAACCTGAAAAAAAGCTTTTTTAACAGAAAAAAAGCTATTGAGAGATATGAAAATATTCAGAGCAAATACGATTAATACCTCTCAGCATGACAGAAGAGGAAAAATTTAAAGATTATTAAAATATGCTGCATTCCATTAATCACATAGTCCATTAAATAATAAATCATGGTTGTTAGCTTGAAATATTGCTCCACTGAGTACGCAGTAAAGTGCTGTATAGACAAAAGAAGTACACCTATGCATGGAATCATAACAGCTTCCAGATAAAAACCCCTTTTTAAAAAACCCTGCACCATATTCAGTGTCTCATTGGAGTGGGTTGTAAGATAAACCTATTCCTTTAATTACTGAAATCGAGGCCTGAGACTTCTTTCCAATGCCCTTTTGTCCCTCAAAAAGAACAGGAAAAGGAAAGGGAAGAAGAACTGAGTTACATTTAAATAAAACACAGTATTACGCATAAGTTAACATTTTTCTCTTTGAAATGATGTCACAGCAACATTTAATTCAATTTTAAAAGGTAGTTTGAAAGATACAAGATAAAAAAATACTTAAAGACCAATCAGTGCCAGGTTTCACTGACAGTTGGTTATATGAAAGCTGTATTATTTCAAGGACCAGGTTAAAATGTGATCAAGGACATTCAGGTGCTGGTATAGAGCTACTGCATCTGCTCTTGCTAGTTTGCTGACAGAGCAAATTAAAATATCTAAAGAAATCAAACTGATGATATCTGATATGTATACTATTTGCATGGCTTGGCCTGACTGTTTTTGAGTTGGTTCATCTGCAATTAGAAGAGATACACTATTATGTTTCCATTACAGTAATCTACATGAGAAATGTAACTTTTTGTATTTCTTTTGCAATATTTTTAACCCCTCTAACTTTATTCAAAATTTGTAAAAAGCAGTTTGTATAAGTCTGCAAGTATGTATTTATTTATGTATTTATATATTTCACCAGATGAAATAGATTGGAACTGATGAAAACAAATGTAGTGTTTTATAGAACATATTCTGTTTGTGAGAAAGTACATATGTGGTTCATTAGAGGCTTGTGTGCAGAATCTTTTAAACCTATTTGCACTCAGTACAAAACCATGGATCAGTACAATACTCAGGATCTCTAAACTAGATTGTCCCTGTCAACAGCAGGAATTCCCTGTCTCTATTCTAATGTAAACAAATTAAACAAAGACAAAAGAGACCTTTTATGGCTGTGTTCATGAAGTAGAGCAGGCATGAATTCAAGTAAGATTTCACTGCACTTATATGCACTCTTATATTAGTTGATCTTTTGGATTACTTTCTTTATACTTTGCCATGAGAGCAAATTTCTTGCAATTGCTTAAACTTAGGACACTTTCAAAGACAACCGAAGTAACGATTTTTACTTTTCAGCCTGAGTTATAATAAAATGAAATGAGCAACATTTTTGACTATTTCATGGAAAAGAATTTTCTTCCCCTTTGGAAGATGGCATCTGATTGTGACCTATGCTTCCTCCAAATTTGCTTTCTTGTGAACTTGTCTGGAAATATCTTACTCTGTGTGTAAATGACTAGTCAAAATTCAAAACCTTGTTTTTCAGTTTGTCTGTGAGTAATCAAGAGATGGGATTAAAAGTAAGTGTAACACTCCATAAGCACAGGGGAAAACTTAATTATTTTTTCTGTCATTGTGAAATTAATTGTGAAATTAATTGTGACATTATCAAATGTTTTGAAATGCTAAAATGGAAGTTGATGGCTACAGCGTACACAAACAGACATGCTTCCACATACACACACACACATGCATAAAATTCATTGTGCACTGGGTATTGTGGAGAAGAGTGAAAGAGCCATGTTCCTCTAACTGCTTTTTAACACACCATATATGGAAAGTAGTATATGCTCTCCACTACCCTGTAAAAAAATAAAATTCACCACCCTTTTTTATGACCCTCAAATTTACCTGCTCTCTTTTCCAAATTAGAGTCTTAAAAGACAAGCAAAAATTTGACATCATATTGATAAACAGAGTAAGGGAAGTTACAGAAGAGATCCATGCCTGTCTTTATGAATAGCATGTCCTTTTTTGTTATTATTAATTACTGGAAAGTGCTGTCCACAACCCTGAAAGAGAGCACATGGATCCATATCATGCAATTTTCAAACATAACCTGTATGGACAATTAATATGTATTCATCTGTTTGCTTTGATATTTTTTTCCCACTGCTTCCATGTAATTTTAGCACACAAATTATTTTTCATTATAGTTATTATTTTCTTCATACTGGAAATATTTCATATGTAACTGATAATTAGTATTTCATGTTCTTAAAATGGGGCAAGGTTAAATCTACATGCTGACAGTCTCCAACAATATTGTCAGGCAGGATGATTTTCTGCTGCTAGAAGTTAATTCATCAAATTGATTTTTAAGTGTTTGCCTTTACATTCCATGTTAGCTTAAGTTTAAAATGGGATGATGAGCAATTTTTTATACATAATGTTTACACTTGAAAAATATGGAATCACCATAGGACCTTGTAGATTAAGCCATAGTTTAACTGGATCAAAACACATTTCTTATGGTTTTTTTCTTAAAAACCCTTCAAGACATGTAGAATAAAGAAAACCTGCATGCTTTGTGTTGTATAGCAGTTTTAAAAATCCAAAATACTCTTTGAATGTGAAATTTAATATTTGATAAGAATTTGAAAAAAAGAGTTCAGTTTTCCAGTCAAACTCAGTTTTTTTGCAATACAACAGGAATACAAGGCACATTTATGTGGGTTGGTGTCCTTCCCAGAAACACCAACTCTTAAATTTTTTTGAATTGTCAGAAAATGATCTAAAAGTAAGTAAAGATAATATCTTTAGTTGCCCCATTTTCCAGATTATTGAGATGTCTAGAAATACTACATTATATATTACAGGTGAGGTAATCACTAGTTATTTTTTGACACAGTTTTCTAAAAATGTCTAAATTTTGAAAGCATGTGGTTCTGGAAATATCTAATTGGAGTCTTCCTTCTCTTCTTACCTGTCTGAGTCCTAACCATACCTGGGTTTATTTACCAAAGCTGGAAACTGGGTGCTTACATAGGTTACCATCTGATATTTGAAAGTTCTGAATTCCAGTAGTCTGATCTCCAGCTTAAACTTCAGACTAGAAAGGCTTATTATAGTCACATTAAAAATTACCTGTTGGTGAATTTTGACCCTTCTAGTATCCTTTCTCTTCCCTCTCTGTGGACAAATAATAAATAATATCTCTTTAACTGGTTACAATTAGGTAATTAGAGCTTAAAAAAACTTAAATTAATGTAAGCATGTTGGGGAAACAAAAATGCAGTCATATAATGCTGTTATATATTAATTTCTCCTAATTCCATCTAATATAGTACGTCTTCTCTCACACAGAAAAAACCTTGTCAAGTCAGTTCCGTAATCCTTGAATTTATTATTCCTCAGACAATCACAGAATTACAGAATCACAGAATCACCTAGGTTGGAAGGGACCTTTTAAGATCATCTAGTCCAACCAATGGAAAAAAACAAACAAACAAACAAACAAAAAAACCAAACCAAAAAACAAAACAACCCCACACGACATCCAAAACCAACACCAATCCACTACTAATCCATATCCCCAAGCACTATGTCAACTCGTCTCTTGAATACCTCCA
>JAOQGH010000019.1:69038136-69057455 GCA_025769975.1 Gallinago jamesoni | reverse complement strand
GCGATGAGGTCTCCCCTCAGTCTCCTCTTCCCCAGACTGAACAACCCCAGCTCCCTCAGCCTCTCCTTATAAGGCTTTTGTTCCAGACCCATCACCAGCTTCATTGCCCTTCTCTGGACCCGCTCCAGCACCTCAATGTCTTTCTTGTGGTAGCGGTCCCAAAACTGGACACAGTACTCAACAACAATGTTGTTGATCTTTCTATTGCATTCGCTCAAGATTCTTTCAATATATATTTTTAGTGAAAGCAAGCCTTACTAAGTGCCATTATTCTTGGAAAATGAATGCTATATTATATCTTACATTGTATTATAAAATAACTCTAACTGAATTTCAATTGACAAAATAAAGGAGGAAATGACAGTATATTATGAAATAACTGAAATGCAATCCAACTGACATAAAATGAAAAAGAAAATTTCAATGGTTTCCTCAAAAATCTTGTCAGTGTTTTATTTTCACTTAGAATTTCAATAATTTATTCCTAACTGTTTGAAGAAATGCTTTGCGCCCCTCTTAATACTAAAACTCAGGTTTCATCTCAGCCAGAATGTGAAAATAAGACCTTTTTTTCCCATTTACCAGCATAATGACTTGACATAGGCTAATGGTATTTCCTTATTGAATCATTGCTATATAAACACATTTACAGAAGAGAGGTGACTCTTCTGCCCAATGAGAGTTTTAAATAGAAAAAAGATAGAAAGACCTGTCCTAAAATAAAAGGAAAATTTAAACCTTAGGCAAGCTTTATGCAGTTAAGACAAGTAAAAATTTCACTTATTGGATCAGAATTGTTTGCTTTGGTGTTCTTGATTTTTTTTTTCAATATACATTTTAAATATAAATTCATTTTATATACCCAGGTCAAATTAGGAAAATTGAATAATTTCAAACCTTAGAACGACTTAAATGGTTGTTAAAATGAGGTAGGAAGCATCAGTTTCAACAGACTGACATTTAGTCAAAAATTCAAATTTTATTTGATAATAGAATAACTGAAAATATTGTATTAAAAATAGTATTTTTCTTTAAAGGTAATTCAAGCACTGAGCACCTCTTTTTTTTTACAAGTTCTACAAAGGTAAATTCTCAATTTTTAAATGCTATTGTGTCGATATTATTGCCCATTGTTACCTACTACAATTAGTTATCTTGCTGTTAGTCTTCTGGGTAATGTTTCATCTTTAGGTGCCAGAAGCGTTCTGGTGTGCAGTGGTCTGACCAGAAATCCTCATCTCTCTTTTGAAGAGAGAAGATAATTACCCAGCTGCAGTCCTGTAGCTAAAAAAAAAAAAAATTAAAAATGCAGTTTTTGTTAGTTCTCTTCCTCTGGGTCCCCAGCAGGTTCTTTTTGCTGATCACTTCATCAGATGTCCTGGACATTCGTAACCTGCATTATCACTATCTGGGGCAGAGCTGCATGAAATTGACTGACTTCTGGTCTTCTTCAGACTTCCCACATAGCAAATTAGGAGTCACTCCAGGAGTCACCCTGGAGTCACCCCTTTCCACCATGGAACATCTTTATTGTTTTGTTTACACCTTTGAAGCAATGTTGAGGTCAGAAGGACAGCGCATTTGAAACTGAAATTGAAATTCCTTTAGAAAGAGTGTTAAGCAAGGCTTCTTTTTGAAAAAAAGAGCACCATAGCCAGAACAATAAAGACTAATAAGCACATGCAATAAAGGCAAACCTGAATGTAAACAACTAAATCAGTAGAAAATCATTGATACTAAGAATACATATTCATATTTTAATCTGAATACTATTATTCAAATTGAAGTAACAATTTCCTTGTTTTTAGTAAGTTTTGTTGAAATACTGTTATCTTGCAGAACATATGCTTTCCTTAAAACAGTCTCAGAGAAGTAAGTTTTCAAAGGGGGCTGTTCTTGCTATTTAATTCTTAATTCTGTTTCTTTATGGTCCTTTCTAGATTACTGATTTAAAAAAAATATAGTGATGCATAGTCCAATAATTTAACAAGTTCTATGATAAGCATGCTCATTTAAAATGTATTTGAATAATTTCTCTACATAGAATTTCAGTTAAACTGGTTGATAATCTTAGCAGAATTGCTACATTTATACAAAGTAACAAAATTAGCAAATATTAACACATAATATGTGCACTTGATTAAAGTAATTTTTCCTGTAAAATATGTTATAAATAAGCCTAGAACTTCCAATTTATTCCAAGAATTTCCACTACTGGCTTCTCTGATGTCAGAATTTTCCCAGGAGAGGAACAGCCCATACAAGGAGGAGGACTTGTGGAAAACAGTACAAAGCATATGTTGTCTCACCAAATTCCCTGAGATACGATCACAGAATTCATAACAGAGATTAATGTGAAACCAAGCTGAAAAAAACTGTGTTAATATTTAGTTATTTTTATTTTATAAAAGGTTGGATTAGAACAATAGGAAGAAGTTGAACTAAACCTTAAAATTATACATAGTATACAACTTCCGGGCGTTTAGCTTAGACCTGTTGAAAATATTGAACTTTAAATGGGCATCTCAAGTATATTGCCATAATTGATTAAAACCTTAGTGGTCATTATTTTCTCTTTAACTATTCTCAGAAGAAATACCTCCTGGAGAGGGCTTACTCTCCCAAGTGTACTTTCCACAGCCACATCTCTGTGTGTTGTAAAGAAACTGCCAAGAGATTAGTCTTAATACTTAGTCTGTATGGGTCTTAGCACTTAGTTTGGCTAATAGATCTGGGCCAGAAACATTCATGCCCCATCTTGGCCTAGCAGCATGAAGCAACACAAATGATGTTATCATCAAACTTTCCATTTTCCTACCTTCTCAAGATATGCTGATATAGGAATTTTTATTATTGTTTCTTCCAGCACTGCTTCTTCGAAGTAGAAGGAGGGGAATTAAATATTAAGAAAGGTGGAAGTAGTCAAAGTTTATTTAGTAAATTTTGAGTCTTGCCTTTAACATTGGAATTGCACTTCATTCACTTACCAAGATTCTGGAATTATTTTAAAAGTCACTTTATGCACAAAAAGTGCTATTATTTACCATGTGCATGTTATACATATGCTAATACAAAACAAAACTAAAAGGTCAATAAATTAATATAATAAATGGGATTCACACCTTATTTTTAAGATTGGAACTTCATTATTTAGTGCTAGTTAGTCTAAAACAATTACACTATATAAACCATGTAGTAAATAAACACAGTGAATATCTACAGATGATAGGACATAGCAATAAAAAATAGTTACTTGCTACTTGCTTTGTAGTTTTTAAAGAGGGAATTAGAGGGCATTATTCTTCCTTCCACTCTCATTTAAAAACTTAATGCATTCTGTTATTACAATTATGCAGGCAAGTTAATTCATTGCCATCTGGTGTCCCTTTTTTAAGGCTTGTCAAAGTCTTAGTTTATGTGCAAGACTGAAAGGTGTTTAAATGGATAATATACTTCCTTTACGAGAAATACCATCTTCTTTACACTCCATTAAGTTCAGATGTTGACTTTATATGCTATGTAACAATTATTTCTTACCAGGAACAGCGGCATAGGTTTTCCATAGAGGAAGACACATTATTGCAATGTGTTATTATCTCAGCATATTCTGTAAAGACATAGGTCACCACAGTTCTGACAGATGACTGGGTATTTTAATATATAGTGTATGATCTGTAACAAGAAGACAAATGTGACCTTTGTCTTCCCATTGGAAATTATGTGCGATTTGGACAAGCTATTCTATGAAGCCTTGTTCTGCACTGTAAGTGACAAAAATGTAACAGAAAATAATTCTAAAATCCATGGGTGAATATTTCAATGGGTGGATCACAGTAGCACACTGGCAAGCAGATTTTGTTCAGCTCATACGTTGTCTTGTAGACATGGAAAATTTGCACTGAGGTCAGTGGAAGTTTGGGCTGAGTTGTGATTACATTAAATAGCTTTCTGAGTGCATAATTATCACTAAAATCAATATTATAATGAATAAAGCAGTTTAATATCACAAGTAAATATCACCAGAATTTACAACAGTAAATTTGGAATAAAATCTAGAGGTACATCATTTTCCCTTAAATGTATGCGTCAGAAAAGGGGAAATAACCTGAAGAAATTCTTGTTGCTGAATATCCCACTGTCACAGCGACTAGTAATAATATATTTTTTTAGCTAAAGTAATTTTTCATTTAAAAGTGATAATTCAATATATTCACTACATCCATTGCTTTGTTTGAAGATGAATGGTTCCTCTATTTTTAAGTTTATAGAAAAATTGAATTTTTTTAAAGCTTCCACTTGTTAAACTTTTAGCTGAATGTTAAGAAGTTCAATACAACATCTGTGACTTTAAAGGTTAAGTTTAAATTATCATATAATTTACCAAAACAAAGTTTAGTTTGGAAAATGGTCAGAAAATGTATGCAGATGTGTGTAAAAGTCACGTCCAGTAATGTTAAAGTTTTTGTGAAGTCCTTTTAGACAATGCATCACAGAGAGTGCTAAGAATTTGTGGTGGTTACAGTTGGGATGGAGTTAATTTTCTTACTAGCAGCAGGTGTGGGGCTATGCTTTGGATGCAGGATGAGGGCAGTGTTATTGGTCGTCAGTAAGCTCTCAAGGACTTTTCTGCCCCCGAGATTTCTGAGATGTTAGGATGGTGTTAGCATGAGTATAACTTGTTTAAAGCTATTAGCTCTAGCTATGAACTGTCTGATTTTGTTTCCAGAAGTGTGTCACTTCAAAAAAGTATCAAAAAAGTATTAAATAGTTGTGGTGGTATAAGTCTGTATTTTCTTGAAAGATCTGGTGAGATTCAATGTGACATTCAGTGCTTACATTTGAATTTTTGCTAGAGAGTTTTGGTTGTATTTTCATTATATTCTCTGATAGAACAATTGGAGCTCATTTGATCAAATTTCTATTGTGAATATTTGTATTTATAAATTCCATATGTCATGTACTATATGTATTTGTAAGCAGTTCTCCAAAAGTTTGTTGGTTTGCTGTTTCTGAAAACCAAATATAAAATATAAAGTATTATATTTTTTAATTTTTACTGAATCAGCTTAGTTTTTACAGTTGTGTATAGCTCAGACATATTTTAGATAACTTATCTGAGAGATTTAAAATTAATTTAAAAATCAGTATTAAAGTGCTTTAAAAAACTGCTTACACTGTTTTATATATTAACATGAAAAAAATTACGAATAAATTATATTGTCAACCTCAGGTCAGCTATGAAGATTTTATGTCTGATTTTACTTGACTAATATTCTTATAAAAGCCATAAACAATATGAGTGTCTACTCAGTACATTGTAAATTCTTTGTTTATTTTTTCACACAGACTACTGGGTTTTGGCAAATATGTATATTAAAACGTATATTAAAAAGGAGCTCTGAGAGCAAAATTTAAAGAGTGCAGCAAAGGGAATCACAGAGTCAATGAATTAATGTTAATGTTGTGGAAGTATGTGTTAATCAGCAAAGTCTCCAAATTGTTAATTGATTGGAATGCTTATTTGATAAAGCTGACAAACCAAGAATACCTTAATTATTTCAGAGGGGCTGTTGCCTTGCTTAATGTATCCTCTACATTGAGTTCTTTCCAACTTTATTTCAACTACATAAATATAATAAAAATTAGAAAGGCATAGGTGCAGTTCATTTTAATTTGTAATTATTGGGGATTCTCTGAGATGAAATAGCTCTTATAAATCCAAAAAGCTGGTGCCATTATTGAACTACTTTTTCTGATGGAAGAATTATTTTTTTTCTGCAGGGAGAAAAATACATCCATTTAGCAGAATTTAGGGTTTTTTACATTAAGTTCTTTAATGCACAAATGCAATCAGTTTCTCTTACGGAAATATTTTTTTTTTTCTCCAAGTAGATTGTTAATGCACTTTTTTAGTTAGAAAGAAACCATCAGTGTCTTAATTCGTGATGGAAAGTCAGCTCACAGATCAATAAATTTAATCCGTTTTGTTTAAAGGAAATATTTCAGTGGGAGATTTTGGTGGGATATGAAAGGCTAAGGAGTGTTTTTCTATGATTCAAAGCTTTCCATGGCTAAGGTGAATCATCAGCAAATTCTTACTTCTATTTCACTCCTTTTCATATTTCTTTTGTTACTAGGAAAATTTTCAGCTGAACTACTGTTAAGGGTCTGGCTTGAAGCTTGAGGAAATACAGCTTTTTCATAGCAGAGCTTAATTGTTGATAAGAGGTCAGAAGTACAATACTCAAAATTTTGCTGTAATCATCATTGTTGAGCTCATTTGAAGCAAGCACTCTCGAGTGCTTGAAGGAAGCATTTCTCTCCTTAGGTCTTTTAATGCCACTGCTAATTCAAGGTTCAGTGAATCACGGGGCAATTATTACATACCTTGTATTATATTCAGAAAAAAGAAACAAAACGAGAAGCAAAACATAAAGAAAAATCTCTTCTGTCTAAGTGTGTGTTGTTAAATAACCATTAAACACGAAAGGATTTTTAACCTTAAAACTGCACTGATACTTAAATGTCAAGTTAGTGACTGCTCAATGAAGCTCTTTTATGTGTCTCATATATATTATTTTTTATGTCTCATATATATTATTTTTTTTCTGTGTTTACATAAAATCATCTATATACATATATATTATTTTATATGTCTCATATATATTATTTTTTTTCTCTGTGTTTACATAAAATCAGTGGCACTTGCTGCTAGCTAGTTAGAGTAAATCTAATTTTTAAAGTCTCCATTATTTTTTAAAAAAATATTAAAAAGTAGGTTATTGCTGAGAAATTTTCAGGAGTTTAGAAAATGGGTGGAGTTTCCTAAATTTATTTCTGAAAATCTGGAATAAGGTGGTGAGCATTTGGCTATGTGGTAGTAGCTTTGATTCTGCTTCTGGCTTGGTTTCTAATGCAATATATTATGTTGAGGAAATAATTTCCATTAATGATACATGTCCTTCTATAAAATATTTTGGCATGCAGTGGTGGAAAGTGCTCTATCAAATTTTGATATCTGTACTATACAGCTTTTTCAAACTTTTCAACTTCTTTTGTGTGTCAAATTTCACAAAAAGCTAGCATGTTTTTTTAGCTTGTTGCCGTGGATACATTCAGAGCAGCACTCTTGCATTTATGGACATTACTTCTTGCAAAACAAAACAATTGTAAGGTAAACATGGTTGCTTTTTGGGTTTATTCTATACTTAAAGGTAGAAGAAAAGGGACAGTTATATACTTTCACTTTTTAATAAGTTATTTAATACTGTGACGTGTTAGATTCTGTTTCAAAATATTAATACAAGTTCATTTACATTCAGGTAAAATGAGTAACAAAAATCTATAAAAATGGAGAAAAAAATATAGGAATTTATAGCAATGTGCCAAATCAAGGGTCAGTGGAGTATAAGGTAAGTACTTATTTAAAGTTTTATTAATTAATACCTTTGCCAAGGTTCAGAAAAGGGGATTAAAATCTCAATAATGGCATCTTCCAATTATGCTGTAGTGTTTTGCTTTAGGTAGTCTCTTTGTCTATTTTTGGCTGAGATCAAATGTGAATGGAATCATGGAATGGAATGGAATCGTGGAATTGTCAGAGTTGGAAGGGACCTCCAGAGATCACCTAGTCCAAATCCCCTGCTAAAGAAGGAAAGCCTAGAGCACATCACTCAGGACTGCATCCAGGTGGGTCTTGAAGATCTCCAGAGAAGGGACTCCAGAACCTCGCTGGGCAGCCTGTTCCAGGGCTCCATCACCCTCACTGTAAAAACAAATGCATTATTTCTGTGGTTTTTTGGGGGAAAATTCTTCCAACAGTAGATGATTAATATAATTCACACTGACCCGAACAACTTGTCTATTTTTTTTACTTTTGTTACATTAGTTCAAAGCAGACCAGAAATAGCATGCAGTGTAAATAACTTCTATAAATATTCTGTATCACTGAAAGAAAAAAGATAGATGAATAATAAACAAAATAAACCCAAACCAATCATAAATTTATCTTGGTGTAAACATAGTCTTTAGATACATTATTCCAAAACAAGCAAACAATTCCCGACAAAATTAGTATTTGGGGACAAAATAAAACCTTAGTTATATCCCTGAATCTCATTCATATTAAAGGAGTCTTATCATATTCCTAAGAAAGTGAAAAAAGAGTTAAGTTACAGCATAAATTGCCAGACTTGTGTTTGGGAAGCAGATTCTGGACCACAATGCCTGGAAAAACTCATGCTTAGAAATCTCTATTAGCAAAAGCTCTATTAGCAGGATGACTATATATCAGAGCTTTGAAAAAGGTTTAAAAGCTGATCTAGTTAATTAGTTTAGTTGGTAGATACTCAGCTGAATGCAACAGAAATATGTTGTATATTCTCCCTGATAGCACAGAAGAATATCTTCCGAGCTTTTAGAGCAATGTTTTAGATAAACTCTCCTTTGGAGGGACAAGAGAATTGTCTCACTGAATTTATATTTATTAGTTACCACATCTTTTTGCTGAAAAGAAGCTTTGTATATGCTACTTTAATGAAATACATAAAGGCTTTAGCCTATAATAATATTACTATTTTTAACATAATGCTTCACAAATATTAATAGTCTTATCCGGAAATATGATCCCCAAGGAAATTAAAAAATTGCTACACCATTCAATGATTTATACAAATACTTAGGCCTTCCGGTCTCCTTTTTCACAATGTGTAACTTTGATTAATTCATAAAGACAGAAATCAGATATACTTCATTGTTCCCAAGTCCCCTGTTAAAAACATAGAGTCTTGATGTTCAGAAGCTCAATAAAACTAAATTTTACGCTATTCTTACATATGGATCATCCCACATTATGAAACTAAATACTAATTCTTTGCCTTTTAAAGCAAGATTTGCAACAGAAATACTCAGTTGATTCCTGCATGTGCATCTTGTTCAATTTAGCAGTGATTAAAATATGAGAGCTGCCAGGCAGGTCTTCTGTGTAGTTTGCGTTGCTGGTCTCTGCACCCTTCCATGGAGAAAATTTTTCCATACCATTAAGAATCATGTTCTTCGAACTCGGAATAGTCTATGACTGTATGTTTAATAATTGACATAATTGTGAAAAGGTATGATAAGAAATCATGCACAGTTTACAGTCATAAACGAGAAGCATTTTCCTTGAACCCTGAGTGTGTATGTCCAAACACACATATGCACCAAGGACCATATTCTACTTTTGGGCATGCTCTGATGACAGCTTTCAAGGGAAAAAATAGGGCTCAAATAAATGAGGCAAGTATATCACTATGGCTGAAGAACAGCCAAGTTTAAGTTTGCATATGAAAGATGATTTAAAGCTTTTCTTCTAAAAAAAAATTAATTAACAACCAAAAATATTATTAGGAAGCTGCTTTCATACAGTGTTTTGTAGTTTCCTGTCCACCAGCAATTACAAGCAGAAAATATAATTGTGTTTTTCATAGAATCACAGAATGGTTAGAGTTGGAAGGGACCTTAAAGATCATCTCATTTCAACCCCCCTGCCATGGGCAGGGACACCTCCCACTAGAGAAGGTTCCTCAAAGCCCCATCCAGCCTGGCCTTAGACACTTCCAGGGATGGGGCATCCACAGCTTCCCTGGGCAACCTGTTCCAGTGCCTCACCACCCTCACTGCAAAGAATTTCTTTCTGGTATCGAAGCTGAATCTCCCCTCGTCCAATTTAAAACCATTACCCCTTGTCCTGTCACTACACTTCTTGACAAAGACTCTCTCTCTGGCTCTCCTGCAAGCTCTCTTCAGATATTGGTAGGCTGAATATTTTGTTGATACTAATTTATTTTGATGCCACTTTGGGAAGAGTAGATACTGCATGAGACTAATTTTTTTCTTCTCCCTTTTCAGACAGCTAAATTATACTTTGGGTCAGAGCAGCAATTCATTTATTATCATTTAACTGACAGTGGATACCATTCATGGTCTCTTTTCACAAATGTGCATCTTTTCTTTAAACATGATGGGTCAAGTAGTTTGAAACAAGAGTCTTCTGAGGAGAGGTGACAGTGTCTGACCTAGCCCTTACTCAGGTTATGAGGTTCCCACTCATCTGGAGCGAGTTTCTTCCACCATTTTGTGATGACCTAAAAGGTTACACTGACATGGGTGTCTAATCTAATGGTGGGTTTGTAGAACACTGTAGTATGCAAGAACACAGCGACTTTTATCCTCTAAATTATTCTACTTTATTACAGATTACCACAAATACCAAAAAAAATCACCACAAGGAAGTATACTACCACAAAATCAACCACTAACAAGTATACCTATGATTGACAAAGTGAATATAAATACATATATATCAAGTTATTAGAAAGTAATGTCAATAATCAATAATAACAGCAATCAACCATTTGGCATACATCACTACTGTAGCAACAACCAATAAGTGCAACAAGCATGTAGGTATATACTATTGCAGGTTATCACAAATTTATCATTAATGAAGGAAACTTACCAACAATATAGCAGCAGATATACTTATGAGAGACTAATTGTATGGATATAGAATATTGGGATGAAGAGAATTGGACAGATTTCAAAATGAGCCAAACCACTCCAGAGGGGAAGACAAACCTATCCTAGAGTGGAATCTAGCCATGCCCATAAAAGCAAAGGACAAACCAACCCAACCCCAACAGTGGGCCCAAAGGGGAACCCATATGATGACAAACAGTGTATTACTTCAAACTTGGTCCATGTCAAAGCCTAGAGTAACACAGGTGGAGAGAGCCCAAGATATTGCAGAAAGCTTATGAGGGTTTCAACCTGGGTAGGAAAGGAGAAAGACATGCAGCATGGACATTCTCAGACAGAGAGGCTCTATTTGGGATAAAAATCAAGTCCTTTTAACATCCTAGAGACATAAGAGGGACACCACCACTTTGTGCAGTCCACAGATACTATTAATTTCTGTTTTCACCAGTAACAGCCAATAGGTAATGTTAGGCCAGTTAGTTTTCTGTTCTTTTAGACAAATTTTATTTTCCCAGACTGTTTCCACATCCAAAAGTTACTGTTACAATTTTGGGTTTTTTTTCATACTTATCAGTGTTATCTCAGGATATGTCCAAGCTGAAAATCAAAGAAACAAAGGGGCTAACTGTACTTTTCAAGTCTGTTTCTTGTTTACAAGGCCAACAGGCTTTTTTCTTCTTTCTCCCCCCAGTAACTTTTCCCTTCTAACCAGGCTGTCTTTCTGGCTACTCCCATCTCTTTTGCCTTTCAAGGTTTAGTCATTTCATAGGTTATAAATATTAGAAGTTAGTTTTCTTACTAACTTTCTTTCTTTCTCAAGTGGCAGTCCTTTTTGTTCATAGTACTTGCATTCCACTTCTGAGCATCATGTCTCTGCTGGAGGGCTCACAAACTTTTGGTGTTTTTTGGTATAGAAATGAAGATTTCATTAATACAGCCCTACAAAAATATGTATTAAAAAATAATGGAAAATGTTCTTTTAAGATGCAAATTAAAAAAATACATTTCACCCTGATCATACATTAAAAATATCTCATAATTACATCATTGGTCTCAATTTTCAGCATCTAGTTTTTGGCACAAACTCAGAATACTTTCTATAAATGGTAATCAACACATTTAACAGGTAGGTCCCTGGCCTAAAAGGATCCACAGAACTTTGCTTTCCCTTGAACAACTTTGGGGAGGAAAGCTTGGAATCAATTTTAATTTTGTAATTTTGCTTTCCTTACAATAGCAGAATTTATATAGGGTGGACAGTTGCAAATCTACCTTGTGCTCCTCAAGTTTCTTTTGTTCAAGAGACCAGGCTGACAATATTTTCAGGCAATCATTACAGTGTAACTCAAAGTTCAATAGATGAAGCAGAACCATGATTTATATATGAGTTT
This sequence comes from Gallinago jamesoni, assembly GCA_025769975.1. Classification (NCBI taxonomy): domain Eukaryota; kingdom Metazoa; phylum Chordata; class Aves; order Charadriiformes; family Scolopacidae; genus Gallinago; species Gallinago jamesoni. The sequence continues at coordinate 69,045,546 of JAOQGH010000019.1, read as the reverse complement.
TGTTTTCACAACAAAAGGCATTCTCCTTCTATACTGGCAACAACTCCTAGAATACATTAATCAGACTTTAATTAACATGGAAGAAAGGTAATTATTTACATTTATTTCAGATTGGCAAATTGTACTTTATTTAGCAAATGAGAATTGTTAAGCACTACCAAAGTACCTTAGACTGAAGGGTGAGTTTCAAAAATGACTCTTATACCTGCCTGCGCCTTTGTAGGAGAGAACTTTTGGAGCATTTATACAGGGATCATTGGACACACCTCATGCTAAACTTTCATGAATCTTTGAATACGGTACACTCAAAGGTTGTCACGAATGAAATACTTTATAATGACACATTGTCATAATATGTATGAAATGATGATTTATGCAAAGAAGCAAATAAAAAATAAAGACAAATTTTGTGTCTGCTTAGATGGATCTTAAAATGGTAACTACAAGAGAGAGAACAAATTGTGTGCACCCAGTGATGTGCAATTTAAGAACTATTATCTTCCTAATGAACTGGAGGTGGAAAGGTAGTGATGAGCCAGACGAGGCCTCTGCTCTGGGAATTGTGTAAGGTTTGCATGAGTCACACAATGTTTTCCATTTATGGGGTGCTCTTGAGCTGAGCACCAAAGGAGAGGACAGAAGATAAATAGCTGGGACAATGAGGGGCATTATACTTTGAAGTACAACCTGAAGCAAAAGCAAGCTTATGGTAAAAAAACCTGTCTTTGAAGATGTAAAAGGATAGTAAAGGCACGAGTAAAACTACTCAGCCAACAAGATGCACTGCAAATACAGACTTAACAGAAAATACCTCTTATGCAAAACAATCCACAACAGTTCTGCTTTTCTGTTTGTGCTTGCATTTCTCAAAAAATGGCTCAGCTGTGTTTAGCGAGAAAGCAAAAAAAATAGGAGTGTGCTGAATAGGCATGAGAAGCTCTTATAAATAGTGCTTCCAAGAGAAAAATTCGCTTCTGGCACATAGGCAAGTGTAGCTTGGAGTGTCCAGGTTCACTGCCATCTCCCCGTGTTCTCCAAACTCTTGGTGTGGCTGATTGGCAAGAAGATTTAGTATGCTTGGTTTGTTCAAGGACAAAACATTGTTAAACAAGTGCTTGGAAGTACAAATTTTATAGCTCTCTATAGTTGTTTTGTGCTGTGGCTGTGGCCATAGGGCTGTACGAATGGTCCTTGAACAATGAGAGCCTGGTGACTTTTATGCAGGAATGAACCATCCTTTCACCGAACAGCATCTTTTGGCTGGGACATGAATGCAGCTCAACAGTGCTGGTGCTCTGGCCTTCCTGGGCTCTGATTTTGCACTGAGGAACCATATATAAAACCCGGGACTGTAAGATCAAGGGTGCATGAGGCAAAATGATGATGAGGTGGCTTGGTGCAAACCAGGTTGCTCCACAAGATTTTTCTCAGTAGTTTCAAGATGCTTTTAACAGTTGGAATCTGTGAAGATCAGTTGGGCAGAGGATTTTTAATGCATCCCAGATGTAGCTTTCAAATGACACTTCCAAGTATGCTCCACATCAAGGCAATGTGGTTGGTCAGGAACATGGTTTTCAAGACAGTGTCAAGGAAGAGGCAGCGGCACTCTAGACTCAATCAGTAAAATTGCTCAAATGAATCAATGTCCTAATGAATCAGGATGACCATACTGGAATATAAGCCTAAGTCAGCCTGCAGTATACAGTGCATAACCTGTAATTGCTGAGGATTTCTGAAAGGTATTTATGTCTAAGTCTTCTTTTGGTTGTCTGGTTTATGCAGTTCCTTTCAGGAGAAGAAAAAAAATATTCAGAAGTTCATGTTAAAAAAAAGTGGGGGGGGGGGAGGTAGACAAAATATTTTACCTTGTGTAGATCAATAAATAAGTTATTTGTAACTTTTAGATATTAATGTTTGTTGTATTAGTTTTGCCACTAATCTACCTGCACACAAGCACAAAAAAGATTCCTAGATTATTTTTTTTCTGACATTAGCCGAATTACTAAATTACCTGTAGTAAGTTTCACCCATATCTAATAGACCCATACTGGCTGAGATATTTTAGTATAAGGAGAATGATGCATTTCAGTGATCACTTGTGCAGTGGTAGACTCCAAATATAAGACAGGCATATAGGAATAAACAGAGGGGTAAAGGTGGCATGGGACAGGTAGAGAGTGATCAAGCACAGAAGTTCAGAGCATCATACTTGAAAATAATGTGTAAAAATAAATAACCAGGACAGGCTAAATCCAAGACTATGATCTTTCAGTAATCTCTTTTCTAGTAACAGGAAGAAGGCCAGAGAAGGTAGTAAACAAATAGCTTGTATGTTTTCAGAATAATGATCTTTCATAGACTTCTGGCATTTAAGGTAAGCATTTCTATCCCTACATATTGGCTGTAATCTCTGGCTCATTTATTCTGTGTTCCTTAAAGTAAAAGAAAGCGTGTAAAATGACCTTGATATTTCTGTTCAAACTGTAGAACTATAGGCCATGCTTTGATCTGTATAGATGTATGCATGCTTTTCACTCATTTGAGATGTCAGCATCTTTATGATATATATAGTACATATAGTATGGGAGATAAGAACCTTTCAGGACTGGGAATCCAGACATTAAACCTGGAAAGGAAATTTGTTCTGCTTTCATTTTGTCCTGTGTTGTCAAAAATAATACATTAATACAGTGAAAAATTTTCACTGTTTCTGACACCTTTTGTTGTGTTTTTTTTTTATTTACAAGTATATTTGCAAGTGTTCTGCTAGATGCTTATTCATAATCAGAATGCCCTAATGAAATCAGAATTCTGTGAATAATTCTTAAAATAACATCATGATTAAAAAAAAAAGTGTCACTTGGTGTTGATCATAAGCCATTCCTTATTTGAAAAGAAAGACAATGTTCTAATTTGTACAAGTAAATATTGTTATTAAGCTATTAACCATACAGGCATCCATAGTTGGTAATTATTATTGTTTAAACAACAAATTACCTTCCTAAGAACCAAATTTTTTTATTAGTTTTGCCAGTGCTTTTCAATGAAGTATGAAGTACTGGTTGTTACATATAAGAAGTATGAGAACCAGACTGATTGGTCATAATAACTTAGAAGGGATTAAAAAAAAATGTTTGCCACTTAATAAGAAAAATCTCCCCAACAAAAAGATGAATATTTTCTTCACTAGAATTATTATTCTTTGGTAATGAACAGTGTTCTTGGAAAATGAGTATTTAATATGTAACCAATTAGTTAAAAAATTAAGTCAATTACCAAACACAATTTCTGTGTTAAATGTTAATTAAATTCAGAGGTATTTTTAATAAGATTAATATGGAGAAAACAAATTAAGAAAAAAGTCAATTTAGCCTCAGTTTAATCTATTAATCAAAAACAGTGTTTGGTTTTTATAGGCATATTTATAGCAATACTTAAAGTAATGGTTAATTTAGCATTCAGAAGTTTGGTTCATAACCAAAGGGCTTGAAAATTCAGTTAAGCCTGCTGTTTATGCAGTTGAACATAAGTAAAAGATATATTTCAATGCAAATATTAAAAATAAAATATCAGCAATACTCCTTTGATCTTAACAAATCTCCTAAATTAAGCATGACCCAGTATTGATTTATACTTCATGGCATTGTTTGACTAATTATGTATCTTAAAATATGTATTAGCAAAGAACTCCTGTTCTTCAAGCTATAGAAAATAGGAAAGATAAAAATGGGACAGCAGGGAACTCAGTCTCCTCTTCTCTTTTTCTTCTTAGTAGCTGTGAGAATTTGGAGAAGACATAACTCAAAAAAGGAATTTTATTTTAAATGTGTGGAAAGTTGGATTTCTCATCCAATCTTTCTATTAAAAATAAATTAATGACCAAAATATGTCCCAATGTATTGGAAATTCCAAAATGAACTTTTCTCATTGAAAATTAAATGATTTTTTTTTGTCTTTTCTAATCTAATAAAATTTAATCTGAAAGTCGTTATGATGTGGTAAAGTGGTATGAGAAATTAATTAATGTTTGAAAGACATTTTCTTTACAGAGAGGTTTGAAGTTGAAATTCTGGTTGGGGAAAGAAAGGAAATTTTGGTGTTGGTATTGTCTTTTTTGTAAAAAAGCCCCAAATAATCAGAATTATAACTGGTAATCTTGAATTATTTTGTAAGATGCTAGATGGAGAGAAAGAATTTGTAATTTTTACCAAAATTTATTTGGTTATAAATATTTCCCATACTATGCACCTGAACTTGTAAACCTTTTCTGATAATATCATTGTGGTTCTCTTAATAAAACTGTCCTTTTATTCTTCTCAAAGAAGAATACCTGTCATATTTGTTATCCTCTGGCAAAGACCCTCTTTTGTTTGCTGTGACAAAGCCTTAGCCCAGCTTCTCTGGGGAGCACAGCATTTCCACTGGATCTGTAACATCTCTGCGGCTTGCAGCTGAGGTACAGTGAAAGGAGGCAAAGCAACTCTCCAGAGTAGGTAGCTTCAAGAGTGCTTACAGATGCTGAGGACTTGCCATCTCCTTCCACTGAGATACTCTCACTAAAACCCTCTAAGACCTTATCAAAAGACCTGTTCAGTAGAGCAGAAAGAGGAAGAGATCTCACAATAAGAAAGCAGCAAATCCAATCACACAAACATCCAGCTTTTGAAATACTCTGTAAAAAATGATCATACATAAGTATTCGTGAGAAGTAGTGGAAACACCGGGGTGGGAGTGAAAGCACAGAGTGATATTTTTCCAGGACCAATTCTCATGCCAGTCCTAAAGATGACTTTGGAAACTGATCCAGAGCTTTCTCCTTGCCACTCTACTCTCCACCACACTTGCTTTCCTTAGCGCTCCTAAGTTAGGTAATCACTGAAAAGAGAATACTAGAAAGTTGAGTAATTAACAGCACCAATTACTAAAGAAGCAGTAATCAATTTACTATTTTAAAATCAGATTACAAGTTTATGGATAAATTTACAACCTGAAGTATGATATACCTGACTTCTAAACCAGAAAAAAGAGGTTTGGGTACAGTTGTTACTTTAACTGTCATTTGAATGATAAATAGTTTGTCCCAGCTTACATCTGGTAAAAACATGGAAAACAACCACTATGACATATTGTATTCTTGTTTTGTTTAGCTCTTGGTTCATGCTGTGCTTCCATAAGAGGAGGAAGATCACTCAATTATTGGAGATAAGGGGTGAGAAGGGGGAGAAAGGGAGATCACTGATTGGCTTGGGGAATGCAGACCATGCTGACAGGAGGAAAGGAAGGATGTAGAGAGCAAAGAGAAAGAGAGAGAAAAAGTAACTCCTTAGAGCTAAGAATCTATGGATGAAGTGAGATATGGCAGCAAGACCTGGGGAACTACAGGCCAATCAGTCTCACCTCTGTGCATGGCAAGATCATGGAGCAGATATTCCTGGAAACTGTGTTAAGGCACATGGAAAATAAGGAGGTGATTGGTGACAGCCAACATGGCTTCACCAAGGGCAAGTCATGCCTGACAAACTTGGTGCTCTTCTTGGTGGGTTGGTGGATAAGGGAAGAGCAACTAATGTCATTCACCTGGACTTGAGAAAAGCATTTGACACTGTCCTATGTGACATCCTTGTCTCTAAATTGGAGAGACATGGATTTGACAGATAGACCACTCAGTGGATAAAGAATTGGCTGAATGGCTGCACTCAACGAGTTGTGGTCAACAGCTCAATGTCCAAGTGGAGACCAGTGACAAGTGGCATTCCTCAGGAGTCAGTAGTGGGACCAGTGGTGTTTAACATCTTTGTTGGAGACATGGACAATGGGATAAAATGTACTCTTAGCAAGTTTGCTGACATTACTATGCTATGTGGTGTGGTCAACATGCTAGAGGGAAGGGATGCCATCCAGAGGGATCTGGAGAGGCTTCAGTGGTGGGTCCTTGCGAACGTCATACAGGTCAACCAGACCAAGTGCAAGGTCCTGCACCTGGGTTGGGGCAATCCCAGGCACAAATATAGGTTGGGCGGAGAAGGGCTGGAGAGCAGCTCTTAGGTGAATGACTTGAGGGTGTTGGTGGGTGACAAGTTGAACATGAGCCTCCAATGTGTGCTTGCAGACCAGAAAGCCAACCATATCCTGGGCTGCATCAAAATAAATGTGGGCATCAGGTTGAGGGAGGTGATTATGCCCCTCTACTCTGCTCTCATGAGGCCCCGAGTGTGCAAGAAGGGCCTATTGTAGCGCTTCCAGAGGAAGGCTAGGAAGGTGATCAGAGGGCTGGAGCACCTCTTCTATGAAGACAGGTTGAGAGAGTTGGGGTTGTTCAGCCTGGAGAAGAGAAGGCTGAGCGAACAACTTGTAGCAGTCATCCAATTCCTAAAGGGGGCTTGAAAGAAAGCTGGAGAGGGACTTTTCACAAGGGTATCTAGTGATAGGACAAGGGGTAATGTTTGGGGTTTTTTAAACTAAAAGAGGGTAAATTTAGATCAGATATAAGGAAGCTATTCTTTCCTGTGAAGATAGTGAGACACTAAAACAGGTTGTCCAGAGAAACTGTGGATGCCTCATCCCTGGAAGTGTTCAAGGTCAGATTGGACAGATCTTTGAGCAACCTGTCCAGTAGACAGAGGGGCTGCAATTAGACGACCTTTAAGGTGTCTTCTAAACCAAACCATTCCATGATTCTATGATGCAACATGAAGACTTCGATAGGTCGATACAGGGATTTATTTCTTGGTCAGATTTTATGAGACATTAATAAAGTAGAACATCTGAAACTCTTACTAGTTAAATCATCATCTGATAGACCAGAGATGCTGAAAGAAATGAGGGGGTTTAGTGGGGAACTAATGTGATTAGAAGAGCATTTAGCATGTTTAGAGGAAAGACTGTAGGGCTATAAAATGGGCTTCAGCTGTTGAAAGTGTGTATCCATGGAAAAGTTTCCTGAGATGCACCCTAAATATCCCCATAGAACAGGTATGATCTGCCAGATGCAGGCTTCATATGGATCAACATTCAAATTCAAACTTCTGTGGTGAGGTGGTGAATCTTGGCAGAAATGAGTGGTGTCATAAGAGTATCCAAAATGCTGACCAGACCAAAAAGGTGGACTGAGTCTTTATCTCCTTTTCTCCCACCACAAATAACCCATCATGCATAAAGGGTAAATGCCCTGATACACCCCGTGAAGAAAAACCCTCTACAAAGTTAAAGAAGATAACTCAAGGCATCACTGAGCTGACTTATCTTTTTGGAGGTGAAAACAGGCTATTAATTCTCCTGTGACAGGTCTCAACTTGCATCTCTGCGTTAATTGCATCTCTGCATCTCTGCTGTGCTTTCACAGAATCACAGAATCACAGAATTGTGGTGGTTGGAAGGGACCTCAGAGATCATCGAGTCCAACCACAAAAA
>JAOQGH010000019.1:69018589-69038036 GCA_025769975.1 Gallinago jamesoni | reverse complement strand
ACCCACAGGCACTCAACTCTACTATTACCCTCATTTACCTCCACACATTCATATTCCTCCCTAACATACAGGGCCACACACCTTACACACCTTTGTATCTTCCCACCTTTGCTTCCGCCCTGTGGCTTGAGATAGCTTTTCTGAGCTCTTCCATAAGCTTGCATCTGGAGTTTTGGGTAGAAGAGCCTGTGGTAATGCACAGCTGCTTAGGAACTACAAAAAGGGGTGAACACACCAATACAGACTCATGCTGTGTTTTGTCAACTGTTACAGAAGGGTTTTACACAGCATGCCTTTCCCAAGACAAAGCCTCACAAGGCAAACAAACTGTGTTAGATGCACCTCACACATCAAGAGAGAAGTAAATTAAGAAGTCTGCTTAATAAAGAGCCTACACAGACAGCATCAGGGTTAGCCACTTGTGTTTGTCTGCAGCTACTAAAACAACTTTGAATGAAAAACTGCAACCTACCTGAAGCTAACAGTCATCTGCAGAGTGTAGATGGGTACAGACTGGGTCATACTGTTAAGGAAATAAGGCAGACTGGCAATTATTGTTCCGTCCTCATTGGTCATACCTACAGGATTTATAGCATTTGTCATGTCTGCTGGTGTTTATTTGGTGCAATATCATCTAGTCCTATAGCTGCATTTCCCTTGAGTATGATCTTTCTGTGCTTTCTTAGGCAAAAAAGAAATGCCCGTCTGCTGCTGTCTGTTCAACGGAACAGCAAAAAGTATATGGGCTCTCCCCCTGGTGTGGCTAAATAAAAAGTATCCGTCTCTAGGGCTGCTGTTTCAATATCTTTTATAAACATTAAATTCAATCATAGACATATTTAATACAACTCTCTCAGCTGTCTGTGTTTCTGATTCTGTATTACATTGGTGGAGGTTTTACATTAAATATTCTTCTCCCTGTTGTTTATCTCAGTAGTTTATCCATGTCAGAACCACGTGGCATGTACGCAGAGATTACAGCATTCCCCAAAGAGTTCTTCTTGCCATAGCATGCGTATTTCAACAAAGCATATGCAACTTGGTATGTTTTGCTTGTGAGTGCTGAAAAGATGGCTACAAATATTTGGAGGAAACAAAAATAACAAGATAAGTCTATCCGTTTATTTATTTGTGACTTATTTTGCAATTCAGGAAACTGCCTTACAGTTAAATATTCCGGTAATAGTTTATAACCTAGTGGATAGAGGCAGATATTGATCTCTGGATATGCCTACAAAGGCTTCTTTTTATGGAAGGGAATTCAGTATCTTCAATGTTGCTGGCTTCTCAAGAGAGGATATGCAGTTGCACTGGAGAATAATGCGTGAGGAATGGTCTAGGAATGTCTTGTCATTTAAGGATATATCTACAGATGCTTGGGGCTTTCTTACCATATTTTGTTGCATTAAAATGTAACATGTAGGCAAACTCATAAGAATTATGTATTTATTAGAGATTTTTGGTGGTCTGGATTATGTAGTGAGATTTAACAACATTTAATTTAATATCTTATGTTTAAGTAGCCCTGCTGAGTTTGCAAGGTCCTTGCATATGAAAAAGCTTTTCAGTCACTTTCAACTTCACCTTACAGATGCTATTCAAGGGACACTTTCAACAGTAGTGTGCTAATATAGGTGAGGAAAAGAGGAAACAGTAAGATTTCCAGCTGTACAGCTGGAAAGCTCTGATCTGTCCACTATCACTGAAATTTGATGTGATGAATCACATGCACCTCGAATACTGTGTTCAGTTTTAGACCCTTCACTACCAGAAAGACATGGCGGTTCTGGTGCATGTCCAGAGGAGGACAACAAAGCAGGTGAGGAGTTTACAGCACAAGTCTTATGAGGAGCAGCTGAGGGAACTGGGGTTGTTTAGTCTGGAGAAAAGGAGACTGAAGGGAAACCTTATCACTCTCTACAACTACTTGAAAGCAGATTATAGAGAGGTGGTCAGTCTCTTCTCCCAAGTAACAAGTGATAGGACAAGAGGAAATGGGCTCAAGTTGCACCAGGGGAGGTTTAGGGTGGATATTAGCAAAAATATCTTCACTGAAAGGGTCGTCAAGCATTGGAACAGACTGCCTGGGGAAGTGGTGGAATCACCGTCCCTGGAGGTATTTAAAAGATGGGTAGACATGCTGCTTAGGGATATGGTTTAGTGGTGGTTTTGACAGTGTTAGGTTAACAGCTGGAGTTGATGATCTTAAAGGTCCCTTCCAAGCTAGATGATTCTATGATTCTATGATTCTGTGTTCTATGATGGGAGTGCTGCAATCAATGACTATTAATTGCAATGCACAGCTTGAGAACTTATAGATATATATTAGAGACCAAGACAATAAAGAAATCCTTGTGGGTTTTGTTTACTACAGGCCACCCAGGGGAGGACATTTATGAAGAGTTCTCATTTGAGTAACAGGAAGTATCAAACTCTCAGGCCCTGATCATGCTAGGGAACTTTAACCACCCTGATGTCTGCTGGAAAATCAATGCATCAAGCTGCAAGCAGTCTAGGAGACTCTTGGAGTGCATTGAAGATAACTTCCTAATCCAGGTGACAAAAGTCCAACTAGAGGAGATGTGTTCCTGGGCCTGCTGCTCACTAATGCAGAGGGGCTTTTTGGTGAGGTCAAGATTGGTGGTAGCCTCACCTGCAGTGGCCATGGCCTGTTGGAATTCATGATCTTGAAGGATACAGGACAGGTGAAAATTGTAGCCAAGGGACTAAGCCTTAGGAAAGTGAACATTCAATTCCCCCTGGGAAACTACCCTTAGGGATAAAAGGGTAGAAGAAAGACAGCAGATCCTTAAAGGCATTTTTCTTAGAGCACAAGAGCTCTTGATTCCCCTGTAAAGAAATCAGGTAAGGGAGGCAGGAGACCAGCATGACTGAGTGAGGAACTCCTGCTCAAAATGAAACACAAAAGTGCCTAGGCAGTGGAAGCAGAGACACGCACCCCTCTTGGGAAGAATATAGGGATACTGCCTGAAGGATGTAAGGATGGGATCAGGAAAGCCAAGGTATAACTGGAGATAAATTTGGCAAGGGATGAGAAGAATAATTGAAAGGCATCTACAGCTACATTAGTCAAAAAAGAAATAAAAAAAATATTGTAGCCCACCTCCAGGGTACAAGCCTGTCTCTAGCAAGCCTGGTTTTATCCCTTTTCCACTTCAAATCTACTTTAAAGCTCTTTCTTCAAGCCCTGCTAACTCTTGCACACAGATTGTTATCCTATTGAGAAAGGTGCACCCTGTCTGTTGCTACCAGGCCTGGTGTCTTGTAGATCTTTAAAGGTCCCTTCTAACCCAAGCCATTCTCTGGTTCTATGATTGATTCTATGATTCTCTGATTTGGAAGAACCAAACATAGTTTAAGGTTTTCAAAAGAAAGAAAATATTACTTGGTTTGCGTTTGCCCACTGCAACTGATCGGCAAAGCTAGCTCTGCTCTTCATCTTCTACCAGTATGCCAGTGTTTTTAACATGGCTGCCAACATACATGGGGGAAAACAAATAGTTTTTAATCTGGTGAACAATCTATGCCAATGCCTGGGGCAGATGTTCCATTTCTCCTTTGGTTCCTACATGAGATGGTGAGATCATGGCTTCAGTTTCAAATTAGCTTCTTACCAATACCAGGGTCACGAGTTAACTATCTGTGTTGTCAGAGCTCTGTATGCAGTGTTAGGCTTCATGTGTGCATCTCATTTTTGAAGAAGAGCAGTGCAGACTTCTATGGCTTTTTGGTGTTGCACATAGTTAAATGGCAGAAGTTTATAATTTAATTCTAACTAATCAGGTTTCAGCCAGCTACACAAAGGTTGGTGTTCACCTCTAGCACAGAGCATGCTTTCTCTAACAATTTCAAAAAGGATAATTTAGGATGGCATTTATAAGGATGCAAAGGCCAGTTAGCCCTGCCTGGTGGGATAAATAAGAAACAAAAATGGAAATCCACTTAGATATAAAAGGCTTCCCGCTGAACGTGGATAAAGACACTCAGGCTGGGAACAGCTCAAAAGTGAAAGAGGTTGTACCCCTGAGAGGGACTGAAAGCCACTTCTGCCTTATCTGAAAAAGGATAAAATTGTTTTCTTTTGTTGCTTTTTAAACATCATTAAAAATGTATAGAAATATTCCTTTTTTAACGGTAAATATAAAGATGACATGAAATTTCAAACCTGATTTGCTATGGCCTATCCAGTCCTCATTAGGAGGAAAAGTAAACAGTTTACAAAGGAAACAATTGGTGGAAGGATCTCACAACCTTGTGTGGTTTTTGGTACGAGATACATTATATTAATTTAATCTATGTGTAGAATTTAGTGTATGTACAGTTAATTTAAGCCCTGCAGTATTCAATATATAAGTCTAAAGTCCTGAATTAGTCTTTTGGAACATTACTTGAAAAACACAGAATATAAAAATTTTCCGAAGCAAATGGGTAGCTGTGCGAGCACTTAATTTCATGGCTTAAATAAGAAACAAAATGGTTGAGAAAGACAATCACCAGGCACCATGTATGTTATTTTCCGGAACCTAATGGGGAGAGGCTTTTGGGTCTTTGCATATTTAATATAAGATACAAACTTCTACACTGTTGGGAAGCAGGGGACGTTAATACTGGTTGCAGAATAAGTATGAAAATCATAAGCCAGACCAGTACCACTTTCAGATTGTATTCTGAAATCATCACTTTTCTTTGTTTCTTATTTTCAGTTTTTTTGCTCATGCTTACAGGATAGAGACTTTATAATTAAGTTATTTGACCAAAATCTTTTATAGTTATGCCTTCTTTATATTTACTTCTATATATGAAAAACATTGTTTTTTTCCTGCAAATCAAGCAACTTCAGCTGGCTCCCTCAAATTCTTCCTCACATCTCACACCATTTCACCTGCAGTGCAGTTCAAATTTTTGTTTTAGACCTGCTTGTTTGATATATGATGTCAAAAATCAAATAAGAATATATAAACTCATACAAGGCCTCACTTCTTTCTTTTTCTCCTGTGTGTTATCCTTTTGTTTGGCCTTACTGTGGTGGTCTGCTCTATGTTCCTAATTCTGACAACAGTCCTTCTTGTTTTCCACTGAGACCCATTACTTTTAAAAGGCTTCAGCACTTCTAAGAAAAGAATAAGAATCCTGGAAATTTTTAGTGCATAATCCACATTTTATTCATTCTATCTGAAATTTTTCATGTTTGGCACTGTATATTTTAAAATTAAATTACCATGTTGAAACTGAGGGCTCTGCAAGCTTTGTATGGAGCTTGTATTTTTGCTACCCAGGGAATGTGCCACAGAGCCAACTGTGGCTGAGATTTCACCACGTGCCTCCTGGTTTCCCTGGTTTCCTTGGCTTCACTACTTCTCTGTTTCTTAGAATATACTTCTGCATGGCATGAACACTTACCTGGGCATTAGAGTCAAAGTTCTTATGCCCTGCTTCAGAGACATCAATATGTCATGGTTAGGTTTTCTTCTATCTGGTTCAAATTGCTAGGGAAAAGTAGTAATAGATTGCTTTCCTTATTTTAGCACATGGGTGTACATGGGTATAAACAGTAACCTAGCCTAACATAACAATGAAAACTTCCCAATATGAGTCTGCTTCACAGATATTTACAGTGATATGGTGTACTGGCTTTGGCTGGGATAGAGTTAAAGTTCTTCGTAGTGGCCAGTATGGGTCTCTGTTTTGTATTTGTGCTGAAAACAGCATTGATAACACAGGGAGTTTTTGTTATTGTTGAGGCCTTTTCTGCCCCTCACACTGCCCCACCAGCAAGCAGGTTGGGGGTGCAAAAAAAGTTGGGAGAGCACGCAGCTGGGAAAGCTTATCGCAACTGACCACAGGGATACTCCATACCTTATGATGTCATGCTCAGCAATATAAATATGAGGGAAGAAAGAATAAAGGGGACATTTGGAGGCATGTGTGATAGAGCCCTACTTTCCTGGAGAGGTCTGAGCACCTGCCTGACGATGGAAAGCAGTGAATTAATTCCTTGTTCTGCTTTGCTAGTGTGTACAGCTTTTGCTTTACCTATTAAACTGTCTTTATCTCAACCCACAAGTTTTCTCATTTTTACCCTTCTGATTTTGTTCCCCATCTGAGTGGAGGAGAGCAGCCATGGAGTGTTTAGTTGCTGGCCAGTGTTAAGCCAAGATGTATGGGAAAGGATATGTTTTTTCTTTTTCAGTAGAGAGCTTAGTCTTAATTCCTTTTTAACATATCTAACCACTCCATACTTTCGAGACCTAAGTAACCCAAACGGTACAAAAGACATACTGTTGACACAATTCTATAATGTATGTTCACTAACAGGCTAATAAAATTATGTTCCTGGGGTTGAGTCTCATTTATGTGCCCTTTCCTTTTCTTCCCTCCTCTCTCCAAAAGACAAGAAAGGAGCAGTCAATCTTTATTATCCTTTTTTTCCTGATTTCATGAGAAACACAGGGGACATGTAAATGAAAATCCATTAAAACATCCAAGCCTTCAGCAAACCATATACACTGCAGCTATATTTCCTGTGGCCAGCTTTAATTCTTCCTTTTTCCTTTCTGCAATATGTTTTTACAGGGAAGCTATCACTGTAGTTGAATTTTTTTTCAAAAAAAAATCAATACAACTTGAATCTACATTACACTGGGACCTTACATCCATGCATTTTTTTTCTTGGATCTTTGAGAAGTGGCTTTGCTCTCTTCATCCTCCTGCATAGTCTGGTTAGATATTTTTAAATTCCAGTCATCTTATAGTCAGAATTTGCAGGTGGTTCTCAGAGAACTTTTTCCCCTCTAAGCTAGCTGTGGAAAGGACAATGCAATTAATAACAGATGGTATGGAATGACCACGTCCTTGAGAGAATGCCTTATTGGCACCTCTCCTGCTAATTGTATCACATATAACGCAAGTAAAAGCATAATAAATCTGAACTGGGGGACATTTTATGCAAGAGCTCTTCTCTCTTTCCAGACGGTAAATTGCTCAGCCCTTGAAATATCTATAACCTTGTGATACCCAACTTGCATTAGCTTAATTACCTTTTTTCTTTTCTTCCTCCCTTCCTCGTCTTATTTTGTTCCCTGGGTCTGTAAGAGCAATTCTGTTTTGTTAGTCTACCTTCTTTAGCGCTGTAAGAAAAAGATCTATATTTACTGTCTTGGAAAGAATTTTGTTGGATCTGCTCTACAGACTTATGGGTAAATTGCCCTTTTTAAAGAGCTTTAAAGCACTTTACTTGATATCATGATACAAATAAACGCTGAAGGGGTTAATAGAAATCTAGAATAACATTCTCATTAATTGTAAGATGGAGTGAGTTTCAGATAGGCCAACAGATATACCCTATTCTATTTCTGCATATGACTGCCTTGATAAAAAAAACGTTCTGATGAATAAGAAATTTTTATTTCTTACAATAATAAATCAGTAGCAAAGATGTTCTTTGGAAAAAATAAGAAAAGATTGCTGAAGTCTCAAATCTACTTGTGCCTTGACACCATGTTGGGGTGAAAAAGGGTTGCTTCAGCAGAGTTTACCTCTTTTGGCAGCGGGGGAAGGGAAGACTGCTTCTCGTGAACGTTCTGGTGGATTTTTTTTGTTTTCTTTCTACTTACATCATTATTTCTATCCTGGTTTTGGCCTAAGGACAAAATAACAGATAAGTGAACAGGAGCATGTTTATAGAACTGCTTGCAGGAGCTGCCATTTAAGTCACAGAAAGGTGCTACAGTTACACACAGAGAACAGCATCTACAGTTGCAAGTGCCCTGTCAATGTATAGTTGACTTTTAGGCCCAAGGTATGTCCCTAGCTCTCCTAGTGCCTGTATGGATAAGGCAATTTGACAGATAGTTGGTCTTTGTGAAGTAATTTAGTAAGATGCATCAAAGTCTGCAAATGATTATTCAAATTCCACTTGGGACTGTACTCAAGGTGCAAAGGTGTCAAGTCATTATAATCCATCCCCCAACCTATCATGCCCCTTGGGTGTCTCCTGTTCCATGTCATGTGCTGTGGAGCAATCTGATGAAAGGAGGTCTTCCCTGGACAAGGGTGAGCTGTACAATATCAGTGCAATCCCAAGAGGAAGATATGCACTGGGTTGGGAACTTCTAAATCTAAAAGTCCCATTCCTGCTACTGACTTTCTGAATGACCATGGGTGATTTACCTCAGTGTTTTTGTTTCTGCTCCCTATTCTGGCCTACTTTAAACTACAGGTTCTTGAATTGTTTAATTTGTCAAGGAATTTAACAGCATTATGTCAGTATCAAGACTGCTTTAGGAAAAACATAGAAATACAAAAGGTATTCTGAGAGACTGCTGAAATCTGAGCTAAAAGTTATTTGATTCTTTGTGCACTGCACCTTGAAGTATGCCCTAAAGTATCTATGAGTTTGCTTTTTTGGCAAGCACACCTGGCATTTTCTTGTTACATAGCTTAGAAGAGTGGTTGACTTCTCAGGTATGTCCTTGGGAAGCCATTGTAGTCTGACTCTGCAAACACCTAAGTCAGTAGTAAGGTTCCCATTTGCTTGAAAATGCATTTATTTTTGTATATATGTATGTAGAAAAAACCAAAACAAAACAAAAAAACCCAGAACAAAAAACATTATGAATATGATATACTCTGATGCCAAGCAGATGACCAAGGGTTGAATTCAAAGGGGAAAAGAGTGAATAGTATGAAAAATAACTGAAGAAATGGAGAAAAACTAGAACGACCTACTTAATGACACAATAACTGTTTATGTCATCAACTTTTCAAATGTGATGTGGGTTTTGAATTTTTCATATTTTCAACATACATTTACTATTTTATTTTATCTTCATGGTATTAATACATTCTGAAATAGAATTGTGCGATAAATTACAGTAACTCTGATATTGTTTGCACATATGAATATCAACTCTTACATTCAGAGAGACCAGAACTTGGAAAAAATATAGGAATTGATATATATAACATCAAGGATGCTGTTTAGTCCACTAAAATTAATTATGCTAATCCTGTCTTTATATAAGGAGTAAAATTAAAAGTGACATAATGAACTTTGTAGAAACTGACGGAATTATTTCTATGTCCAGAGAGGCTAGACCTTGTAATTACAGGAAGGTAATCAGTATGCGAGTAGAATGGAATCTATTTTCAATTAGTGTCAATTTCCATACTGAGTTTTAAGCAGTTACATGGAGAAGTACATTAATCCCCCAACTGGCAGAATGTTGACCATAATCAAAGATAAGTTTTTAATTAAATTAAAAGAGTGAAAATCTGGATCTTATTGGCATTACTGAGACATGGTGGGATGGCTCTTATGACTGGAGTGTTGAAATGGAGCATAACAGACTCTTCAGGAAGGACAGGCTGGGCAGACAGGGTGGGGGTGTTGCCTTCTATGTCAACGACCAGCTGGAGTGTGTGGAGCTCCACCTGGGGATGGATGAAAACCTGATGAAGAGCTTATGGGTCAGGATTAAAGGGAGCACAGGGGCAAGTGATGTTCCAGTTGGGGTCTGCTACAGACCACAAGATCAGAGTGACAGATATAGACAGAGTGACTCTATAGACAGATAGGAGTGACTCTATAGACAGATAGGAGCAGCATCGTGCTCACTCCCCCTGGTCCTCATGGGGGACTTCAACCACCCTGATATCTTTTGGAAGGACAACACAGCAGGGCACATGAAATCCAGGAAGTTCTTGGAATGCATTGATGATAACTTTCTTCTTCAAATGATCGAGGAGCCAACAAGAAAAGGAGCCATCCTGGACCTTGTCCTTATCAACAAGGAGGGGCTGGTGGGGAATGCCAAATTCAAAGGTAGCTTAGATTCAGAGGGCAGCGAGGAGGGTGTGCATCAAGCTCGCTACCCTGGACTTCAGAAGAGTAGACTTTGGTCTCCTGAGAGATCTGATTGGCAGAGTAGTGTGGGAAAAGGACTGGAGGGGAGAGGGGCACTCAAGGATCACCTCCTCCAAGCTCAGGAGAGGTGCACCCCAAAAAAGAAGTCAGGCAAAATAGCCAGCAGGCCTGCACGGATGAACAAGGAATTGATGGACAAGGTCAGGACCAAAAAGGAGGTCTATAGAGGCCCTATAGAGTGTGGAAGCAGGGATGGTTAGAATGGACAGAATACAGAGAAACGGTCTGAGTGGCCAGGAAAAAGATTAGGCAAGCAACAGCCCAGGCAGAACTAAATCTAGACAGAGACATGAAAGACAGTAAGAAAAACTTTTAGAGATATGTCAGGGATAAAGGCAAGACTAGAGAAGTTATGGGCCCTCTCCAGAAGGAAACAGGAGACCTGGCCACCCACGATATGGATAAGGCTGAGCTACTGAACAGCTTCTTTGCCTCAGTCTTCACCAGAAAGGGCTCCACACTGCCTAAGTCACGGAAAGCAAAAACAGGGGCTCTGCAAATGAAGAACTGCCCACAGTATGAGAAGATCAGGTTTGAGACCTCTTAAGGAACCTGAAAGTGCATAAGTCCATGGGACCTGATGGAGCTGGTGGATGAAGCTGCTAAACAGCTTTCCATCATATTTGAGAAATCGTGGCAGTCTGGCAAAGGTCCTGCAGACTGGAAAAAGGGGAACATAACTCCAATATTCAAAAAAGGAAACAAAGAAGACCCAGGGAACTACAGGCCAGTCAGTCTCGCCTCTGTGCATAGTAAGATCATGGAGCAGATCCTCTCAGAATCTCTGCTAAGGCACATGGAAAATAAGGAAGTGATTTGAGACAGCCAACATGGCTCCACCAAGGGCAAATCATGCCTGATGAATTTGGTAGCCTTTTATGATACTGCCACATACATGGTGGACAAGGGCAGAACAACAGATGTCATCTACCTGGATTTATGCAAAGAGTTTGACAGCATCCGACATGACATCCTGGTCGCAAAATTGGAAACTCATGGATTCGATGGATGGACCACTCGGTGATTAAGGAGCTGGCTGGATGGCTGCACTCTAAGGGTTGTGGTCAATGGTTCAATGCCCAATTGGCAACCAGTGACAAGTGGTGTTCCTTAGGGGTCTGTATGGGGACCAGTGTTGTTCAACATTTTTGTTGGAGACATGGACAGTGGGATAGAGTGCACCCTCAGCAAGTTTTCCAACAACACCAAGCTTGGTGGCATGGTCGAGGCACACTGGAAGGAAGGGATGCCATCCAGAGGGACCTGGACAGGCTTGAGAGGAGGGCTCGTGTAAATTACATGAAGTTCAACCAGGCCAAGTGCAGGGTGCTACACTTGGGTTGGGGCAATCCCAGGCACGAATACAGGCTGGGTGGACAATCGCTGGAAAGCAGCCCTGAGGAGAAGGACTTGGGGGTGCTGGTGGATGAGAAGCTTAACATGAACCAGCAATGTGTTCTGGCAGCCACAAAAGCCAACCACGTCCTGGGCTGCATGAAGAGAAGCGTGGCCAGCAGGTCTCAGGAGGTGATTCTACCCCTCTGTTCTGCACTCGTGAGACCCCACCTGGAGTACTGTGTGGAACTTTGGAGTCCTCAACATAGGAAGGACATGGAGCTGTTGGAACGGGTCCAGCAGAGGGCCACAGAGGGGTGGAGCACCTCCCCTATGAAGACAGGCTGAGGCAGTTGGGATTGTTCAGCCTGGAGAAGAGAAGGCTCCAGAGAGACCTTATAGAAGCCTTCCAATATCTGAAGGGAGCCTACAGGAGAGCTGGAGAGGGACCCTTTGTCAAGAAGTGTAGTGACAGGACAAGGGGTAATGGTTTTAAATTGGATGAGGGGAGATTCAGCTTAGATACTGGAAAGAAATTCTTTGCAGTGAGGGTGGTGAGGCACTGGAACAGGTTGCCCAGGGAAGCTGTGGATGCCCCATCCCTGGAAGTGTCTAAGGCCAGGCTGGATGGGGCTTTGAGAAACCTTCTCTAGTGGGAGGTGTCCCTGCCCATGGCAGGGGGGTTGAAATGAGATGATCTTTAAGGTCCCTTCCAATTCTAACCATTCTATGATTCTGTGATTCTAAAACTGTTCTTTCTCCCTCACTGCAGAAGATTCTTTGTTTGACACTAAAAAGGATCTAGTTACCATGCTTTGACTTCCCTCTCTGTACTGTAAACAGAATAGTATTTATGTGCTGTTACACTGTTTCCTTCAGATCCTAACATGCTTTGTTTCTCTGACTAGAAGACTGTAAGGTTACACATCCATGGCTTTACCCAGACCAATATTCCACCACTGCTGAAATTAGAAGAACCTGCTCTAGCTTCATGGAAAGAGGTCCTGGCTTCATACTCCAGCCTCTCTTCTGGCTGGCCCTGGTAGTTCATAGAGCTTTCTCTCAAGGACTTCAGCTGCTGAACCTGTAGAAAACCAAACTAAAAAAACGTGTACAGGGTTTTTTAAGATTGTTTGTTGGCAGTTGAATTTAATAATCTGAGAGAAGACTGGAAGATAGCCAAAGCCAAATGAGAAAGCAGGAGCATGTAATGAGGAAGTCATGGGTTAGGAGAGAGAAGGGAATAATACCTCTCTCTTTTCTTCACAGCAAGATCCTAGATTTTCCCAGCTGCAAAGTGTAGTCATCTGAATAGTAGGCATCTGTGCAACTGTGTTAATACGTTGATTGTGTGTTACGTATTTTGGACAACTATATTTATATTGCCATGATTTTCTGCATGCATTTTTGAGAGAAATACATTCCCACTGTCACCACTAAAAGGTCACATCTTCCTATACATGAAATGTTATGGCATTTCTATAGCTGAAAGGCAGTTTGACCTGTGCAAGAAAGTGTGCAAGAACATCCTTTGAAGCAGTTGTATTAACACATTCAGTAGTGCTGGATGATCAAACTAGCATTTAGGTGTTAAGACAGGTATTCTTATATTTCAAAGATAGCAATTCAATCATACTTTAATATTGTTGTAGATATGGCATTATCTTTGACAACTCTGTCATTTCCTATCCTTCATGTCTTTATTTTTTCAATTTAAGTTAGAGACTTAGAAATGAAAGGTGCTTTCCTTAAAGGTCACATTACTTGCTTTGGTAAGTGCATAGTTTGGGTGCATGGATTGAACTGAGATATTAATGACACTGTATTCAGCTGATGACAGGGGGAAAGCTGTCATTTTATTTATTTTAACTGGTAAGAATTTTTTGTGTGTGGCTTCTCTTTCTCTCTCTCTCAACTGCCATGACTTAAAGAAGAAGGAATGCAAGTTTACAGGAAACAGTCAACAAACACTTCTTTATTTTCTAGAAATTTGCTGTATGTCATTACTTATTATCAAAATACAGCAGTGCTCTACACTGTCTCTTATTTTCACAAGTGTACTCCACCCTTGCGGTAAATATTCATCAAAGTCATCATTTATCTTGGTCAGGACTTGTCACCTATTGTTCAAATATTCTGAGTGTTTTTTCAGACCTTCTTTAAATTTGTTCATTTTTCAAGGTGAAATTTCTTTACTTTCTGAAAAAGAAGAAAGAAAAAGTATCCTTTGGACCATATTGACTCTCCCTGGTGGTTCAGTTGTGGGGAAATATATTGTTCTTAAAATTCTTCTAACTCTAAGGTGGCATAATGGAAATGTAAGACATAAATGAGGGCTTCTGTACAACATAGTGCCCAAAGCTTAATGGCAAAATAAAGCAGGTAATACTTTCTCATTCTTTAACACTAAAAATTATAGCAGGGTATAAGAACTTAGATGTTATTGGTTTCCATGAAATCTAGGAAGGAGCACAAAAGACCAAAATAGGGATAAATTCAACAAATTACAAAGTATGTTATTGCAGTTTCAGGCAATCAACAAAGAGGTCCTGTGAGATACAAGTTGTATTTGCATCATCATATTTGAAGTTATATGAAGCACCTCTTTTCCATGCATGAATTTGTCTAACTCACCATTTTAATCCCATTCATATTTCTGCTACCCAAAACATCCTATGATGGCAAGCTCCATGACCGAATCACGAATTTATCCTTTTTTTTTTCCTGTTTTATTTAAGCCTCATTGGTTCATGCTATTTTTTAGATATCACATTTTCTGATCTGCACACTTTCATAGTTGAACACTTACCTGTATAATTTCTTTTGTTTAATTCTCCCTTTGATGCAAGATTCCTCCTTTCACATCACCAAACTTTTTGTTTATCTGTCTCTGTACATTCATATTGGTATTCTTTCTGAACTGACTAACTGAAAATGCAAGCATGAAGCTGTACCATGTTGTGATGACACTAGCCAGAAGCACTAAGGAAGACAAATGATAGTAGTAGGTAGAATGCCGAAAACTGTAAAGCTATAGGATCAGTGGCAAGATAGGTGCCATCTTTCAGGTATGGTAAGTAAGCTTATAAAGACAATGAAAACTTAACTGTGTATGTACAAAGTATGTACATCATTAACATAAATATACAGTATTGATAATATCTAACACAATATTAATATCAGTGGAAAGTGGCATGTGGAATGGACTCAAAAAACATCTAGTAGGAAAACTGTGGGTGAACAGGATTGTGGAAGAAGTGGAGACCCGAAGAAGGAAGAGAAGAAGCAGGAACACTGGCAAGGGAAGGCCCGTGATGAAATCCTAATGACCCATAAACAATGCCTAACAGCCTGACTGATTGGGGAGAATTCCGCCCACCTGGCAGGTGGGGGTTGCAGGGGTGTGTCGGTTGGGAAAGGAGATACATTGGTACTATATAAGCTGCCTGTTTGATATAATAAACTATTCTGGTTGCACTGACCGGGATCCGTGCCTTCATACCCCACAGAAAATCTGTGTAAAATAGATTTCCTGAGCATTACCTCTGTTGTTCTTACTAATTTATGTTCATCATTCTTCCCCTTCTGAGGTGTTTGTTAGTCTAACAAATCAATAACGGTGATATATCTTTGAGCCAAGATTTTTCATGTGTCTAGCAGACACGCTTCTCATTAGGACACCTATGAATTGATTGAAACAAAGAACACATCACAGGAGAGGATGACTGTCTGCGGTTCACCAAGTAAGCATGGAGATGAGCAAGAATGGGCATACACTCCAATTCCGTCTGATGCAAAATTAATCAACACAAATAAAATGTTACCTACTAAGTAACATGAAGAATAAAAACTATTTGTACTTTCTTATCCTCCTTTACTTTTCTTTGCATTTTGCTATTTATGGACAATTTATTCATGTGAGTGGGTGTACAATTGCTTATTCGCTGTAGTTAAAGGTTAGGGATGTTTCATCAACAAAACAATATAGCTATACTAAAAGAAAGTTTGATGTACACAGGGAGGAAGAAAGACCTTGTTCCATATCTTTTTTTAAACCTTGTACCTGTCTTATAATTTAGCAAATCTTGTCTACCTATCCACAAAACAAGATGTGCTTGGAGCTCAAATTTCAGTAACAAGGATCATTGCAAATCTAGTTTAAAACAGTGCATCATTGTAAGACAAGAAAATTTATCTAGGGAACCACCATTATTTTCTTTCCTTCATTCCTTTTCTTTGTTAGCAGTATAATGACCAATATCCAATTTTGAAATCATCTTGTCTGACCCCTATATCATACACATTATTTCTGCCTACATATTGCGGACGGAGTGATTGACTTCACTAGTTAGAGTGAAGCAGTGAAATATTTATTAAGGTGATAACAGTGATTTAACAAAATCAGTAGTAAGTGCAATGAAACCAATAATAAATGTGATAGTGTTTTACAAGATTTGATGTCAGGGTACACCTATTATTTAATGCATAGAGGACAGGGTCAGACAAATTATCAGGGACACCCTCCCATTGAGTCACGAGGTTCAGAAAGGACCCCCTTGCTTTCTAAACTCCTTCTCAGAGAGAAGTCTGGGTGTGGCTGGATCCAATCCTAGTCCGAGACTTGGTCAACGGTTTATGTCTAAAGGATTATATATATGCACAATCAATCCTTTATATTACTTAGCTAAGATTTCAAAGTTTAGCATGCTATTATTCAGTTACCAAGAATCTGTTGTGGCAAGGAATCTTTCAGCCTCAAGGAGTAGAACCTTAAGTGAGCATCCTCACAAAAAGGGAGATCCAGGTGTGCAGCCCACTGCCATACAGGAGAGCTCAAAGAGCTCTTGGGCTGTCCACTATTTATATAGTAAGATAATTGACCTATAGTCATATTCTCATGGGAATAAAATTTGTAGCTCCCCACTCCAGACAGTATTTTGGCTATGCTGCCAGCCATCCCCCAAAGTCCAGATACAAGTTATCACAACTGCTGTTGTGATGGCCATGATGGCCAAGGCCCAAGCAGGAGCCAGGGTGTGGGGTGGTGGGGCAAAACATGGAGAGCACACCACCACACTATGCCAAGGATTAACAATTTTTTTTTAGATAACATAAGTATACAAAACAATTTAAACAAAATAACAATATTAAGTCTGAAAGAAGCTTTAACCATAAAAATAAAAGATAAGTCTGAAAAGCTGTATAAATAAGAAACGTGAGCAATAAATTTGTAACAGCAGCATATAATTGATTTAAGTAATACACTGCTATCAGTATGAAGAAAAGTGAAAATAAAGAGCAGAGAAAGTGGTCCGACATGTACTGATGTACAGAAAGTGTATATTTCACAAAACGAACTGATACTTAGCAACTGTCACATGTGCATAATGATGTAATGATGAAAATGGCTATAGTGGGGACAGAATAGTCAATCTGCACAGCAGCAGTAGATATGGATATTTTGTATGAAATAGGAGGAAGAGCTTACAGCTTACACTGAGTCTTAAATATATTCTGACAGAGCACTGTGTATGTCGTTGGGGATTTTTCTTAATTTAACATCCACTGCCTATTTTCCTGGTGGTAGGAAAGGTCATGCATTGATTCTTACTTAATTGTACTATTAAATGTTTATTGAAAAGTGGAAAAAGAAGTGTACTAATGTTCTTTCCACATGTTTCCTGGTTAAATAAAACCATAGAATAATAGAATCATAGAATAGTTCAGGTCAGAAGGAACTTTAAGGATCATCGCATTCCAACCTCCCTGCCTTGGTCAGGGACACTGCCCACTAGACCAGGTCACTCAAAACCCAATCCAGTATGGCCTTGAACACTTCCAGAGACGGGACATCTAAAACTTCTCTGAACAATCTGTTCCACTGCCTCACCACCCTCACACCAAAGATTTTCTTCCTAATACCTAGTCTATATCTCCCCTCTTTCAGTATAAAACTGTTACCCCTCATCCTATCACTACATTCCCTGATGAAAATTCCCTTCCCATCTCTCCTGTAGGTCCCATTTAGGTACCTCTATAAGTGGGCTTCTATAAGGTCTCCTCAGAGATTCCTCCAGGCTGAACAATCCCAAATCCCTCAATCTGTCTTCACAGCAGAGATGCTCCAGCTCTATGATCATCTTCGTGACCTTCCTCTGGATACACTACAATAGGTTCATGTCCTTTCTGTGTTGAGGACTCCAAAGCTGGATGCGGTACTCGAGGCAGGGTCTCATGAGAACAGAACAGATGGGCAGAATCACCTCCCGTGGCCTGCTGGACACACTTCTTTTGATGCAGCACAGGATGTTTTTGGCTTTCTTGGCTGCCAGTGCAAATTGCCTGCTCATGTTGAAATTCTCACCCACCAACACCCCCAAGTCCTTCTCCTCAGGGTTGCTTTCCAGCCATTGTCCACCCAACCTGTATTTGTGCCTGGGATTGCCATGTCCCAGGTGCAGGACCTTGCACTTGGCTTGGTTGAACTTAATGAGGTTTGCATGTGCTCACTATTGAAGCCTGTCAAGGTTGTTTTGGGTGGCATCTCTTCCCTCCAGCATGTTGACTGAGCCACCAAGCTTGGTGTCATCGGCAAATTTGCTAAGGGTGCATTCAGTCCCATTGTCCATGTCTCCAACAAAGATGTTGAACAGCACTGGTCCCAATACTGATCTCATCACTGAGTCTCCACTTGGACATTGAGCCGTTGACTGCAACCCTTTGAGTGTGGGTTCACTGAATGTAGGTTCAGTTCCTGATCCACTGATTAGTCCATTCATCAGATCTATATTTCTCTGGTTTAGAAACAGGAAGCCATGTGGGACAGTGTCAAGCGCTTTGCATAAATCCAGGTCAATGACATCAGTTGCTCTCCCCTTATCTACCAATGTTTTAGCATCATTGTAGAAAGCCACCAAATATGTCAGGCATGACTTGCCCTTGGTGAAGCCATGTTGGCTGCCACCAATCACCTCCTTATTTTCCATGTACCTTAGCAGTGATTCCAGGAACATCTGTTCCATGATCTTGCCAGCCACAGAGGTGAGAATGACTGACATATAGTTCCCCAGTACTTCCTTTTTTCCCTTTTTGAAAATAGGTTTATGTTTCCCCTTTTCCAGTCAGCAGAAACTTCACCAAACTGTCACAACTTTTCAAATATAATGGAAAGTGGCTTAGCAACTTCATCCGCTAGCTCCTTCAGGACCCATGGGATGGATTTCATCAGGTCCCATGGACCTTCTGGTACCTTCAGGTTCCTTAGAAGGTCTCGAACGTGGTTGTCTCCAACAGTGGGTGGTTCTTCATTCTCATAGCCCCTGTTTTTGCCTGGACAAAGCAAAAGACTCATAGGAATTATCTGATGTATTCAATTGTAAAAAAGTTCCTTTTCTAATATTTGTAGAGTCCTGGGTGGATTCACAGCTCCAATGAGTTTTCTTTGAGTTCATTCCTCTGTACCAGATTATTCTCATTGTATGTAAATAACTGTTTTTCTTGAAGTCCTCACATTTATTATTGACATTGCTGTTATTAATGTAGAACTATTTCAAGATATGGATCTATTCAGGGTTTTATAAATACAAACATATATGTATATTTTTGAGGGGCTGTTATATTTGAGGTTAATTTTCAAAACTAATCAATGCAAAATCAAGTAATCAGTTCATTTTATCCTGCAGCATTCTACATCTGTTTTGGAATTGTACCAGAAGTGTAACCTAACTGTATATTTATAAATAGTATGAGTAATAGTATGATAGATTGAGAGTGACAGCTTGTGTTTGCATTTACAATAGGAATATTTTCTGACCTATTCCATCAGGAAGCTGAAAGATGCATGAAGTCTCAACAAATAGAAATAATTCAGATATACACTTTCCTAATTTTCAGCTTCTTATTTTGGATGGACCAAGTCAATACGATGTTACTTTTGTTTAATAGATTTTAAAAAAATTACGAGTGATGTTTTATTTTGTGTTTATTTAAAAAAAGCAACCAACCAAACAAAAAACCATCACAAAACCAACCAACCAAGCAACCAAAACAACCCAAAACACCACAAAATGCACCATTCTGAACAAAATGTGCAAGTGGTGTTCTCTTCTATCCCACCAGTCATAGGGATGGATGAAGGGATAATTAGGAAGAGTCAACAGATAAACT
>JAOQGH010000019.1:68954412-69017565 GCA_025769975.1 Gallinago jamesoni | reverse complement strand
TGGAGTCCCCTTCTTTGGAGATTTTCAAGACCCGCCTGGATGCCGTCCTGAGTAACATGCTCTAACATGCTCTAGGCTATCCTGCTTCAGCAGGGGAGTTGGACTGGGTGATCTCTGTGGTCCCTTCCAACTCTAAAAATAGTTCAGTAATTCAGTAAAAGAGAAGGAAAGAGATAAAACTATGTTCTTCCTATTGAAAGAAAAGGGAATTTTTATTTATTTTTTTTATCACTGTAGTTAAAATGTCCAAGAAATTCTTCTTCAGTGCCTGCTAGTGAATTTGCTACAGTGATGCAGTGTCTTTGATCTGTGTTGCTTATCATGTTGTCTTCTTTTGTAGGAGTTGTGACACTTTTGTAGGAGTGTCACAACCACTTTCAGTGAGTCTCATTTAGTTGCCAATTTTGTTTGCAAAGTGTGGTCTCATATCTGTTGCTATGACAATATGATTTTGTATCATAGATTTCAATAACTGCCTCACCGTGTTTAGACCTGGAGAATGGAAGTCTGAAGAAGGAATTTTTCAGGCATGGTTTTCTCCTTTTTACTGTGCATCGGTCCTGAATCCCATATCAATGAGAAGGATTCAAAACTCAAGATGCAATGACTCAGGGAAATGTGGGCTGGAACCATGGTCTGAATCTACGTTATTAAAACTCAAATGAGTTGACCAATACTGCTCAAGTTGTGTCCCATATGATTCCCAATGATTCAATGAGAAACTTCTTTGATATCTCTGTCTCTTCTTTAAATGCAGCCTTCTTTAAAGGGGTGACATAATTTACTGCCCCTATACTTCTATCGCAGAAGTATAGAATCATCTCCACACTTAAAAGTCAGCTTAGGCACTACTTCTACTGTCCCAAATACTGTCATTCTACCTTGTTTAAGTGTGTTTCTACTTATAATTTCTTGATGTTAGTATACAGCCCTATGACATATGTCTCTTTTTAAATCTCAAAACAAACATCTTGTGAAAAGTTGATCACCAAAGATTCTGAAGTTCTGTTATACATATGATTTCTAAAATTCAGTTATGCTGTTCTTGCTGTTTACCTTGCTGTCCCTTGCTCTAAGAATCATTTCACAACACTACTGTCTGTTCTTGGGAGGAGCCATTGCCACATCTGTGGCAGAAAGAGGAGAGTCCTAGTATCCTGCTAGCCTGCCTGGAGAGAGCTCCACAGGGTGCAGCAGTGAGCTCTCAGGTGTGGAGACGCTCTGCTGAAAGATAAGGAAGATGCAGCAGGTACTGAGCAAACCATTAAGTGATGCCATCTGTCTCCTTGTTGATGCATGTTCTTTTACTGACGAATTTATGGTGAGTGGCAACATTTTACATTTCAGACTCAGTCTGCCTAGAAGGAGACTCAGAGGCAGCTTTTTGAACTTAGGACCTTGGTAAAATCTAAATGGAATAAAAATGAAAGCAGTGTGTTTTATATTCAAATGAAGAGCCTGAGAACTGGAAAAAAATACCAAACCAAAATGTGATCAAGCAATCTCTAATGTGAAAAGCTGTAGAATGGCTAGTTCCTTATACTGGTAACCAAATCCCAAAATACATAACCTTTTTATTTTCTCTTCTTTTGTAATTTTTTGCTTTAAATATATTGCATACTTTACTGCTAACCCACCCCATCCAATTCCCTGTCTTGCATGTCTCTTGACTCTTTCAAGAAGGTAATCTTATCCAAATATTTTACTAATGCTGTCCTCTTATGCTTGTTTGTTTTTCAAATCTGTTAGCACCAGTTCCAGTCCACCAACAACTTTTCTGTCATTTAGCAATTGCTGAAGCTAAACATCAAAATAAATTAAACCTTTTCAAAAGATCTTTTTAAAGAAAAACAAAAGAAAAAAAAGAAGACCCAACATCTCCAACATCTGTTCCTCTCTCCTCTTTAAAGAGGAAATCTTTCAGTGTGGGTGTCAGTGATAGTAGTACATGGATATCTTGGCTACTTTCATGGCCTTTAAGTACATGAAAATCTTTGATATGTCTATGCCATCATTGCATTAAAAAAGGGTTTCCTGTTACAAAAGAAACAGCACAACCTGATTTCATTTGATGGATTTCTCTTTTGACTATGATATCTTTCAGTGAATTTTAGGTGCACTGACAAAGTGAACTATTGCTAACTATACAATTTAACTTCCTTTGTGTGTTTATTTTAAATGCAATGTAAACCCATGACAGAAAAAAGCTCATGTTTCACTTTAAGTAGAGTACTCCAACTGGAATCAATGTTTTGTTGGATCAGAGTATATAAAAATAGTAACGCCTCCTCAAAGCATCACTCAAAAGCCTTATTCAGGAGATGTACTTTACCACTTGCATAATTTTGAGTCAATGGGCTTAAAGTTAATCTCATATTTACATATATTCTTGAATCTGTATCATAATTAAATAGTCTTCTGGGCCATGATCCAAAAAACAGTGACCTAACACAAGAGACCACTATTAATTCTGACAGTAACTAAATTTCTCATCTTTCAAGCTGCTTCAGGCTCATATTCTTTCATACTTTCACACGGTTCTGTTTTGTGTTGAAGACCATCAGGTTTAATGGAAGATATTTGGGTTATAAAATGTCTTCCACCATTTTCAAAGACATTCACAAACACAGAAAATGTTTTAAGGTCATGAATAGGCTAATTAAAAACATGGGACTAAACGGTAATGTTCTCTGTTGCAATACATTTTTTGGACAGGTCCCTCACTGAGGATACGTTCTTGTCAAAAGAACACTACAATTTTGGCAACATACTACTAGTAATTGAGAACACTTACTGTCTGATACTCTTGTTCTTGTCAATGGTTCCAAATAGGCATCTAAAGGCTTCACGGCTACAAAACTTGTTGACAGGTATAGCAAAGAGGCAAAGTACCAAGGGGACAAGGCAACCACTCTTCTGAATCGATGAGGACTGAGCCATACTGGCCTGCCAGAATGGAGGTATATAATGGGATTAATGAGTTATACATGCTCTATTTACAGCCAGGAGACTCTGAATCAAAATTCTGTAGATCCAAACCTGCAGTAACTCAAGAACACCCACTCAGACCTGGAGACTGAGTGGAAACTCACATTTTCATTAAACATAATTTCTTCTCTTTCCTTCTCCCTGTTCTAGTAACATACCAATAGCTTTTTTTGACATTTTCCATTTTTTCATATGTGTTCATATTATTCCTTTCCCATATTATCAGTGGCTTTTTTTAACAAGCATAACAGATGTCAGCTCAAACATCAGTTTTGTCAGTCTGTTTGTCAGTCTGTTTCAATTCTTCACCATCCTTAACACTGAATAGTATTTCCTAATGTCATCTTGACTTTTTCTAGCTGTAGTTTGAGCTCATTATTTCATTTGTCCTTGTTTTTTGGTAAGTTTGAGTCAGTGGAAGTTAAAGAATGCACTCAATAATTTCATGAATCATAATTTCCTGAACAAGTACTTTGTGTTAGCGTTAGTAATGGCAATGACATGCCAAATTAATCAACACATTGTTTCATTGTTTTCTATGTCCATACTGCTAGTTCATTCTGTAACAATTTTGCCCACTGATGATTTAAAAAAAAAAAAAAGAAAAAAAAAAAGAAAAAAAGGAAATAAATAAAAATATTTGTACCTTGGGAGAGCTACAAATGTTCTTTTTACATAAACCAAACACATTTGAATACAATGTATGAACCCAAACTTCTGTACTGATTTCTTCAAGCTTGCTATGAAATCTCATTGCCTGAATGTGAGGTTTATGATCAGTACTTGTTAAAAGGAAATTTCCTTACTGGAAATCTCCTTCATTTCCTGTTCAACCATGGCAGAGTCCTTCTATCTTTGCCTCTTCTCTTCCAGACACCAACTCACCTAGGAAAGATACCTCTTTTTCATCTGTTACAGTGAAAACTCCTTACTAGAGCTATGTTTTAGTATAGCCAAAAACTCTATTTTGGTCTATTTCAACTCCTCTTTTTACACTTACCACTCTGAGTTGAAAACAGATACTTAGAAATGAGAAAAACACCCATGTCCCTCAAATTCCCATTTTTTTCACTACTTGCAGTTCCTGAGATTTATGCCTGCTTTTTTATATATTTATGTTCTTGTACATGATTCTGGGAGTTCCCTTAAATTTGCAGTTTCTTTACAATAAAGACAACATGTAGTCACTGGTAAATGGGAATTTAGGGCTCAAGGTCCCAGAATTTTGACCCGCTTTGATGAAAACTATGTAATATAGAGCTATGGCTTACACCATTTACATTGAATTGTCTGACCATATTCAGTTTGATTTCTACTGGCAAAAATGAACATAGGTAGGAAAATTGTCAAAATTAAATATTTGAGATTTAAAATAACAAGTAAATTATGTACAAGGCCATAACCTGGATTTTAAGATTTCTTTATTTTAGACGCTTTAATATTTGTAATTGTGCTTATTTACAAATAAACTAATACATGCTTTGCTTTGATTTCAACACAATTTTCATTTAATCAGCCTTACTATGCTAAAAGATACTGACTTGTATCTTAGTTCAATTATGGTGAAGCCTGTGCCAACAAGATTTATTTCCTGTAAATTAAATGATACAGTTTCCTGATGTTGTATAGCTTTACAGTTTAAAAGAGAGAATATCTTTCTAGCTCAGAAAATATACAGTCTGTAATCTTTTAAGTATATAGGCGATTTTCGAATACCAACAGAGCTGTCCCTTTCCAGAGTTTTTTTTAGAATTCAGGCAACATTTCACAGAAAGGGAGGTGGGAAAAAACAGGTTCCTGTTTAATATTATTTATAGAGTAACCTTGGCATATCTTTCAGGCTCTGTAAACCTTGCCAATATGCCACTTGTCAAACACATCAGATCTTGTGCATCAATAGTAGTCTAAAATACTTCATACAGTTCAGCTCTTCTGCTGTAAAAAGGGGGAAAAGATAAAAAAATGAAAACCCCACAGTTTTTGTGAAAAGCCAGTCTCAATTATTTTTTTCTTTATAAGATAATTTTGTTATTTCTCTGCCAATACCACTTAAATCTCATCAGAGATGAGGCATTTTATGTGTTTTCTTTTGCAAATATAGAAGAAAGAGAGCTAAATATTGTGAGGTGCCCTTCAGGCTTACTCAGTGCACATATATCTCTGCAAATCTATCTTTTAACTATATCATATCCTCCCATTAATAACTGACAGCATGACAGCATGATGAATAGATAAGATGTAATAGGTTTATGAATTTTTGCAAGATGGTCCCTGCTAGACACTGTTGACCTGGTGATTTCAGATACTTTTTTGGCTTTTATTGATGTTTTGTTGGGTTTGGTTTCTGACAACAAAGGCAAAATCTTTAATGTATTTATTCTTAGAATTCACCATAAGATAAAAATTAAAAGGTGAAATGTAACTTAAATATCTGTAAAGATAGTTGTGTGGAGCTGTATTCTGTTCTACCTGTTTTATTCACAACAGAAGCCTACCAATTTTGTTGTGGTAGGCTAACTCCTAATTTTGACAGCACTTAGGATGTGAAGAATAGCACATTTAAATAATTTTTTTCTCCTCTGGTAAAACATGATATGTCTACTACTGAAGTAGCAGTGAACAGATTTTTATGATTAAGATATACAGTAAATGAAACTAACTAAAATCTTTGGAATTTAGTGTGTTCTGCAGTATGAACTCTATTCCATGGGAAATAATTTGCTTTTAGAAGTGAACAAAGAAGCTTTATGGTGAGTTTACTTGAAATACATTCAAGCTCATGGGCTATGGTCAAGCTGTGAATTGCTAACTATAGCTGGAGAATGACAGATAATACTTCCTGAGTTTTCCCCCAGAACTGCCATTTTGGGTGTTAGACAAGCCATTAACCTTTAGATATCTCTGAGTTGAATTTAAATGTGTAGGAGAGGAATTTTCATGAGAGGTGTGATTCCACAAAGCATGTTTATTAAGTCAGATATGTCAGTTTCAAATTTAATACTTGCAGTAAGTTTTTCTGTACTGCACTCACAACTATAAATGCCCCTTATTGTGTGAGCAAATTCATTAAATACCATTCTTTTCATACTTGTAAAGTATTATAAGAGGGCTTTACCATAAATGAAAGTAATTTGAGGGATGAAGGCTGATACTGATGCAATGTCCCTCATCCATAGTCTATCCTACACTTTGACAAGCTAAATTATTTAGATACTTACTCTTCATTCATGTCCTCCTTCTAGTTCCCCATTCATCTAGCATTTCTATCATGAATAGTGTCATTATTTGAAATTTAGTTTGTTACAATAATGTCTTGCATGTGTGGCCTTTTTCATGTAAGTAACTAAAGTAACACTATTTTTAGTAATAGATCTAAAAGGCACTGTTCAATGTTTTCAAAGCATGGTAAAAAAGCTTAAAGACCATCAGTTACCGTCATCCGTGTAAAATACACATATATCCACAATTTTCCAAGGACGTTTAGAAGAAAACCTCTGCAGTAGTTTAGAAAAATCAAACCATTTGGATTCTTGAAAGTTGAAGGAAGGCAAGGGATTAATACAACATCACTGCCTCTATTCATTTCCTTCTTAAATTACCCTAGGGCCTACTGGTTTATCTGGAACTTCTTCTTTCTCATAGAACTTGTGTATCATTCTGCTCAAATTAAATATTAGTTCAGCATTTTTATTGATTTCTTCACTGCAGATTAACTATTCCCTTACATTTTCTCTTTAATTTATCTATTACCACTGATTGCAAA
Source organism: Gallinago jamesoni (assembly GCA_025769975.1). NCBI lineage: Eukaryota > Metazoa > Chordata > Aves > Charadriiformes > Scolopacidae > Gallinago > Gallinago jamesoni. Next base: position 69,010,814 of record JAOQGH010000019.1, on the reverse strand, counting down.
CCCTATTCTTTGATCATGACAAATATTCCTTTTTAAACTAATGAAGAAACTAAAATCTGCAGTGCGATGTGTATGCTGCAGTGCCTGGGAGTACTTCCCAACTCATTCTTCAGGCACTTGCTTTGATCACACTCAATTTCTCTGCTGCAGGTGTGGTAAGGACTGAGGTCTGATCTGTTTCCCACCCCCACCATCCTTATACCTTAATTTTGATGGGAAGAAGACTAGTGGGCAGGGACAAGAATGCAACTCCCCACACAATGTTACATGCCTGAAAGTGCTAGTCAACCCCCATAAATCCTGGATGCCTGGAACTTATGCCTGAAGCAGTTCTGTGCTATTCTGCCACAGACAGAATCATTATTTCTTTTATCATTCTTTTGGTTGGTTATACCATATCTACTGTTCTCAGTATCTACTGTAGGTGAAATAATCAGAATTAACTATCTACTTGTACATAAGGCAGCATCATACTGTGCCGTAATTCTAGCAGCATTGTTATTTTAGCAATCCAAGGAAACAAAATAGAATATTACACTGGTTATCTGTGTATATAAGGCATCTGAAAGGAGTTTAAAACAACAATCTAGCAACTAATCTCTTCAGAGACTGCCTTCCTCCACAGAAATATTCCCATTATAATTCCCTCTTCCATGAATGCATGCATAAGTTGATGGTCTCATAAGATGTCCTGTTTCTTAATAATTTGACTTAGAAAATAGTAACTGTATGGTAACATATTTTGAGTATTTCCATATATGTAAATTGGCAATGGCTTGTAATTTAATTTATATACATGAGGATTCTCAAATGGGCCATTTATATAGATATTTATAGGGCCTGAAGGTATATTAATGTAAACATGCAATTGACTGTGCTCAGTTTCCAAAAGCCACTCTTAGGTTCTCCTACAACAATTTTTTTTAGAATATTAGCAATTTTGGGAGGCCAGGGTCCCTCTTCTATATATCCTAAAAGCACTGGTATAGTCCAGTACAGGCTTCTTCCAGATACAAATATAAGAAAGAATACATTTATCAGTGCAGCGCTAAAACAATATTTGTTAACAATACTATATGCACCCACACTGCATAAAAATGCATTATTAAAAGCACATTTTTTCTGGAAATGACATCAACTTTACTAGAAACAAGTATGAAAGGTCAAATTCAACTCAGTTTCTTTATATGTCCCTTCTCTTTATGCTTTACTAGCTTAAAAAATCATAGATCTCCAATATTGTCAGAGACTTGAAGAATAATATTACATTTTAACTGATGTTTCAGTTGGTGACTGTAAAAAAAATGCACACAGTCACTATTACAAAGTGTTAAAATGCAATTATAATGAGTAGTAAGTCAAGGAAAGTATATTTTGAGATGTACAGCAAGTTTCATAATCATTAAAAAGAAAGATTTACAGAAGCAGCTACACCCAGTTACTGTAGAAGAGAGTTAGGGAATCTGAAAGACTTTTTGAGAACCTCTACCTATTGACCTCTGTCCTGATTCCATTAACTTTCAATTCCAATCATGGTTGGTTGCTCAACAGAGGCAGTTGTCATTGTTGATAGTTCTAAAACCTGCTGGACAACAGGATGACCATGGGCCAGCAATGTGCCCTTCTGGCCAAGAAGGCAAATGGCATACTGGGGTGCATCAAGATAAGCGTGGCCAGCAGGTCAAGGGAGGTTATACTGCCCCTCTACTCTGCCCTGGTGAGACCCTATCTGGAATACTGTGTCCAGTTCTGGACTCCCCAGTTCAAGAAGGACAGGGAACTGCTGGAAAGGGTACAGCAAAGGGCCACAAAGATGATTAAGGGCCTGGAGCATCTGTCCTATGAGAAGAAGCTGAGGGACTTGGGTCTTTTTAGCCTTGAGAAGAGAAGACTTAGGAGGGATCTAATCAATGCTTACAGATACTTAAAGAGAGAGTACCAGGAAGATGGGTCTGGTCTTTTCTCAGTGGTGCCCAGTGACAGGACAAGAGGAAAAGGGCACAAACTTGAGTAAAAGAAGTTCCATCTAAACGTGAGGAGGAATGTCTTTACTGTGAGAGTGGTAGAGCACTGGAACAAGCTGCCCAGACAGGTGGTGGAGTCTCCTTCTTTGGAAACATTCAACACTCACCTGGACAAGTTCCTGTGCAACCTGTTGTAGGTAGACCCGCTCCAGCGGGTGGTTTGGAGTAGCTGATCTCCAGAGGTCCCTTTCAACCCCATATGATTCTATGATTCTATCCTATGGAGCTGAATCTCCAAAGATTAATGCCAGGCTTCATCTACTCTTCAACAATAACCAAACAGGAAAGGATATCCTACCTTGTATTTATCTTCAGCATATGTGGTTTCGTCCTGTAGGAAAGCAATGTATAATGTGAGATGCTCCATTCCATCAGCCGAGTTGAATAAACACTTTCTGAGGAAAAATTTTGTGTGCATTTTTTCTTTCTTCTTATCAATTAAAAAAATGCATTTTAATCACGACAGCATGTTATGAATTGAAATTCATGAATTTGTGGTGCACTTTCAATTTCTTGGTTTAAATGGTTTGTAATACACTAATTTTTCACTCTGGGCCTGTGCCTCCTGGGGTCAGGAGGGCTAGTGGTGTATGCACTGCTACCTTTAAGTTTCTTTTCCTTTTGTGGAACAGGTAATTGCCAAGAAGAATTCAAGACCTAAATTGTCTTTCCAAGAAAAGTAACATCATGAAAAAAGGGGATGCACGCAGCTACACTCCTGAGATCCTAAATGCTGCAGAAAAGTAGGCATTTGGAGGAGTTATATAGGATGTGTCCAGAAATAAGGGTAGAAAGCAACATAAAGGCACATTAGCATGTGGTTTTGAATGTGAGGAATCAGCAGGAATCACTACCGAAAGAGCCTTTATCAAATGTCTGCAGAGAGCAACTAATGATCTTCAGGTTCAATGGCATAAAGAACTCGACAGATCTCACGACCACAGACAGGCTGTGGTGCTGGATGAGCTTTTACATACAGGAGTCTGTGTTTTCTCCCCTAGAGACCCGTGTTGCAAATGATAAGTTTGTTAGGACTGTTTTTATTTACACTACGTGGTTGTCTAAAATAAACCTGTCATTGATCATACCTTTCTTCAATGACAGATTTTAAAATCCAGCATCAGAGTAATGTGTATGGACAAAAAGGAACAAGTTGTGCAGGGGAGCACCACAGTGAAGAAGAATTTTTGCATCATGTTTAATAGAAAGAAAAAAATATATGGACCTTTCTTCTGCTTGGATGGAAGACTTTTTCCTACTGATAAAATAAGAATTTCAATCACAAATGAGAGGTCAAAAAAAATTTCAATATGGGCAGTTCTTTCGGTATCCCATGGTCATACAAAGTCCTAAAAACCTTTGCTAGAAAACAAATGTTATTGAAGAGTATTAACTTTGTGTAGTTTAAGAAATGCTAGAGAAATTATGTTGGATTGGAAAGGTTTATCCAAAGTAGTTTCTCCAGAAGGTTGGTTGGGCATTCATGCAGATCTCAGATGAACTCAGTGTTAGCTGTTGGTTTCAAGAAAGGACTCAAGTAACGTGTGTATTCATCAACAAGCCAAATGTGAAAGAGGTTATACAGACAGTGAAATTTATTGTGAAAATGAATAATGATGCAGAAGAATTTGAAGACTTGAATAAAGAATTTCAGTAGAGGCTAAAATGCTAACAGAACTATAAGAACACCATGAAGAATTATAAGAGAGAGGGCAAAAAAGATGCAAACCTTAATGTCAGGTCACAAGCTAACCATGAATATATAGAAATTCATTACTATAATAGGCCACTGTAAAATGATATTTTAAGCCAGAAAGATGTTAATTCCCAATTACAAAACCATCATAACACCAATTATGAATTATAGGTTACATAGTACTGAAAAGAAATTGTTGAACTAGTGGAAATAATAGAGTCAATAATGGAATTGGTGGGTAGCAATTTACAACTTTAAAGGGATTTAGTGAGGATTGAAATTTAAAATAATAAATAATTTTGAAAAATCATCTGTTTTAAGAGGTTTTTTTGAAAGGACAGTAGGAACGAGATGAGAAGAGCAGAAGATGAAACTAAAATCAAGGAAAATATCATAGATTGTTTGCAAATTTAAGTTTGATCTCATAAGTTCTGTAGACTTTTTTAGTCCATTAAGCATTTTCTACTAAAGAAAAAATGGGCCCTAAAATTTGAATATATTCAACAGCAAAAATTCACACTAGCTGGCTGTTTGATTCAATCTGATGACAAAAAAAAATTGTCTTACCCACCTACAGAATATAACTGGAAAAGATATTTGTAAACTGATAGAATTCTACAGGAACATACCTGGACATTGTATTATAATGGGTTATTAAGAATAAAACTCAGATTTTCCACTGATTGAGTCAAGGTGTGTTTCTTTTTATGTTGTATGAGTAGCAGGCTTAAGTTTATAAATCATACAACAAAAACTCCCCTGGAAGTGTTCAAGGTCAGGTTGGATGGGGCTTTGAGCAACCTGGCCTAGTGGGTAGTGTCCCTGAGCAAGGCACAGGGGATTGGAACAACATGATCTTCCAACCTAAACCATTCAGTGATTCTATGATTCCATGATATATATTAAATATGTATAACATATATATGACATCAGATATAGAAAAGAAAGAAGATATAATACATCCACACTGATTATCTTGCAACTGAGATATAAGATCAAATAACCATACAGTAGGTATAACGTTCTTACCTGAAAAGCAAAAATCTATTTAAAAAGTGATGTCCTAGCTGTTGCAAAATATTAAACCAAGATTTGTTTCATCTCTTGATTCATTATCCTAATTCCAGTCCTTGTACAGGTGACCTCAACAAAGCCACAGATCTATGTAGTTCAATACTTTTAATTTGAACTGCATTTATTTCACAAACTTGTCATACTTTTGGTCACCAAACTTTGCTCACCATGATCAAGAGAATAATTGTGTTAATGATTAAATTATCATTTATCTTGGAGCAACTTTTAAGCGTCTTTAAAATTTACTGTACTATCTACAATATTATTAAATTTGTTACACACTAGCCATAATTCCTTGCTTAGGTTAATAAATAAACCTTTCTTTAGAAAGAACTTTCTATTCATTTCGTATTCCAGGAGTAGTTAGCTTTGGAAACATGTGGTTAGATAGCCTGCATATAGTATACACATAAATTTTCCTGGAATCAGCTTAAGCATTGTTTTCTATAATGAGAAATGAGAATTTAAGCTTCCCCTAAAAGAATAATGCCAAGGTGATTTATTGAGATTACTGAGAGTTGAGTTAAAACTTAAAAATACTCCCACTCAGTTAAAAAATACCACCTTTATTTCCTTTCAGTTGTTTCAGTGCCAAAGAATAGTTTCACTGATGCCTTTTTTCCCACTGGCGAGGCTGCAGCAGGACTCTGTTACCTCTTCTTGTGACTGAAAAAAATTGACGTAGCCTTTTTGCCGTTTTTGATCCACTTGGCTCAGAATAGCACATATACATAGAATATTCTGTTCCCAAATTAAAGACAAATTGGCTGAAGGACTACATCATACACAATCAAATTTTTCTCCTTTGCACTTTTTGGACAGAAATTCTCACTTTGAAGTCTGGTAACATTTGAGACAAAGTAATGGTACCTCCGTAATAAAAAGAATAGTTGGAGCACACTTGGAGTAAAAGGATGCTTGATCATCATTTAGTCAATATTTCCACAAACCTGAGCTCTGCTCCCCTGACAGTTTTGGGGGTTATTCTCTAACTTGTCTCCCCAGTCTCAGTTTTTTCTTTAAAAAAAAAAAAACTTGATTTTTTATTTGTCAAGATCTGAACTGGTTGTAAAGCTTCAGTGAGGCAGAAATACTGAAGCTCCAAATTCTGAAGTAGCCCATATATCTCATTCAGGGATAATCAAGGTTAGAAATAAACACAGCCATTTAATAACAGATAAATAGAAAAGGGAGGAACCTTTGTTTTAGTAAGAGCTACAAAATACATTGCAATGAATGTGCTTGGTGAACACAATGCAAAATTGAGTAGTTTTTCTTACAGTTTTAGTTTTCTGATAAGTTAGTTTTCAGTAATTGGGGAAAAGGTCCACAGAGGAATTCAGGTGTATGAGGTGGAAAATTTCAAGAATGATTTCATTCTTTCCAATAAGAGCTGCAGATGAAAATGAGAAGGCCCAAGGCATACTGTAGTGAGACTCTAATTTTTCAACTCCCTCCTCCTCCCTTAACTAGGTATATCTCATGAACCTTTTTTGCATGTAAATTCTGCATTTCTTAAACGAAAAGTACTGTCTATGCTGTTTGGCATTCCTAGAGATTTAGCAGCTTGCTTGTGTTAGTACCAGCAGTTATGATGAACATGTTCTGATGGGCTCCAAGATAGGCAATAGATCTAACACTATATGTAAATCCCAAATGGAAATATGGCTACCCTGTTCCTAACAGATGAATCCAGCATGTGGAAAAGATTGTGCAGGATCTGTAGTCTGGGATCATAGCAACTGCAGCTTCACTTATTTGCATTGTTGAAGGTGTTTGGATCAACAGCCTCTAAAGTGTTCATAGATTGTGCAGGTCCTGGGGAGGTAAACTGCAACAAAAGCTGTGATCTAGCACAGCACCAGCACACTGGTTTCCTTATACAGCTGCTTAAATAAACATTTGCATTGAAAACAGTATATGATTAACATAATTCTGCAGGCTTTACAGAATTCAATGCCAGAGATTGGTAATGCAGACTTTTTACTGGGACTTTTGTTTAGCGGCCTATCATTGGTTTGGCTATTAAAGAGTAGACTGGAGGAGGTAATGTGCACCACTATTCAAAGGCTTGTCCAAATGCATCTGAAAGATGACATACTTTGATTTGACGCTATTTTCTTGTGCTTTATTCAATTGTTTACTTTATAAAGATTCACTGCCGAGACTTACCATGAAGCACAATTCTGTGTGCTTTAATCAAAACAACTTCCCAAACATGCATTGTCTCCCCTCTTCCATTACCTCTGTACCAGGTACTGAGAAAATATCAGGCAAAGGTAAAGAGATTGCAGAATTTGTGTGAGTTTATAATCTTGGGAAGCTGTTGTGGGATTCCTGTTTTGCACAATCTTCTCTTCCCTATGCAAAGACAGGTTTCTCCTGTAGATGTAATTTTATAAAATAAAAGCCTTTAAACTTTCACAGACTTAGAATGAGACAACTACATGTAATTCCTAAAGAGCAGAATGCTCTACTTCTGTGTACTTAAATCATTTTATCATTCACTTAATAAATGAAGAAATTAGTAATAATCTCAGATTTTGGTGCACATTATGCTGAGGCATGCCCACACTAATATGCTTTCTGATAAAGCAAATGCTTACTCTGTCAGAGCACAAATCTTATTTTGTGTCTAGTAAAGTCAAGGGAGAGAAAGCTGAGTCTGCAGTAGGACTGCTTACTCGAGGAGATTTTGAGATTTATTAGCAGATTTCATTAAATATATGGAGAGACCCCAGCATTCAAGGTTGGAAAATTAGGATGCAAGAGAGGAGCAATATATACAGAGGAAAACAGGAGAAGCAAGCATTATTATGGACATAAAATAGTATCACACAGATCTACAGCATATGAAAGCTACAAATCTGTGCTATTTCTAAGCATGCAGATATTCTAGAGCCAAGACTTTATCCATTTGTTTAATGTGGTGGGCTGTTTCCTAAAGGCACTTTCAGCTTGACAGTGACCGGCAGCACAGTGGTGTGATCAGTGACAGGGAGGGATCACGCTGCACCGGGTGAGACAGGCACTTTGCTTTGATTATAACTGGTAACTGCTGATGTGAAAGAAATAATTGCGCTTCACTTTCACTTCTGGTCCATCATATGTCACTCTAAATCTAGTATCAGAGGAAAATACAGATTTCCTTGTCTCAACTTTTGGTCAGATATTGGAACAGGTAGAAGTATTAACTGACCAAAAGGTGACAAATGCCTTAAGGGGAGAAGGTTGTGAATGCAGCCTATGTTCGCTGCATACTAGGTGTTTATTAAGTATTTATTGAATATTTTAATAAATAATCTTCCAGTGCTATATTTATTCTGGCAAGTATTTTTAATTGTGTTCTCAAAAGTGTTCTTTTATTCACTGCTGCTCTTTCACCTATTGCAGGTACTATAATTACAAACACCCTAAATATTTCCATCATTATGTTTGCTTGAAAAATTAACTAGGCACAAGGATTGTGAAGGAAATGAGCAAGGTTTTTGATAATGAGATCCCGCTCCTGATTTACAATGGCAGATGATATATAAACTGTGAATGAAGATAATACTGAAGCATAATGCCACTACAAACAACTGCCAGTTACTACAGTTGTTAAACCAGGAAAGCGCATCAGCCTCCAGCTTGTCAGAGGAAATAATAAAAAAAAAATTACAGAATAATGCTGAATACGAAATGATAAAAATATCCATTAATAACAGTAAAAATACAGAATTCATGAGATTACCTTATGTTAAATCCCAGCACCAGTTTCTTAAAAGGTGCAGTAGAAATGAATACTTTAGGTTCAGCACTATATTAATAAAATTCAGTGTCTCTTCTTAATACGGAGAAGATAAAATGGCAAATTACAACATTCTCAAAAGAAATGATGGTTTGCTTTCCCTAACTTCACAACATAAAAGCTCTCATGAGGTCTCCTGACCAAAACAGAGAGTATCATCTAGTTCATTCTCCTACCATCAGGAAAGAGCAATCATAATGTTTTGTCATGTAGCATTTCCAGGGATGAGATGGCACAGCTTTGCCTAACAGGTTGTGAAATCTCCTCTACTTAACTCCCTTTAACATGATAAAGTTTCATTTGTACACCCACTCTAACTTCACCCAGTGCAATTTAAGCCTCTTGCTTTTTTTTTTAAGACCCTTGCAGAGTCACACACTCTGCAGTCATAAGGAACAGGTGATTCTTCCTGTGTTTGAGGCAACTCACCTTCTGAGCTACGGACTAGAATCACACCTTCCCTCAGTCTTCTCTGGTATGATGTTAGATAATGGTGACTTTTTCATAAGCCTTCTTATCCAGTCATCATCTTTGTTCTCATCTGTCGTGTCTCCATTTGTTCATCCCTCTCAAGCATCAGATATGACAAGGCTGGGGAAAAAAAGTCTTCTATGTGAAAACATCTACCCATTTTACTAAAATAACTAGTTATGTTATCTGTTCTGCTGATACAGTGGTTCTTCCTGAGAATGTTATTTTTTTCAGAAACTATAATTCTCATCCCTGTCAAATTCTACACTAACTTCTTTCAATCAGGATGGAAAAGGGTTCATAGCAAAAGTGCAGTTGAGTGCTACAGGAGAAAGATAGGTATTTTAAAAAAAAATATCCATGTGAAGTAATATTTTCTTCTGAAAAAAATATTCTGTAGCATAGTCCATAATTAATTAGCTACTTAATTAGAAAAACTTCTTAACTGAAATGAAAGCGGTGAAGAATTTTTCACTTTTAGTAATATTGGTGTTTCTTTCACAGCAGCTTTAAACATTCACTTCAATTTACCCAGGAGATTATTGGTGAGCTACTAGTGCAGGACAAAGACCAAAGGACTGAAAAGTCCAACACAAATGAGTGCCAAAAAATACTTCACCTTTAACCAAAGCCTTATCTTGCAAAAGCGATCAAAAGAACAATGAGCATTAAGAATACAAACTTGGATTAAAAAATGGAGTACTTTTGCATTTCCAGAAAAGCTAAAAACATACAGTCTGTTCTTACAGATCAGAAATTTAAGATCTGCAGGTAAAAAATATATTTTAAATGATGAAATAAAGCTTGTAATAAGTAATTTTTGTTACTCCGTGCCTCTCCGACTTTGTCTTCTGACTTCCATTTCATATGCTTGTTAAATACCTGTGTGTAATTACAACATGTAAAACTCAGCAGGACTTCAGTAATTTCTTACTCTTTAAAAACACTGCTGAGTAAGCCATTACTCAGAAATTAGAAGCTACAAAGCCAATTAACTATGTAGTGTTATGAATAAGAAGAATATTTTATCAAAAATCTCATGGAACTTCTTTATGAGAAGAAGATAAGAACATGTAAAATTTTTTATAGTAGAATAAATTCTGAATTTTCTAACAAATGCAATTTTCCAAAGCCCATGATGGAAGCTGCCATAGATACAGCTGAATGCTCAAATGTATCTTCCACTGTATTATTTGGGATAATCTGTAATTAACAGCATGTTTTACAAAATCCACTCTGATAAGTGGTGAGGAAAAGCAGCCATTGTTTTTGTCCTATCAGGACAAACAAACAAAACCCCTAATGAAGACAACCATTAAATTCGGTGCTTTTCAATGTTTAACATAAAAAAGATAAAGGGAGATTATTTTTCTTCTTTATTTAACGGTATCTGGAGTGAGGGGATGGAGGCTTTCAATGTCTATTTGAGATAATTTCATGAGCTAATTCCTGAATAGCTTTTTGAAAAATACGTAATTTGATATAAAGAACAAAAGAAATATAGCGACCTCTTGACAGTCATAATGTGCCCTTTTTATGAAGAAGGATTTAGGCCTAAACTTGAAGCCTTTAGTTAACGTCCTTAATCATGTTAGCTAGAATGATAACAAAACCACTGAGACTTTTCCACATCATGGTCTTAGCCAGCAGAGAAATCCTAACCAAGGGTTAGGTTACCTTTATCTTTTCCATGGTTTGGGCAAGATCCAAGTAGTCAACAATTACTATTACTGAAAGTTGAAGTGATATGGACTGCACTAATATAATCCAGAGTGGTGGGCTGTGCCACTGTTATGCAAAGCATGTTATTCAAATAAAATGCTGATTGCTTTTAATAAAATGTATGACTACAGTTAAAAAAAGTTAATTTGCCATTCCTTTAAAGTAATTTTTCTATGAACAATGAAGTAAAATGACAGAGAAAACTCTGTCCTTTTAAGTGAATTATTGTTATGTTCCTCATATTTATTACTTAAGTATAACAAAATTGTCTGCAGTTCATTTACTATAAACCTATATCAAATTTCAGTGTTTACTATAGACTGCAAATATTTCTTGTATTGCTAATTTACTGAGGAGTTTTTTATAAATTCCTCTACCTAGCAGAAAGCTGAACAAGTAAAATTGTGTGAATGTGAAATTTCTGTTGGTCAGAAGCTGGCAAACTAATGATCAGATTAATGTTCTTGTTTCTTATTCTGCTCTGGAGACTCCTATTTTAATGTCAACACCAAAACTTTGATGGTTATCTTCTTTTACAAGTGCCCAACAAGTTAATATCAATGCTACGCCTTACAAAAAAAAAAGGATTTTTCTCATCTTGTTTTATGATTAGGTATTACATGACATCGTCTTTGTTTCCAATGTAGGGTAACCTGAGGTTCAGTGTTCTTTGTGTGTTCAATCCCTGGGTAGGAAAAAAAAAAAAAGTAATCCACATTCTCAGCATGGACATCACACACAATACTATTTTTGATTAAGTTTTCCATCAAAATCTTGATTAATCAGTGTTTCAGGTGTCTTTTTCATGCATCATTCTCTTTCTTGTTACTCCTGAAACTTACATTTTTTCTCATTGTCATCATCATGTAATTCATTATCTTGCAAGAATAAAACCAATACCTTTGAGTTATGGCCAAAGTACTTTATAGTTAACTACACTCTGCCTACCAAAATTATTCCCTTGAATTTTTAACAGTGTGCAGAAGTTCTTCTCACTGTTAGCCTGGGCATTGTGCTGATGCTTTCTAAACAGTAATTCTATTTCGTTCAAAGAGAGTTTTACAATATTGTGTTAATTGACACTTTCCTTGTACGGAACATCTTTACGTATTTTTTCAGTAATACACAGTCAGACATACATTGCAAATACAGATGTTAATCCAAGAGAACATCAGAACTCTGGCAGACTAGAAATACAGGCACATTCAAGATCATGGAGAAACAAGACACACACACTAGTCTCAGCAGGTAGGATTGTGGGAAATTTGTACCAATTTGTATTCAAACCAGCTAATTCTGCATCTAACCCTGAATAGAAAGTAACTCTTTATATACCTTACAAATCTCAATTCATTGAGAAAAAAGTGAATACACTGGTAAAGAATATTCCTAGGTTTGTCACAGTCTTGGTCCTTAAGTTTCCTATTTCACCTCTCATGAAAAGAAGAGAGACAGAAATACCATGCTTGTTGCTGAGTATTTGACAACTTGACAAATGAAAAATAAAAGAACCCACTTACCAGCTTTGAGAGATGAGTATAGTATATTGCTCTGTCATTTGACAGATGACCTGACCATTGCCATGGGAACTAGCAGGAAGCAAAGTGCCACAGGACAGAAAGCTGCTCCAGAGTGGTAAAGGCTAATAACATGAAATAAATGAAGGGGTTAAAAGGTTAGGAAAATTCTGATAGTTCCTTTATGTAGTTTGACTATGAAAATATGTTTCAGTCTGCAACAAGCTGTGGTAGAAACAGCATGGAGATTAAAGGATGAAAAATAATATTTAGAACTCTCCACACTTAAAACTTCCAGGTTTATCCTTCGTGCATTTGCTTAGCATTTAGCAGCAGAATGGAGACTTAAAAATTGACATGAAATGCTTTAAAAATGCAATAGAAAAAATAGAGTAAAATCAATAGTGGTGTGAAGAATGACTTGAGCAGCTTGTGTTTTCACAGTGGTAATCAAAAAGTAATTTTATACCCAATAATTTGTATTGATTGTTTGTGAAACTGTAATGCATTATACTATACACCTCGTTGTCTGGTTATAAATATGTGTGCCATTTTGATGGGCTTTTTGCTTTTCTTATTGAGTTTCATTTTCTCCAAGACAATTTTTATTTTGTGCCTTTAATACATAGGAGCAAAATAGCAGGCTATGAATATTATTTGAGCTAGCAGTAGCAGCTTGCTATCTGCTCTCAGCTCTGCCTAGAAGAGAACAAAGGGGCACTTGGCGTCACAGAGCCCTTCAACCAGCACCGTTTACAGGTGATTCACCCAGCTGTTGTCAAGTGTTTTCTTCTTTCAGCTGCCCATCAATTGTTCAAAGAATTGGTTCACACAAAATTGTATTTGCTTTTGAATGCAAAACGGCTGCATTATGATACACCGCCAGAAAAAATGCAGGACATAAATAAATTCTCTTAAATGAATTAAAAAGAATTGTAAAGACTGCAAAAAGAGCAGACCTCTTTTTATCAATCCTTCATTTACGTAAATTCCTGGGTCTCAGCCTACCTAAAAGATGTGGAGACACAAAGAGGGTAAGTGGGTAGTTTTGACTGTTTAAATACTTCATACAAGAACGTTTCATGCATCCCATTTTACTCTTTTAAAAAGATATTGTAAATAAATTGCAGCATCATAATTTACCCCGTCATATTTACTATTTTTTCTTTCAAAATATATTTTGACTAAAAATTCCTAGAATTTGAATGTATTTTATTAGCACATTTATTTACATATTCTCCAAGATCACTTACAGTACTAAACCATCACAGATTCTATTAAATATCATTTTTAAAAAATTTATTTTTGCTGTATCTGATATTTACGGGGGCCTCAGAGAATGTAATTCATCCCATGGTCTCCAAAAATTTAATGTGAAAAAACTGCATGTTACATTGAAAGGAATTTTTTGTACGACTACTGAATACACTGCATTAAAAAAATTTCTTACTTAATCTGTTATTCACTGAGCAGTGTGTACAGAAAGGGTTAACCAGTTACAGAATGCAACTTTTAGGCTTTGGCAGGCTGCCTTTCTAAGGTAGTAATTTTAAACTCAGTCTAGTGGAATACATAGCATGCTGGCCGTGTAAACTCTGCATGCTAAAGGTGTAACAGAGCTTGCAAATAGGGCTTCAGTCATATCTCTCCTGGAGCGTATAAAAGAGCACTGCGGTGCTCTGCCCAGAGCTAGCAGAACTTGGATTGTTTCTGGTGAAAAATCTCATGTTTCTGCATTTGTTTTTGCCCCTTATCAATGCAAGTTGAAATAATTATTTTTTCACAGCACAAAAATTTTTAAAATGTTTTATGTGGTGATGTATAAACAAATTTATTTTTGGCTTAATGAGGTGTTTATCTCTGTTGTGCTTCTCTGCATTATTGGACTGTAGTTATATACACAATGTACAATTTCTGTTGCACCACATTCACTTTCCCTTATACCTGAAATATATCTGCCAGGAAACAACATAATTATGAGAATCTTGTGTTATGCCCCCAGGCTCATTTTCCCCACAGAGATGTCTTTCTAGAGAGCCCTAATCATTGCAAAGGAGACCATGACTGAAGTTGTCACACCACAAACCTCATTAGGCTCAATAGCAGTTCAACAGATAGTTTTAGGTCAAAAAAATACGTAACTGAAGACTTCAGATCTATTAAAAAAGCTAAAACATAATGTTTCAGTCTTTGTGCATGAAATGTGAAATATTTTGGTATGATTCTCCTGGCAGAATGGGGGAAAGAATTTTTTTTTATTATTATTACCATATCTTCATATTTTGAGACTCAGAATTGGTATTTTCTGATTTGTGTCTCTTTTTCAGAAACAAAGGTTGTAGAATTTGGTACTGTAACTTAAAGGTCAAACATACAATTCATGTTGACATGACATATTCAACATATATATTTATTGTTACTTAGCAATTCTGAATATGGTATATGAAGTAGAAGATAATTCTTTCCAACCCTTTGTCTTATATTGGAGTTGCTGTTTTAAGAAAAGCAAAAAAACCCTCCAATCTAAACATGGGTTTTTTTTCATTAACTGTGTCACTGCCATTCCCAGCAGTTTTGTAATACTCAGCTAATTAGTTACAATGTCATGTTACTTTTTTTTTTTTTTTAAATTAAGGTAACCAAAGATTATTGTCTTTGGTTAAAATCTCATATATAGTTATGCTGTACTCATAAACTATTCATAAATAATACTTCCAGATGATTATTTGTAAATAATAATAAACTGGTTGGACTGACAGAAAAAAAAGAACGAAAGAATGAACCTAATGTATCTTGTTTCTGGTCAGATGGAAAACTATGCTAACAGTCTTGCTCCTGTTATTTCCTTCCACCAAATTTCACAATTATCTTTGTTCTTTTTGGAGTCAGAAGATTCAGGTGAAGGCTGA
Source organism: Gallinago jamesoni (assembly GCA_025769975.1). NCBI lineage: Eukaryota > Metazoa > Chordata > Aves > Charadriiformes > Scolopacidae > Gallinago > Gallinago jamesoni. The sequence goes on along the minus strand of JAOQGH010000019.1, from coordinate 68,995,611 downwards.
GAATCAAAATTATTTTGTATGTTCACTAAAAGTTTAGTTTGAACTAATCCCAGCTTTGTTTTCTGGCAGTGATGGGTTAATGTTTCCTCCGTGCTGTTTTGTCTCTGTGGTGAAAAAACTCAGCAACTTTTCAATTCACAGTACTGGGGAGGAGATGTGTTCCTCAGATGCTACCCAATTTCACCACTCAGACAACATTGCATATATCAGTAAAGCATTATCTTTTTTCCAGGTATGCTTAACATGTTCAAGATTTAAATACTTTTCAGATTATGCTTGCTTATATTTAAGAAGATTCAGGTTAATATGGCTATGGTATATGCTGATGAAAGTGACTTCTATGAAGTCTTGTTCCTTGTTGGAGGAACACACAATCTTTTTTCAATTCTCATTTGATTTTGGTTTGGGTTTTTTTTTTTGTTTTTTTCTTTTGTACCCAAAAGAAAATCCTGTTTAAAAAAAAACAGTGCAGCTCAGAATAGTAGTTCGTGCAGTACTAATAAAACAGTTTCAGGAACATAAAAGAATTGCTTTGAGAATAAATTTTTGAAACATTAAAATCAGGTGAACCAATGTTTTCATTCAGTCCTACAAAATGAGCTTCATCTGTATCGCATTTACATACATGAATGTATGATATACAACTTTATAACATTCAAAGGTTTTAAGGTCAGAAGAGACTATTATAAGTGATTTGTTTGAATGAATGCTTAATATAGGTCATACAATTGCCTCTTATGCTTTGTGCATCATGACAATCCTGTATAATTGGGCTGTGGAATAATTTTTAGAAAGTTATCACAGTTTGAGACACTTCAGTGAGTTAAAACTGCATCCAACACAGCCTTGCACCTGTACTTTGAATAGTTAATTGCCATCTCTCTCTTTTTTAAGCTCCTCATCACATTTTATTATACAAACTATCTTTGAAGCTACCTTTGTTATACATTGAAAAATAAAAATGCTGCTTGTGATTACATATCAAAATCATAAAACAATTTGCAAGTATGTGTCAGTATGATCTTTTTGTACCCAGAGAAAAGTACCCAGAGCCATGTCAGAATGAAACACCTCCATTGGCAGAAATGGCAACTGAAAGCTTCGCAATAATACATTGTAATTCCAAAATAAGTGCTTGAAAAATGCTATGTCTTTTACTTCTCACCACTTAGCTTTATTTACTGCTAGCCCAATTAGTCATGAGCAGCACCTGAATTAACATGGTGTCCCCCACATTGCTGCAGGGTGATGTGCAGAGTAATGTTCTGAAGGCAGAACTGGACATGCAGAAATATCAACATCTATGTCCAAACTTTGCTTCTGCTCAGCAGATAAAGCTTCTGTAAACACACCCAAACTTCATTTTAGTCTACACAGCGTTTTACAACCAGGTAAATGTATTTTCTCTGTCAAAAAGTTGTATAGTCACATGGTAATCTACCGTTATCAAACATAAGCTCTTTGGTTTGATACAATTTAAGTACCTTGATTTTTTTCTTAGAGTAGAAATGTCTGGGCAGTGCGTGTTTTTCGCTTGTTTTTTTTTTTTTTTGATTTTTTGAGTTACTAAGGGACTTAAATGCTAAATGCTATTTGAGTACTCAAACCCATATATATAAGATATATCTACATGTAATAAAGAGCAATTGGAATTCAAGTGACATCTATAAACTTACTTTTCACTGAAATTAATGATGCTTGGCCTCAGTGATTTCTCCTTGCAAGCATATCCTTGTTTGGTAAGCCAAGCTCTCCCATAAGCAGTGGAACATCTAGGAGATTCCTCCAGAGGGCAATTCAGAACACCTCACGCTTCTTTCCTAATTGTTCCTGAAAAAGTCATCTCTGCTGACCACAGAATAAGCCTTGTCTCCTGAGATCACAATTGCCTCAGTTACTCTGTGCCAGGTAACTTTAGAAACTAGAATATGTGTTCTTATAAAAAATAATAACTTATCTTAATAAATTAGCCTGTGGATCCCATTCCAAAAATATGCACAATATAAACTCTTCAGTGGACATTATGCCAAAGCTATGAAACAAAAGTATCCTAAATTTCCTTTGTTTGATTTGGAAAACATTGTTCTTACATTACTTAGCTTCAAATATAGGAAATCTACATTACTATAGTGGTATTTCTGATGTTTTTCTGGAAAATGGAAAGTCCCTCACCCTCCTGCCAAAACGCAAGAACACACATGAAGACAAAACAAAAATAAAATCAAACAAGATACACAGACAGTGTATTTTTTTGATTGTGTCCTGTTTGCTTAATTCTTAACACATCCTGTTGCTATGTTAAACTTTTGCATGTCAGACCTCCTTACCATAATGAGAGCGCTTCATTATTTTCATTTTACTGATGGGGAGATTGTGTCACGGAGAGAGATTTGACTTGGTTAGGACCTGCCAGTGACAAAACCTAAGAAGGACATTTTCCCTGCAAGGGAGTAAGTTTGGCAAGTTGTCATATTTAATTTTATCATATTAGCAACAATATTTTTAGTGGTCCACGTTGTGTGAATTAAGCTATTATAAATTCTAGGGCAGAAACGGGTAACCCTGGTTTGGGTTTTACCTTTTCCTAGGTCTTAATCAGACTATAAATTGATACTCTGGAAGATGCAATACTATGTTGTTTACTCAAGAACTTCAGGTATGCTCAAATACAACATTTCAGAAAGATCAGTGCACTGCTCAGGTTAAATGTATGCAAAGAATGTCTTTTGCCTGACGCTGACGTATTCAGGCTGCAGATTATATTCATGGCATTTGGGGGCCTGTTTCAATAAAAATTGACACAAACACCTCAAGCAACAAATTTAGGAGAGAGTGAAATGTCTCTGAAATTAGACTTAAAAGTCTGCTCTGTATTTTCAGCACCCTGTGTTAAATTGAACATGAATGTTGCTGAAGACTAAAATGATCGAAAACAACACAGATTTCACTTTTTGTTACCTTGGACAATTCATTAAAACCTACACATGTTGTGAATTCAGGTAGACTACATGTAATATTTGACTCAAATACTTCTCTGGAATGGTCTTTTTTTATTTAAGTCTTTGGTCCTATTGCAAAAAGGGTGTCTATTGATAAGTCTCCAAACAGCACCTGAGATTGAATAAATTAGTTAAGGGCAAAGGTAATTAAGAAATGTGTGTTTAATCCATGACTAATAGAAGTCTTCAGATTTGAAACCAGATTTGAAATGATGTTTCATTTACCTCTTTAGAAACAACTGTTACTAGCAATTTTCAATGATTTATAAATAGTCAGTTACAATTCATTACTCTTATTTCCCCTCGTGACCATGTACAAAGTATTCCCAGAAATGAAATAAGCATATTGATTCCTTCCCTCTTATATTTAGGGAACCAGGTTAGAATAAGCTGTTTAGTGCATATACCACATTGATAATTTTATTTATACCTGAGTTACAGCTAATAAATGATGTGAAGCCCAGCAAACATGACACAACTTAAATAATACCAATGAGCTTTAAGTCCAATGGTTTCATCACTTTTTTAGATTTTTTTTTTCAAGTGGCTTTGATTTCTTCTCTTTTCTGAATATTTCTAGGGAAAAATATAATTTTCTTTTCCAAAACCAAAATTCAGTACAAAGCCAGACATACAATAATAGTTTTTACTTTCTTTATTCCTAGAATTCATTGTTATTTTTGTATATTTGTATCTCATGCATTACTACTATTAGTTTTTCACATATTGACAAATCCTTTCTTACATGGAATTTTAAATTTTATATACATTAAACATTTAGATTCTTTTATGTCATTATAATGGTCTGTTGTGGTTTAATTCCAGTTGGCAGACAGTGCCATGCAGCTGCTCACTCACTTTCCCCAGTTGGGATTGGAAAGAGAGTCAGAGAAGTAAAAGTGAGAAAATTTATGGGCTGAGATAAGAACAATTTAATCAAAGCTGCACACTCAAGCAAAGCGGAACAGGGAATTCATTCACCACTTCCCATTGGCAGGCAGGTGCTCAGCCATCTCCAGGAAAGCAGGGGTCTATCGTGCATAATGGATAGTTGGGAAGACAAACACCATCACTCTGAATACCCTGCTGTTCCTTCTTCTTCCCCTAGATTTATATACTGAACATGAGGTCATATGGTATGGAATATCTCTTTGGTCAGTTGGGAGTCAGCTGTCCTGGCTGTGTCTCCTCCCAACTTCTTGTGCACCCCCAGCCTTCTCACCATTGGGGTGGAAGGAGGAACAGAAAAGGCCGTGAGAGCTTAGCATCAAAAATCTAAAAAAACATCCCAAATCCTAAATGTATAATTACACCAGCTGCCAGCAAAAAAAATTTAACTCCATCCCAAATGAAACCATGACATGATTTAATTTGTAATAACTTTGAAAATAGTAATAAAGTTGCTGTAAGAAACTGTAGGAGATAAGACCAAGATCACAAAAAAAGTGTCCCAAGAAAGAGAAAGTATTCAGCAAATTGTTATCAAGCTATTTTAGCTTCATACAGTTGGTAATAAGCAACATGTTGAATATTGAAACAATTACCTTTCTGTTTAAAATACTGAAATATCCTCCACATTTTTACATGAGGGTCAAAAGGACAATATTTTGAAAATTCTGGCTCTTTAAAGTTTACTAGTTTAAAATAATGTAGGTATAAACCTACAATTATAGCTTATATAGCTTTGAAAAACCTAAACCCTGCTTTTATTCCCATTAATTTGGCATATGATGTTGTCTAAACACAATAGAAGTCTGTATTAAATAAATCAGAAAAGTAAAGAAAAGTAATGCCCAGCACTAGGATGAAATGACAAATCATAGAAACATAGAATGGCTTGGGTTGGAAGAGACCTTTAAAGATCTCATCCAATCCTTCTGTCATGAGCAGGGACATCTTCCACTAGATTGGGTTGCTAAAGCCCTGACCTCCAACACTTCCAGGGATGGGGCACCCACAACTACTCTCAGCAACTTGTCACAATGTCAACATGCTCCCAGTAAAGAATTTCTTCCTTATGTCTAATCTCAGTCTACCCTCTTTTAGTTTAAAATCATTACTCCTATCACAGCAGGCTCCAGGAAAAAGTCTCCTTCCACCTTTCTTTCAGGCCTCCTCTAAGTATTAAGGCCACTATAAGGTCTCCCTGGAGCGTTCACTTCTCCCGGCTGAGAAACCCCGACTCTCTCAGACTTTCATCATACAAGCAGTGTTCCATCCCTCTGGTTATTTTTGTGGCACTCCTCTGGACCCACTCTAACAGGGGATCTAATGTGTCTTTCTTATTCTAGGGTCTTCATAACTGGATGCAGTACTCCAGGTGGGGTCTCACGGGAGTGGCGCAGAAGAGGAGAATCACCTTCCTTGAACTGCTGGCCATGCTTCTTTTTATGAAAGCCCAGACAAGACTGGTTTTCTGAACTGCAAGCACACTTTGCCTGTTCATATCCAAAATTTCATCCACCAATATCCCCAAAACTTTCTCTGCAGGGCTGCTGTCAATATATTTGTTGCCTAGTTTGTGTTGATACTGGGGATTGCCCCAACTCAGGTAAAGGACCTTGTACTTGGCCTTGCTGAACTTCATGAGGTTCACATGGGCCAATTCCTCAAGCCTATCAAGGTCCTTCTGGGTTGCACCCCTTCCCACAAGTATGGCAACTGCACCACTCAGCTTGGGTCTCTCAGTCCCACTCTCTATGGGACCATGGAATTTTACTGTGCATAATATTTGACACATTGCAGAAGTTTTTAGTATATACTAATTTACTAATTTATTTTAATTTGTTTTGTGGATTTTTGTTGGTTTGGTTTTGGTTTGTTTGTTTTTTCCCCACATGTATTACAATATCCATTTATATTGAAAACCCTACAAACTCTAAATTACAATGCTTGGACTAATTTCTTCAGTTTTGTTACATTTTCAAATATTTATTTCTTCTTTCTTCCTTTTTTTTTAAATGTAAGTTTTCTTTCAGACAGAAATCTCAGAAAGTCTACCTCTTTTATTCCATTCCCTATGTAATACAGATCTACTAAGAAGAAATTATATCCTGGCTCTAATGAAGGGAGTTTTTTGTTATTGATCTCAGTAGGATCAACTGCACTAATGTATCTAAATCTGTACCTGGCTAATCACAGTATTTTATCTATATTTTTAATTAAGTTCTTTATAATTCTTTATTTTTTTTGATTTACGATCAAACTTCAGCTGGAAGGAATTCTGATGTTGTTTACTCTTTCTGGTTAAAGACTTTTCTAAATCATCTTTGTTGGAAGGACTGTAACCCTGCATACTAATAACAATCAGCTGTCAAATACTTTGGAACTGAAATTGAACTCAAGCAGTTCAAGGCACAGAGACAAGAATTTCAGAACACTGGAGCTTCCTGCTACCGGCAGGTTTTCCACTATGCTTTTCCTCTTTTGGTTTCTAAATCTTTTCTTACCATGTTTATCTTGTACAGTTTTCAGGCTATATATAGCCAAACTACTGCAATGAATATTGTAAAAAAGTTCTTAGACCAATAAATCCTTCTCATCTCATACCTTCTTCAGATAGCTACATGGAAAGAGATTTCTAGACTTCAGTTCTGGCTTGTTTCAGGAAGGTTGAAACATGCATGATCCTATATCCTATTTTCCTTCTATTCTAAAACAGGGAAAAACATGTCATTACAGCAGGAAGAGGGTTAAAATACCACTTTTGCAAGGTTTCTAAAATATATTACTTCAGAATTTTCCTTTCCTTTTGAAACCTATAGCATTCATTCTGGGTACATTAAACATTTAAGGAGGTCTGAAGAATATGTTTTATTAAGGCACTATTCCAGAAGACCTTGATAGGGCTAGAAAAGACTCAGGAGATTATATTTTCTGTTCTTCTGCCCCAGAGCAGAAACAACTACAGTTTTATTACTCCTGACTGAGGTGGTCAAGGCTGCTCTTAAAGATGTCCAGTGCTGGAGGCCTCAACGTGTCTACTCCAGTGCTTCACTCAGTGAATCTACAGCTTTCAATGACTGAATCACTTTTTGAAAGTGAAGGAGAAAACAAAAAAATGCAGTGTTGTATAGAAGTTACAGTATAGCTCTAAATTAATTTCATTGTTTTTTGTATCACAGTAAAGGCTATTAAATACCTTCTTTATAAATAATACCTTACCATCGTCAAATCAAAGAAATGAAACTTTTTCAGAACACTGGTTTTTATACACTTTGACCTAGGGATGTAGAGTGTAACTGGACATCTTGACATTCTCTCACATCTTTTTGAAAAATGATATTGTGGTGTTGAAGATGACTTAAAAATGAATCATCCATTGGTTATTTGTAGGTTCACAATAATAACTTAGAGGTCTGTGCTCTTACAGTGTTTCTATCAGAAATCAGAAATTTTTTTTACAATGTCTATGAAATCCTAGATTTCTTAATATCTATCTAAATAGGATAACTCATTCTCCCTCTTTTACTATTCAGTTATTTATTCATAAGTTAACTTACTAATATAACTCAGTTTCTCTGTTCCCTTTAGTAATGAACATTTTAATACAGTTGCTAGGTTGTGCAGAGAAAGGCTGTAACAGCATCTCTAACTTTGCAAAATCCAAAGCTGCAGTTAAACAGACATCTCCATATTCCCTTAACAATTGAACAAAAAGACTATTCTTCATGAAAATTAGAACCACACATCATGCTTTAAAAAAAGCCGACAAAACACTAACTTTGACAAAACAAACTGAGAGTCTCTGATTATGTGAAAAGATAAAGAATAATGCATTTTCTAGAATGGCAGCTAGTGATATCTTCAAATGGCCTTCACTAGATGAAAAAAAGCACACTGCTCTAATCAATACACTGATAGTCTGCAATGTAAAGATTAAGATCAGAATATTTAAAAATTTAATGCTTTGCCTCTCCATATAGCACTTTGGAAGTCAATATCTTTAGAAACCTGGTCCATTTCCCTGCTTTGAAAGCATTATATATTTAAGGTTTCTAAATAATTCATCCAGTTCATGTGATTAAAAATGTAAAAAGTAAGTCCATCTATTATCTTCTGCAGCTGCTGCCTGGGTATTAGGGTTTTTTTATTTTTTATTTTCTTTTTTTTTTTTTAACTGATCAGTATTCTTCTTACTGAGTTGAGACTTCACTGACTACATTAAAGGAAAGAAGTACAGCAATGAAGATGATTAAGGGATTGGAGCACCTCCCTTATGAGGAAAGGCTCAAAGAGCTGGGACTCTTTAGCCTGGACAAGCAAAGGCTGAGGGGAGGCTTTATTTATGTTTATAAGTATCTAAAGGGTGGCTTAAAGGATGTTGGAGCTGGAGTCTTTTCAGTGGTTTCCAGCGATAGGACAAGGGGCAACGGGCTCAAGCTGGAACACAGGCAGTTCCATTCAAATATGAGGAAAACTTCTTTCCGGTGAGGGTGATGGAGCACTGGAACAGGCTGCCCAAGGAGGTTGTGGAGTCCCTTCTCTGGAGGTCTTCAAGACCTGCCTGGATGCAGTCCTGAGTGATGTGCTCTAGGTGTTCCTGCTTTAGCAGGGGAGTTGGACTAGGTGCTCTCTAGAGGTCCCTTCCAACTCTGACAATTCCATGATTCCATGATTCCATGAAGTATTAGCCCCACCCAGCTGCTGTTCCTCGGATAGCAAATGTGCAAATACACGGGTGTTCATCTGCAAATGTATACTTCTCTGATATTTACTTTTAAAATGTTCTATGAAAAAAGGTAATCTCATTACCAAAAGTTAAGTTGATTTGACCAGAAGAGGGGAAGTATACTGAAAGCACATGGCAGCATTATGACATGCTGCATAATTCATTGTTATCACCTCTGGAATAATGGAAGAAGTATTCCACAGGTAATGTCCTGCTTAGCTTAATCAGGGAAAGGGAAAAAAAGGGGGAAAGGCAAAGGCAAAGGAAAAGGAAAAAAAAGGAAAAGGAAAAGGTAAAGGAAAAGGAAAAAAGGAAAAGGAAAAGGAAAAGGAAAAGGAAAAGGAAAAGGAAAAGGAAAAGGAAAAAAGGAAAAGGAAAAGGAAAAAGAAAAGGAAAAGGAAAAAGAAAAGGAAAAGGAAAAAGAAAAGGAAAAGAAAAGGAAAGAAGGGGAAGGGGGAGGGAAAGGGGAAGGAGATGAGAAAAGGGAAGTTCATTCTTGTCATGAGTAAATAAGTATGGTTTAAGAGATTTAAATATTTTATGGATTTATGGATTGCAAGTGTATACTTATGAACTTATGAAGTGTACAAAGTGTATGCTTATATGAACTTAACCATTTTTACATTAAAAAAAGACAGATTTTCCTCTTTTCAGTTTCCCTACCAAATCAGAGAATCACAGAATCACCTAGGTTGGAAGGGACCTTTTAAGATCATCTAGTCCAAGCAATAATAAAAAAACCCAAACCAAAACAAAACAAAAAAACCCCAAACAAACAAAAAAAAAACCAACCCACCACCCACACCACACAAAACACACCCAAGACCCAAAACACCACCCAAATCCACAACTCCACTGTTGTTTTTTTTTGCAAGTATAGTAATTCCTTCTGTTATTAAAAAAATATAATAAAGAAAAAATGGGAAAATTTCCTGGGTCCACACATGCTAGGTGTTATTAATGTAGCTTAGAGAAGCCACATGGACATTTCAGTTTAGGTTACTAGTGTTAAATTACAAAGCTTAGATCTGGATAAAAAAAACCCAACTTTTAAAATAATTTTTTTAACTTAAAGCCAGGGGAAGCTTTCTGGGGGAAGAATGCAAAACTTTTCTTCTTTTCAACAACTATGATTGTAAATATGTAGCAATTTTAATCTATGTTATGGATGTATTGCTTCTATACTTCATAGCCCTCATATATCAGTATAGTACTCCTTGCAGCAATAATCTCAGAGTGTCACTGAAGTCCATTACCTAGTCATGTCTTCTATTTTAAAAACACTTGCTTCAAGGAACATGCTGGTCCATACATTCTTTGGAACACCTTTGATCAATTCCAGAAGTTGTTTAAAATTTTATGTAAGTTTTTTTTAACCATCTAGTGAAAAAAAGGAGGATCCACAAACTCAAAATTGTGTAGGTTTCTAAGTTTCTTTTCCTATTTAGTCCTGGAGTTTGACAGTTTTATAACTGGCTACCTAAGAAAACTGTCTTTTTTCTGTACAGCCCTCCAGCATTTTAACTCACTTGAAGGAAACTGACAAAGTTTGTTTGAATGGAAGAGGGCTGACAGACAGTGTTATTGGTAAAGGCTTCTTGGCTTTGTAATTATTTTGTTTGCATCCTCAAGTCTGTGCAAGCCACTGATTTCAGAAGAGGTAAAATGGAGCATTTAGGCATTATATCATAACTGTAAATGTTAAATAAGGTGTAGCATTTATCACCAAATATGCAGAAACAGGTAAACATTCTATGGGCTTAGAGAGGAAAATGGAAATGTACACCCCATTTTTTTACTGTCTCAGTTAAATTAAAAATGTTTATTTGATTGGTTTATCTTGTAACTTTTAAGAATGTCTTCAGTTTTTCCTGGAAAGTTTTTCATTGTGTTTTTCTCATGTACTGTACTGGATGTTGGAGATGTGAATTAATTACCTTTAAACAAACTAGCCATGGGAACAGTGGATTGCTTTAAATCAGATCACCGAAAAAATAAAAATCACATATTTTAAATCAACAAATGTTGTCAAGGAAATGTTTGGTACAATAATTTCAGAGGTGTAAAATCAATTGATCAGAGACTATTTTCTATTAATTACTTGCTCCATTCTAATAAATAAATAACATAGTAACTGCCCTTTGCTTTAGCCGTAATTCATTTGCTGGTTTTGTCTTCTGTACAGAATCTTAATCATGTGATCTAAGAAGTCTTGTTTGCTGCTCTTTGGGAGTCAAGTTAAGGCTACAAAGCTATGAATGCCTTGCTAAACAGCTTAAAAATCTCATTCTTCCCATCATTGCAATTGTCACAAATACCTCTTTGTACTGGCTAAATATTTTTGACTTTAAAATGAACTTGTACAGAAATGAGATGAAAATGCTAATTCTACTGGTAGAGAATATTATAAAGAGACATCTGATTTGTCTTTCAAAATCATGATGAAATAGAATCTGACTCCTTCTGCAGCTATGGCCTGTATTTTAAATCAATTAGTCTCTATAAAATAAGATCAAAGTTCTGAACTACCTCAAGGATCTTTTACCCTTAACCTGCCTGGACTTGTTGTATGCAGTCACTGAGTTAAGTCAAACAGTTTATATTCTTTTAAAATTTTAGCTTTGTCCTCTGGAGAAATGCTCATTTTTGGTATTGCCCTGTCCACATTTGACAGTGGAGAAAAAAAAAGTATTTTCTTTCAATTTATCCAAGCCCTTGATGTTAAACTATTAACAGCAGGGAACTGTCTAAAAAAAATGTGTCTCAACACTTTGTGTTTGTCCATTAGAACATAATCAGTCACCCTTCTGCTTCACTAAGGCAGGTTTTCTTTTCTGTGCATGCCTGAATGCATAAATAGTTTTGGACTTAAACCAAACCATGCTTTAGTTTCCCTGCTTATACATTAATACATCTCAGAGCCAAACAGAACTACTGAATCATGCAGTCTGGTTCCCCTACTTAGGTCAGGCCAGCTACTTTCATCCAGTTATTTCATCCTACAGGGAGCCCAATAACTAGTCTGTCTGCATAAAGGTGATAATAATGCATGGCTTTTTTACTGAATTTTTGAACATTCATTATATGACATTAATCCTTTTACGGCATTTTGAAATTTCATCCAAAAAGTGTATACCATACCAAAACCCACTATTTGGTCAGTCTGGGTATTATCTAATGTTAGAACTATATTGAATAGTTATTACTTGTCTTTTTTTCAAAATTGGTAATGTAAAATGTTAATTGTCTTTGATTAGAGATAGAAAAAATATTGTCATACTTATTAAAAATATAGTAATAATTTTCCCATCTTCTCTCTAAACTGAATGTAATTCACGCTCATACTAGGTTTTTTAGATCTGAAGATCTCAATAAGCCCACATGCAGATTATTTCTGGGTAAATCGTCTTTTGATTAAGCAAGGTTTCTCGACCTCCAAAGTGAATTCTGTGTGTTAGTAGGCACTGCTGTCATAAGCCAGCCACTTTTTTCTGTAATGGCATAGGGTTAAGGGTAGAATCAGAAATTTACATGACTTGTTGAGAAAAAAACATTAAAATCTTCAACTAAAACCAGAATATTTCAACAGAATTGGAGTGTTTCTTCCCACACTGTCTTGTTACTGATCATTGCTGTCTCTTTTCTACTTTATCTGTTACGGCAGTAGATAATGTCATCTCCCCTGTAACTGACCTAATCCATTCTGAAGTACTATAAGGTGTCGGTCAAATATTCTGTAGCAGAATTCTGTAGATATTACAGTGATTGGGCAAAATGTATGTTCTTTACATAAATTTAGAATATTTGTCCTTTCAGAGGATATACACTTTCTTTTAACAACTAACTATTAAAAGAACCCAGTTCACTTTCACTGTATGTAGGTATGGTAGGCTGTCTTCTGTGAGAATGTTTTTATGGGGCCCAGAAAACATCCAGCTGTACTCTTTCTATTAATTCTTCCTTAGAGATGGAAATAAAATTCTGTGATTATTAATGAAAATTTCATATTTTTCTAAAATAATATAACAATAATTTGTTCCTTGAAAATGGAAGGTGTTCAAAATATGTGCCTTCTTTTAAAAAAATTCTCATCAAAGATGAATTACATTAAGCTAGCCTCTTGACATTGTTCAACTTGTTCAACATGTTTTTTTCACTCTTTCTCACTCACAGAGTTTCAATGGTCCCTAAAGTAATGATGGTTACTTCCCAATTGGATGACTATGCTTCTTTTCAGGGCAAAAATACTAACATTTCTGAGATGATCTCCAAAAAAGTTGTAATTTTTTTCTGAGATTTGGTGCACATTCACAGAAATTTGTGACACCTTGGAAGTCTGTGAACAGAGATCACCAGTTAGAGCACACTTTCTACTTCACATTTAACAAAAAGAAATCAAGTTTTTGCCTCTGAAAGGAACTGCTCTGTCCTCAGCACTATAGCACAGGACACAGTAAGAAGTGGGAGATGCATTTTAAAGCACACACTGGAACTGAACTAAAGGAGTAGCACAGATAAAATCATAGGCTCATCTCTTTCTGGGACTGAGTATTCTGAATGGAGTCAGTTACTACAAACAGTAAACTGCCTCTGCCATGTGGAAGGAAAAAGAGAGACATTTAGAGAGAGGTTTAAAAATAGATATGAGAAAGGTGAGTGATCGAGGAAGCACCAGAATAAGGTAAAGGAGGACTCCTGTTTTGCAGAGGGAGATCTGGGGGTCCTGATGAATAAGTTGACTGTGAGCCAAGAAGGCCAATGGCAATGGCCAAGAAGGCCAATGCTGTCCTGGGGTGCATTAAAAAAAGCATGGCCAGCAGGCCATCATCCCACTTCACTCTGCCCTGGTAAGGCCACATCTGCAATGTTGTATCTAGCCCTGGGCCCCCTAGTTCAAGAACTACAGGGAACTACTGGAAAGAGTCCAGCAGAGGGCTACAAAGATGATCAAGGGAATGGAGCACCTCTCTTATGAGGAAAAGCTAAGAGACCTAGGACTGTTTAGCCTGGAGAACAAAAGACTGAGAGGGAATCTTGTCAATACTTATAAATATCTAAAGGGCAGGTGTCAAGAGGATCGGGCCAGACTCTCTTCAGTGGTGCCCAGTGACAGGACAAAGGGCAACGGGCATAAACTGGAATGCAGGAAGTTACATCTCAACATGAGGAAAGACTAATTTACTTTGAGAGTGACAGAGCTCTGGAACAGGCTGCCCAGACAGGTTGTGGAGTCTCCTCTGGAGATATTCAAAACCCCCTGGATGTGTTCCTGCACAGCCTGCTCTGGGTGAACCTGCCTTGGCAGGGGGTTGGACTAGATGATCTCTGAAGTTCCCTTCAAACCCCTACAATTCTGTGATTATATGATTCTTATAATTGTGAGGTTTCTTTCAAACAATAAAAACAAACAAGAATGAGTAATACATTAATTGTGATTAAAGTGAAAGTCTTTTGGGGAAAAAATAAAAAAAAAAGAAAAAGCAAGAGCTCACTGCTACAGCTGGTGTGTTGGAAGAAATGTCTCTGACCAGCCCTTTTCCGTATTGGAACATGCTTTTCTTGTAATCCTACTAAGACTTTCATATAAAAATTGTAGGCTTTCAAATATGCGAAGAGAAATTGTTAAACATTGTTGGATTCATTTTACAGGAATCTAAGAGGGCACAATAATACTTGATTCATGTGTGAAGAGAAAATGATGGTAATAAAACCTTCTTTCTGAACTGAGTTCCATGTCTGTTCAATACCTACCTTGGCCTTTTGCAAAGGCAAAGCTGCTTTCTCCAGGATCATTATAATCAACAAGACAGTTTACCTTAGCCTTCTCTGAGGTTAAAATGTTTCCCTTTAGTATCATTAAAGAAATCTTGTCTCTCACTTTCTGCCATTCATTCCAGAAGAACAGACCTGAGAAAATAAAGATTTTTGCATCCATTTCAGGTTTCTTTCAAATCTAGTTCAGGATCAGAATTCAGCGTAATGAAAAGTAAAAGCTTGTGAAATGGTCATCTGTTAAATGCCTCACGTGCTCCTTGTTTTTCAGTGAACACTTCCCTTCTCAGTTCTCTTAAGGTCAAGGCCTTTGAAACAAGTTCTGTTTTCAGCAGCTTGATTATCAAATCATGTAGCACTTATTCACAAATGTTTAAGGATATTTTGCTGTCAGTTAATGTTGGTTATACTGAGAGACCCTTTGTGTTTTTTTTTTTTAACATAATATAGTCATAGTACCTCTTCCTCTTATTTCTGAGGGAATAACAGGCAATGTAATTTCTACTGATACCTGAAAGTTTACATTAGTTTTCACTGATGCCTACAATATTATTGAATAGTTGTTGTAAAAAATTGTGGTTTTCTGAAATGTTTGATACAGGTTTTTCATACATTTATGATTTTCACAAATGATTGCAAAGAAAAAAACCAAATTCACTCTCCAAAATATTGAAAAAAGCCCCAAACCCTGTACTGAAAATCTGACATACATAGCACCTAGAGTTCAAGTGTATGGAAGATGTAGAATAAGAGACAATTATATTTCCAGGGTGAAAGCCAGAGGAATTTTGAAAGTACCATGCATTCTCTTTCCTCGCCAGGACCTTCTCAATAACAAAATGTGACAGGAGATGTAATATCTAGTGTTAGCTTGATAATATGTTTCAGCAGTACAGTTTGGATTTTTTTCCCTTCATGTTTATATCTTATACAAACTTGGCAGATACCTGTTGTCAGCTTGAAAGTGCATTGACAGAAAAAGTTTGCTCGCTTTTTTTGTAATTCTCCAGGCATATATATTTTTCCTGCTCATGTCTTTTAATTTTCATCCAAAACTCTTTATCTCTGACCTTGCTTATATTCTCCTTATGCTGCAATTGAATAGGGTGTGAATTCTTGGGAGCCTGCTGTTAGTGTAGTGAGTGGAAAGTAAATTGTACAATGACCAGGTGCAAAGGAAGGTGAAATCTCAGAATTACTATTTTTAACATTTCTCTCTTGCCCTTTCTGCCCCAGGCAGGAGAAAAGGAAGGAGAAAAAAAAATCTAAATTTATGACTATTAATTTTTAGAAGAATGTGTTATAATAGATGTACGTTATAGTTGCAGAATCCTGTGGGCAAGGTCCATGCTCTTAGACTGCAGAGCACTGAAAAGAAACAGAAGAGCAGTGAAGCAGCGAGGAGATGCAATCTGCTATTTGTATGACTAATGCATAAAATATTTAGTCATTGCAGTTCATTCATGGCCTTTGAAGCAAAGGAATTTGTTGGCTAGCTGTATGCAGCTCTTCCAAGGTAATGATCCTAGCAACTTCCAACTTCACCTGTCTTCATTATCTGTAAGCAAGACAAAGACATGCAGGAGCAAAAATTGCAAAGAAGATAGATTTATATCAAAAAGAAAAGGAGAAATAGTGAATAAACAGAAAGAAGTGCTGTTAATATTAGAAATAAGAAGTAACTCACATTTCCTTTATTTGGAAGCAAATCATGCGAAAAACTTAATCGCCAATATTTTTTCCAGCAAGATAGAATTCCATTTATTATTTTATTTTGTTTAAGAATACCAACCCCCCCCAGGATTTTCCTAAGTCTGAAAGAACAGGAGCAAACTTCTTGGAATGTTTCAGCCCCTTAAGAATTCCACTACCCTATGATAAAAACTTTAATTAAAGGATATAGTTATTTATATCATAGTAGCACTAAACCTAACCACCTAGACCTCACTTTGCAAGAATTTTAGCAAATAGAAGAAAAGTGTAGGTCTGTGATAAGATGTGGAGACAGTCTAAGTGGCACGAAGAAATCTACTTTTTATTTTGATCAACTAATCCTGGAAACCATTTTCAGGCATGTTAAGGACAAGAAAATCACCAGGATCAATCAGTATGGCTTCACTGAGGGCAAATAGAGCTTGATCAACTTAAAATTCAGTGGTGGAAGAATGGTCTGGTAGATGAGGGGCCATCAGTGGATACTCATAGTGAAGCAGTTGAAGTAATGAGCAGACAGGGAGATGGATTGAAAACTGGCTGGATGGCTGAGCCCAGAGGGTGGTGATCAGTGTCATAAAGTGCAGCTGAAGCCTAGTAACTAGCCTTGTAACCCAGGGGCCTTTACTGGGTCCAGTAATTTTCAACATAGAAACATTTTCCTTGGAAGAGACCTTTAAGGTCATCAAGTCCAACTGTTAACCTAACACTGCCAAGTTACCATTAAACTGTGTCCCTCAGCACAGGGACATCAGTTCATTAATGATCTGGGTGGAGTGTACCGTCAGCAAGTTTGTCAATGACACAGAACTGGGAGGAGTGGCTGATATGCCAGAGGGTTATGCTGCTATCCAGAGGGACCTCCACAGGCTGGAGAAATAGGCTGACAGGAATCACTTGAGGTTCAATAAGTGGAGGCACAAAGTGGCCTCAAGAATGTGGTGGGGCCATGGTGGACACAAAGTCAAACATGAGCTGGCAAAGTGCACTTGCAGCAAAGGCGACGAATAATATCCTGGGCTGCATTAGACAGAGAGCCTGACAAAAGGTCAGGAAGATGATGAAGGCACTGGAAAATATCCCACATGAGGAAGGGCTGTAAGAGCCAGAACTGTTCAGATGGAAAAAGAGAATGTTGTGTGTATGTGTGTATATATATTTATTAAAAAAACATATACAAAACTTATACATAAATATAAATATATAAATACCTGCAGGGAGGGTATAAAACAGGTGGATCCAAGCTCTTTTCAGTGATGCCTAGTCGCAGGACCAGAGACAATGAACACGAATTGAAACACAGGAGGTTTCTTTGTACGTCAGGTAACTTTTTTTTTTTTATTGTAGGGATGGCTGAGCACTAGAATAGATTGTGGAGACTCCACCGTTGGAGTTATCTAAAAGTGAAGTGGACAAGCAGTTGACAACTGACTTTAGGTGATCCTGCTTGAGCAGGGGAGCTGGACCATATGACCTTCAGAATTCCTTCTCAAGCTCAACTGTTCTGGGATTCTGTAATTCCATGGTTCTGTTTTGAAAAGGAATGTTCAGTGTTGACATTCAAGTTTATCCTCTGCTGTTGAGGTGAATGACCTGAAAAACACTAAAAATTGATAGTTTATCAGCTTCCCATGGTTTGTGTGTCTACTCCATAGTACCACAAGGAAAACACACAGAAAATGGGCATCCCTGTGTTTTGTCTATGCTCTGTCAAACTCTTCTTCCTCTTTTATTTTCCATGTTCTGTTAAGATTAAAAATAAAACAAAAACCTGATCATTCAAATTCATCTTTATATTAGATATTGAGAGAATCTTTGAGTAGCTGGTAAGTTGCTTTATGTAGAGCCATGTCTCTTACTTTCTAAATATGTCAGCAAGATGACATCCTATCCTTGGAACAGCAATACTTGTAACTTAAGTATATGTAAAATTACTACTCCTCCCAATGACAAAAATAACACTTCAGTCTTTTATAGGCTTTTTAATTCTACAATGTCAATTTTATTATTGGGAGAATGTGAAATGAGATATATAAAAGTTCAATAGCAGAGCTTAAATAAAAAGTCAGCATTCTTAGTCCTAGCTTAATGGTTCTGCTATTAATAGCTATCTGCCTTGCAGCAAGATATTAAATATCTACAAGACATTTCTAAGACAAGAGCTGAAGTAGCTGGTTGCCCCATTGTAGTCCTACTGTTAGTTTATATTTCCACAATAATATAAAATCCTTAGCATGAATTACCAATTCAGTAGGGGTTTGGCAGTTATTCTGTTAGAACTGTAGGTGTATCAGTGGATTTAAGAAAAAGTGACTTTTGTGCAGCCTACTTAGTCACAAGCAAATATTCCCATGGTGAAAGGGGCTTCCTGAAAAAACACCCATTTTCGAAATGACCTTCTGTTTCGTGAGTAATCCAGTACAAAATACTTGGAAAATCCTTGGATGGCCAAATATTTACAGCTGTTCTGGAGCTGAATCAAGTGCTTGTGGGTTACAGCTCAGAATCTGTCCCAAAGCTTAGAGAGCACAAATGGTTTGTGAGAGTCTATAGGTGCTCTGTTGTACACTAGGTAACTTACCTGTGCTGATCAACCCTATCAAGAGAAGGAAAGCTTAAATTTGTAAGTAGAAAAATAGTTTTCAATAGACCACAAGCATCCAGAGACCCCCTCAAGAAGTCATGTTGTCTAGACATGTCTCCTGTCATGTAGACCAACCATATTTCCCATTCTGACAGGTCATTAGTTCTAAGAGTAGAATAAAAGGTTTTGTGCTGTCAATATATGTCAAAATTTATTATTTGTATCTGTTCTGTCCTGTTTCTGAGATAGTCTTCAACTTTTCACAGTCTCTTTTTATTTCCCAAAATATGTTCTCTTATACTCTATATTTCCTTACACTGTCTTCATATTTGTAACACCTCTGGTTATTTTTGCTCCATATTGATTGGATCTGTCTATTATGTAGGTTCAGGAAGAAACATTTATTATACACAATATTTTTAAATCTTTGGGTTGGGCTGCAGGGAAGATTCATATCATTCATATACAAACATGCCAGAACCAACTTTCCTTATGTAGAATACGGTTTTCTCTGAGGCAAATTAAGGTATGGTGTCTGAGATATGCTACTATATCTAAATGTAAGAAAGGGGAAGGGATGAATGAAAGAATACTTTGATAAATTAGGAAAATATTTACTGAACTTGCTACAGTGCTGCATACTGTGAATATAAGTAATTTTGTGACACAAAGCTATAATATTGACTTCAACACCTTGAGGAGACAATTTTCTCTCTAACTAGGTCCTGGCTGTGGAATTGCACAAATTCTGCCTCAGGTACATTACATTTTTCTTTCCCAATGGTTAAGATAAAAGCTCAATTTATTATATCCTCGGTTCAATGTAGACAAATAAAAAATTATAAGGGCACAGTTCATTGACATTTTTCCCCTATCACTGTGAAACTGAACCCAATAAAAGCTCTTGGGGCAAGCTGGAGAAGAAAGTGGTCCATTAGAACCTGATCTTCCTGGTAGGAGCAGCTGTGATAGCAATAATGATAAAGGCATATCATTTTTATTTTAAATAGAAGCAGTATTTTTCATATATTGAAGAAATTCTGGAAGAAATAAATGTGTCCTTCCAAGTAGTGAAAATTAAAGATTAATAGAAACATATCTCTGGTTTAATAAGTTTACATTTCCAAGTTAAATATTACCCAGACTTGGATAAACCTCTCTTCATGAATTTACTCAACAGATGCAAGCCTCAGGAAGAAGTAAAATATTTACTATAAATTTGATTTTTTGAAACTCCTGTCTGAGTATCAGAGAAAATAACAACTGATTGAATTCCTTATTTCAAGTCAAGATACTTCCATTTGCTTGTGAAGAAAAAAAAAAAAAAAAAAAAAAAAATTTGAGAAGCCAATTATCCAGGAAACAAGATTATTCAGTAATGTGACATTTCTGCACATACTTTATGGTATAATGATAGACAGTCATAGAAACAATGCCAATTAATTTCTGAGAACCAAATTGTAAATGTCATTCACCATGAATAGTTTAACAAATACCCTTTATGTTACATAGAACCTTTATTTACTGAATATATAGTTTTATATCACTATATATTCTTGATTTTAACTTAAAAATGTGTAAGTAGAAGATGACACCAGCACTGATCAAATACAATAAATACCTTTGCTGGTACAAAAAAAAATTTTCCTGAGTGTAAATGTTAGTGTTATCAATAAGAAATTTGTGGGGTTTTATGTTAATCTTACAATAGCTGGGTTTCTCCCCTGTAGAAAGAACCTGTAGAATGAGACTTAGGTAACACACTTTAAAGGACACTTTAAAGGTGAATGGAGTCAAATCCAGTTGGCGGCTGATCATGAGTGGTGTCCCCCAGGGCTCAGCACTGGGGCTGGTTCTCTTCAACATCTTTATCAATGATCTGGACAAGGGGATCAAACGCACCCTCAGCAAATTTGCAGATGACACAGTGTTGGGTGGCAGTGTCGACCTGCTGGAGGTAGAAGGGATTTGCAGAGGGATCTGGACAGGCTGGATGGATGGACGGAGACCAAGGGGATGAGGTTCAATCAGGCCAAGTGCTGGGTCCTCCACTTGGGTCACAAAAACCCCAAGCAGCACTACAGGCTTGGGATAGAGTGGCTAGAGAGTTGCCTGGCAGAAAGGGACCTGGGGGTGTTGGTCAACTGTCGGCTGAACATGAGCCAGCAGTGTGCCCAGGTGGCTAAAAAGGTCAACAGCATCCTGACTTGTATCAAGAACACCATGGGGAGTAGGACCCAGGAGGTGATCATCCCCCTGTACTTGGCACTGGTGAGACCCCACCTCGAGTACTTGTGTCCAGTTTTGGGCCTCTTACCACAACAAAGACATTGAGGTGCTGGAGCAGGTCCAGAGAAGGGCAACGAAGCTGGTGAGGAGGCTGGAGCACAAGTCTTATGAGGAGAGGCTGAGGGAGCTGGGGTTGTTCAGTCTGGGGAAGAGGAGACTGAGGGGGGACCTTATCACTCTCTACAACTACCTGAAAGGAGGCTGTAGAGAGGCAAGGGTCGGTCTTTTCTCCCAAGTCACAGGCATAGGACAAGGGGAAATGGCTTCAAGTTGTGCCAGGGGAGGTTCAGGTTAGATATTAGGAAATATTTTTTTCCTGAAAGGGTTGTCAGGCATTGGAATGGGCTGCCCAGGGAGGTGGTTGAGGCACCATCCCTGGAGGTATTCAAGAGATGACTTGACATAGTGCTTGGGGATATGGTTTAGTGTTGGGTTGTTGTTGTTTTGTGTGTGGTGTGGGTTTGGTTGTTTATTTTGGGTTTTTTTGGTTTTGTTTGGCTTTTTGTTTGTTTTTCCATTGGTTGGACTAGATGATCTTAAAAGGTCCCTTCCAACCTAGGTGATTCTGTGATACTGTGATATCAGTCAGTCCCTGGTGATCCTTTGCCGACCTTTAAAGCAAGTTCTGTGAGGATTGTATTTATCCCAAAGGATGGAACCCCTTTTTTTTTCTTTTCTACGTAGTGTGTTTTTATTCCGTTAGTAGTTACCTGAACTCTTTACATATAAAAGTGTGGAGATTTTTATTGTTGGTTTGATTGTTGTGTTTTAGTGTTGTTATGGTTTAAACCCATTCTGTACTAACTGGAAATAGTGGGCATGCAAGGGAATTAGATTTTTTTTTCTTCTAGGAGAGGAGAAATCTTAATCACAATCACTTTCAGTTGTCTAAATTCACCCTTTCTTAGAAATCACTGAAGTCATACAAAAACATCTATGTGGATAGAATCACAGAATGGTTAGAGTTGGAAAGATCATGTAGTTCCAACCACCCTGCCATGGGTTTATTCTTTCTATAAGGCTTATTCTTTCTAAATATAATAATAGCTGTAATTTCAACCTGAAGTCTTTCACTTTATAGAGTGATGGACAACGTCCTGCAAAAAAAGTATGACAAATGGCATCGTCTGATAATGTAAAATGTAATTAACTTGGCAAGCTGAAATATTAAATATTATGACGAGAAAACACTTAATGCTGATCCAACATCAGCATTGGACAGCTTTTGTAAGACTTGAGTTTTACAGTATTTTTAAATTTTTAAAGTATTCTTGCTTAAAATGCTTTGGTATATTTTTGAAGAAAGCACCAATCATTGTGTTACTATGTAACATTTTTGGCTGAGATTTATAGCTGGTGGGTTATATGAATGGATTAATAGATTTTAATGGCAGAATTAATTGTTATTATTAGGAAATTCAATTAGCTTTACATAAGACATAAATTTTTTGACACATGTTCCATCATCAGAACCATATATTTTCATGACATAGAGCTTATCTTTCTGAAGTACATTCAGAATTTTTCAGATATTTCAAATCACGTGTGTTATATGTCTTAATGCACCTCAGTAGGTTGCTTCTGCAGGCAAATATTCTGATAACAAAAACTTAGAATCTTGTATCAATTTATCAAGCAACAAGTTTCTAAAATTTTACAGATAAATTAATATCTTTTACTAGTACTGATTATATGGAGCATTTCTTGCTGAAATGGGCACTTTTTCCATTCATTGAAGCATTTTTTTTAAAAAGCAGAAGAATTCAGAATTGTAGGGAAAAAAAAAGCAAAAAATGTCTGCATTGAAATCACCAGTGACAAGACGCAGATGATTAGCTCTGAACAGCAGACTTCACAGCATTCAGACAAAATAATACAATTAAATGGTAATAAATACCTTTTACCAGATAAAAAATTAAACACAAATTAAACAGGAAAATTGTATTAATATGTCTAAAAAAGTACTATAGAAGAAATAAAATCCATGTCTGCTGATGTTCATTCTGTAAAATTCAACTAAACTGGATGTAAATACAAAAAGTCTTAGAAAAAAAAAGGAAAAAAGAGATGAAAGCTGTGTAAACATATGCAAATATTTATCCAATTCAAACTGTACAACTAATGTGGCCATGAGTCTACTCTAGACTATACATCTTATATAAGAATATAGTTATTAATAGAATTTACTTTTATCAATTTCTATAAAATTCCATCAGTTTTATAAATTACTCAACAACGTACAATTCCAGGCTAATTCAGAGGTCTTCATGGTTATATATTGCATAACTACCAAAAGTTAGATCCAGATAATTTATTAAGGAAGCAAAATGGGTGGCCTGACATGCACTCATTTGAATCTCTTTATCTCCTATTTGTTTCTTTGCTGTGTGCATTTGAATGAGCAAGTTTGTCTCTGTAGGCTCCTAATGCTGGTCATCAAATTAATGCTGATTCAATTTCAAAATTTCATCATACAAAATTCACTCTGAAATCTGCAGAGTACAAATCGAAATATTTTAGACATTCACTTTTAAGAAAACAATTGAGCAAAACCACTTATACAAAATCACAGAACTCACAGCATGGTAAAATTTTAATTTAGTAGTGCTTGGAAGGAAATACTTTTTCACTGCTTGTGACTCAGTAGCTTCTATGCTATAAGATAATTCCATTGCCTGTATCCATGGTTATGAAAATAAAGTATTATTTTTATACTGAAGCATAGGGTATTTGTATAAATTGGTAGAAGGAGTTTTTGTATCTTCTTATTTCTGTCTCCTATATTTTCACTGTAACCAGTCCTATTAATTGCTACGTCTGTACCTCACAGATATAATGAAGTTCAGAAAATTACAGAGCTCAAGTAAGAATACAAAACAAATAATTGATTCTCCCTTTTTTTTTACTGAGCAAATTAGCTATAAGCATCTTTCAAAATTCTCAAGTATGTTAATTATTCTAAATTATTGCTGATTTTCAACAGTTCTTCAAATCATTCAATCTATAAGTATACATTCTACAATTAGAATTTTGGCTTATACAGCTAACCAGTTTAATTAGTAATGCTTGCAAATTCCTCGTGTTACTGACTGACAACAAATTTACACTTGCATATTTATCTGTAATAAAAGACACCAATGCTGCTAACTATATTAAGAGTCTTGATCAAATCAAGAAGATAAAGCAGTAGAATTACACACAAAGAACAATAATTATCACATTTTCAGGGAAAAATATATATTAAAAAAAACAGCTATTTCCCTGAATTTGCATGACTTTTCATGGTTTCATGTTAAGTTAAAAGCTGAAATAAAGTAAACTGACATCAAAGGATTCCAAAATATGGAGATTTTCTTTGCAAATTCAAATGATTTTCACAATTTTTCCTAACATTTGCTCAGGTCTAATTGATAATCAGTTTTAAAGATATAAATTTTTCTGCCAAAATCTTTCTGTCTAGCAAAGAAGTACATGATATACATGCAGCTGTAGTGGGTTGGAAGCTTCCCAGACTTATGTGAATATAAGGTGGAAAGGTTAAGTAAAAAAATCTTTATTTTATTGTAGAAAAATTCTTACTTTTTGCACAAGAAATCTAAAAAATGTGCACCATGCTTTCTGTTTTTTTTGATGTCTACAGTAATGGTAAATGAGCTGTATAAATGCTATAATTTTTGTCTATTCTTGTGATGAGACTATACTGTACTAATGTCTTAAAAACTTAGAAAAAAAGAAAATATTGAAAACTAAAATCCAGTCTAATTTTTTAATTTAAAAGACGTGTAATAAAAGAAGAAAAGGTGGTCCCCCAAGGCCCATTATTGGGGCCGATTCTGTCTAAAATCTTTGTCAATGCACCCTCATTAAGTTTGCAGATGACACCACAGTTAGGCAGAGTATTGGTCTGCCTGAGGTTTGATCAGCTGAGGCCAATGGTTGAGGTTGAACAAAGCCAAGTGCTGGGTGTTGCATCTGGGTCACAACAACCCCAGGCAGCGCCATAGGCTTTGGGAAGAGTGGCTGGAAAGTTGCATCAGAAAAGGGCCTGGGGATGTTGGCTGACAGCTGCCTGAATATGAGTCATAGTCCTTAGGTGCTCCTCAAAGGATATGCCATCCATGCTCCTCAGCGGTTTTATGGCCCTTTCAAGTACCTTAACAACATGAGTGGATCTCATTAGTCCTGGGGACAAGTTATCTCCTCTCAAAGGCAGAATAAATGTAAAGGAGGAAATGACACGATTACTTTCAGTCTCGTGATTTCAGCAGTATGATATATGATGTCTAAATGGTTGGGATTTACAATACTTGTATACAGTTTAAACATGCCACTTTGGGTTTTAGTCCTTTTGGCTTCAGTGAAATGTAAACAAATAGTTATTATTAGGTCTGTTTCTAGTATTGTCTGTCCAGAATTGAAACATTCTTCTGAAAGTTCCTGTAAGTTTTCAAGAAGTTATTTTTGTGCCTACTCATAAATTGCTTTCATATAAACAACAGGAATTTAAATTTATTCTGTGGATTTCCCTGCAAAATTATTAGAATTTCTAACTGTTTGAAATGCCTACAATAGTTTTAGAAGGAAAATTTATCTTTAATTAAATAGCTCACTGTTTCAAAGTACCCAATTAGAAATTAAAATACCTGTGTGGGTTTTTTTTTTCTTCCTGAACCTATTTCAACATATTTTAAGTGAACTATCGGTGTCTCTTAAATAACATTACTAAGCACTGTAGGAATTCATTGCTCTTTCATTGCCAATTTTCATTCATGACTGAAATGAATGTTTTCCCAAATTATATTTTTAATAATATTACCTTTTAAAAAATATATGTATAAATAGAAGAGAATATTAAGTCTTGAAAAACTCCTGCAGAGTGATAAAACCTCTTGGCCTAGATTAATATGCACTGGCTAATCAGCTCTTTTTACTTCAGGCTGAAACACTTCTATTTCAAGCTGTTCCTTACTGCCACTGATATTGATTTAGAGGGAATAAAATGACTAAACACCACCTTAAAGATATAAAATCTAGAGTTTCTTCTATCCATAATACTGTTTTCTGAGATGTTTTTCTTTCATTTTGTACACATGAACGAAAGATATTTGGTGTCCACCAGGGGGAGACTCATAGTTAAATGGTTTATATCTGGAGAAGCAGAGAAAAAAGTTTCCTTTAAGCCACCTTTAAGCCATTTACATTTTGGTGAATAACAAAAAGTTGAAATACACTCCAGACTTTTCTGGAGTCCATGAGGACTGATGTCCCTGATGAAGTGTACCTTCATCAGGGTCTCTTCCTTCTCCACCCATTTGAGGTGCTTGGCCAAGCCTGATGAGCTCTTCTAAGCATGGAAGAAAAGTAAAATGAAAAAGAAAATAAGAGCTTTTTTTTGATATTGTTGCTGGGATGCATCTCATGAATTACCTCATCACTAAATAAATCCACAGCTGAACATTTCCTATCTTAGAAACAGAAATATAAGAGTAACAAAAGACGAGTGTTTGCTTGTATTTGGAGCATGACAATATCTTGTAAGACAGAGGTCAGAAGTATGAGAATATACTGAGAGCATTGTTTTCAGTTTGTATCTCAAATTCTTCATTCTTGAATCATTATTAATAACATTTTTTTAGCCACATCTAAACATCTACTTAGCTAATCTAAAATAAAACTTCAGAAGATAAAACCAGAATAGTATTTTGACTAGCATTAAGTACCACTTTTGCCTGTAATGGAAAGCCTTTCAGAACTACTGAGCATTCAAAATATACATCTATTCAGATTGAAACAGAAAAAAAAAAAAGAATAGAAGAAATAAAAGAAACAAGAAAAGGCATTTCATTACTAATATTTTAAAGAACTAAGGTTACGAGTCTCAAAACTTAACAGAAATCTAGAAGCATGGAGTGCTTGTTTCCTTTACAGCTATAAATTTAATTCTAGTGTATCTAAGCTAGTCACTTGTATGGTTTATTCTGGTTGTGGTGCAAATGCCTTACTTCGCAGGACCCCTATGAAAGCTAAAGACTCTCAGATTTCCAGATAGATAGGCAGTAAAAGGGAATTGGTACGGTGTCTAAAACAGCCTGAACTGATTCAAAGCAAGCCAGATCCTCAGCCAGTGTCAGTAGTCATCATTTCACTGGTATTTCTTCATTTCAAAGTGTCTGATATTCTTGACTAATACTTATCTGAAAAGAGAAGACGAGTAAATTGTGAGGTAGGAAGACCAAAAGTGTGGTGATGTGATTTAGTGAGCAATAAAGGTGAGATAAGAAATACATATGAACAAAGACTACCAGACAACTTTTAATAAAGCTTTTTAATATCACCTGAGAGTAGAGTACAAAACATAAGATATCAAACTGGCAGCAGACCTGCAACTCCAAAAGGGGTAAGAGGGATGAGATCTATGGAAAACTGGGGGTCATCAGCACAAATGTGGCCATAAGTGACCTTGTTGAGAGGGTATAATTTCTTGTTTCATAATTGTAGATGTTTTTCAGCACAGTATCTCCAAAAGCTGAAAGATATTTATGACAATTAATTTTTATTACCCTTGCTGCTTCATATACCATTCATCATTTCACATATCATTTGTTCCACTGAGTTGTTGAGAAATTGTGATTTTGTTACATAAAACTTAGTGAAGTGTACTTAAGCAACATTAACTACACAAGGCAGTTACCAAATAATTCCAGCCTCGTGTTGCTGTTATGCATCAAGGATCAACAGCAACATTGTTGACTCATTTTTGGTCACGTCTCTTACTGAAAATGGTGCAAGACAAGAAGCTCATCCAAACTCTATGGCCTCAGACTGCTTTCTACCTGTAAGGTTTTTTTCCCTATATTGCAGTAAAGGAAGCTGGATATAAAAATCAATGACAGGGGATATATCTGGTGTCATTAAATGTCAGCTAAGTGATGCCAGGTGTGCTATACAGATTGGAAGTTCATTTTGTTAGTCTTGTCACAGTTTGGTGAAGCTCTGCAGTGGCCTTAAAACTCTCCCAATGCTGTCATGTTCAGACCTTATCACCAGATCCATGTACTTTAGTTTTCCTTGGGGCTGCATAAGACCCCTTTGTTTCCTCTTCTTTGAGACCCCTCAATGTCATGAGACCCACTGGTCATCCTTTTATACTATGAAATTCTCAATAACTAATGCCTTGCACAGCCTGCTTGATTTCAATCTGCTGGGAACTTCAATTTAAACTGTAGCACTTAGAAAAAAATAGACTTCAAAAACAAATTTACACATAAATTCACAAAAAGTCCCTGTATTTCTTAGTGTCTTCTTGTATTTAGCTTGCTTTCTTCAGATTGCCCCTCTAATGCTCATATATTCTATTCTGATATTCACTTAAAAGCAAATTGACAATTCCCAAACCTCACAATGGGAACTAGAGCCTTTAGAAGATTTCTTCATAATCATTTGATGTGATAGTTTAAGGCAGTCAAGTAAATGTCCTGAATTTGTTTAATATAATTTTCCAGGAAAGGAGAGCAGCAAAACTTCTGATGGCCCAATATATTATTAGGAAGTGGCTGGAGGCTACAGAAAATCTAGATGCCTGAGACAAAAGGAAGGTGGTAATTGTGCATTATTCTTTTTTCCCCACCCTGACTCCTACCCCTCCACCTCCCACCCCCTGATATGATTTGAATATGAATAATTATCATATCTGGACACAGAACGATCAGTTTTATGAACTACATTGTTATGGTTGGGAAGGTTGCAAGATAAATAACTTTCAATTGCATCAGAAAAGGGTCTCCAAGTGTAGGTATGTCACTGGAGGTTTATGATTTTTCTCCAGTGCTGACACTCAGGTTTCTCTAACTTATCATAGCATTGTTAGAGTTGGAAGGGAACAGGTTGCCCAGGGAAGTTGTTCCCTGGAGGTGTTCAAGACCAGACTGTAAGGGGTTTTGAGCAACCTGCTGCTAGTGGGAGGTGTCCCTACCCATGGCAGGGGGATTGGAACCTGATGATCTTTAAGGTCCCTTCCAACTCAAACAGTTCTATGATTCTATGATAATCAAGTTCCAACCCACCTGCCGGAGGGGACAGGGACACCACCCATTAGACCAGGTTGCTCAAAGCCCCATCCAGCCTGGCCTTGAACTCTTCCAGCGATGGGACATCTACAACTTCTCCGGGCAGCCTGTTCCAGTGGCCCACCACCCTCACAGTAAAGAATTTCTTTCTGGTATCTAATCTAAACCTCCCTTCTTTCAATTTAAAACCATTACCCATTGTCCTATTGCTACATTCAGATAAAGAATCCTTCCCCATCTCTCCTGGAGGCCCCCTTCAGGTATTGGAAGGATTCTATAAAGTCTCCCTGGAGCCGTCTCTTCTCCATGCTGAACAATCCCAACTCTCTCAGCCTGTCTTCATGGAAGAGGTGCTCCATCCCTCTGATCATCCACTGGACCCATTCTAACAGGTCCATGTCCTTCCTGTGCTGAGGACTTCAGAGCTGGATGCAGTAATGCAGGCGGGGTCTCAGGAGAGCAGAGTAGAGGGGCAGAATCACGTCCCTCAACCTGCTGGTCATGCATCCTTTAATGCAGCCCAGGATGTGGTTGCCCTTCTGGGCTGCCAGCACGCACTGCCGGCTCATATCGAGCTTCTCATTCACAAGCACTTCCAAATCCTTCTCAGGGCTGTTCTGAATCCATTCTCTGCCCAGCTTGTATTTGTGCCTGAGATTGCCACAACCCACGTGCAGGACCTTGCACTTGGCCTGATTGAACTTAATGAGACTTGCATGGGCTCACCTCTCAAGCCTGTCCAGCTCCCTCTGGGTGGCATCCCTTCCCTTCAGTGTGGGACTGCACCACACAGTTTGTTGTCATCAGCAAACTGGTTGAGAGTGCACTCCATCCCACTATTCTGATATTCACTTAAAAGCAAATTATGCACAGTCCAAGTGTGGTTTAGGGAAATCCAAATGGGAAGACTGCAATGTGTCATCAGGACAATACTGATGCTTTATTCTAAGACATTCTTTTACTTTGAGAAAGTACACTGCAGTGGACAATACTTTTTTTTTTTTTCCTTGGTTTCTTCACACCAAGTACTAACATTCTGAAAATTTCAGACTACCACACATACAGTAATATTATTATATTATATATAAGCTTTTGTGGTGATAGAGAGAAAAAGAATGTCATACTTTTTAATGACTGTAATACTTCTATAAGAAACAAAAATGATTCATTACACAGACTTACAGTAGGCTTTAGCTAGGGAATTAAACTGAACTCTTATAGTGTCTTCTCTAAGAAAATTTACTTGCCACAAAAACAAAAACAAAACCAAACTAAACCAAAACAAAACAAATCTCACTTCAAGCACAAACATACTCAGATATGAAACATTATGATCATGGTTTATGTATCCTACTAATACACCCTAGTTGTCATGGGACTATGACATATATTCCTCAGACTCTTTGTTTAGGACTGTCACAGATTCATGACGATCTGCTTTTCCAGATATTGAAATTATTGAGAAAACCTACATTAAATTCAGTAAAGGAAAAAAGTCAGGAATGAGACTCTCTCTGTGCCTATGTATTTATTTTCCAATATGTTAAGATTGAAGTTCTTTGCCCATACGTTACTAAGTGCTGCATGGGGTATTTCCTATAGAAGACAATGGAAGTCATGCAACTATAACTCAAACACCTCAGCAATTTTAGGGGCATGTATAAAACATATTCAGGCAAGTTATCACTCCACCTACATCATGCAAAGCGATGTAAAAAAGAGATGAAAAATAGAAAGCCCAGTTTGGTCATTGACCCATTGGCCAATGATATGCTTTCCTAATAGTAGACTTGAAATTCTCAGAGATTTTAACTATAGCTATAGATAGCTCCATTGTGCCACTGCAGCCATTAAGGAAATTGCTATAAATTCTGGGGTATACTAACACTATCAGCATGAGCTTATTTCATGATGAAAAAAAAAGTCAGGCCTAAGTGAAATATTTTTGTTCATGTGAAAATCTCTAGTACTTCTAAATTAAGTTACCAACCCATCAGCAGAACATCTTTGCTTGATTAGAAAGTCAAAATTTAATCTGCAGTACTGTGGCAGACAAAAAAAGAAAATCCATAGTAAACACAATTTTGAACAAAAGCAAGGAAAATTGAATGACATTTTTTGGTGCCAAAAAATGCTCATCTGTGCTGAAAACCAGCTTGCAGTTTTCCTCTTAGGATACAGGCCTGTCAGAAGGACTCCTGATCATTAATTGAATTGTCATTGCTTTGAGGACTCTGAACTGACCTTGAATGCATAGATTTTATATAGATTGCTAATGGAATCATATCATGGGTTTCATTACTACTATAACCATAACAACAACTAGAGATCTAAGAACTTATACTGTAAAATACACCAGTTCAAATGATAACACAGAAAAGAGGCTGATCATGCCCACTCCATTAACAAAGAAATGCAAAGAATGATGAGCCTGGAGATCCGTGTGATGCAGTCATAAAATGTGACATAAAGATATTGCAACTTTTAATGTTCCATTGATTTCACCTTTCCACTATCCTACTCAAATTCAGCTAAAGGATTTTCTTTTGGTATAGCTACTAATTTAAACTCTGAGCAAAAAGGTAACACTTTTATAGGCTATTTATCTTGTATTATGTTTTAAGCTGTAGTGTTAAAGAGAGCTAAATGGAGATAAAAAGTGTTAGGATTTCTTGCTGAAAACTCAAAATAATTAGAGTTAAGTAAAAAAAGTTTAATTTAGAATTTCATTCTTGTCTAAAACTTTTATCAGATTTACAAACAGGTAGTGTGGTGTTATAGGCAATGACAAAAGCAAAAGTACTGAAGGCCTCTTGGCAATTTCACAAAATATTTGAAGTGATTTCCTGTTTGTGAAAAACAACAGAAATTTATTTGAATTTATCTATACCTACCTGAAGTGAACTAGACTACTTATTTTAACAGTTTGTGTCTTTAATTGCAGAGGTAAATTCTTGTTTTAGTCTTTGTATGCATTTTAGTTATGCATATTTTTACTGTTTTCCCTAATTTTGAGGTTTGTTTTTATTTGTTTAGGTTTTTTTTTTTTTTCCCACACATTAGCTGGAATCTTTTCAGGTGAGGACAATAAAAACTGGTGGGGGGAAGGAAGGGAGGCAAAAAGCTGACTACAAAATGGTTTCCAAATAAACATTGGGAGGAATATTAAAATGATGTTCATTACAAATGGAGTAAAAATTTTTCATGATTCTGGAAACCAGTCTGGGAAGTGAAAGTGTGCATGTGAATTATATCTTCAATTACTCTTCAAACATTTTACATGACTAAAATCATCCAAATATGATTTGAGATCAGAGTGGGGTATACCTGCTTTAGTTTTACATTAATTTCCTTTCACTGTTTCAAGACCATCCCATCAGTTCAACTTCAAATGAAATTCTCATATCATTTTCAACTACATTCCATAACTCATTTCTTTTCTGTTTTCACTACAGACCAGTTTTCTCTCTCCCGTCTACCACCTTCTCTCTTTTGCTCTGTAAAAGAGCCCTTTTGCTCTACAGTTCATATGTGCCACCTTCTGAATGTTTTGCTCAGTTTTGCTTTGCATTCCCTAGACCAGTGTGTCCAGGCAACCTCCTCAGAGAACAGGTTTCATGTTCTCATAGAGGCTTTTTATTGATGAAGAGGAGTTGGAATAGCAGTTGAGATGAAGGAAACTTTTTTCCAACAGAATTTTTTATCACAGATTTCCATTAGGTTATACCTTTTTAAACACAGGTGATTCTGCTTTCTTTTTTATTACATCCATTTGGTAGTGAGATGAAAATCAAATCTGTTGTGTTCCAAAGTGACTTAGTTTTATAATTCAAAATCTCTTTTCCTTTTTTTTAATGGAGCCACCAAGTCTTCCCAGGTAATCTATAGTGTGGAAATTATTTTCATGCATAAGAATATGACTCTTGTTTAGCAATAGGACTGTTATTCACTTGCTATGTGAAACAGTAGCTCTTACAAACTAGGACTTTATAACTCCTGCTCAAAACTAAAGTACTCTAATTATGGCCTTTATTACTATTACTAAAAAAAATAATTAGTCTTAATAACATTATTACAAGACCCTGTGGTAACTTTACTTTTAATTTGGTCTCTTCTCCTCTTATGCTTCTTCTGCTAAAGACCAAAACTAGAATATTGGCCTTCTAGAGCAAGGGACAGTGGCTGAAAACAAATAACATAGTACAGATTAAATTACTGCAGTTTAGCAGTACTCACTACACTTCATGAAGGCGAGCTTTCTCATTATTTGTTCCTTCTGTCACCTAAATGTGTTTGGCAAAATAGACAAGAGAGGTCAGAGCAGATAAAAACCTTAGTTTTCTGCTCTAGATGGGAAGCCATAAATCTGCAGGTGCCAGAATAAGGTTTTCAAAGGCTTTTGCAGATATCTCTGAATCTGTGATATCTCTGAATGCTGCATAGATATATAAAAATACTGGAAGTTATATATAGGCATTGAAATTTAACATATTTTTTTTCTTTGGCTAAGTCTGTGATCAGAAGTTTTCAAACTCTCAGAATTCTCTTACCCTCTTGTGGGTTATCCCCAGTAGGCAGGTAAGAGCCACATAGCCACTCACTCACTCCCCCCTTCCCTTCCCAAGTGATAGGGGAAGAGTGAAAGCAAGAAAATTTGAGGGTCAAGATAAAAATTATCTAATAAGTGAAGAAGTGGAATAAGAGAGAAAGAAAGCAAAGTGAAAGAAGTGTCTCAAAGGCAATCACTCACCACCTCCCATGGGTAGATTCATGCCCAGCCTATTTGTCCTGTGCATGCAACTTTTGTTTCTGTGTGGTCTACAGTTGGCAAAGTCAACATGGGATGTAACGTTCCCCTGGTTGTTGCCCATCTGCTAGGCTAGAGCATGGTGCCTTCCAATTAAAACACAACAATCTGAAAAATGAGAGACTCCAGCTCTTTTGTTTCTACTTATCTATAAAAAGGAACAGTTTTCTCAACCTCCCAAAGGAAGATGTCTCAGGATACTTTTGGAGTTTCATAATGAAACAGAAACATCCTGGAGGTGTTCAAGGCCAGGCTGCATAGGGCTTTGAACTTGCTCTAAGTAGGAGGTGTCCCTGCCCACGGCAAGGGGTTTGGAACTCGATGATTTTCCAGGTCCCTTCCAACCCAAACCATTCTATGATTCTATGATTCTATAGACAGAGACCTAAGTCATGGGCAGAACTCCTGTGTGACAGAGAAGGTGGGTGGATACACTGGGTAGTAAATTCAATTTTCCAGTAGATTTGGAACCAATTTTGTTCTATAATTAATTGTATGCTTATTTAAAAGCTGACATCCAAAACAATTTGGTTTTTACTTGCAAGAGATCTTAGGGAGGGATGTAATATAGACATAAACTTGACAAATAGAAAAAACTGTGTGTAAACTGCAAATACAAAAAGGTCACACCATTCAGAAAACTTGACTTATGGATTGGGTTTGATTATTCATTAACCTGTATTTATATGAAACAGAAATGACTGCACAAATGACAATGGGTTTACATTCTTATGAAGATTAGAAGAAAATAAGAGTCAAAACTGAATTTGTAGATGACCACATTTATTTCATTAGAAAAAATCATTACATGACAAAGCTGCATTCCAGTTTTTCTTTGCCAGGAACTGACTGTTTGATATGTATACTAATTATGCACATGTCCTTTTAAATAAAATATAATTGCCTTAAGATTTTTGCAAGTGTAGGTAAATTTGCACTCAGTTATCTTTTTTGAAAAACTCAAGCATATTCAAGCTAGCTGACTTTAACTGTATCTGTCCCACAATGAGGTTATAGCTGTCTAATTAGTTTTGCTACATCACTACAATAATTTCATGTGACATGGCATTGAATTGGGGCTCAGAAGGCAATCAGCAACCAATAGCCATAATGGCCATTCATTACACTTGCTGACTGAACAATTAGTAACTGACTATGCCACTTTGCTTGTGTGTGTGCTAATCTTTCATTTACTGTTTTGTTGCATTATGTGTTGTAATACTTCTAGACACTTGACGCATGAACATTTGAAGTCACATGCAAAGTTCCTCTCAAAATCTTGCTTTATGGAAAATGGAAAAAATATGAAGTAGAAGAAATATGAAGTAAACAGAAATATGAAGTAAGAACAGAGTGACATATTACTCTACCAATTCAGATCCAGACTTCCCCTCTCTGCAAATAATATATATTGCACTGGATTTGGATAGAAGCCACCCTGCAGACAGACGTAAAATAAATATGGTAATAACTCTGGTGAAATGTAGATGTGAATTGAGGTGCAAACATATATTTGGATACTCTGTTATTGATCCCTAAGTGATTGAATTGCTGATAATGGGATGCTGAACTGGTAAGATGGATGAAATGTATGTGTGCATCTTTTCACACAGGAAAAATTATCAGAAAATTACATATATCAGTAAAATACTAGACAGCTGTCTGTCTCTATTTAAAAAAGAAATTATATAAACTAGCTCTACTGACAAATTCCTATATGTACAGCATCAAAGAAGCTGTTTCTTGGAGAAACCATGCATTTGGATTGAGGTACAGTATTTGTTGGGAAAAAAAACCACATATGGCCATAGCGTAAAGGAGTAGTAGTAGTCAGTACATCTAGCCCAGATACATGTAGCAAAGTGCACAGAAAGAGAGCTGGACAATACTTCCTTAATCTTTTTCTATATACTATGTTTCCAAATCCATTTCTGCTTTCCAAGTATTTTAAGTGTTTTCCATTTTGTGGGTTTTTTTTGGTGGTCGGTTGTTATGGTTGGTTGGTTGGTTGGTTGGTTTGGTTTGTTTGGGTTTTTTTTTCCAAAATTCCTGCTTCCATTATGACTTGGAAAGCATCAATCAAAAGCATGTCTAGAAGGGCTGCCTTTTCAGCTCTTTTTTGAAATGTGAGATAAATCAATACGGTTGCAGTATTACCCCAAGACTCACCTTCCTCAAAGAATGGCCATGAAATAACCATTTGATTGATTTTGGCTGGACGTGATTTACCTTAAGTATGCACACAGAGTATCTACCACACCTTGGTTGACACCAATCTGCTTTCTCCTAATAAATATGCCTATTTCTACTAGCAGCAATGCAAAAAATAGTGGTATACCTTTCACAGAGACACTTTGTTTAGATAGAATAGGGAAGTGTACACCAACCATTGTCAGATTGAACATTGTCTGTGAGCAGATTGTTTCTGGCAGAACATGGCAATATGTTCAAGAGTAATCACTTGAAGTGCAACTTCATTTAACCATGTTCAGCTTACCTTAGCTCTGACAGGGCTAAAACAACGACTGGCATGAAAAGGTATTTCTTTATTAGGAAGATTTAGGAATCTTTCTTAGAAATAATAATTCCACTCTCACTTTAAATTTCTATGGAAAGTGATGAGATTTTTTAATAGACTCAATACAGAAAGGTGGAAAAAAATTAGATCTTTTTTGCTGTTGCAGTATCATAACCTAGAAAATGCCTGGTATACCAAAGTTACAGATCTCGTTTCATGGTGTAGATTTTTTCTATGAAATCTAAAAAAAACCAGTTTATGTGTAAATGTAAAGAATAGCTAGCTATTTTTAGATAGACTGAAGCTTGAAAAAAGAAGTTGTGCTGTGAGAAAGGCATAGATTGGAGGTATCACATTCTTGAAAATGGAAAATGCATGGATTATTAATGATCATTTGAAGATCTGAGAATATATTCTTCTACTTTAAACAGTGACATTAAATGTTTGCACAAAACTGAAATTAAGAGTCGCAAAGGCTCTTGCAGGGAAAATTTTAAAGGAAGAATTTAAATTGGAAGAGGGGAGACTTAGATTAGACTTAGGTTAGACACCAGAAAGAAATTCTTTACAGGGTGGTGAGGCACTGGAACATGTTGCCCAGTGAAGTCGTGGGTATACCATCCCTGGAGGTGTTCATCAAGGCCGGGCTGGATGGAGCACCGCTGGCTGCTCTAGTGAGATGTGTCCCTGCACATGGCAGGGGGGTTGGAACTATATGGTCTTTAAGGTGCCTTTTAACTCAAACAATTCTATGATTCTATGATTCTAAATTAAAAAGTAGCAACAAAAGTGGCATGGAGTAAAAAGGGATCTCAAAAACCTGGGAACTTACTGGAAGTTAAGTTCTATAATGCTTTTAGCTAGTGTGTTGCTATGCTAGATGCATTTATGGCACAATATCTCAGTTTCTAGGAAACTTTTATTTAAATTTCGGATTAAATTCACCTGTTAACACAAGGATGTATTTCTGCTTGAATTTATTTAATTTTATTCTTAAAGTTGGAAATCATAACTGATTATTTTTTTTTTACCATTTCAGAAGGAAAGGTTTCTTGCAGGGTTTCTCTAACAGGAGAAAGAATAAACTTATTAGATAACAGTTGATCTTAAAAGCTCATAGTATTTCATTTAGTTTGTTAATTTAAAGATACATTGAATAACTATGAGACCAACACTGTGCCTCACTATTGGTTTTACCTTTTTGATTTCACTTAATAATCATTAACACTCTTCAGCCAAATGAACATAGAGGTTCCCCTCATACCTATTCTCCACCATGAATGATGTGATCAGGCATTTTTAATGACTTATTCCACAACTTTGTTTTTCATCAACTTTTTCTGCTGAATATTCCTCAGACCTGTTCTCATTTATATCAATGGATCAGACTGGTAACATAGGCAGGATTGAGAAACCAAATTGTGGAAGATTTATAATGTGGAATGATGTGTCATAAGCAACATTTATTCCCTGGAGACAAAGACTGATCTGCTTTAGGATTTTCCTCTATTCCAAATGTGGGATTGGGCTTAAGAAATATAGTATATGGAAAAGAATATTGCAGTTCTTTCTGTGCTAAACTTGGCGTGAACTGGGGTTGCCTAAGAGCTTAATCTCCAATCCCTGACCATTTTTTTTCAAGTCATCTTTACTAAGAAGTTCATTTTATTCTGAATTCATAGAAACATAGCATCATAGAAAGCATTGGGTTGGAAGGGAGCTCTAAAGGTTATCTAGTCCAATGCCTTCATTCCCCCACCCCCCCAGTTTTTAACTAGATCAGATTGCTTGGAGCCTCATCAAACCTGACCTTGCATGTCGTCAGGGATGGAGTATCCATCACCTCTCTGGGCAATCTGTTCCAGTGTCCCACCACACTCGTTGTAAAGAACTTCCTAATGTCTAATCTAAACCTACCTTGCTGTAGTTTAAAGCCAATGCCCTTCTTCCTATCGCTACCTGCCCTTGCAAACAGCCCCTCCCCATCTCTCCTGTAGGCCCGCTTCAGGTACTAGAAGGATGCTATAAGATCCCTAGAAGATCCCTGGGGCTTTCTCTTCTCCAGGGAGAACAACCCAAATTCTCTCAGCCTGTCTTCATAGGAAAGGTGCTCCAACCCTCTGATAATTTTTGTGGCCCTCCTCTGGACCTGTTCCAACAGGTCCATGCCCTTCTTGTTCTGCGGGCTCCAGAGTTAGAGGGTTGGAAAGTATTAATGGGACTTTCTAATGAGAAAATCACATTTCTTGCTAGAAGCTGATGTCAAAAGTTCCCACTACCTCTCTGGTACTCTTTACCGAAATTATAAAAGTATTTTTTTCACCAAATTATATAATCTCAGTACAACCAATGCTTTAAGAATGTTAAATGACAGGCAAAACTTCACCCATAAAAGCTGGCTTTTTACTGTGTATTCATTATTTCACAAATATTTTTTTTTTATTTCATGATTTTTTTTTATTTCATGACTTTTTTCATTATTTCATTTCATTCATTTTACTGTGTATTCATTCATTCTTTGGACACATTTAATATGTCAACATATTGAGAAAATTTTTCTCTTCTTTGTTAGCTGTTAAAATATACCTGACATTTATTTTGATATCCGAGAAGTCAAGCAGCCAAATCACTGAAGCACAGACAGTTCAAAGTTAGCAACTTTGGTTCCACCACTTACAAACATATGAACTTTATGGAAGCTGCCCTGCAGTCATTGCATTACTTACTGGTTCCTTTTAACTTCACCATGCATAAAAATCCAGTTTAGAATTTGGAGTCCTGTAATACCATACTTAACCCTTCTGTATCACAATGCTTTAAGTCTACCAGAACTACCTCTTTGTCAATATGGCAATATGCAGTATATTTTGAGTATATTACAATTTTTTAAATGTATTTTGTATCTTGTATTGTCCATATTCTAAAATAAAGTAAAAATGAAAGAAGTATAATATAACAGGAATGTAACAGGAGAAACAAAAGTTGCATGACAGTTTTTATATAGCCACAGTTCATTATGTTACATTAAGTTATATAATGTCTACGTTTTTCTTATTTTATTAAACGTACTTAGGCATACAAATTAAAAGTCTTCATTACAGAGTGCAGTGTCAGGAGAGGTAGTTGAATACCTTACAATACCTTGTTTAATAACTGTCAGGACTAGACTAGTATTAGACAAAGTGGGTATCAGATGTTCCTGTTAATTTAATTTTCTTCATCTTTGTCTTATTCTTTTTAGCTCTTCATCTTCATTGTACAGCTGTTTGGAGATAGAAAATAAAAGAAAAATCTAGTTATTTGATGTAATAAAAACATGTAATTTTCAATAATTTTAAAAGAACCTTTT
Source organism: Gallinago jamesoni (assembly GCA_025769975.1). NCBI lineage: Eukaryota > Metazoa > Chordata > Aves > Charadriiformes > Scolopacidae > Gallinago > Gallinago jamesoni. Next base: position 68,955,843 of record JAOQGH010000019.1, on the reverse strand, counting down.
CAATTTTTAACATTTTCTCCTTTTTTGTCCTTTATAAGTAAACAAACATGCTCAGGTTGCACCACAGCAACACTTTATTTTTTGAGAAAAACTGTCCTTTCTGGCACGCTCTGCATTCATTCTGCTTTCTGAAATTTGTAAAGAATGTCTTATTTGATGCAGTGAGACATGATACAACAGCAGAGACTAGGTTTTAAACTGCATTTGTCATAAATAAAATTTCATATATCACTTAAGTTTATGAATATTTTAGGAGAACAAGAAAAACAGGCTGAAGATAGCTAAGAAGGGAAAGTTCAAGGAGGTTTTAAAATGGTAAAGTAGGTATGCGCTGAATATGTTGTGCCAAATGACTTATCCTTCACCCTGATTTTGAGACAAATCTTCTATCTGTACACTTAAATATCTAACAAGCACAGTTTAATTACTGTTTTTTATTAAAAATATTTATTTGTTGCCATGAAACTTCTAGTAGAGATTAGGTCCTACTGTTCTAGGCCTATAAACATAACAAATATGGCTTTAAGAAGTTTCATTTTAACAAAAAAAACCCACAACAGGCCAGTTACAGGACAGACTATGAGGAAGGATGTCTGAATAACAACGTGGTGTGATTTTTGAACAAACTTGCCCAAGGCATACTTTCAAACCCCAATGTCATTTTGCACTTCTAGAAATCTAAATATCATCTAAGTTTTCCTCCATGCCTCCTGGATTTCCTTTGGCATAATTTATATGGATTTTTAAGCAGATTATAGGTTATTGAACCTCCTTAAACCAGTTATGGAGTCCCCAGAAGAAGATAGGGAGTATTTTGCAAATCCACTGTGCCCTACTTCTCTTAGCATCAGCAAAACATTAAAACTCACAGTATTAAAAAGATATCCCCACCCCTTGACATAAACCCACATGGACGCTGTTTCAGAGAAAGTATGAAGGTTTCAGCCTGAAACTGCTATTCAAGTCAGCTGCAACTCATCTGAGGTTGCAGTTCAATTATCAGATATTGTATAAGGTGCAGAGCAGCTGCTGCATCTCAGAAGAAATATTTCTCAGAGCTAATAATAAACAAGAAGTGGTCAGATGGTTTAGGGAACATGAAATTCCATAAATGTCTGGAACAGATCTAAATTATTATTGTTTACCATCTTTGCCCTTCCTATGTTGCTGAAGAAAGGCTATCCATCTTATAGTGAGATTTTTTTCTTACGTCTTTTCTCCCAAGTTCTTAATTTGGAGATTTTCCACACAGAGAATACTTTGCATAGCACAAAAATTTATTCTGGTAAAGAAAAAGAAAGGTCATAAATATCAATGTATATAGAATCATAGAATCATAGAATCATCTGGGCCGGAAGGGACCTTCAAAGGTCATCTAGTCCGACCTCCCTGCAGTCACAGGGACACCTCCAACTAGACCAGGTTGCCCAG
>JAOQGH010000019.1:68937918-68954312 GCA_025769975.1 Gallinago jamesoni | reverse complement strand
CACTGCCTGCTCATGTCCAGCTTCTCGTCCATCATCACCCCCAAGTCCCTTTCCTCAGGGCTGCTTTCTAATACCTCGTCGCCCAGCCTGTATCGATGGCAAGGACTGTTCCGGCCCAGGTCCAGAACCTTGCACTTGCTCCCGTTGAACTTCATGAAGTTTACTTGGGCCCACCTCTCCAGCCTGTCCAGGTCCCTCTGGATGACATCTCAACCCTCAGGTGTATCGACAACACCACACAGCTTGGTGTCATCTGCAAACTTGCTGATGTTGTCTCTCAATATATGTTGTGATACTGCATAAGCCCTAAAGACCATCAGCGGTTCTGTGGGAAAATTCTAATGCATGATATGCATAAATAAGACAAGTGTTTTCTTACATATGTTTAAATGTAAACCATTTCATACCAGAATGCATGATAAAAGTACCACCTTCTTTAAAAGTATCTTCAATAAATAATCAAAGAGCTTCCCTGCTGTTTTCTTTAGAATATAGTTTTTCTTTCATAATTACTGGTTTCAAAGTTAACTTTTCAGAGAGAAGGAGGAGAGTGTAGAAGAGAAAATTGTGGTTTTTTCAAGATGTTTGGGTTCTCATCACTACATTTTAGAGAAAGGGAAATCGTTACAAACATTGTCAAACTAAATTCTTTGGCAACAAGAAAAGTGAGAAAACTGTGGTCTAATATTTGGTTAGCTTATAAGGCAGGAGGATTATTTGAACAATTAAACTGTGACTTTCCTTCCAGCTTTTTAAAAATAAAGATAAATCCTTGCATGATCTATGACAGTGTTAGGAATTTTCAGAGTAGTGTAAGGTTAGGGGTATTAAATATTTACTCTATGCTGAGAGGATCAGGTTTGGCTTTGACAAGCTGAGAAAGATTTCAGTGTATTTAGCTACGGAATTTTATTCCTGTTTTGTTCAAAACCGTGGCCTCCATATTAAGAGAAGAATCAAAACAAGCTCTCAGTAAATTATGTAGAATTATGCATGTCACACCAATGACTAACAATTTTCTTGATAAATATCAGAAAATATTATGTGGATTAAAATGATAAAGGCAATTTAGGTAATAAGATGGGAATAATATATAACTTGAGACACTAGCAAACTGTCCTTCAACCTAATTTGACTTCCAGCTGTGGCTGGAAGTTTTGAGATTAAGCTATTTATTTTGGGTAATTGTCATAAAGACTCAAAAAAGTTGTAATCTAATGTTGTTGCATCACAGTTGATCTTTGAACTGCTCCGAAATAAAATGTTATGTTATTTAAAGTGACCTACTCTAGATATTTTTTCTATCATTTTTTTCCAACCACTTCAAGTGAAAATGTTATTACTATCTGAATTAGCATTCCTTTTGCTAAATAATGACAAACATAGTTTTAAAAATAAAGTAACCCCACAGGCTAAAAAATATGCCTTATCCACTTCTTGTGTTTGCTTCAGCTATTGTGTTTTTTACTTTTCAAGGACGGAGTGGAAGCACACTATATATATGTCTATATATTAATATGTGTAGTAAAAAATTTATTGATAGTATACCTGAAATCTTAGTCTAATTCAAGAATCATTGTTAGTCCAAATCTAATAACTACAAAAAAATAAAGAATAATAACTGTTAAAATTATTATACGCACTCTTCTCTTCTGTTCTTTTTCTTCATGTTATGTTAACCTTCCTGCTGCTCCTCTGGGTCCTAAGGCAGTTGGTTTCCTGCCGGTGGTGATGGTGGGAGTGGGTTTCACCATCTGGAGTCCTTTGCTGAGAAGAATATGATGTCCATGTTGAGGATTTCCTCTTCCTCACTCCAGGATGCACACAAAGTTATTTTTATTGTTTATTAACATAGCTTTACACATATCTCTTTCTTTGCTGTCATGGGTCCTGTTTACATGTGAATTTGCTAGCTAAGGTGGCTTTTACCTGTATTAGACACAGAACGATTTATTTTCTTTGTGGCCATTAAAACCACTTTTCCCCATGTCCAGATCTGTAGTTCTTTAACTTTATAGCTGTGGGGTCACCAGTGCCAAGTCTGTGACCTATCTCTTGCCATTGCATGCCTGTGTTCCTATATGCCCCATGCTGTGTCCCCACTTCTGCTGTCACACCAGGCCTTCTTCTACACAGTGTGGTTAAAAGTAGGGTCAAAATTACCTCATTCTTCACAGATTCACTACTACCTGATGTTACGTGTGTAAAAATGTGTTTTTACCACACATAGATAGATAAAAATAAAACAAATCAGCCATAGACATCTGATCTTCTAGAGAAATTGCTGTCACAGCTATACCAAATGAAAACAAAGCTGGAGGCAGGTTAAGAAAATTTCAGACAGAGCAAGCTTGAAAAGCCTCCATCCTGAAGTCTTCCCAATTTGCTACAAATGTTATGGCCTACTACTAACACTGGCAATACTGTATTACAGGGCTATTGGTTAGAATTTCCACAAGAGAACAGGTGAATTTCCGGACTACAGACCATGGCGTGATCCAGTGACACCAGAGTTTTGAGCCAGTTGCAGTAAGTGCTAAAATTATGTTTTCTCTGGCAATACAAGAGCCTGGCATTGACTAATTTTCCTGCTGTAAATGTATGTAGCTCAGAATGTGAAATACTGACATACAAAACATTAATTTTGCCAAAAAAAAATAATAAAATCACCCACTGATTTAGGGACTTCCATTGTTCTATTGGCAATGGCTGGATTTAAATGCAATTTGTTATTTAGGTATATTTTGCATATATTTGGTACATATTTGGCGCCTTTGGTATATATTGCAGCTGATTTCCAAAGGGAAAGGAGTGGAAAAAATGCATATATTTTGTACTTGGTCAAGAAAATATGCTTTGATTTATATTTTCAGACAGCCATACCCATCTAGACATAAACCAATGGAGGTATCAGAAGCCAGAATATTTTTGTGCCATAAAATGAATCTAACAGTTACTAGGGAGAGAGACACACCATTTTCTCTATATAATTTAATGGCCTAAACATTCATCCAGAATTGTCTAGGAGCTAACAGAGTTTGCTCACAGGCAAATACAATACTGTTTCCTCAGTAACAGCTTGCAACTTCCCATGCTGAGTCCCACATCAGGCATTCAAGATGGGAGGAAAAAAAAAAAAAGTTTAAGAATCAGGGAACAGCCAGGGCTTATTAGCGTCCATGTAGAAGGATTATTTAAAAACTAGGAATTTGTTTCCTTGAACTGCACTGCCTGATAATAAAAATCAGGGTCTGGAATGACAATCAAACCCATGTTTATTAGCTGCACACGCTGCAGCAAACACTATTGGTAAACAGAGAATCTGTGTATCTATGCACTAAAAAGAAAACAATTTCATGTTTGTATTAAGCAAATAACACACAAAATGTCTTTCAGGAGAAGTTAATTTATTCTTTCATCAGATGCAAAGAACTTAACCAAACTGCAAAACACCTGGAACAGTTCTCTCAATGTCTGTGAGACTGACAAGACCTTCTTCACTGTCACTGTAGGGAGGATGTCAGATTATAGCAATTGTCAACTGAGAAGAATAAAAATGGCTTCTCAGTAAGACAGTAGTTGCCCCCTATAGCCACACTCTGTTGTTCCTGGATGACAAGCTAATTAAGAAGAGAAAAGGGCTTTGGAGATAGGAATAGCTTGACTCTGAGAGGTGTTTGAGTAGGCCTGCCCAAAGAAAGGTGGGTCTCCCCTTGTTGTCTTAATGGGAAACAGGCACTTACATGACATGTATAAGAGAATTTGGCATGAAAGCCACGTGCTGACAGTTACATTAGTTAATTGCCTAAAGCACTCAGCTCTACACTTACTATTTGGCCAAACTTTCTGTATTTTTGTCTGATACTCCAGAGGCACTGTTGTCAAACAGTCCCATTTGTGTAGACCTCATTGAAATGAACTGGAACTTTGCATGGAGGATTATGGCTGAACTACAATACTGTTTTCCACATCTAACTCAGTAAGAAGAGTGTTCAAGAAGCAACTCATAGGAAAGTAATGCTATTAACAATTCTCATGATACTCTAAGGTCAGTTACTAGAAATTAAATAGTTGAAGAAGCTTGAAAGAGGTACTTTTAGTGATCTTTAGTTAGTATTGTAAATACTTTCAGATGTAGTCTAAGAGTAATTATAATTAAAGAACAATTAAGAATATGAACACAGAGGTGAATAAAAATGGGACGAAACTACATTTTCAATGAACGTGAAGTAATTTGTTTAAATGTCAAAATTCTACAGGAAGAAGGTGAGAAATGACAATACAAATTGCAGATTTGGTAGTCTTCTCATGCTTAGGACACTTACATCAAATTTATGAAGTGGGTGTAGATAGAGTCCCATAGCAGCTTAGTTGTCAGGTAACTACCAATGTGTTTGACAAAGTCTTTAGCCATTAGTAAAAATACATAGCACCTGTTAATACTACTTTTTCTTATGCACAGGAAACCATTAATGTTCTAAAATAATAGCAATGCAAAAATATTCTTCCTGAATCATTGGAATCCCATGAGGACTCACACAGCCTTTGCTTTGAAAATAAACACACACCTCTACTTAGGCATTTATGATGAAATATGTTAGACATTGTGATTATTTTAGTTGCCTGCTTTTCTAATGACTCTTCACAACCATTTCAGATGATGGGTGGCTGCTAGATATGATGGTTTCAAGGGGTTTCAGTCTGACACTACATTATTCTTGAATTACTCTGAAAATTTCTGCTTACTATAGCAAGGTAAAAATGACTCTACCTATTCTGGAATACACAGGAGTTGGTTGTGTTAAGATCTTGGTGGCAACAGTTTTGAGAAGTAATGTAATAAGGCGTTTCATTAGAACAGTGCAGGAGTTCATAGTACTGATAAGAACAGCAGGACTGTGGAAGAGAGGTGATTTTTGCAAAGTGTGTAGTACAGTACTTTATCAGCTGCCCTAAGAAACAACATGGCAATTGTCAAGACCACCCAACACTTCTCTCCAGTATTCGTCCATGTGGCAGAAGGATTCCTGAAAACACGTGGCCAGTGTTCTGCAGTCAGTATTATGACTTGACACATCTATGACACTTTTTCATGCTGATTTCTATAGCTGTATCTATTGTGCTAACATATCTCTCCGTGATAGGCATTGGGCCACTATTTAGACATACACTGTTGCTCATTACATATGTTTGTGGTGACTATATAACTCAATTGCTTCACAAATGTATCAGCAAGGGTATCATGGTACACATATGTTCCCTTGATAGATGAACTCCACTTGCTAGTCTAAGTTCTGAAGATAAAATTGTCTTGAGCTTACTGATTTTTATGGTAAAATTCTGCAAACTATATGGAAATTTAAACTTGTGTAGAATCTTTACATCAATACTGCTAGGTAGCTACACAGAGCTTATATAGAAATAGAAATGGGCGATAAAGGCAAAGAAAGACAAGAAAGGGAATTAGTATCTTGGAAGAGCTTTTCATACCACCTTTGACTGATGGACCACTTGGTGGATAAGAAATTGGCTGGATGGCAGCACTCAAAGGGTTGTGGTCAAAAGCTTGATGTCCAAGGGGAAGCCAGTGATGAGTGGCATTCCTCAGGGGTCAGTACTGGGACCAATGTTGGAGACATGGACAGGGGAATAGAGTGCACCCTCAGCAAGTTTGCTGATAACACCAAGGTGCGTGGTGTGGCTGACATGCTAGAGACAAGTGGTACCATCCAGAGGGACCTGGACAGGCTTGATAAATGAGAAGCTCATCATGAGCCAGCAATGTGCACTTGCAGCCAGAAAGCCAATTGCATTCTGGGCTGCATAAAAAGAAATGTGGCCCCCAGGTTGAAGGAGGTGATTCTCTCTCTCTACTCTGCTTTCATGAGACCTGTCTGGACTACTGCGTGCAACTTTGGAGTTCTAAGCACAAGAAGGATGTGGACGTGTTGGAGCAGCCACAAAAATGATCAGAGGGATGGATCACTTTCTTTCCAGGTATAACTTTATATTCTACAGTGAATAGGTTTAGGAAGGATTCTTTTTTTTTAGCAATATATAGCTAAAGTGTATTACTTTATATACTTTATATATTTATATATACTTATATATATATATAAAATATATACTTTTATATACTTTATATATTACCCCCCAGAAGTATTGTGGGATTTTCTCTTTTGATGTTTTATGTTTTCCAGTAAGTTTTCCAGCCTGGTGAAGTGTGTTTTAAACAAAGGGATGGTGAAGAAATGGAGGCCAGGGTGTTCAATATATAGGCAAGACTATGGAAGTGAAAAAGTCCTCAGGAGGGATAGGGAAGGTCAAAAGATGTCCATACACAATGTCCATACACAATGAATCACCTTGGAGCAGAGCGGGCTTTGATGTGTGGGTGTATGGAGGGAACAACTTATTAGCAGCGTGTTCATGTCTATGAGAATGTTGTCAAGAGGACAAAAGTAAGCTTTTTACTGTGGGACCACAGTAGGCTTTGGTGAAAGTCTGAAGCAAGAGAAGTTCCTACCAGGTAAGGGGCAGAAAGGGAACTTTAGGATAATTAGGCAATGGAGCAGGTTGCGTAAAGAGCTTATAGAGTCTTCATCTTTGGATGTCTTCAAGACCTGGCTGGAAGTAGACCTGAGCACCCTAGTCCAAATACAGTGCTTACCCTTCACTGAGTAGAATGATCCCTGCAAGAGGTCCCCTTTAGCCTGGATGGATCTGTGAATCTAGGATTATGATTTGTAGTTATGCTTTCCCTTGAAAGCACTGTGATGATGACTTCTTGTGGTTTAGTAGACACTTCCTTCATTCAAAGTGGAAACCATTTTCCTTATCAAAATACAAAATGTGTTATATAGGTACAATAAATATCTTAAAGAGCTTAAACTTCTTAATTTATTTATTTTTTGTATAGAATTAGGGATTTCTGAAATATATTGGTGATTAGACAGCTCTTTTGACCATCATATAAATATTTAATATGTTGCCTTTTTCCATTTTAAAAAAAATACATATAGTATTACTCAAATTTGCCAGCTTAAGTGTCATAAACTGTCAGATCAATGTCAGTACCATTGACATGGTGAACTATAAAGGTCCTTTTAATGCACATTATGGCCTATCATACTGAGGCTGAACTAGTTGGTGATCATTACCTCAATAAATCACAGCTTCTCCAAAGCAACAAAAGGAAAATTATTGAACATGCCTGAAAGATTTTTATGTAATTAAATAACTCAAATGTTCAGAAAACAACATGATGAACAAAGTGATTACCCTGTAATGTGAACATTGTAGATTAATCTTTCGCTAAATGGGTATTTTAAGGATGATGTTTTTTAATTATTGAAGAAAAAAAGTCTTAAGCACTTGATGTTTTCATTAGAAATACTAATAATTATTATTACTGCATACTTTGATTGAAATTGCTCCCCATGCTTCAGACAATAAAAATCAAATTTCTTCTTCTAGCATTTTTTTCCTGTCTTCTTATAGTCTCTTATCAAAGCCTTCAGAAAGCCTCTACTTTACCACACTGCAGAGAAATCTCCTAGGAAATTTCCCCCAGCTATTTATCTTGGTGCAGGGAACCTGGCAAAACTCCTTTGGAATAGAACAATACAGTTCCTGAGTTGACCATAGCAATCAGACATTGTGAAGGCCCTCCTTTCCCTTCATCTTGTTATTCTGAATAGTCCCAAAACATAGAAAGAAAATAAAAAAAGATTGTTTCACTGTCTCATGCCAGTTCTATTTATGGGCCATTACTGCAAAAATCTACATTTCTGTGAATATCATAAGTAAGTGTCCTATGTTCACAAATTTTGCAGTCCCCATTGACACTGAGAAAGAATATCTCCACAAATATTTATCTAGCTGAGTTTTACACATCACAAAGGAGGCTTTCATTTCAGAAAAATGCTGTTACACTGTTCACCGTTATTGTTAAACAAAGACAAAATAATATGGTCTAAGCATCGCTTTAATGAAAATGGAACAGTATGGTCTGATACTGTCCCATATTATGTAAGGATGACTTGTTTGACACTAGTGGTATAAAAAATTAGAGTAGAATTAAGGTGAGAATACACAAAAAATCTGATTACAGAGCACTCTAATGATGTTAAGGAATCAAACCATTGCCATGCCATGCATGTGACAGTCACAACTCTCTAATTCTTTTGTAAAGTGTGCATTATATCATTGTATAACTAATGGCTCCTACAGCATTCCATTTTTGTTGTTCCCCTCTGCTCAATTTAAAACTATACCAATGAAAGAAAAGCTGCCTTAATTTCTGTAAAATTGTTGTAATTGTGCTACTTCTTCAATAAATTTAATACTAGTTTTCTGTAACTTTCACGAAGTTCTTAGAGGACTAAAATTTTGCTTGTATCTCTCTGTACTCTTCAAAACCACCTCATGATCCAATGAAGCCAGCAAAGGTTCACTTTTCTCTGAATGTCCATAAGATTGTAAGCAGAATCTACAGGTACTCACAGCCCACGGGTTGCCTAATGTCTCTTTTCCTGTTCTTCAGCCCTGGAATAGTCTGGGCCCAAAGATCACGTGTCCTCTGTCAATCCTTTGTCAGGCAGACAGATAAATGCTGTATTTCCATTCCTTTCCATGCTATGGACTTGCTTAGGCAGACCATAAGCATGAAGTTTGTGTGAGGTGGGCTTGTAATGAGTACATGCCTTGAAGTAAGAAGAATTTCACAACCCAGTGGAAGGACTTGCTTTATTGGATAAGTTTTGGCCTGCTGAGTGGAAGGTCTAATCAGGAGTGTTGGCAACTACCACATGATGCCAATGCTCCTGACTTCAGGAGGCCCATGCTTCATTCTTGACTTTGTTACTGGTTTGCTTTGATACCTCAGGCATATAATTATGCAAAATTATCTAAATTAATTTAATTCTGCATGGTTAAATTTTCAGTTTTAAGTGTTGAAATTGAAATTAGTTAGGGTTTGATTTTCAAAGAGATCAAGAATCCATCACTTCCAAAGTTAAGCTGAATTAAGTCAGCTGGCAAAACAAACCACTGGCAAAGAGAGAGTATTTTCTGGGTCCCTATGCAGTTTGTTTCTGTTGAGATGTTCTAATTTAAAGTGGTTTGGAACAAGTAGCAAGATGTGGTACAGTGGATTGACCTTGGCTGGACACCACATGCCCACCAAGCTGCTCTATCCCTCTCCTCCTCAGCAGGACAGAAGGGAAGAAAACACCTTTTGTGTCCAGATAAAGACATTTTAATAAAACAAAGGGGAAGACTAAACGCAGAAGTGAAGGAAAACAAAATATTTTATTCTATACTTCCCATCAGTAGGTGATGTCCTGCCACTTCCCAGGAAACAAGGCTTCAGTTTGTGAACTGACTGCTCTGTTGTAAATAATATATGCCCCTTCCCCGCCCCTCTGCCCCCTCCCCTCCTCCCAACCCCCCTTCCTGCCCACAGCTCCTTACTCCTCCTTTCTCTTAGCTTTTATTGCTGAGCAGAGGTCATGAGAGGCCATGCATTATGGAATAACCCTTTGGTCAGTCTGTGTGAGCTGTCCTGGCTATGTCCTGTCCCAAGATCTTGTCCATCCCCAGCCTACTGGTGAGGAGGAACCTTGGAGATACAGTCCTGATGCTGTGCAATCTCTGCTGAGCAGTAGCCAAACCACGGGTGTGTTATCAACACCTTTCCAGCTAACAGTGCAAAGCACAGCACTACAAGGACTGCTGTGGGAAAAATTAACTCCATCTCAGCCAGACCCAATACAGGTAGATGCTGGACACTGAAATAATTTAATTAAAGAGATATTTTGCAGAATTAAAACACGTTTTAATCTTGAGATCTTGAGACAAAGAACAAAGTAAGAGTAAACAATAAGCAGTTTGCTGAGCTATTTTGGGAGGTAAGTGTATGGGCTAACTGTAAGAATTTGCAGAAAAAAGGTTGTCACTAACTGACTAGGTAACAAAATAGGTGATGACATTCACTGCAGGGTGATGTTACCCATATACAAGCAAAACACAACCCTACCTTTTTTGGATGGTGATGGATTAAAAACTATTGTAGGTCGGGCTGAAATCTTTATGTGATAATATAGAGTTTTATGGAAATATTTAGTAGCAATTAAAGAAAATAGAATAAGTAGTTTTAGCAAAAAAATCCAACCATATCACCATAAACAATATCCACAGCTCTAAATTCATCTCAGTTCTGGCATCTATTCCAAAAATATATAGAGAAAATTAAAAGGCAGAAGATGGTTAATTGTGTGGAATAGATTCCAGAGACGGAATGATCAAACTTTCTGATTCTAGTGCTTGTGGATGGAGGAAGAAGGATTGTGTAGAAGTCTTTAAAATCATGAATACCATAAAGAATAAACAGAGTTGTATTATCGATCTCCTCCTCTAATAAAAGAAATATTAGATATAAAATGTAACCATCAGACAGAAAGTTTAATCCACAAAAGATATTTCTTCACATTCTGAGCAGATAAGCTGTAAAATGCTTTGCTGCGACATTTGATGGCTGCTAAAAGTTTACATTTGTTCCAAGAGCCATTGAACAAACTCAGGAAGAAAAATATATGAGGGGCTATTAAATACAAACATACACTTCTGACTCAGGATCCTAATCACAGAGACTAAATGTAAAAAAAGTTAGGGTTTTTTTCCTCCTATGCTTGTATTTAGGCAGCTAGTATATGGCTATCCTGAGAGACACGGTACTGTACTTGGTGCAACTCAGTATTAGTATTTTTATTTTCATGTAGGAGGATAATATTTATTTCATTTCAGTTATGTTTTATGTTCTTTCACTTCTTGGTATTTTCATTTATATAAAAATAAGAGCATAGATTTAATTCAAAGGCCATAAAGGACAGTATGAGCTAACTGAATTTTCAGTCTATCTTAATTTCCAAAGAGAAGAAGGAGTGACAGAGGTTGAAGAAAAAGGTCAGAAAAAGACATTCAAGGTTCAGAATATAGAAATAGGAATATAGACTTAAAGTGATAAGAAACCATATTATCTTTATGCTAAGGGATAAGCTTAGGAACATAATTTTTGGCATGAATTAGTAGCTGGAACAAGACTGGCCAAGACAAGACTAACAGCATTAGGTTAAACTGCTGTTTCTTATTAGGGTTTCTTATTTCATGGGTTTGATGAGAAACTTAATAAGCTGACAATGAAAACATAACTGAACTGCACAACATAAGGAAATAGAAGCTGTAGTACACACAGCACACTTTTCACAGTAGACGTCATGAAGAAAACTAGCTGCTGCCCTGACAGCTTGACTTGCAAAACCCATATGTAGCTTTTTGAGCACTTTTCAGCTTTAACTAAGCTGTGGTAGTCACTTCAGAAAGGCTCTGATCAACTTCTGTACCTACACACTTCTTCTATTCTATCACCTCCACAGTCTCACATGCTCTGTAAGAGACAATAAAGACAATAAAGGTGAGTAGAAAATAAAGGCGAGTAGAACAAAAATTGAAACTAATATAAGATTTAAAAGGAAAAAATTACCACTCTTTAGACCTGAAAATGACTATGAAGCACATTGTTTAAGGATATGCAAGAGATTGTGTGCCTGAGTCAGCAAGACAAGACTATCAATATTTAGACTCACGATGTTGCTATTAATCTTATTCTTTGTCTCCTCTGCCTAAATTCTATCTTGATTGCTTTTCTTCTACTATGCCCTGTTGCACTAAGGCCCTTGGCATGCAAAGACCTGCATTGTTTACCAGTGATAGAACTTATTCTGTCCTATGGTTTTATTAAAAGATGTCTCACATATTTCCAGGCACTAAAACACTTGTATTAGAAGACAAACAGGTTTGCTGCTTTTCACTATAAACAATCAAAGAAACCACCAAGTGTTTTTTACTTTGGGGATAGTGAAAAAATAACAAACCCGCTTTTTAATGACCTCATGTCAGAAGATAGGTGAGAGAGAAAAGTAACAGGAACATTGTATATTTGGTAATTTTGATGTAAATATTTTATGGCCACTTCTTTGTGTCTAAAAATTTTCTTCAAATAGATTCAAACTTCTGAGTACCATGCACAGTGCGCACACATTTTCTAAGCATAATAGGAACAGTATAAGAAGAATATGCACCATCTAAGAAGCATAATGGTCCACAGAATTTCACATTATATTTCCCCAACAAACCTACGCAGAAAGTGAATGGGCCTTCTAGATTTAAAAATATTATAAACTTATACTCAAGAATCACTTGAGCCCAATGGATGCATTGAGACAGTATGAGCAAGATTTAGTAACTAATTTTGTTTGGGAGTTGACTTCAGTCTTCTGCAAAGTGAAAAACACCATAGCAGTAATTGATTGTATTAGGTTTGTGCGGCAAGGTTTTGGTAGCTATGGGGCTACAGGGGTGGCTTCTGTGAGAAGCTGCTAGAAACTTCCCCCATGTCCAACAGAGACAATGCCAGATGGCTTCAAGATGGACACACTGCTGGCCAAGGATGGCAGCAGTGGCAGTGCCTCTGAGGTAACATAGTTAAGAAGGGGGAAAAAAACACGACCCAATACCTGCGCAGCAGCAGCCAGACAGAGGAGTCAGAATATGTGACAGAAATAACCCTGCAGCCACCAAGGTGAGTGAAGAAGGAGGGGGATTAGGTGCTCCAGGCTCCAGAGCAGAGATTCCCCTCCAGCCTGTGGTGAAGACCATGGTGAAGCAGGCTCTTCCCGTGCTGCGCAAGGGGGAGGAAGCAGAGAAAACAGGGAGTGCAGTTGAGCCCTGAAAGAAGAGAGGTATAGGGAGAAGGTGTTTTAGGATTTGATTTTATTTTCTCATTACCCTACTCTGAGTTGATTGGTAATAATTGCCCCAAGTGGAGTCTGTGATGGTAACTACTGAGTGATCTCCCTGTTCTTATCGCAAACCATGAGCCTTTCGTTATATTTTCTCTCCCTCGTTCTGCTGAAGAGAGGGAGTGATAGAGTGGCTTGGTGGGCATCTGGCATTCATCCAGGGTCAACCTATCACACTGATACTGTAAACTGTGATTAAAGCCTCAGATCTCTGAAATCCTTAATGGAATATAAACATTATTTTAAGGATTTGGAGTCTCCTTCCAAATGTCATCTTGGTGGTAACTCAGAATCAATTCTCTACAAGACTGGAAAGCAAATACTCTAGTAAGAGTTATGCCTATGTTGTGCAAGTATAATTGAGATTAAATTGTCTCCTTTTCCACTAAGGAGCCATTAGTAATGAATAATAAAGTTCTTTTATTTTCTCTGACTCTTGTTGTTTCTTTTCCCCATCTGCAGAATACTCTTGGTGATTGGGAGTTTTGGTAGTTCAAATGGGTCAAAACATGACTCCATGTCTTGCCAAGACCACTGCATTTTAGCTAGGACTGTCAATGATTATTTTTTTTTTTTAATTTGGAAGCGTAGAAAAGAATCTCCATGTGTAACTGCCCTATTTTGTCCCTTGATTAAAGGGAGTATAAACAGTTCATAAATAATACTAACATTTTTTTAATTTAGTCTTTCCTCTGAGATGGAGAATTCTCTCTTTTCACTCAGATCAACATATCTATGTACTCTACAGTCATGAATTAATTTGACTGTGAAGGATCCTTGTCTGGATGAGATCTCTTGAATTTATTGTTCAGATAAGGAACTGAGCTGCAGATTAAGGTCAGAGCTTCAAGCTGCACTATTTGGGAGTGTTTTTCCTACTGAGTCTTCCTTTACACGCCGAAGTCTCTTTCAAGTAGAAGGTTTATCATAACCTTTCCCCAGTCTGCTCCCAGTAATTTTCAACTAAAACCATTTTCTCTGTTATTCAGGACCAGAAAACTAGTGACAGAGTTAGAGGTTTCACCTTTATTGGCCCTCAAACTAAGACCTTCAAACTTTTACTTTTTTTTTTTCCCTGTATTTTATGTAAAACAAACATTTTAAAAATGATATTTTATTCATATGTTAATTTTAAAACAAGACACCCGTGTTTACATAAATAAATAAAATAAATATAACATCACTTCTTGTGTTCTATGACTTAAATGATTTTAATACTTCCTTCAGCTGCAGCAGGATATGATTAGCACTGGAGAATTCATATCATGTCACTTTCAAAGAACATTCATAACACAGAATAAGAGACGCAAGAGATGAGCATATGTAAATGACAATATCTTGTTTTTGTAGCAAGGTTATCTGAAAGTATCACATAATCCAAGCACAATATATTCTAGTGTTCTCTGCAAAATTTTTCCTAAATACATAGAAATAAGCATTTTCCTTGACTAAGGTCTCTCACAAGGATAACAGAATCACAGGATAAACTGAAATAATTCCATTTGCCCTGCTAATGAACCAATATACTGGTTGGCATGTGTGATCCTATTCTTTTGTGTCATGCTATCATTATAATTTTAGGAAGTCATAATATGTAGTATTTTACTACAAGAGATTGTAGTAGTTTTGTGTTTTCCACTGTTCTATGGTTAGCTATACATTCAAAGATTTCTCAAGTATTTTTGTAACTATTCGTGAAAAAAACTGGTCAAGCATGTCTTGAAAACTCCAGAGAAAGTTCAGCTCCATTTCCAAGTCATTCTTTTACCTACCCTTCCACTGTCCACACATCCATACTTGTCGTATCTGTGCAAAAGTATGCACTTGAAGTAGAGTGAGAGGGAAGAATAATATTGGTAATATGGATTTTGAGAATAATTATCTTTTCAGTTTTTCCTGATGAAAAATCAGTTTCAAAGCAGGCTTCTCAGCTGCTGATAAGATTAATGTACTGATTAACACCTTTTCCAAGTTGGATTGGAGGTGAAAGCAATTCCATTTGGCAAAACCTCATCCCATTCACTGACATCTTCATTAACCTCACTGATAAGAAAACCATTTCACAATAAAAATTTCTCAGGGCTGGAGATTTTATCTTCACAGCTTCACCTAACAATGTTAATTCTCTGTGAAATACGCAGGTTCAATTGCCTTGATAATTTCACAGTGCCCTATACCTTTTTTTTTGGTTAAAAGGTTGACATGAAAGAAACCAATTACTTCACACTCACTACAGAAGAGTGATTTTCAAAAGGACATTTCACCTTTTAATAAAAGGAGAGAACAAGGATGTAGATAAAAGTGAATGAAAGGGTCATCAGATACAAAAAGTTACTTGAAAGTACATATTGAAAGAAATAATGCCATGTGATCGTATTGGGAGCAGTGCCAAGCTCTTCTGTTGTATTCTATAATTTCACTGGTTGGCAAACAGGCACCCTAATTTCCCTGTAGCTGCATTGTTAAGAAGACAAATATTGTGTCTCTTGCTCAGACATGCTAAGTTGCAGTTTTGGAGTCAGCTTTTGGCAACAGACTCTTTCCAGTTATTTTAAAATACATATTTGCTACTGGAAATAATTGCTTAATTACTTAATTTTTAAGTAACAGCTTGTAGCATAAGAAGCCACTTGTGAATCTGGCTGAATGGGGAAACTGTGGTTTCAGTCAAGTTATAGTCTTATGAAAATGTTTTACCATGTAGTTTTTTATTCAAAATGTGTATTCACATAGGTAAATACTGAATATCATGTCAGAAAAGTCAGTGGCATTTTCCACTGGAGCTCAAGTATATAGCTCAGTGAAAATCAGTAAATACCTGCTTACCAGGATGTAGGATTTTGCGATAGCAGGAGTGTTTCACATCTCTTTTATGTTGTGCATTTGGAGTTATTGTGTTGAATCAGTGGCATATATAAGCACAGCCATGTCTATGTTCTTGCTTGCCTTTCAGTTCTTCTCAATAAACACAACCTAATTTTATCCTCTAAATAAAAGCTGTCTATTGAATAATTACTACCAAGTACATCTACCACTATCTCCTAAGTAACCTTAGCCACACTGCCCTAAGCTAGTGAGAGTCATGGTCTAGCCTAGCAAAGCTCTGGACACTATGGTTGTAGCTATATCCACACAGGGCTGGAGAATCTTTAGGTTCTCCTCCATGGATGTTAATTGACTTAGGAAACAAAATGAATCATGATGCTGTCCATTTGAAAAAAAACCATACCCAAAAACCCCACCAACACCAAACAAAAAACACAAAACCATGAAATTGCTAAGACTGTTGCTCATGGTGTTTTCAAATGTTGGGTAGTGGGAAAATCTGCAGAGTTGCTAGGGCACTGGGACACTTTCCGCTTAGCATTGGCTCATTATTAAGGTGAGATAATGCTTTAATATTTTAAATATTCTTATTTCAATAATGTATTCAAAGTGCTTTATTTTTATATTAACCCATTGTACTGGGTCTGGTGGAGAAAGGGTTAATTTCTTCCCAGGACCTAGCAGGGACACAGGTATTCCATCCCATGT